>JASVER010000001.1:4199433-4843082 GCA_030449065.1 Oceanodroma leucorhoa
TGTTTTGTATATTCTGTTATTGTTGTTATCATTGTTATTATCACTGTTCTACTTTGTTTTATTTCCATTATTAAACTGTTTTTATCTCAACCCGCGGGTTTTCCTCCGTGTGCCCTCCCGATYSYCTCCCCCAYCCTAYYRGAGTGGGGGGGTGAGCGAGCGGCTGCGTGGTGTTTAGTTGCTGGCTGGGGCTAAACCACGACAGCTGCCTAGCTCTGGCTTAATGCCAGTCATGCCAGACCCTGCTAACTGGATAAACAACAACCCAGCCATGTTGGTGTTTCCCCCTTCCTGCTCTGCGTTGCAGGAGCTGCTTTTGGCCTGAAGCAGGGCTGGACCTGACCTAGCTGTGTGCAGCTACCTGGCTGTAATAAACTCCCTCAAAGCACAGCCTGTTACAAAAAGGGAGCACAGACCCCCACTGCGGGCTAGAAAACACCTGGATTTTTTGCAGACTTTTCTCGTGTCTGGTGAGTAGTGTTGGGAATAGATTGTTTCATTGTCTACAGATGTGATTCCTAGAATTGTGATATACTGATGATACAAGATGCATGCATACATTACCCACCATACTGCACACAAAATTTTAAAGCTGATAGACATTCAACTCCTAAGGAACATCTTAAATTTGCCTGTTACTGGTCTTACCCAGTAGCAGAGTCTTTGTTTCTCTGCTCCAGATTGTTATTTTATTTTGATCCCTTTCCACCCTTAACTATCTTGCCTCATTCAGTACACAGATTGGATGGGTGCAAAGATGGGTGATGTATAACCAGCATGCACAAACATCCAGTATTTTTCTTCATTCTCTCTCCTGGGGAAGTGAAAATGAGAGTTATTTTAAAGCTTTTTTTTTTTTTTTTTTAGTTCTTTCTGATGGAAAGGCTACATTCCTGGCAAATTTGAAGTTCTTTTGGAAAGACTGGCAGGTAGAGGTTTTTCCCTTGATTTTTGTTTTATTGATGTAAATCAGTACTTTTCTATATCTGTTTTTCAGCAACAGCTGACCTATTTTGTCTGATATTTTCTAAAACTATTCAGCCAAAGGAAGACACCTGTCACAGAAAATTTCACATATATGGTTCACATTTGTATCATTATAAATCTCTATCAGAACGTGGAATGTGCCAGACAATCTGACAATCCTCCCATACCCTTCATCCCCTAGTTGTTCTCTCAGTTTACTTCCAGTTAGTGTTGATCAAAACTTCAAGAGAATTTCCTTCTCTCGGGAAACCTTTTTACTGTTTTTAAAGGTCTTTTCGATAAAGCAGAAAGAAAACTTGATTTTACAAATATTATTTCCCTGGAAATAACTTTTTCTTTCCCATAGCCAGTTCCTCTTCATGGACGAAGGCACCTGGAAGCCTTGAAAGCCCTGGCCCTAAGACCAGAAGATAGATGCTGGAAGCCCAGGAATTCCTAGCCCTTCCATATGGCAGAATTGCTTGTGAAATGTGAATCCTGGAAATTCAGAGTTCCTGAACATGATCTGACAAAAGAAATAGTTTTACTGGCAGAAAACCTAGCTGGCCCTATTTTTACTGGCAATTCAAGGCACTGGTCTGAACTGTCCAAGACAGCAGGTGACTGGAGATCATCTCTCCGGTCAAGACCCACAAAGCTGGCTATTCATGAGATTCAAACTGAACAGCAGGTCTGTATTTCTCTCCCTGGGAAAGCAGGCACTTAAAGGTAGTCGACTGGAAATAATAGGCAAAGGTGGTAGCCGGACACACGCCTCCCTGGAGCTGGGCGTCCTCTTCTGAAGACATGAATGCTAACTTTGGCAAAACAGCCTCTCAGTCCTAGGTTACAGACCTAATTTCTCTCTGATTCTCACGGGATTCAGCCTTAGAGCTCCTGCTTCCCAGAGGAGTACCTCTAGGCTATGCTCAGGACTGCAGAGCAGGGGCAGCCTCCAGTGACCGCCTGACACAAAGGAATAAACAGCCAAGTAAGWGAGGAACCAGGTTGTCCTGCACAATGAATGGAAGGAGAATGGTGGCTGTAACTCCCCGTTCCTATTGCCCAGTGTGGGTCTCCTGCCACTCCATCATTTGATGCGGTCACTTCCAGCTGGGGCCGGTCAGAAAACCCCGAATGTGTCTCCAAGGCTGACTAATGCCTGATACAATCTAACAGCCGGGGCTACTCTCACACAGGTAAGCTGTAGCTGAATCGAGTCCCAAAAGCAGACTTCAGTGCTACAACAGGACAAGATTTGCAAAAGATGCCTTCATCTTTTCATCTGGCTAGGATGTGGGTGCTGCATCTGTGAATTGAAATGACTAGATCAAAGGACTAATCAAGGCAGGCTTCTCTGATAGATAAATAATAGGCTGGTGAAGCTAAAAGTCTCTAAACAAACCTGACAGATTTTTATACATTTCCACAAGGAGGAATTTTAACATGTGTGCCTAAATGGCTTCATCTTTGGTAACTCATGAAAAAAGATAGGTGGATGGTTAACAGTCGGTGCCAGAATCAACATTCTTTCTTGTCCTAAAAGCTGAAGATTTAAAGATTTTCCCATCAGAAGGATTTATGCAGGGATTTATGGATCCTGAAAAAGTTGGCTTAACCTGTATTATTCCTCTGTCTTTTGGAAATTTTATTTTTAACTAACTTTTTTTTTTTTTAAATATAAAAATAGTGAGCACTTCTTCATGAAGTCCATGAAACCACATTGTAAGCCCGCTCATTATCTTATCCTTTTATTTAGCACTTTTTGCAGACTTGTTATAATAATAACTGGAAAAGCTGCTAATTGACACAAACTGCATACAGTAGTAATAATATTTTGATCAGTAATGAAACCTAATTGCTCTAAATTCACACATTCAGAGCTCTTGAAATTGTTATTCGAATTAGTTTCCTTTCTCTGGCAGCTGTTTCTGCTTTCCCTCACCTTAACAACAACCACCTGGAGATCATGACTCTTGATCTATTCTGGTGTAAATGACATCAGAATTATGTCTTGATCTATTTATTTGTAAAAGGATTAAGTTTTCTTATCTCTTCTGAAACATTTGCAAGGGAGATAAACACTGAAAAAACCTTACGAATGCTGGCACTAAGAAAATGTAAGTCCACAATGGCACTGCTTTGTCATGCAAAGATTAACTGTGGTGAGAAGTTTATCACAATTAATATCAGTAATAAAAAGAGAGGAGTTGAAGATAGAACAGGAAAAAAAATTTTGACGAATACTCATCCAACTAGGATGTTGTCAAATCAGCTGGCCCTGCTGTAATTCACCTGAGGACACTTACAAAACTGACTGAAATAATTTCCAAGCTACTAGCGATTTTCTTTGAGAACACACAAGGGAATGGTGAAATTCTGAGAGCCTGGAAAATGGCAAATGCAGAGTCTATCTTTAGAAATGGGAAAAAGAAGGAGTCAGGAATCAGAGGAATCATTTTAACTTCAGTTCCTGGAAAAGTACTGGAACAATAATCAGCTAAACTATTTGTAAGCACTTGGAAGATAACAGGGAGGTAAGTAAGAGCCAACATGGATTTGTTGAAAATAAACCTCTCCAAACTAGCTTCGCTTCTACTTATGACGGAGTAGGAGGCCTTGTGGACAAAAGAGAATCAATACATGCCAGATATCTCTTGACTTTAGTCAGAATTTTGACAGTTTCTCACATAACATTCTCATAAGCAATTTTAAGAAATATGGTCTTAGTAAACTATAGTAAGATCAGTGCAAGACTAAAGCGTAATGGTAAGTAGGGTTTCTATTTGTCTTAGAGCCAGCGTACGGGTTTGGATAGAGAGAGGTATTATTCTTTTTATGGATAACACCAAGTTGGGATGACCCTCAAGCACACTAGAAGGCAGTAGTACAATCCTCACAAACTGGAAACATAGTCCAAAAAATAGGATGTAGGTCAATAAACATACTCAGGCATATAGAATAATCTGTGTATATAATCTGATCAACAGGTTGGGTAGCAATTCCTCAGGAAAAGCTCAGAGGGTTATAATACATCACAAACTCTGCATGAAGCAACAATGTTATGGGGAAAGAGTCAAATGTCATTCTGAGATGTATAAACAGAAATTTCATCTATAATGTATGTCTACACAATATGATAAGACCACAGCAGGAGCATGATGTTATGTTTTCGAGGTCTTTATTTAAGGGATGTATAGACTGTTTGGAAAAAGTACAAAGAAGAAGAATGATCAGAGGTCTAGAAAGCATGATCTATGGAAAAAAAAAATATGCCAAAGGAATTCCAAATGTTTAGACTAGAGAAGGGGTGGATGGAGGGGGTGATAACAGTCTAAATATGTTAAAGGTAATAAATAGAACAAACTGTTCTCGCTTTAGGAGGCTGTAGTTCAGACCCAAGTGACGAAACCCTGTCAGTGAGCAGAGCGAGGACAGGAACAGGCTGTTTGAGGACACTGTGGACTCTCTGTCACTGGATATTTTGAAGACCAGCATTAGATAATCATCTGCCAAAAATGGTTTGGATATAGCCAGTCTTCTTGCGGAGAAGGATTTGGTGACTCCATGAGGTTTCTTCCACTCTGTTTTCTATGGGCTATGATAAATATAAACTAACAATAAACCATTGTGTTTTGGCCCTTCAAATTCAGTTATGTGGACAGTTCTTCTGAAACAGGAGATTTTCATAGTATTATGTTGCTAAAAAGACCACACTTCAGGCAAGGAAAATGGGGCAGTTCAAAACATCCAAAATGTCTTCAGTACCTACTGTGTTACACTTACAAAGAAAACAAAATGTTCTCAAACTAAAGAGTACAGCACATAGTTTGGTTAGTTCATTTGGATGTGGCTTTCAATGAGAAGTTACATACCACATACTTAGTGGTAGTTTCTGGGGTTTTATTAACCATCAGCAATAATTGGACTGTGTTGCTGAGGTAATGCCCTGTAGCAAGGATTCATCACCCCAAGATCATAAACCACCATAAATGATGAGAAGCAATTTTAATGGGAAACCTCTGGCTCAATTTTTTACTCAATTTTTTAAATACATTTTTACAGTTACCTCAGTACACAACACAATTGTTAATGATTGTTATTTTAGTCTCATGAGTGATTGTAAATAACTTTGTTTAAGTCACCTCATTACCGCCCCATCATAGCAAAGAAGATTTTCTGAAGGCTTTCAAGTCTGACTTCTAGTGTGAGTATATCTGATTATTAATTTGAAAGTTTTTGTTTCCTTTTTTGGATTTGAAGTCATTCCTCCACAAGAAATGTCAACAAAGCACTTTCCACTGATCTTTCTTATGTGACATCAGCAAATGATTTAATAAACCTGTTTGGAAAGAGATTATGCAGAATAGATGTTTTTGTGCACTTCTTTTTTCTTCTCCATGGTGTTACAGCACGTCACTTCTCTTAGTCATCTTCAGTCTCCCTGGAATGACTCTTCAGACAACACAGTTACTGAAGGTATGTGTGACTGGAATATGGAAAAGCATGTAAACTTTTCCAGGAATCTCTCTACTTTGGGTACTGATATTTGAAGTACTGCTATTCGTGTTAGTCTCTGCTTTGTCATTTACTCAGATGAATGCATTCTTCGGTTAATTTGCACTATGCTATTCACCAAGCATGTAAGTTCCAGTCTTGCTAGAACAGTATTTTCCTTTTTTAATTCCTTTCCCTAGTTTGAGAACTGTTTAATATGCTCCTCCTGGTGATCCAGAGCCGTAGTCCAAGTTGTAGCATCATTTCCATTTGCTAGCATGTCTGCCATTTTCCTGTGGAACACTTCTGGTTCACCCGAGATGCTACAAGAAATGTTGTTGTTATCCAATAATATATCGCATTTACTCATTAGTGATATGAAAATATGTAAACGTAAAAATTGGAAGCACAGTGTTTCCAAAAGAAGAAGGGTCAGATTCTGACACCAGCTGAACAGAAGATAATGAGCTGAGTCACATAATGAAGCTAAYATTCTCCCTAGTGGGTGGAAAATGTTTATAACCTATATGAGTCCCTGGCTGATAAACTCAAGTACTAGCTTCCTCCCGTCCCTTAGAAGCATTATGATATCTGATATGTGACAAAGGCAGACCACAACTTCTACACAAATACAGATATCCCTCTGCAACGGCTGAAAGAGTCTCACAAGAACTTTGATGCATATTTAAATAGGAGAGCAGTCAGCAAGTGCAGAGGACCCAACAGATATATTTACTGAAGAAAATGTGAAACAATTGGTAAGGAATCTCCTTGAGATGCAATGTATTAAGACTATATGTGGCATTGACACAAGGAAGACTTGCTGTGTAGTCAGGATATTTAAGAGTTAGGCCACTTAACTTTGGTATCAAAATCAGAATGTAAATCTGGACCTCTATTCAAAATCTTGTCCCTATGCTGCAACAGCTACATGAATATTGTCTGTTTTCTTGCAGTTTTTACTGTGTTCACTATTAAAACCAGATCCTCATTTACTGAAGCTGCTTTAATTAAATTCATTAATTTTTACACAGCTTCATTAAATTACAAGTGAGAATCTGGCCAAAAACATTTAAGCAGAACAAAACAGTTATTATATTTTTCACACACACATGCCTGACAGTACATAACTTCCCTTTCTTTGCTTTTGTTTTTTAAGACATAAATAGAATTAGAACAGCTTTTACAATTCTCCCTCTTAATTAACTGACACTATTTGTCATTATGTTCCACTGAAGTTATGGCTTGACTGGTGAGCTTGTCAGTGACTGGTATCTTCTTTAATGCGCTAGACAAACATGCCTGTCCTCACCAGTACTGTTATCATGCAGGTGCACTGGTAGGATTTCTGGGGACGTTTCCTGTATTGATATGCCGAACCACTCTGCTGCTTTCCCACTAGACAGTGGGAGGAGTTGCTTTGTTCTGGAAATTCTGGGAAAATGCTGGAGATGTAGCATTTGTTTAATTTAATGCATCCACATTAAAATGAGGAAGTATTACCAGTCTTACCAAAACAGCAGCACTCAGCTTGGCCATTTAGCCTGATCTGAGGGATGCTTTGATTAAGAGATTGGTTTGTGCAGCAAAAGCAAGACTGAGGAGTAGCACTAGAGCAAGCGTGCAGGCCACTTCTACCATGAAGGCATAACTGAGAGAATAGAAGCCTGTAAAATGATTGCAGATAGTTAGACTTTTTTTTTTTTTTATATCGAAACACTGACAAACTGCATCGCAGCCTAGAAGACACATCATGCCATTGTTTAAGCTGTCTTGAATCCCTTTGGGCTACAATAGCCACATATATTTACAAGTAGTATAGCCGGTAGGTTCCTTTCCACATTTGCCTACCACTTTGCTATCACTTTGACAGCAGTTTGTTAGTCAGGCTGAGGCTATCAAAATCACATCTCCCAAGTTTGTGGTGGTAGTCTTCAAAGCTGAACTGCAGATATATAGCTGGCTAGGTGCACACACATAGTACAAGCCAAAAAATAAAAAAAAATGCGGTTTCAACAGTCTGAAGTAATTATACAGTTATCTAGGGAATGAGAAGGTAAAATCCAGCTAACTAATTGACCTTAATTCATTAACCACTGCATAGAATAGTGCATGCTCAATCGCTGTAGTTACTTTTCTCTGTCTCCTAGACACAGAAATCCAGACAGCCACAAAATCAGTGAAATGCTTAGGAATGTGTCCGCTTGCATCACTCCTGGCTGCCTAAGCCTGAAAGGACAATCTTGTACCTAGCCCATGAGGATCAGAGCAAAAAGGTAAGCAAAAGAAATGCTTGGCAATGATTTCAAAGTGACAACATTTTGGGAAATAGTATGTCCGGATAAGCAGGATATTTTCAAGGAGGAATCCACAGATGCCGATTTTGCTGCTGACCTGCTGGGTAGTTTTCAGGAGGTCCTTTCAGTTCTCTGTGATATATTTGCACCATCTGTACATGGAGATTAAAATGTCTCTCCAGAGTGCTTTAGGATTGATGAAAGCTGTAAAGATGATTTTCACAGTACTTACCCACAAAAGATACATTGCAGGCAAAGAAAGATGTCTCAAGCTACCAGTGATGCCATGCCAATCAAGGGTCTATTCCAGGCATGAATTTTTCCATGGGTTCATAAAAAATTAAATCTACCAGACTGAATGTATTGACCCTGTGAAAATAGGTATTTTTTTTTTCCTTACGGTGTCATCGCTTGAGATTTCTTTAGTAACATGAAGTTGTAAAAATATATACAGTCTCTTAGCAATTTGCCTCAACAAAACCTGCCAGCTAAGATCAGTGTTTATAGCAGCCTTTTCATTTCCAGTTATGACCAGAACATGCTACTGATATATCATCAAAAGGCAGATGAACACAACTTAGCAGGTGAAAATGTATTAATAGCATATGGTACATACCATGAAGTGTTAGAACTTACTAGGCAGATACTTGGTGGGTATCAACTTGTAAGCAACAACATTTCACACTTGAGAAATACCTTGATGCTGTTTAAAAGTGTTCCTTTAACAGAAAGAATATTAGAGTCACAGAAAAAATATTTGTTAATACCACAATGGTGGCCCCAAACCAATAAGGTACTTAAACGTGGTACTGAGGGCCAGCCACAGATTTGTGCTAAGCACTAAGAGAAACTCTCATCCATTAATGTCAGCCAGTGCGTCTACAGACTAGATCACTGGACAGGAGAGCAGCTGCAGAGTTTTCCTGTTTATGCACAGCTGCATCCAGCCTCTCTGGATAATCGCTCTGATTTATAAAGGGTRGTTATTCCCTATTAATTTAGTGCAAGGTGGTGTTATTCTGGCCAGTTTGCTTTTTCAGTTCTACCAGTGTACTAGTGCAGAAGTGACACAATGCACTTAAAATACCAGCAGTAACTGGGTAACTGAACAGGTTTTTCTTTAGAATAATAAAAACAAGAAGAATTTAGAATGTCCATGGATAAATGAATACAGGATATTATTTTAAAGTGGTCATTCATTATAACAGAAGACTAAACTCGATGACCTAGCAAGCCCCATCCTGTTCAAGGTTACTGTGAGACAAGAATCAAGGCCAAAAATTTTACCAAATAGGTAAAATGAGTGTATCTCTTAAAATAGTTCTCAAAATTCTCAAAATGTGTCTCAAAAACAGTATTTCACATTTCCATCGCTAATTCCAAACAAAATGAATATTTATGACATTTAAGTCTTGCCAATTACAGTTCAAGCATGAAACCCTGGACTATTTGTCCGTGATTTCAATAGGCGTAGAGTTTCACCCCATATTCTTGACATGCTGTAACTCGATCCAAGGTATATCGCAGTTATCATGCAAAAAAAAAAAAAGAAGGGAGTTTTCTGCATTAAAACTGTGTTTCTATTTTCTAAATTTTCCCATGTTAAGTAGAATATTTCTGTCAGTATTTGCTGAAGTACACATAAAACTGATTAATAGAAAGAGTGGTTATTTTAAAAATCTAGCTCTAATCGGAAGATATCACTTCATATTATTTGGCTGACATTTCAGCAGCAAATAGTGAGGTTTCTGTAATGGAGAAAGAGTGTCAAATGTGTGCTTTGTAGACTTGTCAACAAAAATTATTTTACTAATCGTATCATGATAATACTACTACATTTCGGCTTAATGTTCCCAAGTGTCCAGTTTCTTGGTCTCTCACATAGGGCATCCAGACCTTCAGAATGCCATACAAAACTTGAGAGCCATTAAAACTAGAGAAAAAAACCTCAATCTGAAAGCATTTTCCAGGAATATAAGGCCATATGTAGGACATTGGCATGGAGCAATGAAGCTCTTAACAGGAAGAGGTGATAGATCTAAATGCCCTAATGTAGCAGCATGCAGAGACACCAGCTTGGGAGTCAGAAGTTGTAAAACTGTGTTAGGTGGCATTGAACAAAAACTAATATGGCTGAGCAGGCTGAGCACAGCACCCCACCAACACAGCCTGGCTGCTTTGTCCTAGAGCTGCCAAATCACTGCTAGTTTACAGACCGCAGAACTACAGGTAGAGGCTGGACAACCCCTCTGGAGACCATCTAGTTCAATCCGTGGTCAGCTACAGCATCTTGCACAGGGTTGTATTCAATTGGGTTTTGTATATCTCCAAGGATGGAGACTCCACATCCTCTCCGGGCAACCTGTTCCAGTGCTTAGTCACCTTCATATTAAAAAAACCCCACCTTTTTCTATATCTAAATGGAATTTCCTGTATTTCAATTAGTTCTCAAAGCCTCTTGTCCTGTCACTGGAAATCCCAGAAAAGATCCTGGCTCCATCTTCTTCACTGCCCCCCACCATCACATTCATAAAACCCACCCTGAGCCTTCTCTTCTCCAGGCTGAACAGCAACAGCTCTTGACACCTCTCTTCGTATGACATATCTCTGCACGGCACTGCACTGCACTCTATAGCATAGTTGTGCCCTGAAGGAGATTTTTTAAATTGCATCTTACAAGAATCTTAATTTTGCGGCCACATATGTCCTGATTGCTAGGATCSATGTACAAGAATATTATAAATCTGTTTTCTTAAAATATCAGGAGAACATTATGTGAAGAGGAAGTACAAGTTCAGGGCAACTGTATCTAACAGACCAATATCGGGGGCCACGTTGGAAGTTAGTGATTTCCTGAGAAATGTATGCCTGAAGCTGAGGATAAGGTTTCATCCTGTGCACATCTGTAGACTCCTTAGTCCCATATGCAAGCAAGACTTTTTTTTTCTTAACTGATGTCCTGAAAACTCCTTTTCTCTCCACCTTCTTCTTTCATTCTCTGGATTATGGGCTCTTTCTTCAAGCCACATCTGGCTGTGTCTTCTGGATAGAGTTCAGAGACTGGGAAAAGAACCAGCTATGCTGGTTGGTTAAATCTTTATTGTTCTCTCTCTTGGTTTCAAGTCCATGTTACAGAGGCCTTGAAATGCATTATAAGCATATGTACTGTATGTGAATGAATGAGGCTGGACGGGCAGTTATCCAACAATGACTGTGCCTAAATGCTATTCTGACCCTAACCACTTCACTGCAGTGCTGTAACAGAACGGCATCCTGCTGGCACTGCGCCGTGACTTAAAAAAAATATGAGTCTGGTTTCAACCCTTTGGGGATTTACAGTTCCTACCAACCTTTAGTCGCTAGATGTCAGGGCTTTTTCTGGCAGTAGCCATCCTAACCAAAATATTGTGCTTCTGTACTTCAGCGTGCTGCAAGCCTTTCTTATCTGCTCTGGGCCTTAAGTGAATGGACAGAGTATGCTGGCAAACATTATCAATGCAAAGTTAAAGTAATGATTTTGCTTATTTGAGTATGTGAAAAAGGTAAGAGTCTTCACACAAAAATTACACTTTCAAGCACAGTGCTTAATGAACTGACTAAAGAAAATCATTGAAAATATTGAGCTCTTTGCAGCAGCATGCCTCAGTAACTGTAGGGGCTCCAGTWCTTATCTGAAGAGTTCACCGTGCACCCTGAGGAAAGCATCCTTGACCCCAGAGTTTGCCTATGTTACGAGGCCTTCACTCTGTAGCACTGAATTCTGCATAATTTAGATAGTCAAAGCTGAATCCTCACTGCCTCGCGGGGAGYGTACTCTGATATGATGAGGCCAGTAAAGCTAGTAAAAAACAGAGCGAGGACCATTCTCTGGCCATAAGATGAATAGCCCAACCTGTCTCCTGTCGCCCAGTCAGAGCTCTCTTCCCCTCCCAAACCAGGACTCACACTGGGATTGGAGCCTGGCAGAGGCTACACCTCCAGCTGTGCCCAGCAGTGTCTAGGAGAGGGATGGTGGCACGGACCAGGCAGCATGTGGGCCCTTATGCAGTAGGGTCAGCCAGGCGCCAGGACATGAGCCTGTGCTTTGAGTTTACCCGGCTAACTACTCTCAGGGGCTGTGACGTGCCTGGTGTGACAGCCTGGCCATAACAGCCTGGTGGCTGATGTGAGGGATGTGTCATGCTGCCCTTGCAAATCTCGGGCTACCCTTCGGAGACAGGAGTGCCTGCCGGGTGGCTAACACACAGCCGGCCCAGTGAATGCAGAAGGGACTGGAATCGCCTTTTAAGCTGTGAATCTTGGAACTGGGCATCCGCCTGGTCTCTGCACCTATAGCCTGCGTTTCTGCCTCCATCCTGGCTCAAGTGTGCACATAGCCTGTTCCTGGCACCTCAGGCACGGTGCCATCCCTCAGTAATCATGTTTTCTTCTGTGTCTGCTGTCGCTGAGCAAGGCTGAGCTGCTCTTTGAAAAATATGCAATTCAGCTCTTAAGGACAGAAAACTGTCTGTCTATATGTCAGTAACGTCTAATACTACTTTGGAAAGTTGATCCTTTTTTCCCTTGATTGCTGCTATCATCTTATTACCATTTGCACTTGGATTTATGCTTAAATCACAGTCACAACCTATATATATGTATTTACCATTAATATATTTTAATTGCTCAAATCATGATTAAACTTTATAGCAGTAGTATAGTTTAGTTTCCATACCCATCTGGGGTACAATCCCTTTCGCAAAACACATCCCTAATATCCAGATATTTGAGCATGATTTGTACATTTGTTGAGAAGAGGTTGGAGCATAAACCCAAATGAATTTCACGCAGGCTGCTAAACAAGTGACACATCTCCCACATTGACCAGAACTGAAATAAAGTCACTGACTGACATGTAGAAGCTTCCAAAGGCTGGTGCCATTCCCATGAGTCATTCATGGTATAAACACTTGTAGGCTTAATATTCTTGTACATTTTTATACATACACACACATATACACATACAGCTATATATATATGGACACAACCTGTTTACATCCTCAACATTAGTATGTTTAAGTTGCTTTTGCATTAAGTTTTTTGTAAACTGACTCTTCCTGACATAATAAGACATAAATACAAATAGTCAAAGAGATGAATAATACTATAGATTYTATATATAATTTTTATATATAACTTATATATATATATACACACATATACACTGTGGATTTTAAATACACAAACCAGAAACTTTATAATAGGTAGATATGTTTTAAAAAGTCTCTGAAATTCAGGACTGGAAAGGCAGCCATTGGGCCTTATGGGACTGTCATCACTATGCATAGGCTTCCCTTCCCTCTCTAGCACATGTGGTCCTAATTGCTGTGCTGGCAAGACCATGAAGCTGGATTCTTCATGAACTGGCTGTAACATTGGCAGACATTTACTCATCCACTGCTAACAGTTTTTAATGGAAAATCTGTATCCGTTCATGCTAGAAAAATGCTTATGTTAAAACAGAGGAAAATTAAGGAGAGAAAACCAGATATCAGTAGCTTTACCAGCTGCCAATAGTAGATATTCTACTACTTCATTAGCATTTATTGTATGAAATTTGAGAACAAAACAACAAATGTGATCAAACATTAAAAAATATTTTGCAGAACTGCACATAATTTTGACCATATTTCTGATTCTGCATATGCTACAACTTGAGGATTATACATCACGTGATTATAAATTCAGAAGTTGTTTATACCTAACTCAAACTTATGACCAAGATACACTGGAAGTAATGTTATCCTTGCAGAATGGCAGCTGCCACACAGGATGACTAAGGCACATATCCTTAGGGACATATAAGCACTTCACTCATGGTTGTTGCACACAACGTACAGCTGTTTGACCAGTGGAATTATTCATTCTCAGTTAGAGGTCCCACTTGACTTTCCAACCCGGAGTTTTCCTGCACATCACAGCTCCAAACACTCTCCTGGTATTAAACACTCATTACATCACCTCTGCTTATACAGGTATTTCTGCAACCACAAGAAGACGGGAATTATGAAGAGAAGTCAGTGGTCTTCCAGGTCTGTTACTCACTGTGATGTGAGAGATCGTATTCAAATCTCTGATACCTTGACTTGGAGCAGAAGCTTATGTCTTGTAGTAGTAGCAGTTGAGTCTACAGCCGAACATAACAGTAAGTAAGACTGGTACAAAGTAAGAGTAATCAAGGCTGGTGCAGAAAACTGTGTGGGTGAGGGGACACAAAAGTAGTATGTGTTAAGAAGGGCAGATTGGGCTGAAAGAATTTACAGCCGGAGCTCCTCAGGGATCAGTCTCCAGGCCAATATTATTTCACATTTTCAATACTGAACTTGGCACAAGTAGTAAAAATGGTCTAACAAAATTTGTTGATGACACAAGAATCGTCAAATACAGACAGATATATATATACATAATTGGAAAAATCAAATTACTTGAAAACTGAAGTAATAAAAATGGGATTAAATTTGACAGTAGAGAATTAGGGTATGCACTTATAAACCTGAAGCAGAAGGATTTTCTCACCTTTCCAGTGGTTCATCCATCAGCAAGGATAAAAAGAAGAGAGGACCGTGGCCTGTGAACAAGTTGCACACTGGCTCAGAACCATCAGTGATTTTCCATGTTGGGAAAAGCTGAGGGATCCTAAAGTCCACCCAGCAAAGTATTACTGGAGAAAGATAGAGAAGTATTAATGCATTTATGTGGTGAAAAAAAAGTCACATTGGAAGATGTGTGGAGGAGGGCTACTGGAATTTGCAGCAGAGAGAACCTTTATTACAAAGGCATAGTAAAAGAGATTTGTGGTCTAACCAAGAAAAAGCAAAGTTTAGAACGGGTATGATTGCTAGCTCTAGATACATCAGGTGCATAAATTGCAGTGAAGAAAGAAGCTATTTAAGTCAAAGGACAGCATTGGCAAACGAGTGTAAAATTGTAAATTAATACTTTTTGATTAATGGATAAAAGAGGCTGTTTGGCAATCAAAGCAGTGAGGTTCTGGAACTGTTCCCAGTCATATAGTCTCTCGGGTAAAATAGCTTTAAAATGTAGTTTGATTGTTCTATAAAACAGATCAGAAGACAGAGTTGCCAGCTATGTCAAGGTGCTCAATTGAATGATCCAAAGTCTGCGGCCTTGGGAGCAGAGTGTGAACCTAAAACTTGGTTGCCCACATCTTCTCAGCATCCTTTGCCACCAGTACTAAATCACGGTGTATTTGTTCCCACCACTACTAAATGTGTAAATGTCAAGCTGTTATCTTATCCATTGATGGTCTGTAGTTGGTGTTTCCATATCTTATTCTGACATGTGCTCTGGCCTCTTTGTAAGATTAGACCATGCAGTCAAACTGGAAAATATGTGCATACATAGTGGGCTTAGACATTCAACTCCTTTAAATAATCTGGACCAAAGCAACTTATCCCAAGATAACATGGGAAGTCTGTCGCAGAGTAGGAAATCAAGTCTAAAACTAATGGTCATCTTCCCGTGGGAATTCATTAGGGACCCTGAAGAACTAAGTTCAAATCTCTTTGTAAGCGTACTCTTACATCTTGGATGAGAAATGTTGCCCTAGGTCTGAAAATTCTTTTAAAAACATTGTGATAAACAGATTTGTTTCCCATTTTAATGAACTGTTGTTTTCCAACAAAATACACTTTATTGAAAATCTTCCAAACGGCTTTTACTCCAACATCCTAACCACTGGGGTGTGGGCTGTTTTGGAGAACAAGCAAAACTCTCTCTTGTATTTTAAAATAAATATTTCAAAGGGTGTCATTTTTATTCTATTATAAAATGAAACCAAATGTTCAAACTTTACCATTTTTCTTAAAACAGTATTCTTATTTTCCATCCAGGAACATTCCAGCTTCCATTTGATTCACTAGGCCATGCTTCTTATGAGTAGATGAAATGAAGTAAATTACAAAATTCTCGGCAGAGGTGGTATCAGTATTTCTACAGCATCTTTGTGGCCGAGGCTCAGCATTAGCTTCTTAGTGAAAATGAATTGGTTATTTAGGGTAAATGGAATGTGGTATTTGGTACTGACATTTCTTTTTAAACTGTATTATTCTTTTTAGTCACAATTACTTTTCCAAGGATCAAATCTAAATATAAAAAGATGGAAGCATAATAAAAGTCTTCAGAAGTCATAGGAAGATATACTTTCCGACTTCTTTGTCTCTCTTCATTTGTACTCCTGACTTTTGTCTCCTCATAAATTTATTGTCAATCATCAGCTTTTTTTTTGCCAAAGGGTGAAATGAAAGCATATTTAGTAATAAAATAATCCCACCAATGCTTAAGTAGAAAGCTGTAGAAACATTGAGTGCTGTCTTGATGTAAAAACTGAATATCAGTGTCTGCTGAGTTGCCAGCAGGTAAAACTCCACTTGGACAAAGGGAAAGAAGAAAACCGTATTCTACTCTGTACATTAACAGTTTTTACAGTGAATCCTGGGATACAAGGTGCTTACTTAGAGGACTAATTTCTKGAATCATCAGGATTTAATCCTTCATTTCTTATGACAGATCTAGCCTTCATATGAAATAACTAATTCTTGTTCCTCAATGCTTTCCTAGATATTAAATTACACTTAGTTAATGGATTTTTCTTCTTTAAGATAGTGTCCCTATCTATCGACTGATTCATTAGAAATCGTGCAGCCATGATAATGCCCTCTTGCTGCCTGCAACAACACTGTTTTGCCTTAATCACAATCACATAACTATTGCATGATATCTCTATATGGAAGCTGTGAGGTTATCTGACCATCCAACAATGCATTTCTGCAATTTTGAAATATTTAGCATGGTTAAATTTCTTTTCAATATAATCTTAATTCTTAAGGCTCTGACTTTTAATAATATGCTTTATTTCTGCATTTTTCACTGTGCATTTTACCATCTAATATTTGAYATAACGCTTTCACCCTCAATTCTTGTTTTTAAGCAGCTGGCTATGACACGGTGCAGCAGTGCTAGATCAGAGGTGGTATCATCTCTAGGAGATCAGGAAGGGATGTTGTGTCAGTGAAATGTTCTGTTCGACCACTTTCAGCCCAAGAGATGTCTGCCATCTTCTGCCACTGCAGTCATCCCTTTCAGTGGGCCTTGGTGGCAATGATGAGTCATAGGTATGCATCCTCTTCCCTCTGTTTTGGAAGCTTAATTCTTCAAGAGAAGCAGCAAGAAAGCAGTTCTTGCACTTCAAGCCTATGGCTGAGCTTGAAAAGTTTGAAGTACTGTAAGTGTTGTGTCTTATTACATTTAAAATATCAGCTCACAGAAAGAAGAGGCTGCCCAGAGAAACACAGCTCTCTGACATGTTTCTGGCTCTGGACCAGTAGAAAATACATATGCACAAGTAACATGGATGACAAAATCCCATGAGAAAGGTGACTTTTCTAGTCCTATTACAGATGACATAGTGGTGTAGCTGCTTAAAGTGATATTGCAACATTATGCTGGAAAATAAAAACCAAAAGCAAAGCCCCTTAGCACCTATGGTCACTGTACATCTAATGGAAAAGATGAAGAAACCTACATACCAATAACGTACATTGTTCAGTCTTGGTGTCACTGCTGTGGAGTCTTCAGTGATACACAATGATCATGTACCCTATATTTTATGATGCAGATGATAACCTCATTTTCCCCTCCAACATAGCAAACCCACACAGGTAGAAAGTGTCCTCATAGAAGAGTGAAAAGGGTTCAAAAATTACCTTCAGTTGTAACAGCTTTGATGGAAAATTCCCAAGCCATCTTTCTCTTCTTTACATGTTTGTTGAAATCACCATGAACGTTGAACTTGGTAAAGGACTTTCCAAAGTATGGCACAACTGTGGAATGTAATCAGCTATGCTGCAAAAAATGGGAAAAGGCTGTGGTTAAAAGAGAATCTTGGTAGTCAACAGTAGTCAGCACCAACTGGGAGCTAACGCTCATGTCTTCCAAGCTCACAACTTGGCCTTGCAAGCAGCTGAATATCTTTGTCAGTGCAATAGGGTGGTGCTGAGTAAATTATACACTGAATTGGTAGCACTGCCTGGTATTAAGGCAGCAAACATTTCCTGTTATAAGACCTAGTTGCTTATACTTTTGCCAAACTAACTGTTTAGGTTGAAATTTTCCATGCATGGCATTTGCCTTATGAAGAAATCTTTTGGAAAATTTCAGCCAAAATGTTTCTGCTGTGAAGCAAGAGAAAAACATGCTATTTTTTGCTGTTAAAAAAAACAATCCTGTAACCTTTACTTTGGCGGCTCTTGTACCCTCCTCATATGTTGGAGCAGGAACTCGACATCTGGCAAAAGGGTGGTATATGTGTCACTGATGTGCTTTTTGCTATCTGTACGAAAACCATCCATAATGTAAATCTTGGAAAAGTCCAGTTTGTATGAACTCACTAGAAGTTTGCTAAAGCTTGACCACAAAAATCCCAGAAATTTCTGTTCTTACTGAGCATACCCAAGCTCCCCTCCCTTTCTGAAGCTGTCTGTCTATATGTCATTCCCACAAAACAATAGGCTGTGCTGCTTCTCCTCTTATTTGAATGGTTCGTTCACTAACCCCAGCATGGGACTGTGCTGTCATCCCACATATACTTGGAGGATTCTGGCCTTTTCTTAACATGGTTATTTCCAGGCAGGGATGGGGCCAAACATCAGAAGGGAGAGAAAGAAGCTCCTGTTTTCTGTGCTGTGAATGATCCTCTTGCTGACACCCAGCAAGTGTCACAGGAGAAGATGCCTTACACAAGGGCACCTCCTTACAAGACAGGATCTAAACATAGGACACCACAGAAATGCAGGCGGAACAAGCAAGTGAGACGGATGCTGGTGCAGAGCAGAGACTAGCAGAAGATGGGTACTCAGACTGGCTGGTCAAAAAACTATGGCTTGAAACCAAGGAAGGAAATCTAGAAGCAAAACAAAATCCATGTGAAATGTAGGGTAAAGAGACTGGGTGGCAGAGTTGCATTTCTTGTAACTAAAAATTAGCGGGACAAATCAAAGGATGTTTGGGTTAAAAAGCAGGAGTCTATGAATAGTTAAGTCTAGATGAAAGTCTTATAAAGGAGTGAGACTTCTGAGGATAATAATGTTTCTGAGGACAAAATAACTCCTTTAGTCCCCTTTTCAGCATGGAATAAGAGGCCCTACAGTGATCTGTCAAGGCCACTGCCATTGTATGTCATATTTCTGTACCACTGGTCCACACTTAGGATAGCAACCTATTATTGTTATCCCTCGCTTCATTCGCTCAAGCATGAAAATTAGGGTCAGATTTACAGGTGACAGGGAAAAGCAAAAGGCCTATTACCAGCAGGCAAAAAACTTTATGAAGGATTACACACGTCAACTAGGAAAAAATGTTAGGGGCTCACAAGCTGAAAATGGTTTAAATTTTCTGATTTAAAGGTTGCAGCTTTTCTGACAATCCATGTGGACATTACACAATGAAATTTATAGTTTTCAGTTTGCGTTTTACAACCTAAGGAAATTGCATAAACATGATAAAAGAATAATCTAAAGTTGCAAAGTCAGGTTTTTAGCCAACCATCTCCATTATTATTCAGTTTTGCTTCTCTGTCAATGTAAGCCTTCTTTATGCACTAAATGAGATGATAAGGATTCTGTATGAAAAATAATAAATGATGATTGAATCGACCGTCACCTCTTAACACATAAGGATAAACTGGGCAAATGTTTTCAGCATTTCATAATTTTGAGTGATTTTGCAACTTAAATGCAAAGTTTAAGGCTCTGTTTTAGCAGGAACTTTTCATCTATCTCTCTCTTCTCCAAATAATAGACCAATAGGGTCACCAGGTTAAAAACACAAGAGTCAGAAATGTCCAAACGCTAAACTGAGTACATGACCTTAACTCAGCTCGATGCTGCGTAAATAACACAACAGTTTTTTTCCACTTAACAAAACATTGCTTTCAGATATTACATAATAGTTCTGAATTCTGTTACCTAATGTACATACAACCTGAGGCTTTTATTTCTGTTCTTCTTAGTTTCATTGTCTTGTTTGTCTTCCTAAATTATCCACCAAAATTCATGGCTTAAAGCTGTAACAAAACTTCTATCACAGATTTAGGTGGATCTACCTTTTCTTGTACTGTAACATAGTAATTCTACGTATTTCTAAACTGCATTCGTTCTGCAATCTTTCAAGATTAAAGAACAGTCAGAGTGGTGAGGGGGGGAAAGAAATGTCAGTTGTGAGGGACAATGTCATATAAATCCTATATGAAATCTATGCTAAAAAGTATACCACTAAATATTGTAATAATAATGAACCCATTTGAAAAGTATTATGAAAACCTTATGGGGACTTATGGCAGTGATAAAAACAAGGCATTTCTCAGTGGTTTTTATAAAAATTTTAACTGTCTGTTGCCAATAAATGTAATATTTGACTCATTTAAAACTCAAAAAATTCCTGATATCCTTGTGATATATGCGATAGATGACAGTGGGATACAAATGAGTAATATAGCTTCCTAGACTGCTCATTAGTGAATATTTATCACAGAATCACAAAATGGTTGAGATTCGAAGGGACCTCTGGAGGTCGTCTGGTCCAAATCCCCTGCTCAATCAGAGCGACCTAGAGGCAGTTGCCCAGGCTCAGATCCAGACAGTTTTTGAATATCTCCAAGGATGGGGACTCCACGACCTCTCTGGGCAACCTGTGCCAGTGCTCAGTCATCCTCACAGTGAAAAAGTGTTTCCTGATGTTCAGAGGGAACCTCCTGTGTTTCAGTTTGTGCCCATTGCCTCTGGTCCTTTCACTGTGCACCACTGAAAACAGCCTGGCTCTGTCTTCTGTACACCCTTCCTTCCTATAGTGTATTTATATACATTAATAAGATCCCCCTCATACATGTGGAAGGAATTGTTCTTATTTATGAATTAAACCATAAAGGAAAAGAAAAGTATATTTAGAATGCCCTATATGCTGTCCCCTTCAAATACTTCGATGATTCAAGGGAATGATTTTCAAATGTTAATAACATTGTCATACTTCTGGTAGCTTTTGGAGAGCAAAAAATAGCTCGCAGATTCAACCTGATTATATTTTTTCTTCTTAAATTTTACTATGGCTTTTTAAACAAACATTTAAAGAAGGGGAAATTTGTTTTTTCTTCTTAAAATTATTTTTAAAAAAACCCTTATGTTCAGAGTTTACTTCAGCATTTTTAACAAAAGTATTGCAAACTAGCTTTCTGTCTACAAAATTTTTTTTAATGGCCAAGCAAGCAAAGTTTCGAATAGCGGGAAGCCGAATGGAAATGTTACCACATCCCAAAAAATTGTGTTGCGCTTGGTGTCTGCTTTCTAGAATAACAGCAGCTACCACATAAGTGCTTAAAYATGATTTTCTTAAATTATATACTGAGATTACACTTGCATATGACCACTACTATGTAGACCCAGAAAACTGTTTCTAACTGAAATGAAAATACTTTAACGCTTGATTTGCTGCTGAAAGGGACTGTAAACAGGTGCGGTCACAGAGCATTCTAAACACAAAGCAGACACTGCTCCAGCCTGTGTTGCCATCCTTGGATTTATTTTCTGTGATACCTTCAAATAACATGAGTAAATCATAACTGTCAGCCTAAACTTTCCTATGAAGCCCTCTTTTCCTGAGAATTTTGTATAATGCTCTTTAACCATGACCTTGTTTTCCATTGCTTCCAAGAGACATTAAATTCTTTTATTCTCCAGAATTGAACCTCGTATTGTTTTTTCTGATCCGTATCACAGTGACTCACCCCACAAACCTAGCTCTTCTATGGCAATTCCCGGGCTGTGATTGGATTCACCAGTAAGTGGCCGAAGAAACTCAATCCTAATAAAAGTTGTGAGATTTGCTCACACGGATATGGAGACTGAGAACCTGGATCTTGGAAGTGGCAGGGCTAATTTGCACAAAAGCTGAGACAAAGACGAGTCTACAGCATCTTCTAACCTCATACTCAAGGTAGCCAGAAGCTGATTTTAAACCTAGAGTAGGTTAAAAAGTCTTTATATTTGTGACATATAGATGCTGAAAAACTGAGAAGCACCGTGAAAAATAGACGAATATGTGGTATCTGTCCTAATACCAACTCACACACAGATGGGCACTTCGAATACTGTTTCCTCTGTTGATTCATAAGATTTTGTTGCAGTATTCCTGAATCTAAAAAAAAGATGCTAATGAAGGAGCTTAATAGAAATTCAAATTAAGAATAAAGCAGAAGCGGGGAAGGAAATAACCATTCCTCTTTGGTTGCACATGCTGTGCCAGTACCCTGTACGGGCTACTTGAGAGCTGGAGATCCTTCCAGCCTGAACAAGAAGAGAAGGCAGTACTGCAGAACTCACATTTGCACCACACAGTCCAAGAAAAGAAATGAAGTGGCCCCCTTAAGCACAATAAGAAGGACATAGCTCAAGAAAAATTCCGATCAAAGCAGCTTAAAGGGTGAGACACCAATTCTTCTGAGATAATTAAAACACTGAAGCAGCTATAAGAAGAATGCCTGATTTTTAAGTACAGCCATGAGTTTATGTCTTATTCTTTTCCTTCAGAACTGTCTAATTTACAAATAATTTTTATTATGACCTTGATAAAACCAGTGTTATTATATCCCTGGTTTCACTGGCCCCCACTGGGATTACTTCAGTAGCTAAGTGTTGCTGAAATGAGAGAGCACTACGAAAAGTGTTACACAGTTTGATTACCTGTGAGAGCAGATAACAATTCAGTCAAAGAAATTCTTCTACGCTGTTTTTCTTATACTACCCATACCCTTCTCTTCTTTCATATTGCTTCTCCAATTGTAATTCCTGTATGTGTAGCTGGACAGCTAGCCAACTTTAATTATGTTCTGCTTAGCAGACTCAGTGAGAAGCATCTGGCCTATGTTGACAGGTACACATAGTCACCATGAGGTCTGCCTGGCTCTTAGTGAGGAACAGAGTTGACACTGCACTGGAAACCATTTATACGCAATAGCACAGGACTGGCTTTGTTGACCCAGCTCTCCCTTGTGAGAGGAAGCATGTATCAGTACAACCACATGCCAACATGTCTGAACAGCTTCTGGACTAAAGCTGGCTTGGACCCACCAACCCAGACTCTGGAAGAGCTGGTCTGTGCTTCTCCGCACCTGTGTGTAGATGCACCTTAACTCCCAGCTTCAGAAGAATTGGATTTTGAGTGACTGGGGAAGTAGTCATGTTTTCTCCAGTAAATTTCCTATTATTCTTTGCTGCTGTGTCAAGCATTACTTGCTGTTCCAGACATCCATCTCAATAGGCACGAATAACCAGATGCAGAATATGTATCTTTGAGTGAATGGAAAAAGATGTTTCAGTTGTCAACAAGCAGTCATAACAATAATTGAAGTTCAAATCTTTTTAATGAAGGCTTATGTTAAGAGTAATCTCACACATGTTCTTCATAGTGACTTTGGTATTTTATTTCTCTCAGCCTCTTGACTTTTCAAATTAGATGTTATTTATATGTGCCATTTGATGGCAAAGCCATGTGGAGGCTCTTTGGGTTCATATGTGACTGAAGGACAAAACAATCCCCACTCTAAGGAAATGAAGAACAGCATGCTAGCTTAGCTAGAGAAGAGGCTACTCTGAATGCCAGGGTGGTGGCTGTATTAGCTAGCATAGCATGATAACTCATGTACCCTATATTTCTTACCCACTTCGATTTCTAAAAGATTTTGTGCCCAGGAGTGAGCACACTTGGTGTTCAAGGACATTGTTAGATGTGCCAGCAAATTAGGCATAAGATCATACATTGAACTAGAGAATGGATGCTTGATAAGGGAGCATTACTCCTCCTCTGGCCTGCTAAAGGAGAAAAGGATCCTGATGAAAAACTAGCATGTGATCACACTATCAAAGGCTACATCACAAGCAAATATAATTCTGCTCTTTATAACTTTTAACTGCTTGACTTTGCAATAATATTATTTTGAAGTTTGTATATGTGAGTACTGCACATGTGGGATATGCATATTTACCAAGAGTTATCACAAATACATATCATTTAAACCATTAGAATAATCATGAGGAAATATATATAATGTGTTAGTGTTCAGTATATATACCAAGAAGTACATGTGGTTTTACAATATTTACAAAGTAGATGCCATTGTTGTTACAAAAAACAGAAACAGTTTGCGTCTGTAATATTACTTGTATACATTTAATCCAATCTGGGGTTTAGTGGGGCTGTCTGTGAAAACAACTCTGTATTAAATCTATCTTTTTACATTCTGGAAAGGATTAAAATTATTTCAACAGAAGAGTGGAGTTAAATTGCTCCGTGGCTCATGAGGAACAAATATTGCCAGCTGAGATGTTTGGCAACTCAGCTGAGGTTGAAATACCAATACCAACCACAGGCATGCGTTTCATCTTCCTGAGGACAGTCTGTTGAAGAGGAAAGACTGAGGAGTTCTCTTGAGACTGGCTTTATAAAGTCTTTGTTTTAAAAAAGAAATCATTATCAAATCTATGTTGCTGTCACAACCTGAGTGATTTATGATTAAGCAGTTCAGGATTTTCATTTTATGACATCATCTTTTGAAGTGCCAGTGCAAAACTGTAGGAAGAATATCATGAAATACTGTGAGAACATTGTTTAGTTTAAAGGACAGTGGCTAGCATTAAGGTCTTTTCACTTTTTTCAAGTAGAAGATTTTAAATGAGAAGAAAATCATAATAATGCTACCTAAGCTTTTTTTTTTTTTTCTTTGTACAAAAGCTGTTTGTTCTTTGGGGCATGGGTGTTATATTTTTCTACACATATGAATAAAAGTTAAAAAACACTGATGATTTATCAGAAATAATAATTACTACAGAGTGTCATTCTTCAGTTAAGAAAACAGTTACCTAGAGTTGGTACTACTTTAGTAACACTTAGCTCATGAGGAAGAGTCCCTTTATCCTCTGCTCCCCCTGGGTTATCTTTAGTTGTCCAAAACCCACAGCAGTTTGGACAACACCACTTTTGTATATCAACTTCCAACTCCAAAGGAATACCCGTCCTTTTGATCCCTTTTGGATCTGTGTTCCATTGAATAATATGTTCATCTTTAGCTACAGCACTGCCTACCACTCTCATGAGGAACACCTCTTCACTAGTTGGGCTGCTAACATCCCTGTGGTTTGCACTCTGCACATGCTGGTACATGCAGAAATTTCCAAAATAGATGTTATGCATTGCATTTTTGTATAAATTCTCACCACTTGGACATCCTCAGTTCTCCAAGTGTGGTTTCTAAGTCATCTAAAAGATCAAAATAGTGTCTTTTTTCTACTATGYGGATTTTTAATCACACGGTTTTCTTGATTTAATTCTGTTAATCTTTGCAGAGTTTTAATTGTAAATCTTGCATTATGGTATCGCTGGGATTATTTTTGCCAGATCTCAATCAAAACATGTAAATTCTCCAAGTAAAATTATAAGCCTGGCTGTTCAGCCTCACAGCAGTCAGGCTCAATCTCTTCCACAATTATATATTCCTTTTGCATTCTCTTCTAAAAAAAGTCCAGATGTCTTTCTTTTTTATTTTGAATGCAGTGGCCCACTATTTTTTGTATCAGTTTCATGCTGGTCTGACAAATAATGAGCATCAAGGTGGGAGATCCATGAGTGGAGAGTTCCTCTGTGAATGAATTAAGGATCTGGCTGAACAATCTTATTCAATAATATTCAGAATTAAGAATTTCAGTTATGTACCAAGATTTTAGTGGTTGCTAGGGTTGATCCTGAATTTTTCAACCCAAAACTTTTTTCAGGAAATACATGTTCCCTGAAACCCTCTGAAATCCTCTGAAACCCAATATAATTTCTCAGGTCTGGGACAGAATTTGTTGTTAAACAAGGCTAAGAGACCTGGTAGGCCAGAGTAGCCAAAAGCCCCGTGGGTATAGCCCTCAGCTGGGTCATGTGGGAAACTAGGCAGCCCACAAGCTGGGCGCTTGCTTCTTCCTTTCAGTATCTGCTGTTGATGCTCTTCTACTCTGCTGTACATATGAAATTTTCATTATGCCTGATGGCTAGATCAGTTGGTTGGCATGAGGTAGTCTTAGGTTCACTTAGTGTCACATATCAAACCAAATAACAGTAAGGTTTCTGTATGATCAGGCACATGACCTAATTTTGGACTACTGGCACAAGCTCTCTGTGTAAAACCAAAGTCTTCTTCAGTAGATGCAACTTCACTAAAATGCATTGGATGCAACATCATTTTCTCAGGTATAGGATGAAACTAGTTAAGCACACTTGAGAGAAAGAGCTCTACTCTAAATGATTCAATCTAACATGCACCATTCTGACAGAACTGGATTAGGGACGATTCCCTATGTTGTTACACTGGCAGATTTMGTGTGATATCCTCTAGTGGAGGAGTTGTGATCAGCAACAAAGAGTAGGCTGGAAGCAGTGTCAAAAGTCAATTAAAACACCAGCCAAAATGAAGTCAAAAAAGCATGTCTGACTGGCATCTGACATCAATTATGACAATCCCATACTCTTTTCTCCCCCTTCCCCTTTACAGTGTGACTCACACACTGCTGGCAAACATAGGCTAGCTCATTTGATATGTTTTACTCACTGCTGTAATTACATTGTTTGTTGTTCAAGGAAACATACTGTTTTCTTTTTATACCGATTACCTTAAATATAGATAATAATACTGCTTGCCCCAACTTTCCGTCATTCCCAGTGGATGATGGCTAATCATTCTTTCAACCCTACAGAAAATGAATATGATACACATTTTCCTTTACTTTCTGAGCTGTAATTCCTTGCAATCCTCCTACAGTGCCTAGAACAGAGAATGGCAAAATTTCCTTAAGAATTGGTATATTATTCTGTAGAGGCAAATGATTTTTGGCTAGGGAGGTTCTTATGGCAGAGCATCGACAACACTTTTCCATTATTCTTGTGTTCCACCAGGAAATACAGCATGCCAGGGCAGACTCCTGATCTTTCAAACGAAGGAAGTGGCACTAAATATTTAAAAATTACAAGGCTCATTTCAGTGGATATGTGTGCATCGCTTTTTTCCATTACATTCTAGGATTAGAAGTCGGTTAAAACATCTACATTTTTAAAAGAGAATGTGTATTTTTAAAGAAAAAGATAACAGAGTACCAATGTGTAATCAAAACTGTCAGGAGATGCATAGATTTCAAAGTGATGCTTTTATGTTTACATTTTGGTGAACTGTTCAATGAAGAAGAGGTTCGATTTCATTTTAGTGAGTATGCTGACAGCAAACTACATGGCTCATCTGCATAAGTACCTGTGAGAAAAAATGTCATGGTTTTATAGTTCTCAATACCTCTAAAAGTAGAAATTGTGCTTCTAAAGAGGCATAAAAATTCAAACTACAATAAATATGGAAACTAATTATTTTCTTTATTTCCCTAAGTGTGCCGGAAGGGCAAATAAGTATATGAAAGACAGAATAATGCCCAGTCAGCTGGATCATCATCAGAGGTGTTGAGGTTATTATTATCACATATTGATACCCCTGTGCTATGCTCTGTACACCACTGAGTAGCAGAGGAACCTTGCTCTGAGCAGATTATGCTTTGAATAGACTTGTCAGACACAATGGTAGGGAAAGGAAGTTGCATACATCTGGGCCATACTGTGTGATGTTGGCAAATGTCTCATCAGTCTCAAGACATATGCTGCATAGGTTTTAACAGGAAGGTTTCAGACAACTAGAAAGAGAACTGAAGGAAGAAGTGACGAGAGGGGTGAGTCCAGGTAAGAAGAAGATGAAGTAGTTTATGTGAGCAAATCCTGCAAGATAAAGAAAAAGAGGTATTTGTGGTGATACCACATCCATTGAGCTTCATCTGAGSCTCAAAGTTTGATTAGGCCAGTTATATGGGCTGGCAGCCTCTTGCCTTCAATGGCATATGCAGGAATGATACAGTTAGCATTCACATATAGTTGCTTCTTACCCTTCAAACCAGCCACCAGGTAGTGGTGATGGTTTAGGTGACGGCAAAGAAGATCTGGCCTGAGTCCAGAGCACATGTCAAATCTACGTTATGGACCTGCAGGAAATTATTATAACCACTCTATTACCATAACACAATGTATACATGCTTTTCACTTTCTTTATGCTTGCTTCATGTGGTACATGTAAAAGCATCTCTAGGGAAAGATTATATAGCAGTTCATCTCTCTAGAGTTGCTACATATATAGAGAGCAAAAATGAGCACTGGAAAAGTAGTGAAAACAGAATGATGTCCTCTTCTCATGAGGCCAAACAAAATCTTAGCTACCTATTAAAGCATGGTTTCCTCTAGTTCTTGTCATATTATTTTACAACCATGCTGTTTGGGAAATGTAGCCATAGCAGAATGTTCAGAAATGAACTGATAAAGCTGGTGTTATTTAAGTTAAATTAAAAGCATATGCATGAGTCACACCCTGGGTAGGGAGTTACTTCAATCAGTAACAATATGTTAAAAATATTTTAGTGAATAGTTCAATTCCTTCTTTGCATACCCTTATGTTAATTTATAATACTGGCAACATTTCATCTTTTAATTTCTGTGATTTATGGGGTTGTTATTGTCCAATATGCAAACTATGTCCCAAAATCTTGAGAACTATGAATTTCCTCAAATTCCCCATCTTTTACTTAGACAAGACTCCTAATGACATCAGTAGAACTGTTCACTGGGAAAGGCCTGTAGTCCTCAAGGCTTTGTAAAATCTGGGCTTGGTTTGTTTACTGCTGAAAGTAATCCCTTCCAAGAACAAATGGAGACCTCCAACATAAGTAAAGCAAGTAGGATTTTACTCTTGGAAATCATGCATGTCTGTCTGATGGATTTGCTACCAAGTAATATAGTAGGTTATTAAACATCAAATTCAAGTACTTTTAAAAGTCTGACAATTGCTCTCAGGAATTACCATGCGTCTTAACCAACCACAAATTGCTTCTTCAAAAAGAAGTTAAAAGAAGAATATATTTCAATTTTCAAGCATGATACGTTACCAATTATTAGTTTTCAAAAACGCAAAACTATTTTTTTTTTTTTTTTTGTTAAATAAGGCAATATTTCAGAGTTACATTTTCGTTCTATACTTCAGCCAGGACTACTTCATGCTTTTCACCAGACAATCACACCTTTATAAACAATAGCTTGCTCGAAGGATGGTTTCGCAAGTTGCCTGATTTAGTTTTAACATGTTGCCCTGCTTGACTTGCCTATGGATTTGAACTTTGATCCTCTCCAATGGAGTTGAATATTCTGGAAAGCTCGTCCTTGCTTTCTTTAACCCCAAATGAACATTTTATTGTTTATATAAAGTAGAACTATTCCTACAGTGGATGTGGCAAAGGTGACAAACATCTGTAATCTGATAATTAAACATAAATTTGGAAGAGAAATAAAACTTCAGATCCCTGCTCCAAAATACATGCAACAGGGACCTTAGCCTGCTCCTCACATTTGAAGTCCCTAGCCATTGGACTGCTTTTTAGTTATGATTTTGACCAAAAAAAACATTGACATACTGGAGTGTCTTGAGCAGAGATGCCAAGGTAGTCAGGGTATTGGAGCACTTTTGAAATGAAAGGAGAGGTTGAGGGAGCTGAATTTGTTCATCCTGGAGAAGGAAAGGCTTTGAAGGAGATCTTATTGATGTCTACGCTACCTGATGAGATGATGCAAAGAGGATGGCCCCAGGCTTTTCTTAGGGGTGCACAGACAGGGCGAGAGGCAAAATGTACAAGATGGAAAGTTTGCATTGAATATAAGGGGAAAAAAATCACCATGAGGATGTTCAGACTCTGGACCAGGCTGCCCAGAGAGAATTTCCCTCCTTGGAGATATTCAAAACCCAACTGGACATGGCCCTCAGGAGCCTGGTCTGTCTGGGCCTGCCTTGGGCAGGATGTTAGACAAGATGATGTCCATAGGTCCCTTCCAACCTATGTGATTTCACGGTTCTCTGGAAAAACGATACAATAGATTTGAGAAAAAAAAAATATCTCCTGATGAAAAAATGTTTCACTGAAGTATCCCAACTCCTCTTACTGAGGTACTAAAGATATGGAACAGAGATACGTGTTTTACAAATTGAGTAAACACTTCATAATATTTTTAAAGCAGTAAACATCTTCTATCAAAATGGCACCTATTTATATACGTATAGTGTGATATATAAGTTAGTTTCGTATTCAATAACCAAATTCAGGATGTCTCCATTCGGCCTAATGCTTTGGATTCAGTATGCTGTGAAGACAAATAGGGAAACACACAAAGTTTGTCTACCTCTGAGTTTTTCCTCCTGAGTTTTTCCACACTAATAAGATCAACCACTTATCAGCGAGTTTGACATTGGCTATTGCAGACAGTCCTTCTGAGCTTGATTAATCTAAGGTCATGACTTCAGGGAGCTGTTAAAATGGCAAAACCTGAAGACCCACTCCGTGTAAAATATGCTGAGGAGAGAAATTCCACCTAGCTTAGCCAGACTGGATGTTATTCACACTTTCGCCTTTGAAACACAAACTTTTAATTATAAGTCGTGGAGGCAAAATGGAGTGGGAGGGTGTCCTGGTTCCGGCTGGGACAGAGTTAACTCTCTTCCCTGTAGCTGGAGGGGGTGCTGTGTTTYVGGTTTGRYAATGAAAGRAATGWTGATGGCCCATTGATGCTTTGGTTGTTGCTGGGTGGTGCTTGCACCGACAGCCTCCCCTGCCCTTTTAGGTGCAGGGGGACCTGGGGGGGAGCATAGCCGGGGTGGTTGACCCAGCTGGCCAATGGGGTATTCTATACCATGTGACATCATGCCCAGCTTAAAAACCGGGGGCGGTTCCTTCGGGGGGAAACGCACGGTTCGGGCGGTTGGTCTGGAACACGTGGGAGTGAGCCGTTGCATTGTGTATCGCCTGTTTTGTATATTGTTATTGTTGTTATCGTTGTTATTATCACTGTTCTACTTTGTTTTATTTCCATTATTAAACTGTTTTTATCTTAACCCACGGGTTTGCCTCCGTGTGCCCTCCCGATCCTCTCCCCCATCCTACCGGAGTGGGGGGGTGAGCGAGCGGCTGCGTGGTGTTTAGTTGCTGGCTGGGGCTAAACCACGACAGAGGGCTACTACATGGATTAAGAACTTTATATATAGGACTTCATATATATGAGCAAGAAACTGCCAACTCCCTCTAGCCATTGTTTCTCTCTTTTTTTCCTTACTTTCCTTCCTCCTCAAGTGGGACCCCTGGCTGCACTGAATAATGATGAAGAGGGAAGGAGAAAAAAGAAGAGGTAGAAAAGAAAGTTCCAAAATAGCCACACGTGGTCTTCTCTTTCCCTTCCTTTTCTCGCCCTTGTTTCTGACACACCAAATACCTTTGCCAATGAGATAGCAGAAATGAACTGCAGAGGATAATTTCTCTTCTAGTCAAATAAAATAGCTCTTTCCCCTTGCAAATAGACAGTTAAGTAAAGGAACGTCATCTACATGTAAGCTGATAATTCCCTACAAAAAACTGAATGTACAATATAGCTTTTCAAACGGGCTGGATGTAAGCAGTCTCAAACTGTCAAGGTCAACGAAAGATACTGCAATACTTTACGTGAGGGACTATCAAGTGTTCTGGCACTGTGGCCTCCTGTGGTAAAGCCAGGTTCTCAAATGCTCAGCTGGAAGGACTGGTGCTCCTGTTACAATCAACAGGATCAACTCTTTAGCTCTTGAGTCAACAGACAGTCTTGAGGAAAAACTTTATATAAATATGCCCTTAAATTTATTGAACTGTATTGAACTGTATACAGCACAACTGTATACTCCAAACGTCTGTAGAGGGCAAATACACTCCCACACCTTAACCTGTTTGGAAACTGATACTGTGGACTGACTTCTCCACTACATTCAATACCGCATTGTCGCTGCTAGACAGTGCAAGGCCTGCTTAAAATGATCCTGTTATTATATGATGGGATTTTGTATGCAACTTTGAAGAGAAACCAATCAAGTTATACACAGTGAAGAATACATTCTTTCCATATTATTAATTTAGTCAAGATTTACACTTTTTTTTTCCTTTTTTAAAATTTAAATAAAGTGAAAGCATTCTTCCTGGAAACACTACCATATTTGCTTTTTCAGATGAACATGAAATTAAACCATGAAATATACAGTTCTTAATCAAGAATTCTTTAATAATTGCACATTATTTTGGCATTTCAGATCAGGTTTATGCCTTAACATTTAATGACTATTTTGTTACATTTACACACATTATGTTTATTATGTAAACATGATGTCCTAGAACTGTTTCATTCCATGATATATAGCACGTATTCTTCATGTCTGTAACTTTTTTTTGCTCAGGTTGTAATGTCTTTTTTTCCATAGCAAACACAAAACACTGATAATGAAAAAGAAATGCCTAGGGCAAAGCTTTCATCAAGTGTTAGCAATTTATGGAGACCAAGTTGAAAGTGAACATAGACAGAATTTTGAAAAAGTAGCATTTTTATTGGAGCATTTAAAACTACTGAAGCCAACATTCCTCCACTTTGGTGGAGGTGGATTCATTCCCTACTCTTATTTTAGTAACAGATTTTTCATCCAGCAGTATTAAAATAGTTCCACAGCTCACAAATCCTCCATGGCACAATTCTCGCCCTCCTCCTCTTTCCTGGCGTCAGTGGTGGACTGGTTTCTCTACTGAGATTGGGACCTACTTAGAGAAAAAAAAAGGGGAGACTTCATTAACTCCCTGAATTTTTATTTGGGTCATCCCAAATGCTTATTCTAGCACTGATTTATACAAGCTGAGATGTGGGAAGGAGATGTTATAAATTATGCAATTAGATAATGCCTTAAAAATGTGTGCACAGAATATGAAATAAGCATTGTGTTACACAGCAGACCTCTCCCTGTTGCCAGGTAATTGAAACAGGGGGGGCATTTATATCCTTATTGTGGTCACAGATGTGACCATAGTCACTGTAGAGATACCTAGGCTAGCTGAGAATCTGGTAGGCTGCTGAGGGAATTAAGGGTGACACAAAACAAATAGGGGGCATCAGATTTGTCCATTTTTTGGAAGAGCTATTGAGTGCATCTCAGATTAACTATGCTTAGAGTTAAAGCTATTTTTCAAGTGTTGGATGTCTTAAAACCTAAATATGGTTTCAGTCATTCTTGCAAAATTTACAAATTTAGTCTGAATTTACTAATTGGTTGTGAATCAATTTGTTTTATATGTCTACATCTACATAACTGTAGGGGGAAAAAGTGCTAGATTGGGTACTAGTGCATGCAGATTTTCTTCTCTTCTTTAACCAAAAGATTTCAAGTGTATGTTTGAGACTCCTGAATTTACACTTTGACACTGTTAGCAGAAAAAAAGGATTGCTTCACCAGATTGCTTTCTGCCAAGGGCTATGTGAAAATGGAATAGAATAGGTCTGACATGAGGGCTTTAGAAGCATCACCTTTAGTGTTTATATATGCATGTGGCTACATCAACCATCTGACAGGCAGGGCCTTCAAATCTCAGTCCACTCTAAACATTTGACTCAGTATCTTCCACCTCTCTCTGGAGTGCCATCAGGCTATAAGATTTTGTGAGGTGAAGTTTTAGGATACTCTTGGTGTAACTGCTCTGCTTTGCATGAACTATTTGAAGTGTAACATAAGAAGAATTACATAAGTACATAAGGATAGGAATTGCCCTCTTCTCTGGTGCTTCAGATGTTCACCTGGCAGGTGGGACTCTAGGGATTCATCTCACTTTGCTTTAAACATCCACTGTGTCTACAGGTCGACATGTTACACTTGTGCCTCCTGTCAGGACTTGTTCCACATTCAGGAAAAAGAAATAGAGATCCTAAGTTTAAACCACCTCAACTGTTGTTACAATACACCTAAGAGGAAGATAGTGGCTATAGAGGCCTCAACCCTGTGGTCATCCCAAAGTGGAAAAGAGCATGACTACGATTATTGAGTCCTAGTTGAGAGTCAGAAACAAGCTCTGCTTAGATGTCTAGATCATGCAGGTAGGTAGAATAAGTCATATCTGTATTTCATTTTCTCACTTTTGTCTCTCAAAAACACCTGTAGTTGTCTATATTAGAAGTTATGAATAAATGTTTGCATCTGCATTTTAATTGCCCTGGCTTTAGTCTAACTGGAAAGTAGCAAGGCATTCCTCAGCCAAGAGCATGACAAATATATAAACTGGACATTTTGGACACTAGAACAAATGTCAATATCTGTACAGCATCCACTGATTTTAAAGAGTAACAGAGTGCCTGTACAAYCTGTATGAGTCAGGTGGAGATCTGGCTTTGTAGAGGGCAGTGTAGGCAGAATTGTCCTCTGTGACATTAAAGGTTGTCTGGCATATGGTAAAAAAGCTTGCTGGCATAAGGAGGGTATGCACATTTAGGTCTGGAAGGTCAAAGAAAGATGTCGTGCTAATTTTAGATCTTAAGATAAGGTGAATCAAATCCTCAAAGTGCTTATTTCTTGCTGTTATTTAAAGGAAGCTGAGGATATCTAGATGTAGACATCTGAATTTAATCAGATGAACCTGACTTTTGTGCAATGATGAATGTTATTTACAGTGGGTGTAAAAACATCACAGGAAAGATCACTTTTTCTTTTAGAATGGCATATAGCCTGGTTGTTGAGGTATTTTCTTGAAATGAGTTCAAAACTGTAGTAGCTGGACCTATTTTTCAAAGCATTAGTGAAAAGTCTAACCTTGAACTGGTGAGTAWAAGGGAGAGGAAGAGAACAACAGCAGTTTAAGGAATTTTATTTTGTGAATCCTCCTTTCTTTGTTTTACTTAGAATAAATGAAACATTTCATCTCGGGCCAAATGCAATGTGTTGTATTGTATTAAACTATTTTTACTTCATTTTCATTTCAGCAAGGATGAGAAAGAAAAAATATTTATAGTTTGATCCAAACTTTTTTCCAGCTTGGCTGTGAAACAGAGAAAGCATCTATTCAAACCGCCATAAAGTCCTGATATTGATCTCATACCAGACTAAATCAGGAATTACTCCAATAAAGTTATCTGGGTATGTTGATATAAAATCGTGCTATATAAATGAAATCAGAATCAGGCCTTGATAACAGCCCCCACGTAGAAGAAACATGCTGAAACCTCATCTAGACAGGAGGAAATGAGCAGCAAAGATCATACCAAGAAGGTATTCCAATAGAATTTAACTGTTCCAGACAAGTTCCCATGTGAAAACTTATTTCAGAAAAAAAATAGCTTCATTCCAAGCTAAATCTAAATCAGCTAAGCTGATTCTACGGTCTTAATTGCAAAGAATTATTCTGGATTAAAGTCTTTTTTATGCTGAATTAGTGTCCTCACAGGGAGCCATTATATAATGGTTATTGTGAAGCAGTTGTTTCAGACAGCTACTAGTCAAGGCAACCCTTACCCAGTGCATATTCCTTCCCTTTTTCAGTGGGTGACCGTCTTCCCTTTTCTGTGCTCTCTTTTCATCTTTATAGCAATTTTCCCCCTCCCTTACTTGTTTTAGATTACTTTTACCTCTTCAGCTTTCTTATAAGTCTTCATTATAGAAAGAATCTACATTATTTTTATTTCACATTCAGAACAACTTACACAACAAAGAGAACCAAATCTGCTGAGAACGGACAAACAGAAAGACAAAGAGATTGCTTAGATACCTTAATGATTTGTGATGTCAGTGTCAAAAATACGAAGAGCAGTGACATAGCCAGATAAACCAATGCTCTGTTTTGGAGGTTTGCAGTGACATACAATCCTTCAGAAAAAAATGTTTTAAAAACAGAAAATACAGTTCAGATGACACAGATGGGGCATAAAGCACAATACATTGTTTCTTTCTATTTTGGGCAATTGATCTCATAGCTGTGTCTTCCTCAGAATGGGGAGAACATGGAAAATCACCATGATTATTTATTCCTCATTGATGAAGTCTTTGAACCCATTTTGGAAAGAGTCATGGGAGTATAGAACTGTAAGAGTCTGAAAAACAAGACACAGATGAGTGGCTAGTAGCTGAATAAAACATGAGGAAAGCTGTATGGATTCAGATTAAAGGTCTGTTTTGCTTAGTACCCTGTCTCCTCCATCAGTGGCCTTAAACATAGGCATGAAGGAAGAACAGAGAAGGCACATATAACATTTCCCCAAGTATTCTGCTAGCTGCTGTTTTTTATCATCCCTTACACCTAATGTGTTCTATCTAGTAACTGCAGTAGATCTGTATTCCAAGCACTTGTTCGATTTCCCTTTAAAACCATGCCAACTTTTTGAATGGGCTTTCTTTCTCATGGAGATCTCTGTTCATGATCCACAGCCACCTCCTCTTGTTTGTTTTGATTCTGACTACTGCTGGTTTCATCTGCAGACCCTTAGTCCTTGTGCTGGAAGAGCTAACAGAGAGTTTGCCCTCTCCATGMCATTCATGATCATGTAGACCTCTTTCATATCACCAGTGACTTGTAACCACAGACTGGCAGCCTGTGTTGCAAAACCAATCACCAGCAGGAACTCCTGTAGCTACAAAGCTAGTGTTTCCTTCTTTATGTTTAACTTGTTTTCAGACATAAATTTAGGGGGCAGGGGGAAAGTTGTCATCGTAGTGGGAAGTCAGACACACAAGAGGGAATCACTCTCCAGAACTGGAAGTTCCCTGAGCTTTGTTACTGTTTCTTGGGCCTGGAGTGTTTTACACCATCGCTTCACCTTTTTGTCTTTCATGTGGTCTCATGGCATATTAGACACCTTTCCTGGTTAATAATGACCACTAGAAGACACTTCTTTCTCTCAGACTCTTCTGTTACTCTCTCTGCAACAATACCTGTGTGTCAGGAAATACTCCTTGCCCTAAAGGAAATTGTCCTAAAGGACAATGCTAATACACATAAAAGCATTTACACTATTTAAAACAGACTGCATAGTGACAAGGTTTAGAGGAAGAAGTGAAGAGGAACAAAAGAAAGTGATGCATCTCTTCAATTAGCATATTGATGAATTAGCCTCACTCTGTATGGTCAGGCAGTCAGAATGAAAGATGTGTCTCAGAATTCCCCATTGTGAGGGGAATTATATGAGGTGCTTGTCCTCATATCATCCTATTTATTCACATGCTTATGAAATAGACTTGGGGATCCAAATAGACTTAGGGAACTACATTTCCTTTCCTACTCTTATATTTGGGGATGAATGCAAATTCAAACTTTGAATCATCTACTTATGATTCACTGACTCGGTTGTGATCTGTGCTTTCCTCCAATCTGCCCATTCCTGTTTCAGGCTGTCAGCAGGCTGCTAAGTAAAAGTTATCTCGTGCTGGGAGCAGTGGTGCTTGGTAGGGCAAGTGGCCTGGGGCAGCTACATGATCCTGGGTCGCTTCATGAAACAGAGAAATGAATAACAAAAGCTTTTTTAAGGGCTACGTTTGTCACTTCAGTGCTCAGCATTTCCTGTCATCGTTCACAACAGTTACTTCGTCCAATTTACGCTCTATCACAGAGAATCAGCAGGCCCTAAGATATKTGGTTGGAATTGCCTTAAAGTGCTTTTTAAAAACCTACAGGCATTTTGGTGCGAGTATGTTTGCAACACAGTAAAATTAGTGTCAGTAGTGCTTTAAAAGTGGAAATGAATTGAATTCTCATATAAATGGATGCAGGGTTTCTCAGTGAAATGGAGCAACCTATTTTGCATAATGGAGTGCATTACTAAAATGAAATACTCAGAGCTTATTCCTAATGAATGTAAACAAGTTCTCTTTGTACAATTTCTATTATGCTGAGTGCATGTTAATGAACAGGGTGGCTTTTTATTGAGTCATGAATTGGAAGAGTGCTTTTTCTTCACGTTAAAATTTTCTTTTTCCAAAGTCAGTCACAGACTAGTTTCTGTTTGAACTTTCTCTAGAGTTTACCAGATGTTCTGTTTGGATTCCACGTTACTGCTTTGTGTTCACTGGAGTTCACAGATGGGCTTTCCACTGAACTAATGAAAACCTAATGAAATCTATGTATGTATTTAACATTTGAGAATACGGTATAATATAATGCTTTCTGTTGCTGTTTGTCATTCATGCTTAAATCGGCAGAGCAAATGCAAGCCTCTAAGAAACACTGTGAGTTTGCAAGCAGCCAGAAGATTTTGCTTCTCTTCTCTCCTACTATGTGTGTATGTGCCCCCTGCTATCTCGTGGTAGCAGATAACTGCACTTTCAATGGTGCCTGGGTTTTGGTTCTGTTTCAGCTAGTAAAATAGGAAAGCTGAAGATCAGATCAGAGGAGTGTTCAAAAGCATGTGTCGACAGAGTCAGTTAAACTAGAGGGTTACTTGATATGAGTGGAGAATATTTTCAGGAACAGAAATCAGTGGGGAACTGGGAAAAAAGTTTTTAATCAGTTTCTGTTAAATAGCAACAGTGGACAGATAACCCTGAACACTATACTTCCTACAGTCTGGTGTGTGAATACTTGACAGGCACAGAGGGTTTTGCAATATGAAGTCTAACCAGAAGCAAGTTCCAGATGGTGTTCCCCAGAAGCTGATACTGTTCGCTGACTGCAGGGATGGAATACACCCTCTGAAAGTCTGTGGGCAATACTACGTCATGGGGAGCAGCCAACGTGAAGGAGGACAGAGCTGCTATTCAGACAGACCTGGACAGGCTGGAGAAATGGGCAGACAAGAACCTCATGTAGTTAAAAAGAAGTAAATACAAAGTCCTGCACCTGGAATAGAATAACCCCATGCAGCAGTGCAGGCTGGGGTCTGACTGGGAAAAAAAGCAGCTTTGCAGAAGACGACCTGTGTTCCTGGCATTCAACAAGTCAAGCATTAATCAGCAGTCTGCCTTTGTAGCAGCAAAGGTTAATATCGTACTGAGCTATGTTAGCAAGAGAGCATAGCTAGCAGATAAAGAAAAGGAATATTTGTTTATTTCCCTCTATTCAGCCCTTGTGAGCTACATCTGGAAGTGTTCAGGTTTGGACTCCCCAGTAGAAGAAAGACATCGACAAACTGGAGGGTCCAGGGCAAGGTCACTGTGAAGATTAGGAGGCACATGACACATACAAGGGGATTGAAAGAGCTGGGTTTGCGCTTCTTTGGAGAAGACAAGGCTAAGGGGGGAATCTTAACCCCATCTATCTAATAGGAGGTTCTAGAGAAGATGACCCCATCTATCTAATAGGAGGTTCTAGAGAAGATGAAGCCAGACTCTTGTTGAAGGTGCACAGCAAAATAATGAGGGACAATGGTCATAAGTTGCAAATTCTAGTTAGCTTTTGGGAAATAATTTTTCAAAATAAAGATAGTCAAGAACTGAAATGGGTCACCCAGAGAGGTTGTAGAACCTCCATCCTCAAAGGCAATTGCAATGCAATTGGAGGTGACTGAGCAACCTGATCCAACTAGCTGGATCTAGCTTCAAGGCTGGCCCTGCTTCAGAAGTCCCTTTTGGGTCCTATAGAAATGATTCTGTGGTTTTGTTTGCATCTTTTTAATGCCTTCTAGTGACACTTTCCTATTTACAATAGAATATTATTAATACTGAGGAAGTAATGATTAAAGTCAGTATTAATAATTTTGCTTTCCTCTATCTCCAAAGGTACTCTGAATGCTCCCTAAGGAAGAAAGCAGTGTTTTGAAAGCAGACTAATGACTTTATATTTGAAAAGGAAGATTCTTTCAATTTGAAAGTCTTTGGAAAATTCATGAAACGTTCTGGAACTTGCAAATAGCCACCAACTATCCAAGTAATGAAAATGGTGGCTCCAGCAATCATACTGAACAGAACCCATCACTTCATTTCTAAAATACATATCAATTGTATCATTTTTATCTTATCAAGGATAATAGGAAGGTTTCTGCATTAATCCTGGGATTGTGACCCATTAACATAGAACTGTAGCTGTGTTTTCCTTCCCTCTAATACTGAAGACAGACTCTGGGCAGAAAAAAACTGTATCCCTTTCTTGTGTCAGCATAAAAACTGGAGAATTTTTGTTCTAGGAAGATATACTAGGAAATTTTGTGGCAGACAGGTTTCCCACAGGGAAATGGGCATTCACGACCACCTGTCTCCCTAGCTTCTTGGTGGCTCACGTGACAGAGTCTGATAGCTGGGCTTCTTGCAGTTCCCTGGTCCTATGACACCCCAGGCAGCCGCAGGCAGCCAGCCTCCAGGGTGCTTCACCAGCTCCCAGGCTCCAGTGCTCCTCTGCAGGCTGTCGTAGAGCGAGCGAGCCTGGACAGCACAATACATTTCAGAAACATGGACATGTTCCTGGAAACAGTGGAAACAGAGAGTTTGGCTTTTCATCCTCCCAAAAAGCCTTTTCAAGACATCACATCTCTTTTTGCAGAAATGAAATTAAGCTTCCCAGCCAGRTGGGTGTCTGTGCTGAAGATCCATCCACTCTTGACCAAGCTTTTTAGTCTAGTCAATGGGCATGTAGTCATGGCTGTGTAGCCTAGGAAGGCTCATCTGAGGCAGAGCTGTCTTCAGATTTTCCAAAGCAATGGGCAGTGAGTGTCCCAAAGACGGTACAGGTGTCAGAAAACTGCTTTCTCCTATTTTTTAAAGAAACTGATGACTCCATAGTACATTCCTACCACATTGACTCATGGAAAGACAGACGACCTGAGAAAAATCATGAAAGTAAATGAATATTACAGTTGTGCTGCATTCCCTGGAGAAAACACGTGGGTTTGGTGTTCTCCGCTCATGGGAGTGTGTTTGCGCGAAGCGAGCACATCTGACTACATATATCAGTGTCTGCACCCGTTCTTTAAAATGTTTATTACTTTTCTTCATATGAAGAGCAGGTTTTGGAAATTATGAGGCAGTATAATATATAGTGCAGATGATACTAAATATGATTAACATTTAAATCATTGCAGTCTGACAACAAGGATTACCATAATGAAGAGATGAAGATGTGCAATGCATAAATCATCCCAAGCATCAGCCTTTTTAGATCTCAACCAGGTCTAAAGAGAAACATACACATGTGTTAGTCATACATCTTTGAATTACAGACATGTGTTTGCACACCTCTGAGAAAACAGATGACATTCCTATATCCAGTTGGAGTAATGGCATATATTTTTGTCTATGAGCAGGGCTCTACCTCATTTTGCCCACAGCATTTCCCCTCTTCCTTTTCATTTATTTTTCATATTCAGTATGTCAATTACTGGGGCCAAGCCAAGAAAAGGACCCAGACAGGTACTAGACAAATGGAGATAAGAGTTTCTACCCTGAAAAGCTAATTCTCTAAAAAGATGAAACAAAAAGACCAGAAGGTAAAGATATGGCTGATGGACAGAACGTGTGAGCAGATCAGCTTCAAACACCTAATTTCAGTGCATTAACTAATTTGCTTTTGGTTTTGTAGTTTACATTGTAAGACAAGGTTGTGAATCACCTCCAAGTGCTTTGTTAGCTGGAAGATGGTGGAAGGTGTTGGCGATGAAGACAGGGATCATGTCTTTCCTTTGATCTCCTGGCTGACATTAGTCCCAGCTCTGCCTTCCTCTTTACCATACAGCCTATAAGCCTGAAGGACCAGATAAAGAAAATTCTCCATTACTGTACTTCTTTTCCTCTCAGAAAAGGAACAAACACCCTAAGAGTAATGGGGCTTGCTAACATACATTGTCTGCACAGCAAAAGCATGTCAGAGAACCCCAGAACTCAATGCAGTGACGTGCGGAAAACGGACTCCACAATCTGTAAGACTGTAAAGTAGGTATGTTTATTCAGTGCTGGGCAGCACGGGGGGTAGTCCCACCAAAGTCGTGCGCACCCCAGTGCGGCACTCATCCAAACATATACAGCAAAGCGTTGCATATGCATAAAGTTTCGCAGTACACCTATACATACACATGACCTGTCCCCRCTTTGTATTAAAATGAGTTCCCCTCCCATCTGCGCTTGCGCACTGCAGTCTGGTGGTGGTCGTCGGGGGTCGTGGGGATGAAGGCTAGTGGTTCCTCTTCRTCACCGCTAGTAACCTTTTGTTCTTGCGCAGACTCAGTTGGTCCTTGGCTCTTATCCAAATTGCAGGGTCGGTTTCTTAAGGCGAATCTCTGGTTCTTATCAGGAACTGGTCTTGCAGATAGCCGGCAAAGCACAGGACTCACCCAGTAGTTAGCAAAGTGTTAGACTTACACAATAGAGCATTATCTATTATCTGAATACTGGAGCCATCGGGGATTTTGCTACCAACAYCTCCCTTAGCCCCTTGTCTCAGCAGTTACACAGAAAGTGTGGCCAGTTTGATGCTGTCCCTTCACTGTAACTGCAAAGTTTTTTCTGTATGTATAATTTGTTCATGGCAATTATATGAACACAAAAAAGGAGACAATCACCATTAGATAAAGTTTCAAATACCATTTAATCAGCTCCTATTGCTGACCATTTAAAAGTGTTTAGACTACCTTCTCTTTTTGGTTTTTTTCTTCCTTCAGAAAATCAACTGTGATATTTTCCATATAAAGCAGCAGCAGAGTGGAAGCGCTGCCCGTGGTTAATCTCCTATTCGTGGTCGACATGTACACTGGCCCCCAGCTCACTTGGACCCAGCTTGCTGGCCATGCTAATGGGATTTCCAGACCTGCCTCCTCTCCTTATGGTTGCTGTTCCTCACACACCCTCAGAGCTCCCAGAAAGCATGCCAGAGAAGGGGTTGCCCTTCAGAAAAGCTTATYAGAAAAGGAGTTTAAGAAGGAAGACAAATCTGTACTTCCCCAATCTTTAAAGGAAGGCAGCGACCTCTCCATCTCCAGGACTGTCTTTTCTCAGCTCAAGCACAAGTCAATGGTCCCAGTTTTAGCACTGAAACTATCATTTGATAGCGGCTTGGGCAGTGCAATCAAATGAACCCTAGAACACTTGTTCCTCTGCCAGATTTGGACTTTGAAAAAATGCATATTGAGAAATCAGGTTGACCACATGCCAATGCACCATTGTACGGAGATGCAGCCAGAAACTCAAAATTACGAGTTTGTGAGGGTTTGTGAGAGTATGAGAAACAGACAGCAGCAAAGGAGGTACCGATTTTCTATATTGCTTTCAAAACTTTTCATAAAGGGAGTTGAAAAGAGTTCTACATTCTTAAATTACTCTAATGTATCTTTTAGCATACTAAATAACCTATTCCTGGAATTTAAAGACAGACATAATTGGTCGTTAAATGATAATAAAAATAAACTGCAAAATCTGAGGGTCCTATACTTACATCAAATTCAAGTGACACTTTACATTTTTACCAATGGCACAAATATGTGTCTTAGATTGTATTCCTTTATGCTTCCTAGAGATTTGATGTGCGTTTAACTGACTGCTGTCTTCACTTACCACGCAGCCTTACAAAAGGTAATGACCTGGTGACGGCTGGTGCTTTATTCCTTCAGCGACCATGGGCTCTTAAAGCACAGCTGAATGTCACCTAGTTGTATTGACACACCAACACAAAGGAAACAAACAAATCCCTGCAACCACTTTAGTCAAGATTAAGCCATGATCTTCCAGAAGCACAAACTACATATTTCCAGAAATAGTAGGCTGAGACTCAAACTCATGAATTATCTTGTCAAAGATAATTGAGTGGCAAAAGACCTAATTACTTTATGAACTTGTTACTTTTGTAGACATGTAGCAAAACAGACATGTAGCAAAAAAGCATAGAGGTATTTTTAACCTGTAAAGGGCCTTGGTAAGTCTGCTTGCATAATTCTTCATGTTAACAGCACCACAAATTATAGCTGACACTTCTACGGCAGCCTGTGCTGTTTTTTCCTACATGCATGAAATAGTGCTAAAATATCAAAGACCCACATTTTCTTTCTAATGGGTTGTGCTCAACTGCAGTTTCCCAATAACTTGTTAACTCTACAGGGTTTCTTCTCTCTAGTGAAGAAACTAGAGATGCAAATAAAATGCAAATAAATGACATGCTCCCAGTTGTGCTCACTGTTATTTGTTTAGATTATTAGAACTAAAATACCGAGATCTTTCAAAAAGAATGTTTATGAAAAAAGCAGTAACAAAATACCCTTTAGTAACATTAAATAAAAGGAAGCACTAACGTGAGAAATCATGTATAGTTAAAACTTACTTGCCTTTTTAAAGCTTTTTTGCCTTTTAAGGATTATTTCACTTTTTAAAGGCAATAGATACCTGACAACAGCTCCTCAGCTCTATAATATTAAGAAGCTCATCTGAAGAATGATGCGCTCCTAGAAGCAAATAAGGGGGCACTTTTGCCCATGAAAAAATTCGCACTCTCATGTGTCCGCTTATTCCTGAATTTTCAACATATGTAAACAAAACTGTATCATTTTCTTTCTAGATCTTCTCTGCACTCTTTTCACATATCTGCATGTCTTCTGAAGTCTCAGTCTCTAAAAGTGAAAATAATTTTCCAACTGAGGTCATACCAGCTCTGAGGATAACAAAATATTAATTTCGCTCTCTCACATACGATAGTCTTATGTATTGGCCCTTTTTTGGAGTAAGATCACATTTCTGATGTGTTGAAAGCAAACATATATATTTTTATATATATATATATATATAGGTGGATGTCAAATTACATTAATTAGCCTCATGTTAGACAGGAAAGGTAGATTTCCTTGTTTGTGTTGTGCTGATGACAGTATTGTTACATAGTGCAGAAAGGGCTGTACTTCGTAGAGTGTCTAGATAGTTTAGTTAGTCTGGACATTTTTACCTGCAGACTCAATAGGGAGGAGAGTAAGTGGATCAGAGAATAAGTGAAATTTCTTTCAGCAGACGTTTTTCAGAGTGAACATGTCAGAATTGATCTGGCTGGGTTTGACACTACCTCAGAGAAGGAGACTGGAGTCATAAACCCTGAAGTTTCTTCATTTCTTTAATTCTCTGTTGTGGTGATTTGGCCACAAAGGAGCTGTAATTCAGATTTGTCACTTCTCACTCTTTTCATATTAACAAGACTGTGCGTTTTGTAATGTATCTGGGGCCACGTGACCTCCATGTTGCATTAAGGGATATGAAGTGTAGGCAAGAAAAACAGACTTTTGAAGATAGGGGCACAAACTTCTACAAGGCAATGTAACACAGTGGTGAAATGCATTGCGATGCTGAAATGATTGTTGAGATTTTTCCTAAAAATCTGTCAATATACATGAAATGTTACAAACATGATCATAGCATTGAATCAGACAGGCTTCATTTAGTTTTGTAGGTGTAATTGATTTCAGCTGAGAATCCCTCTGTGCCTTCAGAAAGGATATCAAGACATATTCCACCATATTGCATCCCTGTGCAGTTGCCAAGTGAGCTACTTTGATTTTGGCCTTTTACATATATAATGAGAATAAATCTAGCCACTATATTTACAATGTCTGCATACAGAGCACGGTGTTCTGTTCAATCCTTTTAGCAGAGGAAAGCTGCACCACCTGAGAAACATGTAACCTGAGAATCAAGGGAGGGACTGACATGGCCTCGAGTATGATTACAGTTCTAAGGGCAAGAAGTAGGCACCTAGATCCCCATAGGATCAATGGAAAGCAGTAAGCACCTCCACATCATTTTATGGGTCTTCGGTTAAATGTCTACCATAATTACCATTGAGAGCGTGAACACCCCTTCTGAAAAGAAAGCAGATGTATAGTCCCTGACAAAAGCRCATACTGGAAGGATTTTGGAATCTAAAAGGAGACAACAGGATCATATCAGCATTCAAAAGATGGTTTCTTAAAAGCTCCCAGAAATATTCATCATTCCATTAAAAGAGCTGATTTGGAAAGACCGTATTTGTACTCTCAAATTAAATTTCCCACGTCCTGCTGTGAATGCCATTCCTTTGAGAAAGGAACCCTCAAGCTTGTATCATTGGAATCAAACATTCAAGAAATGTGATGGGGGGGAAGCAGAGGCGTCAGCGGATGGCAGCTTGCTTAACCCAACCACTAGATGAAAAGCAAATGTATTAAGAGCTCTGACGTCAAATGACAGGCACCCTTCCAAGAGAAATTCTGTCAGAACTTCATATAAATCAAAAGGCAGATTGTGAAGCTTTTTATTGGCAATTGCACTTGTTCATGAAGTAAGATAAATTAATAGGGAGCAGAAAGGTAAGCCAAAAGGCATCTTCATTTTGCAGACCTTGCCTTGCAGCTCTGGAATTTCCTGAACTGACTATTGGTAAGAAAAYCCAGGGATAGTATGTTCACATCCACGATTAGCTGCAAAGAAAATTAAATTGCTATCACAAAAAGTGCTTCCTAACTAGATACTTAGATGGAATTCAAGACACAGGAAAGCATGGGGAAAAGGTGCATTTTAGCCGGCTTTGCACTTCTCTGAAAGTGGTCACAGCCAGAACCTAAATGCCAAGGAAATTTAGAGCTGTTCTTAYGCCTTTGGATGTCTTTCTCTCAGTTTTATGGTAGCATATAGTTCAGCCAGGAATGCAAATTGTGATCTTGGGTTCAAAACCTCTCTGGAGACTTTTTGAGACTGTCGCTGCTATGACAATTGGAAAGCAGACAAGTGTTTCAGTAACAACAGTCCAAGGGACAGTCTGTCCTCAAAATCACTGCTGCAAATGCAACTTTATTTGCCCAAGCCTAGATCGTTTCTCCAAGAGAGAGCTGAGAGAACTCACAGACAGCAGATAAACACTACAGCCAATAAGTCAATAATTATCTTGAAGAAGGCAAAATTTATTGCTTTTTGAATGTCTAGTCAAGCCTGGAAGTTTTAAAGTATGTGAAAAAATATTGTTACGTAGTTTTCCTAGCATTGTAGGATAAATATTGTCAAGTCCACATTTTTTCTATTCAAAAATATTTCACTAAACAAAATCTAGTAAAGAAGTAGTAGACAGACACTGCCAAAGTGTGATCTATTTTTTCCTCAGAGAGATATCCTCCCAAGGTGCCTATCTCTCTCCTTTGACTACAGAAATCTACAGAGGAAACCTGAATTAAGGCAATGAACTTCAGGTCTGTCTGAGATGTGTTTTTAGACTATTTATGCTAGAAGTTGCTGATGGAAAAAGATCATAACATTGCCTTCATGTATATGTCTTGCATATACCTGTGTTTTCACTGGTGGGTGACATTTGAGTTGACAGTATCATTGTTCCATCTGCCTGGTTCTGTGAACAAACTTAAATCTTTTTCTTCATCTATTCTAAACAAACAGAAGCATTTGCATAAAGTTTTTACCTTTACCTGGTTTTCCCAGTTATTTTCATCCTAAATTGTTTATTTGTTTTACAGAAAGTAAACCTCAAATTTGGAAAAATGCATAATGCTTGTGATTAAAAATTGTTGGTTTTAGGAGATCTTTGCTTTTGAGGAAAACCTCAAACTCAGCAACAAAATCCTGAGTATGGAGACATAAAACAACAAATACCCATTGTTGAAAGAATGAATGTTTATGAAAAATCACAAAAGTAGAGAAAAGTTAAGAAAAACTTGATATAACCATTCAAGAAATATTTTTAGAGCTAGAAATTATCTTTCTTGTTCTTATTATATTATTATTATCTTTCTTATTATTATCTTATTCTTATTTATGAATAATAAATCATGTTATAGTTAAAAACTTCTCAATGAAGTTTCATCAGTTGAGAATCTGTTATGATGAATTTAATTTAATATAATCTTAAATATTAAATTTGCTGGATGGACTTAGTAAAAATCTCTRTGGTGTTTTAACACACAGCATTAAAAACAGAAAAAGATTTGCAAAGATTTCAGAATATGCATCTTCCTCATTGTAAGGGAATATGATGTGTCCTAATATTAATTGCAAACTTTCATCAGGAAGATCACTATATTTTAGGTGCTCGACATAAAGATATAATGAGAAAAAAATGTGGAGACCTTGGTTACTTCATCTACCCAAGCATCAAAACAAGTTATTTTCTACAAAATAGTATTTGTGTCCATGGCATGTTTGTGTGAGTTCATCTGGAGTCCTTGAAGTGGGTATGAAAAATTCCTAGGTCCCACCTACCTCTTCAACAATATGAGGAAGAGGAATAAATAACACTGGTTTAGCTGGGCCAACAATACAAGACTTGACTCACAGAAAACGGTGTAGTTTTTGGCCTTCTCTTTTGCTTGTTGAGGAATGATGAASTTCACAATAGCAGCATCTGAACTATGATCAAGGGCCATTGCTGAGAGGAACATTCAATTTGGTTCAGGTCAGATGCTCCCAGCCAACCACAGGTGATAATAAAAGCTCCTGTGTGTTGATGCTGAGACAAAGGGAGTCAGTGGTGAGAAAACTTCCACTTGGATGGCATGGTGGGTGAAGGGGGACTCAGTCTCTGGTAGGCAGGTTAATTAACCCCTCTGTACTTCTGTTCGTGTGATATAAGCACCTAGAGAACAGAGATAAAACTTAAAAAAAAMCCCAAAAAAACAAGAGAGAAGGCAGATCAAGAAAAAGACAGTAGTGTTTTCTCCAGAATGGAGAATGTGTTCCTTCTTACCACCACCATCAGTAATACTGAAAGTGAATGATTAGTGAAATGCAGCACTGACAATGCTCCTCTTCTCTACAGTTTGTATGTACGCTTCTCTTACTTTAAATTTCACTTAATCTTCCCAAGCCTATATATAAAACATGTTGCAAAACAAATACTTCTAACCTGGACAGGTAACAGTGTTGCTAAGCTTTTACAGGGAACAGAACGCCGTAGGGTACTTACACATTTACACACTTACACATATACTTACACACTTGAATCCCATTCAGAGGTATCTAAGTACATTAGTACTGCAGTCTTGACCTCTTGGCTATTCAAATCCAGAAGATGCTGAAATGCATCGTGCTTCCCTTCCAGTCTGCTAAGTCAGAAAATGGTACGTGCACAGGTCTCTGCTCAGCATGATGCAGGCATGCAGTTGGGGCATACACAGAAGCCCAGGAGCCACAGCCCAGACAAGGCATAGGCTAACTTTCCCTGGGCCTAGATATCAATTTCTAGATTTGAACTGTTTTCCAGACCTCCAAACATCAAGCACAGCAATGCTGACATGCCTATTTCCTTTTGAGGTTGCAGCCTTCAATAGCCCACACCCTCCCAACATTTACCGAAGTACAGTTAACATCCCAATTGCGCAGATAGGGAAGTGAGGTACAAAACTAAGGCTGTTGTTCTTTAAATCCATCAGGCATTTAACTTTCAGCTGTCATGCAGGAGCAAAACTGAAAGATTGTTATATCCCAACCATAGTGCCATGGTCTAGCCCCTTGTTCTTTTTTTTTCCTATAGCATATTTACTCAGGCATGAGAGATTGGTTTCAGCTCTTTTGGGACCATTGACTTTGAATTAGGTTTATGAATACAAAGCAGCTGTCTGAAAGACTGTGTCTGAACTCCTTCAAAACCTACAGAATATTCTGCTCTGGCCTGAGCACCTTGCAGCTGAGATGCAAATACAGCTTTCTACAGTGATCAGTGCACTTCATTTTAAAGCTGCTTGTGTAACTAATTGGATGCGACAGAGCATAGTTTGCCATTTCTTACAAAATTAGATTTTCACAATTGCTACCTAAATGCAACCAAAATGCTACAAACATAAAAATGCTCCAGCATTTTTATCATATTTACCTACTGTACATACTCACTCCATACTAATTGCATTTTCCTATTAGCTGGGATGTAAATTTGTTCACAGGCAAGGAATAAGAGTTGCTGGAATATAAAGTGATTAGAAAAATGAATTCAAACCAAGTGAAGCATGAGAGAAATTAAACAAATTGGTCTTTGCTTCATAATGAAAGCCCATGGCTAATTGAGAGGAGTTAAAGTAGATGGGAAGGTAGAGGAGACTGTAATATGCTTAACTTGGGAGTATTGGCAGCTGTATAACCACGCAAGAGAAAATTTCTGCAGCAAAGCTTCATCACTGTGCACAGCACGTGAGTGTTACAAGCAAAGAGCAAGTATGGAAAAGAAAGAGATTGCCACCTTATTTGAGCCATGTGGTTCTATAAAGCAGCTACTTACAGAACTAGGTTTGAGTCATTCAGTTCTTTACAAGATATAAATAAGATACAAGTAGTTGTATCAATAAACCCTCTTGGCTGCCTTTCTACCTGTAATCTCCCAGAGTTAGCACACGCACGTCTTGTATAACATGCATGTCATGAAACACTGCTACTCATGCCCTTAACTTCTGACAATTCAGACAGTTTCCTAAACTCACCATTTATTTGCAGCAAGGGTTTAACAACAAAATTTAGCATTCTTAAATCTGAAGTGGATTGGGCTTTGGAAAGTTCTTAATGTAAAATGTGTTTCTTACAAAACTGTTGGCTTAAGTACTGCACTTAATGCTGGTCTGTGTTGAAATTTCACAAAATAACAGTTTGGTTGTGCCTATGTAAAGAATTGATGGGCTATTGTAAGGCCCAAAGGCATGTATCCTTACATGCATTTCATCCATAAAAGAGATTAGTCTCTTCCAGGTAAGAGTTGACCATTTTTCCTGGCTTGATAGGTTTCTGGCTCAGTCCTTATCTATGATCCGGACAAGTTTTCATAAGTTTATGAATCTTTGCACTGTTCCAGGCAGCAGTTGATATTTGTGAACTACTGGATATTATGTAATATATAAAGTCCACTATCAAGTAAAAAAAGGGCCATAAAATACAAATAGACTTTAGTAAAAAACTTTAAGAATGGTACTGAAATAATTAGCACATTAGGATGTTATATGCGTCTTAGGATGGATAAAACCTGGCTGCGTGATCAGGCTCAGAAGGTGGTAGTGAATGGGTCATACTCAATGTGAAGGAAGGTAACAAGTGAAGCTTCAGAAGGGTCTGTATTAGTGTGGTGGGTTAGCCTTGGCCTGCAGCCAGACACCCACCCAGCCACTCACTCAGTCCTCCTCCTCAATAGAACAGGGGGAGTAAATAAGATGAAAAAGCTTGTGTGATCAAGATAAAGACAGGAAGATTGCTTACCAGTTACTGTCACAGGCAAAACAGGCTTGACTTAGGGAAAAATAATTTAATTTATTAYCAATTAAAATAGATTGGGCAGTGAGAAACAAAACAACAACAACAAAAAAACCAACTCCTTTCCTCCACCCATCCCCTTTTACCCAGAGTGGTTGCCCAGTCTACATGTCACAAGTTTTCAAGACTCAGTTGGATAAAACCCTAAGAAACCTGGTCCGTCCTAAATGCTGAAGCTACTTTATGTAGAGTGGACTAGAGACCTCCCAAGGTCCTTTCCTGCCTGAATTATCTTATGATCCTTTCATCCTAATAAATTAAAAAGAGAAGCATAAAGGAAATGTGACCATATGACAGTTATGCTAGTATGACTCACACCATGAATGCATGCATACAAGAGGAGAGATTTAGACTAGATATAAGGAAGAAATTTTTTACAATGAGGGTGGTGAAACACTGGAACAAGTTGCCCAGCGAGGTGGTACATGCCCCATCCCTGGAAACATTCAAGGTCAGGCTGGACGGGGCTCTGAGCAACCTGATCTAGTTGCAGATGTCCCTGCTGATTGCAAGGGGGTTGGACTAGATGACCTTTAAAGGTCCCTTCCAACCCAAACTGTTCTATGATTCTATGACTCTATGCAGTGATAAGTCCCGTTCCCATTGATGTCAGTGGGTATCTTGCTTTTAGTTTAATTTCCAATAGTCTCTTACTCAGCATGAACATGAGGAAATGCAAAATTTTGACTCTTGAAAAATGTAGAAATGGCAAAATACAGGGCAGAACAGATTAAGTACTAATAAAGTATGTTTGGTCCAAAATATCTTTATGGTCTTATAAAAACTTTTTACATTATTTCAAAATGTAACATGATTTCCCAATGTAAGGAATGTACTTAAACTTTTATCTCAATTGACAAAAGCTTTGTCTTTTCTGAATAATATCTTGTCTTTTTTGAGATGTACCTCTGAAGAATCAGATGTGTCTCTCACTACCTTTGGAATCAGTATCGAAATCCTGTAATAGAAATGGTGGGTGAATACCAAGTATTCTGTCTGTATATTCCTGCTACATTTTTTGCTGTGAATGAAATGCAATCACCCACTTTATTTTTTCCTCCTGTGAATAGTTTTAAGGTTAGAGAGATTTTTAAGACAAATTCAGCTGTAGTACTTCCAGGTTGTTCTTAGATATGTTGCAATTTCTTGGAAGTTATTTTTTTCCCTAAGTCTTGGTCTGAATGTTGAAATCTTAAGACGAGTATATTGAAATGTGGATATAAACATTTACATGCCAATGCCCAAGCCTTCCTTTACATTATATGGTTTATCACAACTTGAACTGCACAGAAACTTTAAGAAACCAGATGTTTTGTTCCCATGGATTTATTCAGTATAGTCCATAAGCTCTTCACTCTTTGTGCAAGAAGTTGGTGACATGATCCATTTTGAGAGAGGAAATGGGGCTTTTATCCCTATTGCATGCCATTCACTGGCAATTGCCAGAGCCATCCTTCACCATTGTAGGAGTTGGAGTGCCAGAATAAAGACAGTCCCACACACCTGTTCCTTCACACCTATGTATAAATACCTGGTCATGTGTAAGTGTCTCCTGATCTGTCCTAGGAAGTCTGTGCTCTCAACACCTGTAAGCAGTCAAATACAGCATTGCTGTATAAAAGGATTACTTTTCAATAATGTATGTGTCATATTATTTATGATGTAGAAGTTGGATTTAAATATGCCCTAAGATTTATGAACAGTTGTTGAAGCAAGAATGTTGCTGAGGTGTTTTTATGACTGTAATACTCATTGTTCACATATTAAAGAAGATAACTACAATAAACAGGTTCGATGAAGAATTTATTTCTCAAGGTGCAGATGTTCATTGTGGTTTGCATTTCTACCCCCAGAAATTCTTGAGGCTATCAAGTGTTCCATTCCTGTTCCATTTGTGAAGATGAAGATAATCTGCTTCAGCAAAAGTCGGCATTGTTTTTCAGCATGTCTTGTGCTCTRACACAAAGAATACACTTTCCTACAAGAAGGATTTCCATGTTTAAGAATCCAAGGAATGCATGTGGTTCTGACAGAATTATGATGTTTGCAACAGTGCACCTATCTTAGAGAGATTAACAGCACGTGAGTTTTGTAACATGGAAATCACAAGGTTTTATTATAACACACACAATTTTTTCCTTTCAAATTCTCTGCTAAAGATTCTCAATTTATTTCAGAGAAAGATAATTCTGATTATATCAAGACTCCTATGGATACCATGAGTAAGATCCATTTATGATAGACTGCATCATTTCTAAGCAACACTGATATTTTAAGCCATATATGCTCTGCATTTGACAGGCCTGTCAGTGTTTGAAATTTTCTTTAACTGGTCTCACTTCAGGAGAATACATCAAGTATGAAATTGCACATCTGGACAGTCAGAACACCTGGAAAGTACTTCCAAACAACTGAAGTAAATTTGAAGTTTTTGATAATCAGTGTCCAAATGAGATCTGAAATATGACTTATTTCATCCTTGTCACAGAAAATGTAAAGCTCATCTTAGTCTAGCCATGATGACCAAGACGAACCTCTTCCCTGCTCCAGTTCTTTCTGGAAGCATTTTTGTTCCTACTGGAAACTTTTTTGTTTAACTTTTTCTTTTTACTTGGCACTCTTCTTCATGTCTGATTGTCCTGCTTTCCTGAAGAATGGAAGTAGCCACAATCACYCTCCTACAAAAGCTATCCTTAAGCTTTTCCTCTCCAGAACATTTGCAGCCATCTTGAGCCTACTGGGGGAAACTAATTTATAAAATAGTCTTTGGCTAAGAAACAACAACAAAGATAGAAAAGGTCTCTTTCTAAAAAATTATTCTATAAAAAGACTGAAAAATAAAGCAGCAGTACCTCAACTGGACTGAAGGTCAGCTTTTCCTTTGCTGCTTGACTTGTCTATCACTGAATACAAACAGCAGTGTTGGATGCCTAACTATTTTTCACAAAGAACATATGCATTTTTAAGTACGTCTGAAAGAAACAGTATATGCTGGCTCAAACTAAATACAGTACTGCCAGCATTCCTTTTCCTCTGTGAGGCAACTCATGTCCCTGGAAGCTCAGAAGTGCCAATTTAGCAAAGGTCAGCATGATGCAYATTTTCGGTATGCCCAGTGATCTTCTTGCTCATCACCAGTTAAGACACTAGTGTTTGTCGTCATAAAAAGCCAAGAGATCAGTCTTAACACAATGTAACAACTTAAGACAGACCTTGACCTGAAAAAGATTTCTGCTTTTTCACTTTATCCTGTGCAAAACCTATTAAAGTTAAAGATATTTCAACCAAATGTTTGTTTTGGGCTTAAATCTCATTTCTTATATTTGTTACACTATTCTTTACAATTTCTTTTCAACATTCCCAGCTAATAATGTATTTAATACAGCCCTCCATCTTTCTGTAACCAATTTTTCTTTTTTTCCTGGGAGTTTTCTTTTTTTTGCTTGTTTCACCTTCCCTGTTGTACACATGGCCAAAACATTCAAGCCAATCTCCTAAAGTCTGCTAAGCATTCGATGAGATGAGAATACCTAAGTATATGTGCTCTTTCAAATTGTCAGTGTTTACTTTCTTTGGAAACTGGCATGGGAAGATCATAGGCAGGAGTCCAACACCAGACAGAATAAATAAAAAATAAATAAGTAGCCTTATAGAATCTAGAAAATGGGTTGTATGTGGTCTTCCAATCCATGCCTCAGTTGCAACCAGAAGCACTTATAACTTTGTCAGTCCTGATCGCAGTTTGTTTACATTACTATTTAGGAACCCCACAACTGCAGATATTCCCGTTTCTCAAGCTCTCCAAAGTGTACTTCTACTCCTTATGGTAAAAAATTATCCTGGTATTTAAACTGATTTTCCCTGCTGAAGTTTATCTTATCCACTGGGGACGTGGGCATACTGTTCTATTTGTCTTGCTCAAATTTTATGTATTTAAAAATTGTTATTAAATGCTTCCTCCTCTCCTTCGTCTTTCACCCTTTCTATGTCAAGCTTTCTAAATGATTCTTTTTTTTTCTCCTTGCTTTTCTCTACACTGTCTCTAGTTGGTCTACACTGATGTACACTGCAAGACCTACTAAAAACTAGACATAGCTGAGGCCTTACTAATGTTAACAAAGCAGAAGTTTATTTCATGCCTCTTGCAAGCTATGCTACAAAATATCAGAACATTGCTATGTGACATAGTTCAGTCATGTTCAGACTTGGACCTACTCTAACTGCCAATTTTACTGAAGAGCAGCTACTTAAGTAATTGTTCCCCTGGCGTATTAGGATTATTTTTGCCTAAATTATTACCTTGCACATGTCACAGAGAATTGCATCCCTAATAAAATTAATTCTGTTCTTTTAGAGTTCTCATTTTGCCTTTGCTTTTTAAGGGCATATGTGAGACTAAAGCAAGTATGATTCTGAGTTATTAGTGAAGAATTGACTTATACGACTGGCTGAAAACACCTCAAGGATTGAAATATTGTGCTGGTTTTGGCTGGGATAGGGTTAATTTTCTTCATAGTAGCTAACAGGGGGCTATGTTTTGGACTTGTGCTGAAAACAAGGTTGATAATGCAGAGATGTTTTCGTTATTGCTGAGCAGTGCTTACACAGAGTCAAGGCCTTTGCTGCTTCTCACACCACCCCACCAGCGAGTAGGCTGGGGCTGCACAAGAAGTTGGGAGGGGACACAGCTGGGACAGCTGACCCCAACTGACCAAAGGGATATTCCATACCATATGACATCATGCTCAGCATATAAAGCTGGGGGAAGAAGAAGGAAGTGGGGGACGTTTGGAGTGATGGTGTTTTGTCTTCCCAAGTAACGGTTACGCGTGATGGAGCCCTGCTTTCCTGGAGATGGCTGAGAACCTGCCTGCCGATGGGAAGTAGTGAATGAATTCCTTGTTTTGCTTTGCTTGCATGCACGGCTTTTGCTTTTCTTATTAAACTGTCTTTATGTCAACCCACGAGTTCTCTCACTTTTACTCTTCTGATTCTCTCCCCCATCCCAGCGGGGAGGAGTGTGTGAGCAGCTGTGTGGGGTTTAGTTGTTGGCTGACATTAAACCAAGACAAATATTTATTACCAAGTCTTGCAGTTTGAGGGGTTAGTTAGATTTTAGCTTATCCAAAAGTGAAAGAGTAATAAGTTGCCCTGATTTGTATATTTCTGCCTATAGTTAAGAAGCATTGGTCTACTCTTTCAAAGTTGGATGTTGCCCTTCTAACCCTTGCCATTGATTACTCTATAATAAAATATTGTTGTGAGCTCTCTGAAGGCTTATACTTAAATTCTGTTTATAATCTAAATCTAGGATAGACTTTTGTTAAGCAGAGTCTCTCATCTTGGACTTGCACCAGGACCTCTGACTTCCACTAGTTGTTTTTTTGGCTTCTAACTAGAATTTAAAGTGAAACCATTGGAAGAATTAAAAGAGATGTGGACAATTGCTAAAACTTAACGGGAAGAAAAATCTTGCTATCTTTTTTCCCCAAAATACTCTATTTCAGATACATTTTAATGTTTAGGTAAACAAGTGAGGAGGCACCTTTCTTTGCATAATTTGAATAAACAAATGTTTTGATAATTCACTAATGCATTCCCAACTTATATGAGATTCCCAAATTGTTCTGTCATGGAAAATACCCAAATAAAATGCTGTCTTCTAAAAGAGAAGCCTGTTTTCAGATGGTCTTCTAGGTACTCCAATTTAAATTCACTTCCTCCCCTTGTTTTCTTTGGACTAACCATTTATACCAGTCTGAGTGCTACCTCCTCTGTGGAGGAGAGGGTTCATGTTTGGAAGCTATCTTGAGAGGATAAGGAACTCCATCAATTCCTGCAGCTGCTAGACGAGACCAGCACACTTTCTGGTCAGCAATCTACCTGCTGGAGGTCTGATGAGACCTCATGATCTCAGCTTTGAACCACTGTTTTCCCCTTGTTCACCTTTATCCTTGAGTATATCATCGAGATGCAAAGCTTACAGTGGAACAAGAAGGACAGCTAATGCACCAGAGCTGGTCTCTTGTTTCAAAAATTTCTACGATAGAAATGATAGAAAAATTTCGAAAACTTATACTATGAGTGCACTACAATTTATTAACTTCAATAAGCATGAAAGTCTTCAGGGTCAGGTCCAATTTTGGATGACAGCAGCATATATCTTGCTAGTGAAGGTTTTTTATAGCATCATTATGATGAAAAGCTGCAGTTCATGTCTCCTGCACACCCGAGTGTGTACAACACACTTGAGCTATTTAGTTCAAGCAGCTTTCTCAGAAAAGTATGGATAGAGGACTGTAAGCTGGCTGAATCCCAACATGACCAAGACCACGTAGAAGAAAGTCTAGGCTGTTCAAGGAATACTTTAGCCTTGTGCACAAGCTCTTAAGCCTTCCATTGTGGAGCTGCTCTCACTCCATTGCATCTGGAAAAAGAAATTTGAGGGAAATATTAGGGATAGAAAGCTTAAATAAGGCTAAATTCCAAAGATAACAGGTACTATTTCAAAAAGTTGGCTTCTCAAGTGATCCTCTTTCATGAGAATGTGAGTACAGTGTGTATGATCTCTTGCTGAATCTCAGGAAACTATGTGAGAGTTTACCAAAAATTCCATGAGAAAATCATCATTTTCCCCCACTCTTTTAAAAAGCAGGTTCTAATGGAAACACACACAAACACAACATATAGTATGTTCCCTGTTCATGAGTTGTAACAAAACTATTTAGTTGTGCTCTATTTTAACTCAGCATCCTTAACTGTACATTAACCCAAGGATTACTACATTATGTACCTGTGCCATGTTTTGGCTGCATAAAGGAATACAATCTTTTCAATTAACTGCTGTGGGAACAATGCTTGTTTTTTCCTAATCCTTTTAATGTTTAAATGTTGYATTTATTTTGAATAAATTAAAAAAAATATATTTATTTACTTCCAAATTAGTAACCTCTTTCAGAATAATATGCAGTGTTGTACATAATACCATGTTTTTAAAAAGAATAATATTGAGTGATTTATTGCTATCATCCTCACATTCTCATACTCTTCATTTTCGTCAGCTACAAATGAAACATTGTTCAGCAATGATGTGATATACTAAGACCTGTGACTTAGTATATGGATCCCTGTTCCAGTCTTTCTCCATTAATCTTCTCTAGAAAAAGGCTAGACTTTGGTGAGGTGAATATGTCCCACCACAAACTACTGAAAAGTGGCAATAACCACTAGCTCCTAGAAATGGAAGGAGTTCAAAATCTTAAAGGTTCTTCATCACAACTTATCTTGATCAAGCCTCTTGATCTGATTTCTTTGTTCTGGTTTTATTATTTGTTCATTTATTCACAAAATAAAAATGCTTACATAGGCCTCCAAGACAACCTAGAATCTAACTTAATATACTTGATATTTCCTTTGCTGTTAACTACTTGCCCAAGATTCTCATGCATACTACAACAAAGAAAAAATAAATCAGTTACAATAAGAGAATCTTGTTTCCAGACTCTAACAAGGACCAGCAAAGGGAACTGCAAAAACATATGGCAATACGGTGACTCCAACAAAAGTTAGTCTGTGTGCAGTGTGTTTATGTGAAATTCATCAGGAACTGGACACAGAGGCAGCAGTAGCAGCAGCTGTCTGTGCTCTGTCCTAACTAGACTGAACTGCACACAGAAGCTCAGTTCCAGTTTTTCTTGCAGAATCTGATGTCTCATGTTCTCTGGAATGAAAGAAACCAATAGAGGGGTCTCATCTGTAGTTGGTAAGAGCATTGCTTTCACCAAATAATGAATAAGAGCAGAGGAGATTCTCTTTCCAAAAGGAACATATTTGCTTTTTCCAGAAAATACCTCTTGAGATTCATAATGTGATCTTCTTCTGTATGAAAGACCAATCTGTGAAACAAATGAGTTCTGCTTATTTGACCAAAAATTAACTAAGACCCTAAAAAAGAAACAGCAGAAACAAAATCTCCATTTTTGGGGCAAGGTGTAGGGGGAAGAGGCGTCTCGTTTTCACCTTTCTTGCTCTGGTGTGTGGCAAACTATCAACTGCTAAGTGCTGAACAACTGCAGACACGTGCACAGGTTGGGAAAGAAGCTGGGAGTGTCCTGAAGAAGTTTTCAACACATGCTCATGATATGGACTCCATCACTTGCACACGCTTGTAAAAGTGGAACGACATAAAAGGGAAAAATACAATTACAGCTGATGCTTCCTGAGCCTAGCGGAGAGCCAATATGATGTTTCAAAYGGTTTGTTTATCTCCACCTAACAGGGTTACAAGCCTCTGACATTTCAATAGATGTTTTCCACCATGGCAGGGATAAATTAGTGGGCATTCCACGTGCATGGGGTTTTTCAGCATGACGCTCCTGTCTCGCATCTATTTCAGGGTAGCATTTTGTTCATGTGCACCCAAAACATTCTACTAGGTGCTGGTTAAATGGGAATTGTTCATAAGCATACAGGAAAGGGAAAAAAATAAAGAACAAATATAAAATTCCGATTTTCAGTCTGAGCACATGTCAAAGTTGGACCAGCTACTGGAGTCTTAATAAACTGGAGTGAGATGAAACTCCTGTAAACAGTGTATGTACTTCCTTTATGTTTCAAGGCCTGTGAAGAGAAGATATTAGTGTAGGTCTTTCCACTCACTGCAAGGCCTTTTGAGAATTCCTCTTTCTATATGGCCAATTTACTATGCTTGTACATATTAAAAGGTTGGAAATTTCTATTGCTTGCCAGGCAAAACTTTTGGAGAAGGTACTGGAAATTAGTTTGGAAGGTATTTTGTGGCCTGGAAATAACTACAGATTTTAATTGCCAGGTATATATATTTTTTTAAAAAGGAAAATAGGAATAAAAGACCTACCTCTCATAACTATACATGATTCATTAATAAAAGAACAGTTGTTTCAGGGGGTTATTTACAACGTCTTTCTTTAGGCGTCTTACAGATCCCTAGGTTAAGAGATGGGGCTCCCTCTATGGTCAACATAGAGAAATATACCTCTGCAAAGATGACTGCTGGAATCAGTTATTTATAACCTAACTTTGCTTGCTCTTTCTCCATTGGCACTGGTCTTTCTCCATTGACAATAGAGATAGCTGATTTTGAGTCTCTAACAAAGTTTCTTCCCCACCTATGTTGGACTGCAACAAAAAGCAGTGTTGTCAGGAACAGGACATCAATTACATGATGGCCATGATATACCTTAAAGTAATGCCTCCATGAGGCATAAACAGACCACCTTGTATTTCTACCCTTTTGTTTCTTGTCTTCCAAGACAGTGCCCTCTGCCATATGTACAGGTCTTGTAAAGAAAGCAGGGAAGAATCAAACATGCTCCATATTTTGTCTCTTCTCCATGAATTTGAGTATTTGAAAATCAATTCATGCTTGACAGTGTTTCCAGACATTTTCTGATTTATATTAATACCACTTCTTTTTGCAATTTAATAGTATTTCCTGTGGAAATTACAGAAAACAAAAGTCTAAAAATCCAGCTGCACATTAAGTAGTCTGATGAACAGCAATTTTGATGGTGGAAGCAAGTAAAGAATGATTTCCAACTGTGAGAAGAAAAAAGTACCATTAAGAAGTCCCAGCAAGATCCACTGCCATAGATGGTGGACAGGGGCTCTACTACACAAGTCCTGGGCTACTTGAATCAAGGTCCCATTTCAGCTTTGCATTTAGAAATGTAGTTATAATGTTCGGTACAGACCACTGAAACAATCTTGCAAGTTATTTGTGATATTACTTAGGCATAGGTCTGAAAAACAGATTTTCTAATCTGCTAAAAGTATGAGCTGAGAGTTGTATCATACTTGTAGGAAAGGACATAGACACCACCTTTGTGTGYCCCATTTTTATTAAGGGAATCATAAAGCATCTTGACTCATTGTGCTGACACCACCCTGATGCCTAGATTGATTATGGAAATTGGACTTTAAATCACCAAGGTGAAAATGGAGGTTACATTTTCTAAAGCATGTATCTGTAATTTCAAGAAATTAAGCAAGCTACATTTCGCGGTGATCCCATAGATCTTTCTGTCCCTATTCACTCTTCCTAATCCAGATTCTGACCTGTTTAAGCCTTGATTTATATCTAATTTTACAAATATCTCAATGAATTCTTTAAAGGACTTCATAGACTAAGGTAGCATTTAAAAGCAATAAAGCAATAAAAGCAATAAAGATGACAAAATGTGACCCTGTAGTTTGTAAAACTATTCTGTCATGAAAACAACTGTTTCTCCTAGTAAAACTTGAGGGTGTAAAAGCAATTGCTACAAATCCTCTTTTTCACCATATTGTCTCATGTCAGATGATTTATTATACTCAGAACTACTAAAACTATAAACACCAAATATGAATTCAAGGTTATTGAGTACAGCCTGCTGAATTCAGAGGATTTAGTATATTAATATAGCATTTCTATCACATTTGACTATCCCTGTTGAGGAAAGGAAAGAAAAAAACAGCTGAAACATTGCAAGGCGATCTTTAGTTGGAACCAATATGGGTTACATAGCAGAGAAAAAATGTGTACAGACACCAGAGGTCAGTGAAACCTATCTTGTCAGCAGGGATTGAGCTGAAGAGTAGGACAAAGGTGCAACTTTAACCAGCATCTGAAATTCATTATATTTCCAAATGTAAATTCCAACACATGTGGGGAATTTGAGCACTGAATCTGTATGATATTCTGTACATACACACACAGCCCCTAAAGTAATTGATTATTTTTGAATGCTTTCTTTGCTTTATTTTGACCTTTTCCATCACAATTATGTTCATTTGAACTAAATATGTGTTACTAGGAATTAACAACATATCCTCTAATAAAACTGCCAGGAGACACAGCGTTACATCTTAGCCTGAATCTGCAAACACCATTAAAAGAAGAAAGTAGAACACAGGATGTATATTTTTGTTGCTATGTATAGGAGGTGATTTACAAATTTTGTAGTGTTCTTTTTCACACAGCTATGTTTCACGGAGAATTATACCCCATCTGGTTAAAAATGACCACAAAGCAGATCAAAGTCACAGAGAGATCAGGGCTGGAATGTCACCCTGGCTCAGAATAATGAAGAATAGGTTTTCTAAGGTATTATGGAAAGTTCTTAATTCCCTTTTCTTTCTTCTCCAGCTGTCATCCCCCTTTTTACTGTTTTTTTTCCCCCTCTATTTCTTTMCCACTCCTCTTTTTACAAGTTTTCTTATGAGAAAAACAAATCAAAGAGCTTTTAATTTGAATCTAGCTTTAAAAGCTCTAAAGCCTAAGTGAATCCGAGATCAGATAAAGTTAATAAAACCCAGCTCTAACAAAAATCATTTACAATAGTCCTCATTTAAGTTCCTCCATGGTTTCCTGCTTAGGAATAAGGCTGTCATCTTTCATCTTCTTTTTTTTATCTAGACTGTTCTTTCACTTATCTTTAGATGATGCAAATCATGTAGCTCCACTAAAAGCAACTCAATTGTACTAATTTAGAACAGCTGAGATATTTTTCTGTCTTCTGCTCTGTACTTATTTGGCAATAAGTCTTTAAGTAACCACTTTACATTTCTGGTCCTTAGACATTTGCTCCATACTAATTTTACCAAATTGTTTTTATTTTTCATTCAAGATTGTTCTAACTTTTCTACAGTTCAAAGATACACTTCCTTTCCTCTTCTGTTTTTCTCTGCTGAACATTTTCTTTTGGAACATCCTGTAACTCTATAACGCAGTCTCTTCCTTTGGGAGGAACCAGGCCTCTGCAATAGTTATTATGTCCTAACTTTCATTTGTCATGCTTGTGTCCACCATTGAGCTTCTTTCTCTATTTGCACTTAGTTAAAAGCACTTAATTTATTTTCCAGTTTCCTCAAAAATTATCATGATCGAGTTTTTATGATTTTCCTTAACTCTGAATTCCTTTATGTATTCTCTATAATTGCAATATTATAAACATTTACTCAAAACACCTATCTCCATCTACCTCCATGTTAAAATACAATTGTTTTCCTCTCTCTTCACCAGAAAGAATTAGTTCTGACCTAATTTGTTAAATTTTCTTTATCATTCTTCTTTTCTCTCATTCCCACGTGTGTAAGCAGGCATATTAGGTTCATTATCTGCTGCTTTGATCAGTCATAATACTCTTACTCTCAAAATGTTGTTATGGGCAAAATGGAACATACCATATATAAGAAGCTATGAATTTATTACTAGTCCAACTCATTCTTTAACAGTCAGATAATCAAAATTCTTAGTTAATACAAAAAGCCTTTTAATAATGCAGTTTAACTTTTTGCACAAAACCATGCCAACATCTTATGGTATTATATTCAACCTTCCGGTATCCCTCTGGGTCCTAATCTTGACAGTTTCTGTCTTCCTCAAAAAAAAAGAGGTGTGGTGCTTACAATAAATTGTCAAAATCCCAAAGTCTTCACCAGGAGGAGTGTGATGTTTGTTATGAGGGTTTATTTCTTCTCAGGAGGTGCACAATGTCAGTAGCGATGCTGTTTTCCTCCTTTTTCTTGGGKTTCACTTCTGTTTATTTTTTTAACTTTTTTAAGACAGTCTGCTCACGTGTTCTTTCTTTTCTTTGGTTCCCAATTATACAGTTCTTCTGTTCTCCTTGTTATCCCTAACATCTCTATCTCTTTTCTTTTTCTGACTCACAAAGTTGCACTCCTGCAGTGGCTATTGATTGACAAGTCTGATTTGTGTTTACAGTCTGGGAGATCTGGTATCATCTTGAGCCTGTGCTCTTCTGCACTGCATTTTATTCTAGCCATATAAAGTTCATTCTGTAAAGAATAACTAYCTGTCATTAGTGTAAACTGAAATTAAATTGCAACAACCTTAGACATTGGTTACCTGACTGCTAGACTGTTCCTGCCACAACTGAAACAAGCTAACATGATCTCAGGCCAAGAAAAGTCCAGGTAAATCCAGAGACCTGTATTGTCAGGCTGGTATAAAAGCCAGAGTAAGGACACTGAGTTTTGACTTCTTGGGAAAAAATCATTGTTTGTAAAGAATCAGCAATTTTATTCATCAATTACCTGAAATTGCAAGCCAAAATTAATACTTCTACAGCTGATAGCACAACCTAATGAAAGCAAGTCATAGACAAAAATTAAATAAATGCTGCTTCTTTGCATCATCATTGTACAGGAACATCTGCTTATACAGTGTTCCCACTGAGGAACAAAACTACATGCGCAAAAGCACCTTTGTGATAGAGTGGATTAGAGGATGGAAAAAAAAAATCCAGTACTTTCCCCTTATAAAACCAGAATTTAGCCATTCTGAGATGCCAGGAAAATGGCTCATGAAACCAGAAAGCCTTGAAAAAGGTACTAAGGACTTGAATAGCTCCAGTATGTTTGGTATACTGGCAGCAAAATGCCTTTTCCACCAGAACTTCTGCCACAGATCACCACGCTTCTTAAAAAATACGGGCCGCTTGAAGCCACATGAAAGCAGGTTTGAATTCCAGTGGAGAACTTTAAGCAGCAGAGAACAAATGAAATAAACATAAATTATTATTATCTTATGTGAAAGGATAGGAAGTATAGGTCAAGAGCACCACTTTCTTCTCTGTTGTAATGACCACAAATCAATTTCCTGGCACTACCTGATGAAGAACTGCAATTGCACTCTTCAGAAGTGGTTGTCCTGGTCCACAACCAATTACCACACTCATTCTAAGTGAGATTTATATTCTTTGCTGGTAGCTCTTTCTGCACCTCATAACATTGAGGCAAGAAGTTCTGAAAGTCCTGTAAGATATCAGATCCACCTCTACAACAGATCCATGCCTTCCTTTGGTGACACAAAGTTACCCAGAAACTGCAAGTAACCTTAAAATAAAAATGCTGTGTTAAAGGAAAGTGTCTTTACACCTTCAGAAATCTATTAAGGGAATCAAAGTTTAGCTGCTGAAGCAGTGAACCTCACTAAATTGTCCTTACTGTCTGTTTCTCATTCCCTCCAGAGTTATTAGCAGCAAAAAGAAGGTCTGATTTCAGTGCCACTTTGGCTGCACCAGCATTCTTGATCTGAAATCTATACGAAGTCTATAGAAAAACAACGGCAGTTGGAACATTGGGATTAGATTTTATGTTTATACTACTATACAGAAAAAGGTTTCGTTTCAACTTCAAGAAACAGCTACCCAATTAAGGATGACATTTCCGTACATTGGCTGAAATGGATTTTAATGTCTGGGACAGGCAGTTTCCTAACAGAAACCCACAGTAGACAGGGTGGAAAAATACTTCCCGACTGGTATTTCTGTAGTGTTATTGCCATGGGACTACAAAAGGGGTAAGCAGAAGGGGTCAAATAGCTCCAGGTTTCACCTGCTGCTGCCGTCTAGGAAAAGAGGTAGCAACACCAAGATGGGGGAGTAAAGGGGGAACAGCAGCAGAAGGAAGAAGAATAATGTTACCCTCTTTGTTTTGGGTCAATTTGTGTGGTCATCTTTAACTTGGTGCAGAGACTCTACAAGCAGGATATATGCAACTTGAAAGTGAAAAGAAATCTTTAATTGATTAACATACAAAAAATATTTAGGATTTGATGCACTGTTAGACTAAGCATCCATGTGCTCAACACCCCAATACATCATCCAGAAAGTCTTTGCCAGCTAGGCAGGAGGGGAAGGTTGGCCCTTGCGGCTTCTGGGGACAAGTTCTCAGTCCTGTTGAGTTGCCATTGTCCCCCAGATTCATGGGCACTGGTGACTCTGATAACTCAACCCAAAGCTTCTTAACCAACCTCAAGCAGACTCCCTTATTTTTTCCATTAGCATTATATACCTTTCCAAGGTGGTATTTCTCCTCTTGAACCCTTGAGCTACTGACGATCCTGACTCAACAATCCCACCTCTACCTTTCTTCTCTTTTTACAGACTGTCTTACAGCTCTTTCTTATGACTGAGGAATTTATTTTGCAGTCTGAGACCAGGTGACACTACTGGGGCTGGTTGGTGCCTGGGATCCTGGGCTGGCAAAGGGGGAAGGTCRCAGTAAGGCTTATGGAGACACTTACACTAAGGAGAGATAAAGGTGCAAGAACAGAATGTATATTGAGCCTCAAATATTTCTTGCCAGGTCTATGTGGATTCAGTGAGAATTTAAAATATCATAAAAGCAAATAAGAAGAAGTAAATCAAAAAGTAAATCAAGTGATTCTGCAGAGAAGTCTGCATTAAGTGCTTCACCTTACACTGAAAGAGATTAGGTAGGTTGCAACCAAGCTGTACACAATAGGATTTTTTTTAGTTGCAGCACTTCACAAGTATTTATAAACTTTCATATTTTGCATCATTTTATCTTCATGAGTAAAGACATAAATGAAAAGGTTCGTTACAGTGATCTCAGGTTAGCATATATACACTTTAAATATAGCATAGTTTTAAAAAGTTTAGTACAGCAGGCAGAAAGTAATGGTGATAATTTATTTAGTTAAGAAAGTTTTGAGTACCCTGATTGTGACTTGCATGTTGCCTGACAGATAGCAAGCCTGTCCAGCTACATGTTGAAAATAGTTTGACTAATGTGTCTCTTCTTTTTAGGCTCAAATAGCTGGAGTTTTTTTTTGAGAGAGAGTCATGTTCTCTCTCGTTTTTTTTTTTGGTCCCTTTTCAAAATTATTTGACAAGAAATCTCTGAACATATTTCAACTCATGTATTATATTCATAAGATGTTTATCTGTATATTTATGCTTCCAGGTTGTTATAGTACAGGGATACCTTAGATTTGAACAGCTTTAGGTAGTCATTTGCTGTTACCCTTAGCTCGGTGATACACGGCATACTTTCTGATCAACAGAAGGCTAGTGTCTGGTAATCTAGAGACTCATGCAAGGTTCAAATTTCTTGTGAAAAGGAAGAAGTGAGAGCATTTTTTTCATTCTGTGAAAGTCTTTCTCTTCCTAAGAGTCAAAGTGAGTATTTAGATTTTTTGTTCATTATCTTTCACATGAGAAAGAAATTACCCTTTATCACATATATGCATATCCTACACCAGAAAACACCTAGATTTATTGATTGAAGGACCATGACATTCATGAGGCTGTAGAATTCTAAGCAGAATTTGCATTTAATTTTATGCTGCTATATTCCAGCAAGCACATGTGCCTGTAGGGAAATTCCCTTTGCAGAGCCATACATAGCTTTTTCAGTGTCTTATTTAATTGTGCAGTACCTTAAATTACTTTGAATTACATTGATTCCATTTTGGCATACTGGTGTGGTTGCTGGTGTCTATCTTTCTCTACCATCTCATCTACCAAAAAGGAGAGACTATCAATTTCCTCCAGTTCTCTCCCTGACAGCATTTTGAAGTAAGAAAAGAATAAGTACCTCATAAGAATATTGTTCTCATTCCTGTCGAAGTGTACGGACATTACCTGAAAATACTCTGGTCATTGCAATCACTTTAATTTAAGAAAGATGCTTTCTAAAAATACCTTTGAACAGTACTTAATTCTTTATTTGCTGGGCAAAACAAAATTGTTTCTAACTGAGTCCCAGACCCAAAGAATTAAGCCCATATTATTTCTGTTTATAAATCATTAGTCATAACTATTCTCAGCCAGTAAGCCTCCTGATGTTAAGAGGCAGAAACATGCACACATTAGTCTGCTCCAGCTACCACTGCTCTCCATTGGCTCAACAGCTGCTGACTACTGAATACTCAATTTTATTGCAAAACTTGAAATGTTTTATATTGAAAAACTTTTTCTCACGATGTTGAAATTCAGTGTCAGAAGTAGTATCTCTTCTTACCTCAGTAGCTTTCTAACTTATCTTCCCACTCTTCACACACTGCACAATAAAACAGTGCTTCGTTAATATTGTTTAAAATTACAGAAATATTGATGGCACAATTATAAAATTTTAAACTTACATTATTTTCCAGATAAATCCAAGATTTTTCAATCAGTGATAATTCAGTGACATCACAAGTTTGTAATTACACGGCAACATTTCCTGAACGTTTATGATCCCATCTGAATTTCTACGCAGTTGCTAGCTCAACATCGCATGATAGTTCACTTTACTCCTTACAGAATTATGTTCCTTGCTTTCAATCTTGCTTGCTCTGAGCTTTATTATTCTCTCCAGGGTAGCACTAAGAAAGGTTTGGTCCTGGTCAGTTGAATGAGCTGTTAAAATCACAGCCAATTCCCATATCACGTGTTAAAATCCCTCTTCCAATCTGGCTCTGCTTCCTGCTGCTGCTGTTTCCCCTCTTGTAGGCCACGCCAGGTATTCTTAGCTGAGAAGGCAGTGCCACTTGAGAAGTTCACAGCCCTGAGGGATGAGAAGAGGAGATTCATCCCTGCCAGCTTCTCACCACAGCCCCTTCTAGCTTTTTTCAATGCCATCATGGCCGCCCACCTTTAGAAATAGCTGGTGCCCAGATAACACAGTGTCCGACATTCACATGCAACTCTTTCTGCTGATGATTTGCATAGTAAATATAAGCATGCATATAACTTGTAGGTAACTTTTTTGACTGTGAACCATTTGCATTACTGTGCTCATTCCATATAGTAAAATTCAAATAGCATTAATTAATTTTCATTCTAGAAATCTGCAGAGCCCTATTAACTCTCAGTTAAGGAAGACTGGAAATAGACAACTGTTCTTCCAYGTGGCTATAGGTAGGTAATATGGCTCCTACCCCCATGCTGTGTCCAAGGCAGGGAGTACTACCAACAGGTAAGGGGAAGAGTCTGGGAGCTAGAATACCAGTATTCAAATTCTTGTGGCCAAATCATTTCTGGATGTTAATTTTTAATGTAAGTATAATATTACTCATGTTTCCTACCTTCATAAATTGCTATCCTTAGATAATCAATATGTGTAAAGGTGCTTTGAATTACTCAAATAGAATTCACTGTATTCTATTATATTCTGTTAGTACTTTGTAGTCGAGTTTTATTGCTACAATCATTTCTTCATCTCTGATTCCAAGTATGGTAACTGAAAATGGCATATTTCTCCTCTAAGTCACTTCTGTCACTCATGAGGTCTCTTGGATCTCTGTATTTAAATAGTTCAAATAGGGAAAAACAGTACCGTTTTGACATTTTGTTTTTTTGAATGTGCTTTGGTATTAACTAGTAGCAGAAAGCTTCCTGTGTTAAGCAATAAAGCAAAGCATTTTTTTCCATAAGTGGAATGTCATGTATTATCAGAGTTCTCCCGGTTTCTAATAGTTTTCCCATGTGTTTATTTAAAGGGTCTTACTGAATCACAGCTCGGATATTTTGATCCCAATTTATTTTGAGCTTTTTATTAGATTTGGGTGAGCTGTAAACTTGAATCATTGTTATCATTTATTAGTATGCTGCTCCAATGGTATGTACATGGAATAAAATATTAAATATTTAAATTGTTTAGATGACATTTACCAGAATAGTCATCACAATTTAGTTAATAGAGAAGCTAACTTGTGATATTTTGCTTATGGAAACACAGAATAAATCTCTCAGAAGCAAAAGTCTGACATTTATTATCATTCTTTGTTTATATTCTGTAATTTAACATTTGTATGTCTTCTCCATAGATGTATGGAATAGTTGCATTAAAATCCATACTCAGGTTACATTTTACACAAATACAGCTTAAGACATAACATTTAAACTCTGTACACTTTAGGTGGGGGTTACTTGCTCACCATGTAAACAATGTTATACAACATGCTCAGGATTTATGTCCTAGACTTTGATGTTTTATAACGCAGACATTTTTTCAAAATGTTATTGGCTCTGTGTGTTTTCCAGTAAATCCTTAGAAATGCTCAACTCAAACCAGAAAAGCTTTGCTTATTTTTCATACAGTTAAGAGTTACTGTGTAATAAAGTTTCTAATCACATTTATCCCTTGTTGACCAGTACAGTATTGCCCCAATTCCAGAACATATTTGGGTGGGTTATCTCCTAGTTTGGACACACTTTTTGGAGACTGCTCCCTCAACTGTTTGTATTTACATTTTGCACATAGTTTTCTTAGAACTTTGGATAAAAATGGAGAAAACCTTCACAAAAGACACAAGCAGTTACACATTTGTGACAAAACTTGCAGGGATCCTTCCAAAACTACTGCATTATAGGTTTTTTCAACCTTAATAAAGTTAAAATAAATATTGGAAATGAGAGAGAAAYTAAAAGACAGCAAATGTGATAGCTGTATTTACAGAGAACAGCATAGACATGCACTGTAATTCTGTGTCCTACTTAAAGGAATGACATGTCTGAGCTATATTCTAGATTGCAAGTTATCTTCAAAGGTCACCTCTCTCTTTCAGTTTATTTGAAATCTTTTTTACTAAGGTCCCGTTTCCCTTTGTTTAAGATACAAGTGTTCAGTTCTTCAGGAAAGACATGAGTTAGTATCAGAGAGGATATTCATGAGGGCTAATCTCTTTCACAGCTTCTTTAGGCAAAAAGGAAGAGAGAAAGAGACAGACAGACAGACAGATTCTCCTTTGGAGAATGACTCAAGAGAGGGCTTAATTTAGACTGGTCTCTGTGTTTAAAATTAGCCATTGTGAATAAGCCTTGTTTATCCACCCCTACTAGTTCTGAGATGATAATATTGACGATCTTTAAAGGTCCCTCTAGATGATCTTTAAAGGTCCCTTCCAACCCAAACCATTCAATGATTCTATTAAAAAATAAAAACAACCACTCTCAAAAAAGGGAACCAAATACTAGCCCAAAAGAGGCATATTCAACTATGTACTTAATATAAGCATTGATGTAGGAAATAAACATGCACAATGCAATAATTTCTCACAAAACAAGAATTCAGCTTTGTCTGTGATTTCCCTTTTAAAGAAATTAGGTCTGATCATCCTTTGCAGGGTTCATGAYCTCTGCAGCATTCAGTCAGATTGATCTACTGTATTAGCTAAAGATATATAGGTTTTCTGTAGTCCCCATGGACTCATGGAGCTAAAAACCTACCTTACTGTTTGTTCAGTTTACAGCAGTACATCTGCTTATTGCTGTGACATAGATTGTTTTTTATAGAGTAGTGACACTAGTTAATCCAATATGTTTAGAAAGCAATTGAATTTCCCCATTAGCATGAAAATCTAGGAAATATTATTTCTGTAGTTAAGGTTTTACAAAGCGATAAGTTTATGAAATTCAACAAATAAACCTGCAAAAAGAAAGAACTGTTCACTGGATTAGTCAACTGCTTGTTGTTCAATAATCATAAAAAAAACTTTTATTTTAGCATCCTTAGCTAGGATTGAGAGGATTACATGTCTTCATTTTCCTTTCTTTTAATTTCCCATGTAGGTAATATACTGCTAATTTGCCCATTAACAATCATAACTCCTACCTGATAAACCCCTAATTGGTGATTGTAGAATATAAAGAAGTCTTCAATCATTTACCCTTACTTCTTGCTGGCTATCACCCACTTTCTTCAACAGTTATGCAACTCAAGCTTGAGGTTCTACTTTATGAAGTTGGTTCTCCATACTAGTAATCTAGTTAATAGAAGCACAACTGGACAGATGATGCTTATTATCCATTACTTTCCTTTGATTTTTGAGGATAAGCATTTGACCCTTTCCAATGCCTTTAGGATGAGTCCTGTTTCAGGCTTGATACATTGTCCATTGCTCTACTGGGATAACCACATACCCATGAGGAAGCACCTTTGCTCAGCCACTGGGCTGAGTTAAAACCTCTCTGGACACCTGAACAGTCTGGTTATATTGCAGAACATGTACAGTGCAGTGACGGTTCTCACCTGACACCTCATCTGAACATCACCAACCGTTTTCTAAAGAACCAAAACATGTAGGCTGTGCTGCAGTGGGCACAGTGGAGGGGCTGGCAGCAGGCTCAGCACAGGGCTGTCTGCTTGTGCACCTGGCAAGTGGGGCTTCCTGGCACCGTGTCCAAAGGGAGCRAAAGACTCACTCTGCCATCTTCAGCCACTTATTGTACGGACTCTGGTGCAGCACCTCTGCCCAGCATAAGATATTAACTGTTTTACTGGGAGGGAATATAAAGAGCCAAAAGCAGAACATCTTTTAAGAATAACAGATTGACCAGCCCATCCTTTTGTCAAAGATGGGCAGTGTTTAGAGAGGAGGAAAGTTGGGCTATCAGTTCATCATCCAGAGAAGGACTTGACTGGGGCTATCACAGCTGTGTAAGGGGCAGAAAGGATCAATTTTGCTACCTAAGGGTTACTACAGTTAACTAAAATGATTCATTAGGTTGTTTGGCTTTTTCTCCCTTTATGATAAACTCCTGTTGGCTAGAACTCAGTTTTTTAACCCATTTCCTGTGAATAAGGAAGATGTGCTCTTTCTTAAGCATCAGGACAATGCAATTTACTTCTCTAGAGGGCTGTGTGCTGATTTAAGCTGCAGGGTTTGTGGATTTTATGTCTAGAATCTGATTCTTATCCCATGTTGACAACGCTTGGTCCCTAGTTACAGAAGCAAACTCCAGGAAACACACAGCAAGTGATGATGTTCCATTTCCATTTTATAATTCAGTGGCACTTTCTCACCTTGAGTTTGAATTCATCTTTGCTTGCCAACTTTTCTAATAGAATCTAGCTGAGAGACAGTTATGAACTGATGATGAAGGTCACTGGGTAGTTACAAGGCAAAGAAAAGTTGTCTGAACAGCTCTCATGAAGGCCAATCTTCATATGAATCCAGATTTGATAGTTATTTCAAGTATTGGTCACCTCTTTTATTCTGCAGCAGGCAGAATATAGAAAATAATTAGGCTAGAAATCCAAGTGCTTCTAGCATGTGTCACTCCCTGAAATAAGTTAAGGAAAATTATTCTGTGTAGTGGATTGCTCCATAATTGTCTACTTCAGGTTTCCTGTGTTTTCTTCTGATACACTTCTGATACACCATCTACTGCCCAGGGGCTGGGACATAAGGGTGCAGTGGATATTTATTTTAACCTGATACTCTTGTTCCAGTGAAAATGCAGTCCATGAGGAGTTTCTGTACTCTCATAGCTCAGAATCCTGATGCACTGAGGTGAGGTTATAACTTTGCTAAAGTGATCATCACAAAGAGATGTCTCATGAGAGAAGTTAGCTTAAAGAGGTGTTTGCTGGAAGCCATGGCAGGCAATGATCAGCTAGCAGAAGGGAACATAAAATTGTAAGTAGGGACAGAGTCTTGCAATAGGGTAGTGCTGTCACAGCCAATAGGGCTTTATGGAGTCCTTGCAACACGCAACAGGGACAAAGGGCATAACCCGGACAGATAAAGAACAAAAAGAAATCAGCTTTAAAAGAGAAAGAACAAAGGGAAATCCATAGGAAATCAGTTGGCCAAACCCAGCATAGACAGATGTGTCATCAGGGAAGAAAATATTAAAAATTATCTTGGTATGTTTTCCTTTTTTTAAGGAAGATTTCATAAAACATAAAAAGTAGCTATTTTACACAATGCTTCATAGAGAGGCTGTGCTCAGGTCAGYCCTTCTTCTCTTGCATGCAGTTGTTTGATAATCATCTGCTACAAATGCTTCACAGCATATGGTATTCCCAAAAATGATGTTTCAGATCCAATAAAGAAAGCCACTTGCTGTTCTTGAAATGTCATTCCAGACAAAGCAACTCCAACTCAGTAGTTCATAAGGCATCAAAGGCTGCTTATTTGCAAACAATCACTGGGAGTTAGAATTTCATTGCCTGCAATCCTTGTCCAAGTTGAACTGATATTATCGCAGTTAGCAAAAAGACTGCACTGAGATGATCTTGAGGGCAATGTAACTTTCCTTACTAGGAATGTCGGTGGATCCCAGAGCAGGTGTTGGGACTAGTCACTTTAATGCTTTAATTCCTGTTCATACACCACTGGAATTCTCAAGGAACCAAATACTTTTTTGGCTGGAGGGATATTAGGTGCCCATTCTAATTTTGTATTTCAAATGTGAGATGCCTTTTTTTCCATGTGCAGAAGATTACACAGATCCCTCAGACTTTCTGCTGCATTTAGAGAAAGGACTGTAACGTCTGTTTGTATTATGAAGTCCAGTGACTACTAAATGCTGAACTAAGCTTTACCCTTCCTGAAAGTCATTCCTTTCCAGCATGCACCCTCATCTTCACTGTACATATTTTTTAGGAAAGAGGATATTCCCATGTTCTTTCTTCAGAAATCTAGTTTTTTACAATGTTAGAGGCTATTTTAAAGCTTGAACAGATTGTTTCATGTTTATCTTATGTTTAAGTAACCTTATTTTTCGAAACAACAGCCCAGTCAGATCATTACCCTCCAGTGACTTGCATTTCCTTTGAAGCAGCTATTTTTCGATGAAGTCAGAAACACAAACTCCTGTTTTCTGTAATGTATGTGATTTTTGAAACAATGTTTCACATTAGAAAATTCTACCTAGTCCACAAACATAGAGGGAGGGATGTGTGGGRTTTTCAGAAGCCACCCAGAGCACCTGGATGCCAACTTTCCACTAATTTTAATGGAAATCTGGCACCCTGACCCTTCAGGCATGTTTGAACATTTTCTTTTTACATTACACACTGTAGACAACTTGCAAATATTTTTCACTAGAGCTTTTTAAAGTTATTTTTCATAAAACACAATAATTTTTTATTTCTCACTTTACTGATGCCACTTAGAAAGCAGAAAATATGTTTGTTCAGACTGTAAAGATAAAATCACACGGAGAAGCATATTTACTGGAAATTAWTAAGTTCATAAGACTTTAAAAAATATTAATGTTTCCTAGAGACACTTTCCTTGCCTTGGAAGTGTCTCTAGTCTTAGAGCAAAAGATGACAGACATGTAAGAGCACTCCAGGCTGTCATCACTGTCCTCTCATCCACATGTTTCCACATGGCCTATAAGCACTGTACTCTTCCAATAAAAGGATTTGAGAGATTTGATGTAGAGCAGGACCCACAGCCATCCCAGATCCMAAACCTGTATCTCATTCTTTGGCTTTTCAAGTGTTTGACTTCTTTCACTGACAAGAAATTCTTCTCTGAGAAAGTTTAACTGACTGAAGTTAATATCGTTGCACCAAAAAGTTTTGGTTGTGATGAATCAAGTTTCTTCACAGATATAAAAATGTCACAGCAATCTACATCACTTTCAAGCAGTTTCTTAGAAAGAGACAGTGGGAATCTCCTGCATGGCTAAGCAGTAAAGGAGTAAGCATACTGGGGGCAGTAAAACTTGCTCAGCCCACATACAAATATAGGGATCCTCACGTGCAATGGGTTTGGTCCTTTCTTGGCTCTTCTGCAGAGGAGTATGAGTGCTCTGGATGGGAAACGRTCTGTGGAACGGACCTTCTTCCAACCAAAATGAACCCTTACTCGTGCCTGGATTTAAGGGCAGCTGCTCTGGTTTGGCTCTACTTTAGCTAACAGTGTCTCATATATGTCAGATCTTGTAAAAGGCTTTAGTAAAAGCTAGGAAAGCTGCCAAGAAAACCAAGTGGAATTTATAGCCTTTCCCAAAGTGATACTGCTCGCCCAACCTACACAACTTGCAGCTGTCTTTCATCTCTCAAGTTGACTTCAATATTGCACCTTGACTGACCAAATTTTGCGTTTCCTGTCATTGCATTCACACAGTTCAGTATACACTTGATGGAGACAAATATCTGAACTCTGGTTTTCGTACCATAAATGGCTCTTAGTTCATTACCAGTGCTCACACAACATGTTGTTCTGCTGAGTCAGTGTACTTTGGGGAAACATTTTAACATCTCTTTCAAGTTGATACATGCAAAATGGGAGTATTTTCCCCTCGCAGATTTAGGAGAGGAAAAGACTTCATCAGCCAGAACCCATGAATGTTCAATGGCAGTTTAACAGAAGCATTGCACTGCTGGCTATCTGGCTATCAGTCTGCATTCAGTTTAAACTCTTGGCCTCACCTTGGACCTCAGACATAAACCTGGATACATTATTTTGWTTCAGTGAAAGTTTATATCAAACATTCAATGACACTATAGCTGTGTTCCTTCTCACTACCTCACACTTGCACACAGGGTCAGCCTGACACCAACACGCTCAGGACATACAAACATCTTCCATTTTTTTAACCTTTTTTACCATATGTCACTGACAGTCATGTTAATTTTTCATTAGCCTCTGCAGTTCTCACCAAATGCCTTTAGGAAGAAACTGCAACGGACCAGAAGATCAGTTGTTGAGTGAAGCTATCTTCACAGTGTTACCGATTTGTTGGCTATGATTGCAGCTCAAGTCTAAAGGATGTTGGGTTGGGCCCAGATTCCAGTTAAGTCAATGGAAAGATTCTCTTTGAATTCAGTGAACTTTCGGTCAAGCCTATTAACCATAAAATAAAATGTTCCTCTTATACAGACACAACAAAGACYTACAGGTCGCTTGGCTGGTTTGTTTCTTATGTCTCATATTTCTTATGTTTATTCTTAACAAGGTTTTGTAACATTGTGGATATGCAAACATTGCTTCAAAATGTTTCTACTATTTGGAAATGCATGTTTCCATAGAAAGATTACATGATGTGGGGCCATGTTGCTTGTTTCAAGAAGATCTGTAATGTACATTGCCCAAGATTAATGAGTATCTGCAAGACACACCAGTATGCAGATCTTCCACTCACTGTCCTCCTTTGTTCACAATATGTATGCCCCCAACTATACAAGCCAGAAGTCTTGACTATTCTTAGAAACCTCATAAACAATGAGAACTAGCCCTGCAAAAAATGTACGTATGAGAGGAAAACTTGTTTTCCTGCAGGCCCTGGTTCACCCCTTTCACCTGCAATTCAGAAGGGAAATAAACTTCTAATTTATTCAGTGTTTGTTTTCTCCTTTGTGCTTGCTCAGACCACGCACTCCCTGCACTGGCATTAAAASTATTTAAATCCTTCAAATCACCTTCTGACTCTCTCTGCCCACCAGCTTTGTGCCAAAATAAATGCACTGTTATCCGCTAAGTGTAGCTAATGAGCAYCTCAGAAAGAATTCAATGGCTTTGAAAGTGAGCTTAAAAAAAAGGCCAGCTGACTGCCGCAAAAAAAAAACCCTTTTCCTTCATTCAGTTTTTCCTTGGGAAAGCTTTCATTCCACCTCATTCATTTTCACACTAGCTGAATGAGTCCATGCTTCTGGGTCCTGCTGGGTTCACGTGGCATCCTTTACATTAAAGACACTGTATATAATGTTTGTTTGCCAACAAACATATGAGAAGGACATAAGCAGTAGGGGTCAGGGTAGTAGAAAGAAAAACAGCAAACAAAACCAAACATCTGTCAGGCTGGCACTGTAACAGGATGGATTAAAAGATGTGGCACTGTAAACAGATGGATTAAAAGATGTGGAGATAGAAATAGGCTGTGATGAGAAAATACAAATTAACATCCTTGCAAATAATCTCCATGATCAAAATGATAGCAACCTTGCCTTCGATATGACCTTTCTCTCCTCTCCCCATATTAAAAGGCYATTGTTCTTTTCATCTCCAGAGCATAATTACCCTGGGGAAGTCTAAACTCAGCAAATGAGAATGCTCCCTGGCTGCCAGGCGTGGGTGAGCACTTCGGCAGTGCCCTGGCTGCATGTCAGGATGCGGTGTGGGCGTACAGCATCCACCCTGTACATGCCAGCTTCTGCTAGAAAGTGGTTCATAGCAAGGGGGCTGTCATGCACTGCTATAAGTCTGCCAGGCTGGATAGCAAGGGACTGCGGGCACACTGCAGAGCAGACCTGTCTGCAGTATCGACAGAGGTAGAGTATTCCTCTCCCCATTTGCCCCCAACATTTTGTCCTGAATAAGAGAATAAGATTAAAAATAACAGAAGAATCCTTATAATGGGGTACTATATTCTACTGAAAGTACTTTTATGATACCCAAAACCCTCAGATGCAATACAATTTAACAAAGGTGAAAATAGTACGCCAAATAATTAATTGGTTGAGTAATTCCTGCTTTTTATTGTTTGTGGATTGCTTTTTTAAGTCCTCTAGTGAAAAGGCTGAATAAAAGGACAACAAATTGTGAAAAATGGAAAAGCAGAGAGATTGTGATCTAGAAACAGTCACTGAATGAGAGGGGCAGATCCCACCTGGTCAGAATTGTCACAGCTTCACAGAACTTCATGGACGTATGACAGCATTATGTGAGGAATTGCTCAAACTATTAACTAAATGAGCAATAAAAACATCTAGTACTTTTTGGTAATAGAGTAATTTTATAGGAAAGTGCAAATCCTATACAATGGTGGGTGCTGATAAAATTAATAAAGGTGAGAAATTTAAAATGTCTGATTTATTAAGATAATGTTAACTATTCTTCTCAAAGGGAAGTAGGACTTGTGAGACAAAACATGCTGAATCAAAAAGTGTCTTTAGTAGAAAGGTAAGACTACCTCTTCATAGTATAAGCAGACTGAAAATTTGTGTGAAATTAAAGTGAAGATGTTGCACATGTCAGAATGACAGAAGACTGATGAAAGGTATACACAGAAGTTAGAAATATGCGCAGGAAACAGGATGGACAGCTGTGCCTTGTAGGTACTTTAATTATAACTTGTTCCCCATCCTACATGAGCGCACACAGAAAAATAATACACAATTAAGTAAAGGAGAAACTCATTAAACACCTCATTCCAACTCAGTATGCTTTTGCTTACTTTTAGAATTGCCCCAAATACTGTTCCTCAGCCTGTTTTCAATCAGATCTAAGTCAGTTTGAATTGGAAATGAAACGTAATGAGATATAGAAATGTTTCTACAAATATTTAACCTCAGACTTAAGCAAATATTGAGTTTATTCTCCTAATTCTGTTTTTAAACTACAAAGTACCATCAGCTGTGCCTCTTCTTTGTAATTGTATTCTGCTAATTTCTTGTGATTTTGGCTTTCTGGAAGTTAAAAACAGGTGGTGCTTTTGACTTTTATTTTCCTTGTTCAAGACATTTCTCGGAAGACATGTCTCTTCAGTGTAATCCCTGGCTTGCACTCTGTCTTCCATCTCAAAAGCTAACACAGCAGGCCCAACACTCCTTCCACTTCTGGCCAGAGACTGAAAAGAAAAACAGTGAAAAAAACCAGTGAAAAAAACTCTGAAACTAATGCCATCTTGATTTATTCAAAGGACTTCCACAATCAGAGAAATCTATTAAAATAAAACATACTACGTACATCAGTAGAACCTAAGCCTTGTCTTCTCTTGCAAATTAAGACAGACTCCATTCAACACATCTGTCCTTCACTGGACASCAAGGTAATTACAGACTCATTGCAGTTTCTGCCTCTGCTAACATCTTCCTCTCAAAGGTTAGTTTACATCAGYTAAAAATCTGATTTTTTTTTATCTCAACATTCTGAACTGTATCAAAAAGTTACTGGGCTGTCACTTGGAAGCTAACCCTTCACGACTTCAGGTTATAGCCCCTTAAATATTTGCTGAACTGTGCCTTATGATATATAACATGCTACTTTCCTGCTTATTTCTCTAGAGCCCATTATTAAAAAGCATGTGAATATTCTCATTTTTCTGGAAATTAACACAAGTAGGCATTGCTTAKCATGTCCACCTTTATAAGCAATTAATGTATTTACAAAAAAGTTACAGTTTAATCCTGCAGTCTCATTTTTACTTCTGCAGGTCTCAGCTTTGTAAAGATTTAGGCACACATTTAACATTAGCAATTAGAAGCCAGAATGTACTATCATGCACTTATTAGCAGCTCTACACCACTGCAAAACATGGTGAAGATATTAAAGCACTTTCTGAGGTTTTTGCTATATGCTACATGCACTTAAAAATAAAGGTATTCAACTTCTCTTTGCTTTACGGGGAGCCACAGGCTAGTGGCTTAAGACGCCACTGCGCAGTGTCTTGCATAGAATTCCTTTTCTTAACACTTGTGCCAACTTTTAGTGTTGAAGTCAGTTAGTGAGTAGCAGTGGTAGATAAGGGGACCTGAGGAATCCCTTTCATGAAACATATTTGAAAAAGAATCTCTCAGCCGAATATATACCACAGGTGACAAAAAGTCCTCTGCACAGACTAGAAAACATTGATCTGCTCAATCACAAATTCCATCTGATGAGCTATGCTCAATTAACTATTAGAAAATTTGAAAAGTTGGATGCAGTCTGTGGAGAAATGATTCCTCTTTCCAAATAAGTTTCCCATATCCACCAATGGCTTGAATCCATTGAAAATCACTCCAAAACCCAAATGGCTGACATCACTCCTCTGCCGAAAACTCACAAAGAATTCTTGGCTTGATATTGAGTCATATACACTAAGGAAAACTTGACCTAGAAAACTGATTGCGGTGCAGTGAACTAACAATAAAAAAGTTCTTCAAACTCTCCTCATCTTACTGCAGCCTTACCTGATAAGTGGTGCAAAGATCCTAAATAAGAGGAAAGGAAAAAAAAAGTMGGAAACATGAAATATGAGACTAGTTTCTTTAGCAAAAAATATTTCTTTAGAATCTCAGTCTAAGATCCAATTTTCTATAAATATATAACATAGTGATAGATGAAACATGTATGTGCTAAAGATTAATTTGAACTCTTAGTAGCATTTTCATCAGAAACAGTTATATCCAAACTTTCCAGCTAACACATTTGCATTTACATAGCAAAGAGTTGGAGGAATTTCAGGAAGCTCAACGTGTCACAAGAAGTGGTAGAGATGATGCAAGCGTCTTTTCCTCTGAAATAATAGATAAACTCACTGCCTCAGTTCAGTGCTACAGCACTTTGAGCTCGGAGGCACCTTCAGTTTTATGTGTAAAGCAAGTCAACAATAATTTGTAGTTCCCAAAGTATTTATGGCATTTTCTGTATGAGAAGGCATGAGAGCTATAGGATAAGTAGTGTGCAGAGTTAACAAGTTACTGATGAGGACTCCCAAGAATATTTTGGAAAAGTCTGTGCAGATGTGCTTTAAAAAAATAAATAAATCCTGAAAGATAATCTTACGGTAGTACAGTTTGATATAGCACCATTGGAAGGAATGAATAACAGCAGTTTAAAATTCCTCTAGACTCACTGAGAGTCGCTCATGCACTTGGTCAACAGGCAAAAGTCAAAGGGTGCTTAACATGACAATGTACTGAAAAGAATCYAAATCTAAGCTGGCAGCACATTGTAAGCAAAAAGGGTGGTCAGGAGAACATGTGGTTACATTAACACAGACTCTTTCCAAATTCACCAACTCTCTTAATTTAGCCCAATATTTCATGGCAGTATCAAAATTTTCCTTGCCTCAAGACAATAAGAATATTTAAGAAAATGTCCTCTGATTTTAACTCCTTTTTATTTTTTAATTATGTAGCTCAATACATGTAAAAAACTATTAATTGCTAATAGTCTTCCAGTCTTGAATATCATTACAAGTGTAGTTGCCAGCTAAACCATAAAATTTAATGTGGTTTGTGAAAGTTATTACGTACTTTTATTATTTGTTTCCCTTTTCCATTTTATATACTGCTAAAATTTGAAATTGTCATGAAAGAGATAAATTTTAAAAGATGACAGACACATTCCTTGAAAGAGCCAGAAGAAACGAGTAATCTCATTTTAAAAATAATAAAACTGTTTACTAATTTCAGTAAATCCAGCATCAGATATCAAGTGATCAATAACTTTTATCCTAGTAGAGCCACAAAGAATTTTTGATTAGTTTAAAACCAATTAAACAGCTGTTATTATCAGACATTTATCCTGAATTTAATATGCACTCAATCCTAATCCAGCACAACATTTTAGAGCAATACACAAACAAGTGTCTTTCCTCCTTGCAACTGAGGATACTTTTTCACGTTATTCTTTTTTTGGTTGACATAAGGAGGTCTGATACTGTTTAAAAACATAATACGAACCAAAATCATCAAAAAGACTTTATGCTATCTGTCAGCTAGTTATTATTTCATTTTCATCATAAAATAACATATGCTTATTTTTCTATCTTTCCTTCTCTCTCCCTGTTGATTAAACTGTAGACAAATAAAAAATGAACTGGTGCAATAGATGCTATATTTTTTTGTTACAGGGAAGAGCATTCAGACAAAAGTAGCACAAGTGCGGGAAAAGAAACAGAAAGCTAATTATTGCATAGTCACGATGTTAGCAAAGGACCTTCTGCTGTAGATGCAGAATCAATTTTCGAGCCAGAAAAGTTTCAGCAGAAATGTACCTAATGTTCCAGTGAGCAGATTCAAGAGGCACACCTCACGTTCTTGGAATTTGGCTTCCTGGAAATTTCCTCCTTCAATGTTAAGGCGTATTGCTTTCTGTCCATCTTCACAGGAATGCAAAATTTGCTAAAAAGAAAAGGTTTCTGCTAATTCATGTCACCAGGAAACGGAAACAACTTTCCTGTACTAGACTTGCATACTTACAGTCCACAGCACAGTGCATAACATTGTGAATTCTTAGGACCTTTTTGAAACATGAGATACACTGATGTTAATGAGTGGGTGCAAGTGGCGTAATAAGAATTATGGACATGATACTTCTCCCCTACTTTTATGCAATTCTTCTACATTAATGGTAATAGTCCTTTAACCTAGAAAGAGTCTCTTGCCATGCAACAACTTCCCTAAGCCTGGATTGCCCAGCAGGTGTGGGGAAATGATTTGGAAAAGGAAGATGTTTATAATGAATAGATGTATCAGTAAAAATAAGGCAGCCTCCCAATACTTGTGCTTTTATTTAGCCAGATGGAGTTGAGTACAAGAATGGCAAGTGATTTTATGAGCTTCTGGCTACCCCAGGGACTGTGGAGACCTCACGAATCTCTCAGGGAACAGTATGGGAACTGTTCTGCATTAGTCCAGAGGGTAAATGAATGAGGAAACTTCATGATGCAAGCCTGTGAGGACCTCCTTTCTCTTGGCTATGTCTGTAGTTTCTCCCCGGAGAAGGATGTTGATCATGCCCCTGATTTAGGGCAAAAGGGTTTGGCTCTCCAAMAAGTGACTGAATATAATCTGCAGTCTTAAGGATGGAACTGAATTGAAAAGCTGCCAAGTAGTCAGAAGTGCACTTCCGAAGCAGTCAGCTGCTTTATTTGCCATTTACTTTCTCTCCCCAAAAAGGTTTCTTTGTAATATGCTCATGTGTGTATTCATAGCCTTCTGCTTCTTAGACTTTGGAAACACCATACTGCTAGGCCATGTTTTAATAAGGTGTCATGTAAAAAGGCAAATGTAAGCTCAAATCAAAAATAAGACAAATCTGATTCCAAACCACCAGTAATAACTACACTTATGTCTGTGCACCAGTGGGAATTCACATGTAAAGTACTGCCCATAGCATCAGAGATCAACTTTGTTGAGGGTATAAATGGAAGCTGACCATGCCAAAGACTGCCTTAAGTTACCAGGATTTTTGTATTTAATCTATTTAAACTATTATAAAATCTATTTAATCACAAATACCTTTAAACACAGTTTAAAGTAAATCTTTTTAAAATTCTGCACTTAAAAYTTAGCCTAGATAGTACTCTGTTGAGTACACATTTTGAAGGGTCCTGAGAGTTCTTCAGGCAATTAATTGTTGCCTGTCTTTTCAGAAAAGGATCTTTCAAGGTTTCTGTAGGGGTTCTAGTGCATTCTGATAGAACATAATTTTGATATTTTCAAAACAAAATTTTCAACCCAATAAAAAACAATTGTTTCACAAAATATTCTGGAAAAATGTTCCCGGTCTAAACAAACCTGATTTTTAATAACATTTTCATGAATAAAGTATCAAATAATCTTAAGAAAATATCTTTGCTGTCACACAAAATGGATTTCTCTGACATACCCACATAAATTTTCTGTAAATGTATGTATTTTTTGTTCAGCTTTATGAAAGGAACTTGCTCTGCCGAAGGGGGAAAAAAATCCTATCTGCTTTCTTTATGCTGCTCAACCTACCACTTTCGAGAAGTTTTTCTCATTGGAAAATACTTCTAATGCTGTCCAAGGTCAAAAAGAAATTGCCATTTGATGGGTGTTTGGTAGACTGTATGAAAGGAATCTGCAATCTCAGTTTAGTTCCCAGTCAACAAATGTCCAACACAGCTGTCATTAATTGGCATTCTTGTTGGCAGTCTCTGCAGAGAGGCCAAAGGCTAATGTACATGGAAGCTGACCTATTTTCTGAGTTCATTAGTAGTTCTGCAGAACAGGCTTCTCAGTGTGAGGAGGTGAACACTGGTTCTTACTGCCGTTGCTGAGGCTGTAGGCTTTCTTTGGATAAATAAACTCAGTTTCCAAAGGTCCCAGTCTGGTATCTTTCATACATGCTAAAACTCAGTAACAAGAAATATTCATACAAATAGTAACTGTTTGAAACAAAGCATATTAGCACTCAYGCTGAGAAGGCGATGTCAAGTTTCTTTCCAGAAAGCTATTTGTTAATTAACTGTTCCTGTTTGTTTTTCCAATAATATTTTCAAGTAGATACGGACATCTTCTGCCAAATAATAACTCTCATTCTGTTATTCATCTGTCTGCAGTTTCTAACACCCTTAACCATGCTAATTTTCCAGGCAGCATTTATTGAACTTGATAAGCACAGCGTAATGTCTTTGTAGGCTAACCCCTAATAAAGTACTACTTCCTATCTACGACACGCTGTATGCCCATTCATTTTCTACGTTCACTTTTCTGTAATAAGGGAAGTTTTTGGTACCGCTGATGAGCCTGTTTACAGGAAAAGCAACCTATACTCCCTTCTGCTCCTACATCAGACAATTTGCTACCTATGCCCCAACCAGCAGCAAAATATTTATCACAGGGGAGAATAAAAGAGAGAGAAGAGACGCTAGCTTTTTGGGTTGTAAGTACAGTTTGCAATTATGGTATTACAGAATATTCATCCTCTAGTTTGTAAACTGAGCTAGCTTAATATGGAAAAAAGTGGAATATGGAAACTGAGAGAATTAAGTACAAACCAAAGTGATGTCATTTCTTCCGTGCATATTTGTACTTTAAACTGTGACACTACTGTTTTGCTTATAACAAAAATCCTAAACTGAATACAAAACACTACTCATCCACCAAGCAGATGTTGATATCACAGTCTAGMAGTAAAAATTAATTTATTGAATGCAAAGGACTATATTTGTTTACTAAATTTCTAYCTGTTTGATGAACCTGAAGGACTCACATTCATTGATTAGGAGGCATATACATGAGTGCAAATAAGAGATAGACGTTGTGCAAAAGAATATTTCATGCTCCTTTCCAATCCAATTTTCTCACCTTAAAGATAACTTTTGAACTGAAAAGAATTTGTTTCCATTTCCTTTTACAAAAGGTTCATCTCCAGCTTTGTGAGCTTTAATTTTATAAGAACCTTTTTGGCTTAAATCAGCTTCTGAATTGGACATATTCATTTTCCTTTCGCTCACCAAGCAGACAAGTATAAAACTCTCCAAGTTTTTATTAAAAGCATTTTTTTTCTGTTTATAACATAGTTGTATGGCTTTTAACATTCATGTATGCTTTGGGCCATCAACACTGTTTTTCATTGCTCTAAATGTGCTTGTTTATTTACCCTTCCAGTAGTTTGACATTTGATGTGTTGAATTTTCTCTATGGAAAAACATTAAAGAGAAACTACTCAGAGTACATTGCTCTTGCATATTTTTCCCTCATAAAGCACAATTTCATACGCAGCAGATCTCTTGATAAGGTGAAGTCCATTAAGTGCAGCATACAGTTAGATCTTTTTAACCACTGTCATACCACATGGCAATATTCAAGGACAGGGTAACTGATCACTGGTCACCCACTCCAATCTCTCATCAATTTGTCTCTTAAGACTGTTCTATTTGAGTGCCACATAAGCACATGTTTCCAACTTAAAATGAATCACCAGTCAGGACAACATATCAATCCAGCTGAAATAAGCTTGATAACCTTTTCCAGCTGCAATGGATGAATGAAATATATGCCAAACCACAGCACGTGTGCTTTTTCCTCTTTGGTAAACACGGAATTTTTATAACTATTTAATCACGTTGCATGAAAGTTATGAAAACAAACAAACAAAAAGCGAGCTATCCTTCATTGTATGAATAGATATGAAACAACTGAGCTTCATCTAAGCATGAATACTCTCAATCCAAAAGATTTTATGTGTGCCAATTATAAGAACTTACATGTCACAAACTGTATGTCTGGTCATCTTTCCAGTAACATACCTGTTAAGAAAGATTCATAAAAGTATCTTTCAGAGTAACTAAGCATTTACATACATGTCCCCTATCTTTCTGTCTCTCTTTTTCCTTTAAAGCTAAGAGGTTATGTAGTGCTCCATGACAATAGTAAGTTGCCRTAATTATAGACGGGTGTCACAGAGGAGACAGTGAGACAATTAGACAGGAAAAGGAATGACACCAACATTTTCAAAGATCAAATTCCATGTATCCCATCTAGGTCTGTCATTTGCCCTTCATACTTTGAACTGCTTGMGGTTTTTTTCTTATGGTTTTCTCAGACTTTGCGGTTGCTTTACTTTCAATGGTTGCAGCTTCAACAGCAAGCTTTCATCACATCCATACTTCTGCTCCAAATATGGTTTTCAAGGAGGAAAACAGGATCTAACCTCTTCTCTCCAAATCTGAGTTTTCCAGGGATGGTCAATGCAAAATGTTTTCCAATTGCAGAGATGCAGCCCAGGACCTTCTGCCTTTCTATTGCTGATATACCAGCTGAAGTATTATTCTTCTTCTTATTGCATTCATTACCTGTCATTTTCTTCTGATGACCAGAGTTGTCCACTAATTTAGATCCATAATCACTGGTATGTTCTTACAATTCAACCTATATTTGAAACTACCAGAGGCCTTGCCTATACAATGAGTTGCATAGCTTAACCTACAGTATCATTTAAAATAATTTTACTCATGTCCATGTTACCTGCAAGGCAGACTCAGATTCCTCCTGCCTACCTTTACAGTTCTTGCACGTGCTGAATCACTATCTGGTGATGTTGATCTCTCCCYGATGGTTGAAGAAGGTAATGAGACATCTATCTAGGTCTTTCCATTAACTCGCAAAAGTGAGACAGGATGAATTCAAACATCTCATTAGCTTGAGACCAGCTTATTTCCACTGAATTTACATCAGCTTCTAAAATTAATTTTGGCTTCCTTACCCAGGGTTTTGTACTGGGTTTGTACCAGATTTGTAAAAACAGTTTTAAAAAATAATGGACATTGCTGTAGCTTTAACAGACCAACAAGGCTAACCTAAAAATATTTCTTAACACATTTCAGAGAAATAAAAATTAGGGAATAAGGAAAGAAATATTTCTGTCATTCTGTCACAACACATTTATTACACTCTAACACTAGTGATTTCAATATTATAATAACAAAACATGCCTGTTTCTAAAATGGTTCTAAATGTTCTTCCACATGGAAATCACAATACAAGATTTTACAAAATAGACATGTGCCCATTTTCAACATTGTTCTCCTTCTTATTTGAAAGTAAAACTACCCCAGTCATTTAAAGGATTTCGTTTTTAAGCAGACTCTCTTGCTGTAGCATTGAAAAGSTTCAGGTTATAGAGGAAAATATTGTAGTCTCACATTAATATTACCAGAGTTGATGAGATGACTGTTGGTAGGACTATGCTACCTTGACATCCAGACATTCTTTCCGAGTCACCAGCAGTAGAGTTATCGTACCTGCACAACTCAGTGGACCAGCTTAGCCAAGCTAAATTTTATGAGATGGAAATCATAAGATTCTTCAATTCCTTGAGAATTCAGACAGTAATTCAACATCTTGTTTCAAATAAGTAGAGCTACTTAGCATCATAACATCCAAGACTGGTGGTGATCCAGCCCATTCAAAACACCAGTCCTTCCACTAGCGGCAGGTAGAACGTGGCATCATGATCTGAATCCACCTTGGTGAGGATTAATAAAGCAGTACTTATTTCAGATTTAGGAGCAAAACATACCACAGAAACATCCACATGGCTTATTGGAAACTGTATGAAATAGGATTACAGTGAAATGAAGGAGTTATCCAGGTTGTTCAAATTAGACACATTAATTTCCTGCAATTTATAGTAATAACTTGCCGATATGCCACTCGAACTACATTTCTGTCAGATCTCATAAGTTGAGCAGCATTGGATCTGGTTAGCAACAGAATCCCAAAGGGGTATCATGCGTACAGCATGAAGCAATGCTGACAAGTCAGTCAATGACTCTTTTCCCTTTGAATCTACAATGACACAAGGTGTCTCAGTGTGTAATGTGGCATCGTGCTGAGTTGGTAACATCTGAAGGAGAGAGATTTTAATTCAAATAAGTAAATTCTGCTTTCTTGGCTCAGTTTCAACTGGATATAACATTTTTTTTCACAACCTGCCCTCTGAAGAACTCCTGTCAAGTGCTGGAGCGTGTTAGAAAGTGGTTGCAGTGCTTCACCCCAGAGGTAGCCTGAACATCTGGAGGCACTCTACATTTGGTAAATTACTTATATTTTTACAAAATAGACCAAATGACCAGATAAAACCGTATACTGTTTAACTGATACAATTATAAATTGAGTTCGTCCACGAACTTCTGCTACTAAACTAGTTACCTACCACAATGTTCCTTCAGGCACTTAAATCTCATAGCATTGTTCAGCTTAAATTTTTTCTCCACCGCTGCCTTAGCAGAATCTGTTTGGTATTGATACCACCTATATTGTACTATCATCTACCTTTGATCACCCAATTCCTTAAAAAATRTGGCTGCTCTATGAACCACAGGATCTCCTTTCCTGAAGATAAATGTAAATCACAAGTTTTTTGGTGGCCAGAACATAAACTCAAAACATGAAATCATTCACATCTCCATATCAACAAATGTTAACCATATCCTACAGAAACAGGTTACTTTCTAAAAGGGACCATTTTGCTTCATTAAGAAGGAAGCAGAGTACATCAGAAAGGAAAGAGTAAGTACATGAAGAGCCAGAACTGGTACATAATTTCTTTTTTCCTTCACAGAATTGCTACTTCGTGCTAGGGCTGACATCATCACCAACACTCACTACCATTCAGTACGTGCTTAGAATAAGGAGATGTATCTGCCTAATGGTAAAGGCAAAGAAGAGAAGCGTGTGTGTGTAGCACAGAGAGAGAGAGTGTGTGCACGTGAGCTCATGTGTGCACGTGTGTGGGTGGCTATATAACTGGCTAACTGGGAATCTGTAATTTTCAAAGAATCTGATAAAAAGGGAACATGCACATAACGGACATGTTTAGTACATGAGAAGTAATTTCTGAGCAGTGAAGAATCTTCACCTTACAAAATTTATCATTTTTGTCAGTGGTAGGAATGAAAGATGGCAAGATTGGTAAGTGCTGAAGACCAATCTAGTCACCTTGGGTTGGTGACACAGGATTGCTGGTAAACAGGCACAGGCAAACATTGAACAGTCACACATCAAAGATGGAAGCCATGCTTACGGGACAGTAGATTCTACCCATGGTTACAAATTATGTCTTTGAGCAATCCAGATGATGCTCAAAGGGTATAAAAAATTAACTTGATTCTTGCCTTTATAAACAGAAAATGTTTATAATGCTTCAGCTCTCAAAAGCATGACAGCAGAGAGGCTACCAATGTAGCCTCCACATCTGGCACAGGCATGGAATATTATGGACAGTTGGATGTCCACATTGTTGTGGTTTAACCCTGGTAGATAGCTAAGCCACACATAGCCACTCACTTACTCCCTCCCCAGTGGGATGGGGGAGACAATCGGAAGGGTAAAAGTATGAAAACTTGTGGGTTGAGATAAAGACAGTTTAATAGGTAAAGCAAAAGCTGCACATGCAAGCAAAGCAAARCAAGGAATTCGTTCACTACTTCCCATCGGCAGGCAGGTGTTCAGCCATATCCAGGAAAGCAGGGCTCCATCATGTGTRATGGTTACTTGGGAAGACAAATTCCAGAACTCTGAACATCCCCTCCTTCCTCCTCATCCTCTCCCTGAGCTTTTATTGCTGAGCATGACATCATATGCTGTGGAATATCCCTTTGGTCAGTTGGGGTCAGCTGTCCTGCCTGTGTCCCCTCCAAACTTCTTGTGCACCCCCAGCCTACTCGCTGGTGSGGTGGTGTGAGAAGCAGAAAAGACCTTGACTCTGTGTAAGCACTGCTCAGCAGTAACTAAAACATCCCTGTGTTAGCAACCCTGTTTTCAGCACAAATCCAAAACATAGCCCCATACCAGCTACTATGAAGAAAATTAACTCTACCTCAGCCAAAATCAGTACACACGTTTAAGGAAAGCTGTTGATAACTCAAATTATTCAGGGAAAAGCCAGAAGAATGACTGGAGGATTAGAAACAATGTTTTACAATGAAGAAATTGAAGAGACCAATATACTTAGTTTAAGAGAAAGTTAGCGTCCCAGTTACAGCCATAAAAGTATTGATATGGAACAACATTTTTCAATAGGGGATTCTTTGTCAGAGAAACCTACAGCACCAGAACAGTGCTTGGATGGTAAAGTTAGACAAATCCAGCTTAGTAAAAAGTTGGAGGCTTCTCTGAGGGACTTTTTTTTCTTTGAAGCTAATTTATCAGAGTAATGTTTTGCTAACAATTGTAAGAGCCCTTGTGGGGAAGATAAGAGATATTGCTGAAAGCCATGCTCTAGTTCAAAGCAAAGAAGGCCTATGGCTTAAGTGATATAGGAGGTCAAATTAAATTACCAAAGTTATCCCTTCCGGCATTCTGGAAATGGCATCTTAGATTCAATCTTTCTACAACTGACATTTCAAAAGTGTCTAATATCAACGTTAAAGAAGAAAATATGAAAATCTAAGCTTTACTTACCTGCAACTTTAGAATCCAGAGCCAAAGAACACATGGCTGTGACTCTCCTATGCTTTGTTCATGAGCCAGAGGCAGACATGAACACCTGCACAGCACATATTTTTAGGAATTTTTTTATTTGTTAGTGTGTGATCATCTAAAACGACCTTCCTGTAGACAGTTTTGCYTATCAGGAGATCAACAGTATTTCTAGCTATTTTAAAAAGAATTCAAAATAACAACCACAAGCTACAATGCAAAAACAGATCAGGAAAGAAAACAGAAAGGAAATAATATGCTTTAAATGCAATAAGAAAAGTCATATCCCACTTTTCTGATCTGCTTAGGCTGCACTGTAAAACCAAAAGGGATGTGAAACTTCCAAAGCCAGCTATAATGTTTTTCTTTATTATATTCTGTATTGGAGTTTTATATCTAAATCAAGGATGCAGCTTTTTATAACAGCAGTAACAACAGCAAAAACTGCATAATAAAATAATAGTTTAAGTGCCTTAATTTTTAAGGCAACAGAAGCTATGTTCCATCTCAAGACGTAAATATAACCCCATATTTGCCTCTGAACCAAAGAATATTCAGTGGTAGCTTCTTTTTTATGATTCACCTTAAAGATGTAGGGTGAGACTGAGCTCCAGATATTCTACATGTAGGCATCTACATGTGTGCTAGAGATGTTCCAGGGCCCTAGAAATTCCCAAGACATTGAGCTTATTGACCAGCATCTGGCTGCCCCATGTCTCTCATAGATTCACATCTGGCAGTCTGACATGGATGTATCAGATGTTTTTCACGTACCATCTGAARTGACTTCAGAAGCCTAGGTGAGAGTAACTGAAATTACAAGATTACGTTATAGCTGCTGAAGACCTAGCATGCTACTCTAAACTTAGACAGGTTGTCCCATTTGACACTCCATAAAGCACCTTAGTCATCTGCACAGTGTAAGCAGATATGATATTGGGGATATGTGGATAGGTAGTACCAGCTACCTCAGTTTGGACTGAACCAAGTGCCAAGTCAGTACAGTAAATGTAAGTGGAGCAATTCAGTTGATAAACCATTAGGACCAGTATTCAATTCAGTGTGAAGATACATTGTCTACGTGTAGGTATATACTGCCATGGCAAATGTCGGAGTTCCCATTATTGTCACTGGAATCTAGTCAAGGCAGTCAGATGAGCTTAGGAGGAAATTCAGCTCACCCTAAAATAGACACTCAATGGCTAGTCCGCTAACAGCTCTCTAGGCTCCATCATGATATCATCTCTGTCATTATCTATCACTGATCTTCATTTTCTTTAATGGGAGCTTAGGCACTTACGGCATCGGTGGTACACCGACCCTTAGATTTAGGTGTCTTATTCTTGAACTGAATCATGCCCCAGGGTCTCAAGTTAATTGCTTAAGTATAGGTATTTGCAGTGCCCCTGTATATCTCACACGGGTTCTAGCTGCCAGGCTGGATGGACTCAGTTGTGCTGTAGGTCCTGTGTCATATCTCGCAACATCAGATGGACAACTTAAACAGCACAAGGCTTCTGGTTTTAGGTAGCTGAACCAGAACTAGATGTTTCTTTTCAGGTGACCTGAATCTGCCGATGCTTGAAACCCCAGTGAATATGAAATTTGTATCATCTTCTTAGAAGTCTCTGAACCTCAAAAGGATGAAAGAAATTCCAGAATAATATGTTTCCTGCAGAATTTACAAGTTCATTCAGGACACAGTGATTCACAAAGCTTATTTGATTTCAATAAAATTCTGATGGAAACCAGATCAAATTCAGATAAAATTCCTCTCGATTTTCTGCCAGCAAGTTCCACTTCCAGGGTCCATCATGCACTCCCACAGCACAGGGCGAGGAGCCTTCCCTTTTCACTGAGAGTGTTGATATCATTTGCTTTCATAAAAAAAAACAAACTGCAACCAAGCTTCAAAATATGGAAACTGTTCAGGAAACACAATTACCTTTCTCCATGCAGTTCTGGTCAGCACCTTGTAGGAATGCGACCAAATAACTGAGTGTGTTTGAGTTCTGCTATTTCCTGTCCGTCTTGGGTTACCATCATAAAAGAAATGAATGATAGAAAAATCTGCCTGCAAAAATAGGCTTGAAATAGGCATTCTCAAGGGATTTCTAACATCTTTGGCTTCCCTTCAGGCTGGAAATACCACAAAAGCAACCTTCCGGTAGTGTTTGTATTTCAGCACATCTGTTTTTATGGCCCAGTGGAACCAGGAAGTTTAGAGCACATAAAAATGAAAAATCACCTCAAGAAAGTTAACCAAAGCATCAGAGGTCCAATTCAAGTTTTAAGAAAGATTTAATTCCATTGTTATTTTAGCCTATGTACTCACCCACCCCTAACTGTTGGGACTGTTGCTTGAAACCCCTGTTAAATAAATATGTAATGGCATAGTACAGAAGTGAGGGCCTCAAAATAATTTTCAAATGCTTTTTTTTGCTAATGTTTGGTAGGTCATCATCACCTTCTATTTATAGATGGCAGAAGTAAATCAGAAATAATGGATGGCACTCCTAGATCAGTGATAGGATCAATAGCAGTGAGGGTATTAAAGCCCAGAGGTTTCACTTCTATTGCCCTCCTAATCATTAATTATATTCTTTCTGCTGTAAGCTATTATTTAGCTTCTCTTCTGTCATATTCTCTTTCCTCTTCATTTTGTTTTCTCTCTTTCCTCTTTCATTTCACACTTTTCAGTAGGAAAAGGCTTACTGAAGATTGTAATGTAAACAAAACTGTGGAAAGGAACAAAAATCCATTAAGGTAATCTTATATTCTTACAAGATGCCTGGGGTAAGAAAATACTTAATTTACAAATAGCTCCAAGCTTTTAAAAGAGCTTTCCATTGGTACAGAGATGTAGGAAGTTTAACCACATATATGGCTATTTCTTGTCTTCTAATTGAAATCATTRCTTAGAAAATTTTGGATTTCCATATTTTCAATTACTTGCAGGAATCTATATCTAGTATAAAGTATAGTAATTTGTAGTAATCGATGTAGGAAAGGTCCTCAGAGAAGAAAACATGAAAGGCACAAAGCTTCTCTAGTAAATTTTCAGGATTTGTAAAGATTTCTATGTTTTCTCATTAAAGAATTCTCTTGCATTTTTCAGTCACGTATGTCCACCTTTGGAGAAAGATTTTACAGAGCAGAGGACCCAAAAACCTTTGATAATATCTTTTTAGGTCTACTGTCATGAWGTTCTAAGGCACGATCAACAACCCTTTAAGACATTACAGTGTCTGAATTAGTTCTTCTCCCATAGCCATGAAGCTGAAAGTCATACACCAAGTCAATTCTCCCGTTTTCCCTTGGATAAAAGAGAATCCACAAAAATATTGATACTTTCTTTAAAAAAAAAATTATTCTAAAACATCAGCACTGATTTCTGTCCAGTTTGCTCTAGCTATGCCAGATGCTGTAAGGAAAGTTGTTTCTTCCCTGTGATGACTAAATGTTCCCATTTTGATGACCAGTGTCATCTGCAGTCTGTTAGATGTGCTTATGCCTAATCAGAAAATAATCTAATTAACTGGATACAGTTAACAAGGTAATTTTCTCAGTGGAGGGATCTTTAAATATAAACTTCTGAGTTAGTTTTATGCATATTTTTACAACTTATTTTCACAATAACTTACTGCATCACTGACACAAGTATTTCTACATGGCAATGCATTCAAACACCTAATCTTGTCTTTTGCCTGTACATCACATAAAATATGCCTGCCTGGCACCCAGACACRAATCTCTGTCAAGCAGAAAGGTTTACCTATGTACAATCATGAAGCAGGAAATTTTCTAGTGCCAGGATAAAATATGCATCCTTGGCGTGCACAAYAAATTCCAGTATCTCATCCTAGCTACTTCCACCTGACACAGATTTTACAAGACGCTGAAATATCAAAACTTGATGTACATGAATCAAAATACGATTCCTTTCACAGCCATGTCAGTCCACAGTTGCTGTGCTGTGCGGTTGCAGCTGTACTTTTGTAGGCAGGCTCTAACCTACTTCAGGCATTCCAAGTGCTGTCTGTAACCGAAGAGATGTGGCAGATATTCCAACCTCTGCGGAACAATTTTTGCTAATGTTTATCCAGTACATATGCATCTTGTTCTGTTTATGAGATCAGAAAACACAATGGCCACAGACATTTCTGAGGTCAGTGGAGGTTGACAAAGGACAAGGAAAGAGCTGGCAGAGGAGGAGGATGTGTGCTATAGTGGAGCTGGGGGTATTCTCCATGTCCTCCTCCTGCAGCTCAGTGACAAACTGCTCGTCATTTTAAAACAGCTGGYGGCAGTGTGTGGAGTTACAGTTCAGTAAGCAGCCCATAATGCCGGCTGAAGGATAACATTGTCAAACTGCTTAAGTATCTGAGAAGCCACAGCCACCTGAATTCATTGAGAGTTCATTGTCAGGAGAGGAAGATCTGAGGTTTATTTTCAATGTTGTTTTGAAAAATGGTAAACTTTCTGTTACTAGAAAGACTTTCAAACACAAATGTACAGCACTAAATGTCTAAGCCGTTATTGWATCTTGCCCTCTTTCTCCAGCTTCCTCCTCTTCTTTCCTTTCTTATTGTCCCCCATAATTAGAAAGGAAATGGATGGAAATAATTACAGCAACAATATTCATGGCATGATTCTTTTTCCACTGAAGACACAAGAAAGCCATAATCATACATTCCCAATCACCAAAGTTTCAGCAAGTGTTTGAAGAGATTAACATAGATGATAACTTAATGTTGTTCTCTTAATGAAATATTCTGGTTAAAAATTCACAGAATTTCTACTGTTTCAAGTGGAGAATGATTGCTAGCTCCCCACGGAAGAGGAGTGTTCCAGCAGTAKAATAATAGGAGGAGGAAGCAATATTTAAACTTTTACTTAAAAAAAGAAAAATACAAACTGTTCACACAGACATCTTCCTCAGCCGTATCTCTCTTTCCTGCTAGAAGTCTTGAAAAGGGTGGTTGTAACGCAGTGTGCTAAGATAATACTGGGGTTCCTCTCTTTCCTCCTGCCCAATGTGCTTGTAAGTACAGAAAGACAGGTTGGATATACCTTCACTGGAATGTGTCTCATTTTACCCATTGATGGAAGATAATTCATCTTTGGGCAGACAACAAGCTCCATTAGGTTTGGTTTTATATCGGTTCTTCTGAAAGAGGATGTACTTAGATGTTCATATTTGGGAATTGAAGTTAGTGCAGGTGAAGCTGTACCTACCAGCAGCCCACTATAGGATTCTGATTATTGGAGGGGGGGAGTGTTAAGGAGCTGTTTTTTTCCAAGAACACACAGCATGGTTTATGCCTGAATGCTTAAAGATAACTGTTTTCTAGATTTACTGGATGTGCAGGAGCTAAGAGACCTTCATTTTAGATGGAGTTGCTGAATGGGTGTTCTTTATGAGATAGTCTCTGTTTTGGCATTTGTTTCTGAAACGCTTTCAACAGATGTAGTAACTTTCCAGGCATGCTACAAATTGTTTCTGTTCTCACATAATTTTCTGAAGGAAGGAAGAAAAAGCGTTGAAGAATCAGTTTTCATATGATTTGATGCAGTGGGAAGAAAAATTTTATATAATAGTGTCCTGGTTTTGGCTGAGATAGAATTAATTTTCTTTCTAGTAGTTGGTATAGTGCTATGTTTTGGATTTAGTATAAGAAGAATGTTGATAACACAGTAATGTTTTTAGTTGTTGCTAGGTAGTCTACTTCTCAAGGACTTTTCAGCTTCCCATGCTCTGCCAGGTGCACAAGAAGCTGGGAGGGAGCATAGCCGGGACAGCTAGGCCAGCTGGCCAATGGGGTATTCCATACCATATGATGTCATGCTCAGCATATAAGGCTGGGAGAAGAAGAAGGAAGTGAGGGGGATGTTCGGAGTGATGGCGTTTGTCTTCCCAAGTAACTGTTACGGGTGATGGAGCCCTGCTTTCCTGGAGAYGGCTGAACAGCTGCCTGCTGATGGGAAGAAGTGAATGAATTCCTTGTTTTGCTTTGCTTGCGTGCGCCACTTTTGCTTTMCCWATTAAACTGTCTTTATCTCAACCCACGAGTTTTCTCACTTTTACCCTTCCGATTCTCTCCTCCATCCTACTGAGGGGGGAGTGAACGAGCGGCTGTGTGGCATTTGGCTGCCTGCCGGGTTAAACCACTACAAATAGTCTCCACCTCTGTCCCACCCTTCCTTGGAAAGATGAGTGCAGAGCAGGCCTGAGGGAGTGGAAAAGCCTGTGATTTGAATAGACGCTACTAAACTGGCATAAGAAAGTCTTGCAATTTGCATGTTGTTACAACTCAAGCAGCAAGGCAAGCCTCTGCTTTTTAGTTTCTTCTCACAAGAATGAAGCAGTCAAAAAGCAACTTCCCTCTCRCACATGATATTTCAGTGTAAATTTGCAGCTTTAATTTACAAATTCTGCACACCACTTACAATGTCTGTTCATTCAGCCTCCACCCATGCAGTGGACTTCACCCGGAATTTACTTTCATATTTTGATGCTTCTACTACTCTTCCTTTTAAGCAAGCCAATTACAAAAACAATACTTATCTGAAAAAGCTAAAATATTTAAGCTGTTTTTTTAAGGTTAGTAACTGCTTTTCATTTTAAACATTCTCTTCCCCGTGTCTTCCTTAACATTGGAAGGAATGGCCAAAGAGAAACTTGTAAATGTCAAAATGCTAAGGAAAATACATTATATTTTTGAAAGGTCAATGACTCACTCCATCGTGGCCTGCAGAATTGTACTCCAAGTGAAGGCAGACGTAATTCCACTAACACAAAAGAATTGGAATTTCCCTATAGCCTTTCCCATGCACATGAAGAGGAAAAACATGGATTTTTGGTGATATTAATATGTGAAATAAAACAAAAGAATGCAAGCAACATAATGTGCAGGTAGATGAGAGCAGAGAATTAAAAGGACCAGCTCTTTCTGATTCACCTGTAATATAAGTGAGATTGCTTCAAGCACTGTCAGGAAAATATATAGAACTCATGTAAAAGCCTGAGTAGCTGTGTTGTATACAGCCTGAGGGGGAAAGGGAGCAAAGATATAAAGCCTATCCCAAATCTTGACACAATGAGATAGAATGCTTTCCAGCTCTTCCTCTTAGTTTTCTACCTACAGGTCAGAGTAATGTCTATGAGGCGGGCAAAAAGCTGAAAATTAGTTGGCGGGTATAACTGTAGCTTTGTGATATCCTTAGCTCAACTTGTTATGGCATTCAGTGCCAATTTTGCATAGGCATAATACTTTTGTGGAGCTTGCAATGACTCTGTTCAATGACATTCATCTTTTATACCAGTAGTAAAAAGTACAGTTTCGTGCAATGAAATATAGGTAACCAAATATCATACCTCCGGATGAAACCAGGTCATTACACTGGATTAGTTTTGCACAGAACTGTCTGCTTTTCTATTGATTTAGCAATCATCTGAGCCTGGTTTAGTACATCAGTTTTCAGCAAGTGTTTTGGCCCCTCCTGAATTATCTGTGAATCACAGTTCAGATGGGAGCTAAGTACCTCTGTCCCTTGATATTCCTGAGCTTATGGGGATCTAGGCTGAAAAGCTGTATTGGGTTTATGTGGCAAGGTTTTGGTAGCAGGGGGCTGCAGGGGTGGCCTTTGTGAGAAGAGACCAGGAGCTGTCCCTATGTCAGACAGAGCCCATGTCAGGCAGCTCAAAGATGGACCCACCTCTGGCCAAACCTGAGCTCATCAGTGACACTGGTGGCACCTCTGTGATAACATATTTAAGAAAGGTTAAAAAATGCTGCACAGGTGTGTGAGACAGAGGAGTGAGAAAATGTGAAAGAAAGCCTGTAGACACCTAGGTCAGTGAACAAGGAGGGGGAGGAGGTGCTCTAGGCACCGGAGCAGAGATTCCCCTGCAGCTCATGGTGAAGACCATGGTGAAGCAGGTTGTCCCCCTGCAGCCCATGGAGGACAACAGTGGAGCAGATATCCACACCCCAGCTTGTGGAGGACCCCACGCTGCAGTAGCTGGATATGCCCTGAAGGAAGCTGCAGATCATGGAGAGCCCACACTGGAGCAGGCTCCTGGCAGGAACTGTGGCCTTGGTGGGCACCTGGCAGCCAGTCAAGATTAACCCACCACAAAAACACAGACTGATTGATGGATTGATTGGCTGTTATATTTTATGACTTCTGGCAATACTTTATGGACGTCACTGAGTTGGGTTTTAAGGAAGAGGAGGCTGAAATCTGCCTAGACCAGAATGTAAGTGCAATTGTCTGAATGCGTCCCTTTAGCAGTCTAGTTACAAAAATTACTTGGACACCCTAAAACAGATGTGGTCAGGACTTGTTCTTCATAAAATACTAATGCAAAAAAAATTGTAAGGTTTCAGAGAAGTTTGAAGTAGACCTTGGGTGGAGCAAGTTTCTCAGCTCCGGGATGAAATTTCCAGCTAAATGCAGAGAGATGCATGATAGCCACACTGCTCATCTTTGTCAGCTGGATCAGTAAAAGCAACGGCTTTAATGAATGGATATGTGCCCAGTACATCTTTAAAAACCTATAGTTTTGGAGAAGTATATGACCTGCTTCTATAGATCCTAAAGCAACTTAAAAAGGGTTACATTCCTATAGATGTTGGCATCTAGAAATTATTTCTCTAAGCCTGAAGTAGTTGTCTACACTATCTTTCTAGTCAAGAGGGAAAACATTTCAGAGGGCTATTCATTCCACCTTAGTATGACATGAATTAATTAAACATTGGCTACAAAGGGAGTTTAGAATAATGTGGATGAAAATGACTACCCTTTGGCTATTTCAGAGTAGGTGAATTAAATCCCGTCCTAAAAATCTTAAGGTAAGGATTTCTTAAGTTTAACCTAGATGTGAAATTCCTAATTCTAAACCCAGAATTAGGGTTTCAGAAATATCTGAAAAATAATCACTTTTCTTCTAAGTTTCTGTGAAGTATTACAGCATTCCTTTCTCTTATAAGGATAATTTTACTGAAATCACTGTATCTTCTGTATGTCACATTCAGCTCTGGCTCAACTTTGCTAGTAATTAAAAAAAAAATATCATCTTTTATAGGGGGTTTTACTGTCTGGTAATTCAATCAAAATAAACAGGATACAGAAAGTAAATTTTCTTATTCTAGTGCAATTATCTTTGCTTCATAATATAATGTCAAAGAACATTATTAAATATTTTAATATATGTATTCATGAYTGCCCTTACAAAACAGCTGTTTTATTATTATTATGAGGGAAAAAACAACAAACAAACAACCTCACTAGGGGTAAGCAATTCCCAGAATGGTAAGTTTTAAATACATTTATTCTCTGATATGAATACWTATTCAATAGAACAGAAAGCTTATTCAGTGGAAACAGTTGGAATTTTTCTGGATAGGCAAGTCTATACTCAGTTAAAAATGTTTTCCATTTTGATTTACACAAATATGTGATACAAAGTGGAAGGAATAACTAGGGCATCAATACAATGAGCTTGTTGAACCATAGTAGAAAAACACAGACTTTGTTATCTGAAATACCCATAATACCTTCCAAATTCCATTAAAGAATAGATTTTTGATTGTTTAAAAAGGCAGCCCCAGACATTCTCCATCAAGGTATTAGAGACCACAAGAATGTGGTCTTGTCTGAGGTCCTGAAGGCTTGTATGTGTCATCCTTGACACTCAGCGTGGATGAAATGAGACAAAGACAGGAAGATGATTCTGGCTGTAGAACTACAAGTATGCAAAAGGTACCCAACTGGTAAGTGGTCTTTTAACCTAGCCCATACAGAAGGATGCTTGAGTTTTCATACTGCTTTTGAAAGATTAAGATTAAGGGAACAGTGTCCAAGGTTCTGTCTAGACAAGGTGAAAGCAAAGCTAGTAGAGAGGGTATTGGAAAAAAATAGAGCACTCTTTTTTCCTACTAATAAATTGGTAGTCCAGGYTTAATATACAAATGTCTGTATTTCAGGTATGTTTTTAGTCCTCTGTCTTATTCTTCCCTTCCAATTGGAAAATGGGGTGATATTGCTGTTAAATGTGCTTTTTCCTCTACAGCTAAACAGGCTCACTCCCATTTTTCTTTCACACACAGACCCAGGCTTTCTAAAGCCCTGTGTGGGACTATTCCCGAGGGCCATTCACAATGAATAGCCACCAGGCCTGCCCAACCTTCACACGTGTGACTTGAGCTACAGGTTTTGATTTATAAAGCTGTACGAGCTTTTCTGTGCAAAATGAATGCCGCAAGATTCTCTTCTGGCTCCATGTGTTAATTGGTCTACCTGGGATAGCATGCTAAAGAATTATGTTACCACTGGTACTCAGACAAGCTTTGATCTCCCACAGCAATATATCACACGATCATATCTCTTGTAACCTGGCTATTAGTGACACCATCTTTCTTTTCGTGAGTGCGAGTGCCTCTGACAGTTTGTTCCAGCTGCAGATGTCAAACTAAATGTCAACAGAATTAAATATTTAGCCTGCTGGTTCATTTGCCCAGCAAAAGGCCCACTGCACTGCAATATATATCCCCTGGGGTCACAGTACAAAGCCCATTTCTTTGTTCAAGATGATTAGATGGGGCAATGAAGTTTTGAGATATGTAACTTCCCTTCTTAGAGAACAAAATAAAAATGGAAACTCATATGTCTGATGATTAAGAAATTTAGTCTGGAATATCAATATTAGGCATATTTTAAATGTGAAATTATAGTCCAATATTTTCATGTCAAAAATAGTAGATGCCTATTTGCTATCGATAGAATTTCACTGCATTGTATCACGATGAAATGTAAAAATTTTGACCAACCTTCACAATAAAAGTAATCTTTTTAAAACAACTTGGGCAATCGAAAGTTTTACATACTATTTAGTTTATTTATCTGTTACTATAATTACCTTGCTTTCACAAGAAAATGCTACCTCAAATGAGGAAACCAGAATGCATCATTTATCAAAAGTACAATCAAAGTACTGATACCTTTAAAACATTTTTGGTTTTAACTGAGAAATTTGGTGACACCCACTTTTGTCAGAAACACTTGTTTTGGCAAATCAGGGTCTTTCAGACACCAAGACTTCTTGAAAATGCCTCATCTGCCAAATAGTCTGTGAAGGCATAAAAAATAGTCCTTTTACAACCCTGAGATGAAACTTTTCCATACTGTCAGTAAAGACTGATATGAGTTTTCTCCTACTCGTACCTTTTATAAACAGCGATTATAATTAGATACTCAATCTTTAATGGTCTTCTTTCTCACACAACATGAAAAGAGAAAGCTGTTTTCTATCACTGGCTTCCGTATGACATGCGTGGCAAAGTATTCATGTTTTTTATTTCCTGTCATGATAGTCCACCATTTTCCAGTTCCCTTAGTTCTACTTACATCACATACAATGTGGTTACATTTTCATTATTTGATTAAAATCTTTGGGTTTCTTCTGTCCTGAAATGACATAAAATATAAACAAATGATTACAAGCCCAGCTGTGTGTGTCTCTGTCTCATTTTCTTTGAATAAATGTTTTTAATCATTTAGCTGAATCTTTTATAAGAATTTTGATTGAACCTCTACAGTTAAATATGCTACCAGTGTTTTTTCTAACCCTGTGCTCCTTTATTAATGATAACAAGTAACTGCATTTTCATGCAATATTTTCTATTAATAACCCAAAATGTCCAGATTTGAAAAATATTCCATAAGATAATCATAGACAAGGTAATACAGTTGCTGCACAAAAATGTACAAAAGTTGAAAAAGGAAGTGAACAAAGCTGTCTTTTGCACTGTTTCTTTTCTGCAGACTTAATAAAAGCAGACAGTAAAAGACTACTAATTTAAAATGTAATACAGTTCAAACCTGCCTACAATTCTGTAGAGGACCTGTGTTCTTCTTGGGGCAATTAATAATTACAAAAAATGTGTTTGAATTTATGAAAGTACACAAAGTCTTTTAATGGAGAAAAGCAACCAAGTCTTTATTTAACATTATGGATAAAATGGGCTTTAACCGAATTCCAGATTATAGTCTACTGAATTTAACTGCATGCTGGATAAAACTCATTAGCTCAACAAAATTATGAACGCTTCAGTTTATTCCTTGCTTAAGTATAAGCATGTCCTTTCCYCCTGGATGTGCTTTCAGAGTCTGTGCCCTGGAGATCCCCTTTTAGTTGAGCTGTATTTTAACTAAAATAATCTCAAGCCATTAACAGGTGACTGAGTGAAAAACTAAGTGGCTCTCAAATTTTTCCAAGTATAGTAGCTTTAAACATTTGTAACAGATGTTGGATTAAATGGTGCTGTCAAATTAATTATAGAAACCAATATCAAGCAATCTCCATCTTTGCTCTTTATGTTCCGCATTCCTCCTTTTCTCTTTCATGTCTTATGAAAGCTCTCATTAAATATCTTTTTCTAAGACAACACAGGACATGAGATGCCAATTTTAGTTAAATTAGACTTCAGAGACTTCATGCTCTCTTTTTATATTTATAGGTTCATAAATCTTGACACAGCATGATACTTTATTCAACTAAACTAATTTACAATTTACGGAAGCTTCTATTTTGAAGTACATTTTCAGTACAGTAAGTGAACTCTTAGTTCTCACGCTTTACAAACTTCTTTTATCTATGTTAAAAATTGATTATTACTAATAAAGTCCAGAATTCTGTGTTAGGTTATGTGATGAAAGGTTCATCTCCACTCAGACACAAGGGCACAGAGGTACAATGGTGGGTAGGGGATGCCCAATAACCCCAACAGAGACGTGAGCCCCCAACCCTGTCCTTCCCAGGGATGTCCCGGGACATCCATGGTCTAGGGTGAAATCCATCATGATGAATCAAGTCAAGAGGCTCTCTACGTCAGCTCACTGTCTACTGCCCTATATACCCACGTATAGGACTCATTATGGGTGCAGAAGAGAATCTTGGGATTGTCCAAGGCTTATTATGGGATGTTTGGGTGAAGAAACAAGGGTGGGGAAAGGGAGGGATCAAGGTGGTTTGTGGAGGACCAAGCATGAGAAAATAGATGAGGGGCTAAAAGGGGATGGTCACATGTAAACAGGGGCTGGTGAGGACGCTGTGGCCCCCARCTATGGAGAGACCCATAGTGCATGCATGTGGGTGCCGGCGTGCATGTGGGCGTGAGAGGTAACTGGAAGGCGAGGAGGTCCAGGGCCAGGAACTGGGCAGACGAGTGTCTAAGCCATTTACTGGGGGCATCCATATTGTATGTATATACAAGTACAAATGTAGGTATGTTTCCCACTAACTGGAAGATGCCATGAGAAGGACAGGATTAGGCCACATGTGCCAGTGTTTCTATATGTTAATTTGTGCACCCAGGTATGTGTGTATATATGTGCTGTATACATGTGTATGTATGTATACCTATTGGGAATACATGCCTAGGTCCAGCCGCACTAGAGGATGGACCTGGGGGCATGGAGCTGTGGCAGCCTCACCTGCCGGGTTTGGCAGCTCCCATTGCATTCTGAAATATCATAAATGCCATAAGCACATCATTTGGAAAATCTTAAAAATAAGATAATATCTTAAAAATAAGATATCATCTTAAAAATAAAATATCTTTCATTRATACAGACAATATTCGGCTTTGTTATCAAGTAAAGACAATTTTTTAATTGGGTGTTTCAGTCTTAGCTATTTTAGTTTCAAATCTTTTTGTTTAGCTGGATGTAATTCACAAATGGAAAAGGTAAGGAAGGAATGTGAGATTTGTCCATCACTTGAAATCTCTAAATTAGGTGTTTTCTTGAAATATATGCTCCAATTCAGCTATAAATTGTTAGAAAGAACAGGTTGTGAAATTATATAATTTACATTAGGCACTGGATTTGGTTGCATATATCCATTCCTCACTTTCGGCTGCGATAGCTGTAAAATGTTTACTGTATAATTCTACTTCTGCAATTGAAAATCTACATGTAGGTTTTGTGAAACCATAAATTTTTGCGCGTTAATCATTATTTGTTCCCAATGTGTTTAACTATTCATATATTTTACATGAGAGAGATTATAAATTTTCATTGGCCAGCCTTATAAAATATATTACCAAATATCATATTAAAATTCATTCCATGCTTTACTGTTCACAGGATTAATACACCACATTTATACACGCTGCCATGCTGTATAACAACTTTGTCAAATTTTTCAATGCGTTCTCATGTTTTAAGTGGACGGGACTTGTATGGTCTGCATTTCCAGGCACCCTGAAATGACAGCTTTATAAACAAAGATATTAAAAGGAGAAAGGGATGTGCCTTGTTTTTCCTGTAATTGCGAAAAGTTCTGCATGTCCATAGATAATGTCAGAAGTTGTGGTTGACATTAGACAGAGCTAATTACATGTTACTGCAAATCCACTACATTTTCAAGGCCTGAGAAACAAAGGGATAATTTTTAATGCTTGAGATTTGTGTGGTAATTAAATTATCTGGTATTTATGTGGCAAGTTGAAACCCWTGTGATAATACCAATAATAAACAACTGCTCATGTGTTTTCAAATATGACTCATTTTTCACACTGAAATGCCTAAATACATGCTAGATATGGAAACAGGTATTAATAAATATGAAACAGGCATACTCCCTTGCAATAAGTGGTTCTCTGATAACTCTACCATACTATTACATTACCTGTCACTTTCGGAAAATGCTGGGTTTGTTGCTACAGTAGAAATGGGAATAAAAGCACAGGTTAGACACAAAATTAACCGATGGAAATATTACTTCTCTAGGCTGTCAGATTATGCTTTCTGCCACTATTATATCACTTTGAATGAAATTTTCTGCTATTGTCAAAATATACTGTTGCATTTTCTGAACTGAAGTTTGGCATAAGCTACCCAGCTTTCTGCCTCCATTGCAGCCCTTTTGGATTTTACTCACCATCTGTAAGGACCACCAAAACATCAAGACCTGATGTGAGTATCATCACTAGGAACACGTCCATGTGACAACACATCTTTTCTGTCTCCTCAAAGATTAGAGTTTGCATAATGCAGATATTCAAATGAACTTTCTTTAGCTGTGGATTTAGTTACAATAAATGAACAATCAGCTAACAAGAATTTTAGCTCGACTCTTTTCAAGGTTTAAATACTAAGAGGTTCCTTCTTTAGAAATGGTTCCTCCACACTCCATATCCTTTCTGACTGAGACTTGTGAGATAGCTGGTATGTTCCTAATCACCTGCCAAGAGCTCACAGATTAATCCCTCCCCTTAGAAGTTTACTGAAATGTTTTGTTGGAATTCAGCCATTTAAAGAAATAACACCATCCTAGCTTCAGCGTTGGTCAGATTACATGTATAAAAACACATATTATGATATGCTAATCATATCTGCTAGTCTTCTGAACTGCTAATCATTTCCTTGTAAGAATAGCTGAAAATGACAGGCAATTTTAGCCAGTGGAGTATGCACTCAGAATCAAGAACTAGTTTTTGAAAATGCTATAAATTCTCAATCCCAACCACTAAAAGACAAGTTGGATAATATTTATATATTAACTTAGCAGCACAGGATAATCCATCTGTAAGAAATCCCCTCAACTCATATAGGAGACCATAAAAATTTCATCCAGGCTTGCGACTAAAGGAACCTAGACCTTTCCATATAGCCCTCCTTAGGGATGCACTATCTTCTCATCTTCCCAGGTTCCTTCTGGACTTGATGCAGAAAATGAAAATGAAAATCCTACAACTTCTGGACCCTAGAGTACATTTGGGTGATTCATTCTTCAGTAAATGTGTTTATTCTAYACTGACTCCCTTTTTTACTGATCCCACTCCTTCAAATCCAACCATGTGTTCAAAGGGTGGTACGCACTCAAGATGCCTTAGTGGGAACCTTAGGGTTTAACTTTACCTTCTGCCTGGTGAGATCCTGTACACAGGAAACATGATATATGGGATATGTCAAATGAGGGACAAATCTGAATTTTGTGTTGGATCCAGTTTACTGTTCTTTTGTTATTGGAGCAGATTTGTTCGCCTATTGTCAGTGATCTTATCATCACATCATTAAGAGCTCCATTTCTGTCCATGTTGAGGATGCTCATGTTAGTGGTTATCATACTTCAAGCCTCATATTTGTCACTGATATTTGCATTTTCATTCCACGGCCTATGGATCTTGACCTTCTGTGAAAAGCAATAAAGGAATAAATATAGTTAATCTTGTAGTCAGACAACACCATAAGAAATTTTCCCAACTCCGGTGAATTTAGTAGGGCCACAAAGTACATCATCTAATGATGAAAAGTAGCAGGAAATAAGCCAAAAATTTACAGTTATTTCAGCTGGCACAAATGAAAACAGAAGGAGAATCACTGGGAGCATGAAAGGTTATTTTTTGTTTGTTTCGCTTTTATTTTTTCTGCTTTATCTTCAGCATCAAGCATGAAAAACACAGCAGGAAACATTTGGGAGAAAACAAAGGCATCTGCTGAAATTTGGCAGGGATTTATTTAATTTCTACATCTCCTTTATTAAGTGTGGAATTATTAAAACCGTCTTCCTATGCATGTCCAGACTTTTTTGGAGGGAAACATTTTGAGACTCATGGAACTGTCATTTCAGTTAGTCAGATTGTAGGTTTCTCTGATTATTCTAGATGTATTTGCTAAAACGCTAATTTAGCCATACGTTGTCTCCAATACTTTTCTGCAGGGCAATGTTTGCTAAGATGTTTTCTATAACAGATGTAATGCATTTAATCGATCCTTAAAGAAATAAATCAAAATATTATGAAATTACCAGGGAAAATAAAATAGGAGTATTGTACCCCTTTTCCTTCATTTGAGTTAAATGTTTTTGAAGTGGAACACATTTCCTTGTAGAGATTTCATAAAGCCTTGCAAGTTAAATGCAAAGATTTTGTACCAGATGAGACCAGCATCACTTACATTAGCATAAAACTGAATGAAGTGTTGTCCTGGTTTTGGCTGGGATAGAGTTAATTTTCTTCCTAGTAGCTGTTGTAGTGCTGTGTTTTGGATTTAGAATGAGAATAATGTTGATAACACACTGATGTGTTTTAGTTGTTGCTAAGTAGTGCTTACACTAGTCAAGGACTTTTCAGCTTCCCATGCTCTGTGAGGTGCACAAGAAGCTGGGAGGAAGCATAGCCAGGACAGCTAACCCAACTGGCCAACGGGGTATTCCATACCATATGATGTCATGCTCAGTATATAAACTGGGGGGAGCTGGCTGGGAAACAGCAATCGCTGCTTGGGGTCTGGCTGGGCATCGGTCGGCAGGTGGTGAGCAATTGCATTGTGCATCACTCATTTTGTATATTGTATCATTATTATTATTATTACTATTATTATCATTATCCCTTTCTTTTTTCATTCTATTAAACTGTCTTTATCTCAATCCATGAATTTTACTTTTTTTTCTACCCTCTCCCCCATCCCACTGTGKCGGGGGAGTGAGCGAGCAGCTGTGTGGTGTTTGACTGCCTGCAGGGTTAAACCACAACAAATGTATGCAACTAGATGTCTTTACAGCAGTGTGCCAGAGAGGTTAGCCTCTATGTTTTGTTCGGCTCACCTGCCTATCTACCACACTTCCTATTATTATAGGATCTTATATGTGCTTCATTCAAACCTCTATAATTTCTTTTAAAAGAAATATGGCAGACAACATTTTTACTCTTAAAATAGTGCTTTTCAAAGAGCCCAAGACAACCTACACAATTTTTTTTTTTTTTTTATTTCATTGTACAGGATTATTTTCCTGCACAGATATACAATATATATCCAATTGTAGTGTTTCAGAATAATATTTAGGCTTATTTATCTAAACATTTCCTTCTTTGCATACTCTCACATGCACATTTTGTGGTCTTCTTCAGGGACAATTTCTTATTGGACAATTTCTTATTCTTCAGGGACTGTTACCAGAGAAGTAGTGAATTACAGAATCATAGAAGTGTTGGCCAGAATGGACTTCAGGACATCATCTTGTCTAACCTCTAGGACTACCACCTGCATGAGGTGGGGTCAGCAGTAGCTTTGACTAGCTGAATACTGTGAGCCTCCAAGGAAGGGGGCTTCATTACCTCTCTGAGTAATCTGTTCTAGTGAGGCACTACACTCCGAGTTAAAATGTTTTTCCTAATGACCAACCTGAAATTCCCAAGATGTAAATTGTGGCCATTGTCCCATTGTCCCATCTACCAGTGCTGAGAAGGGTTTGGCATGTGTATTGCACATGTCATGGCCCCGAGGACACTGCCAGCCCTGCCCAGCTCCTCGGGGCAACACCCACCTTGCCCACAGCCCAGGACCCCMTGTCAGCCCCCCTGGCCCATCAGCCCCTACCCCAGCGATGCCACAGCAGGGCCGGTCTCCAGCTCTGCACCACCCAGCCCAGCCTCATCCCAGCCCCAACCCCAGGGAGGTTCCTGATGCCTGGGTCTGGGGCTGTTGACAAGCTGTTGATATATTTCCTGAACTCATGCTATGCTCATAGAACCRTATTTTCTGTATTTATGACCTGAATTTGCTAGTAATGTAAAGCAGTTGCCTCTCACCCCAACTTCTTGTCTGTAATGACTTTAACTGAGGAAAATAGAAAAGTGTTTGGACTCACAGGGCTCAGGGAACATGGGAAAAATACAATTGTGTTTGGAATAAATACAAAATTATCTGAGCTCTATTCCTGATGTACATTTGATTTTCTAAGTGTCCTTGAGTGGWCAGAAAATAACCGTAGCAGGTATATACAAGTAAAGTGATGGCAAGAAACATGTAAGAAGCTGTGTGACAGATATTCAATGACAAAATAGTCATATCATTTGCTCCTTTTAACTTTGTGTCATAACATAAGCAAAGGGGTCATTCTGTTATACTGAAAACCCATCAAATTACAAATCATAACTGTGCTTTTCTCTTTTACATAGCACTAATTTTATCTATAGAATTGCTTGCTGCTGGAAATCTCTGTAGCTGAGATGTTAATGGGAATCAATAAGCATCAGACTTTGATAAGGATAATGAAAGCAAAGATGTTTGTAATATATAGATTTCCTTTTCAGGTCCATAACYCAAGTGCTAACTGACAGGATTTGAAAGAAATATTTCTCTTTTGAATTTCTCTGAGAGTTCACTCAGAACTGCGAGGTAAATTAATTTATAGTGTAGACCACTATAGAAATTCCTTTCTGGGGGAAAGTTTTAAGGAAACATTAGGGCAGAGCGCTCCTTTCTAGACATAAATATGAAAGAAAAAGCAAATTGATTTGAGTTACCTATGTAGAGGCAAAGTTTAGCAAACTCCTGCAGACCTGCCTCTGAGCAAATTCAAATACCAGAACTAATGCGACTGAAACAAGCCCAGCTAAAATTATTCTGTAATACATTAGAAAATAGTAAGGAAGGATTATGAAATAAGCAGTATACTCTGTAAAATGAGATTAGTTTCTGGTCAAATATATTAAGATGTACAGCTTATATAGAGGAAAACATTAGTGTGTGGTTATGCTGTATCAATCTGTTCAAATATTTTTTCTAATAAAGGAATATATTCAGGAAAAAGAAAGTGTTTTCTTTTATTTTGCAAATTTCAATGTTTTCAAGGCCTCATCTCCAGTAATCTCAGAATCTCCCCAGCCCATGGATATACTGCTCAGACCAGCAGCACCTTGTATTTTGAGACAGGGTATTGGCTTCTACCCCAGTAAGCTGAGACATGCCTAGTGGTGTAAAAATGAATATGGGAGGCAGGATGCAGGTATCATTCCTCTTTTCAGATTTGCTCTACCCCATCAATAGCAAGACATCTTTCATCTTCTGCATGGACATTAAATTAGTTTAGCTAACACAAAACAACAGGTCAGTTTCTCTTAAATGGTTCAAAATGCAAAAAGAGTTTATCCTTTGTTCTGACACAAAATAAGTCAATTTTCAGGCACTGTGTGTGTTTCTTGTCACTTATGAAAGTGATCATTATAGTGAATAGGGCTTTGATAGACCAGATCCATTAGCTGTGGTATCATTTTATTGACTGCTTAGYGAACAAAAACAACCCAAGGAGCTTGTAGTGTATGGTTGTGCAATTAGGTAGAAACAGCAGGAGGGCAAATCTTTCTCACACTGGTAGTGAACAAGTGGAGCTGAGAGTCGTGACAGGGAATGTAAATAGCCCTAGGAGAACAAGATGGAGCTGAGTGGGTGTGCAGGGTACTGGAACACAGCTTTGTGCTGAATTTTAAAGACTTCAAATATAAGAAGTAAAGCTGCAATAACAAAAATTGAAGAAAATGGCAGTCATAGCTGGAAAAAAAACCCAACAGTTACATCTTGGATAAATAATTTAAAATAAGAATTTCCAAAAAAGTAGAATGCATTGTAGAAGAGAAATTTGTACTGTTCCTTGGAAGGTGGAAAAAGTGGTCCAATACAATTTTCCATCTTGCATGTGCATTTGTGCATGCGTATTTAGATGTAGAATTATCTTCAATACATTATTTCTACATCTGTTTATAACCCAGATTCTCAGCTTTCATTTCCAGACATTTTTTAATTTTCAGATGGAATACACAGGGTTTACATTAATCTAACAGGATGGGCCAAAATGTTCCCCCTGGAGACAATGTATGAGGTGTTTGGAAACGCTTTCTTTATGATATCCTGCTTTACTGTGTACATGGACTCTGGCTGTTACCTTCCTCCTTCATTTTATATTTTAACCTGTCCAGCTGGAAATGTTGCCTATTCTCCAATCAAGAAAGTAAAAGTTGCTACAAGAAAAATGCTATGTAAAAAGGATTTTGACCACTGCATCTGCATACTTGCTACACACTAAGACTAACAGTGGCTTTCAGAGATAAAAATGTGAGGATGCATTAGCAGGAAGAAAGGACCACAGAGGCATCACTGGTAAGCTAAGGATGAGAAGAAGACAGCAACTGAGAGATGGGGAAAACAGAAATCTGTAATCCTGATCATGCCTCCAAAGGTTGTGAAACCTAATATATGTAATACTTTTGGTGCAGACAGTTTAAGTGAGGGTAGTGCTGTGGAAAAGCTGCAGTGTTCCTACTTGTATGCCTCTGSATAACCATATAATACCAATGTTTGCTTTTCTGTTGTGCATGGAGGGGTAATCCAAGTGCTCTTCCAGCCTTTCAGTAGTCCCTCCCCACTCAGCACATCCTTGGTGAAGGTACTTGCTGTGTGCACTTCTCTGCACCAGAGTTGCAGAGCTCAAGAATTTTTGAAAGGGCTGGGTAGATAGTCTGGCAAGATTTGTTGCAGTCAGGTGTAGATGTCTACAGTTTAGATGACTACATTCAAACTAGTTTTATAGACTCTCATTCTACATAATGGAGAAAAATAAGTACATCTACTAAGTGATTCATGTGACTGTAAAATAGACTTCTAAAATAGATTGAATGAATTATGGCATAGAATTAACTGTATTATTCTGTTGTAAAGACACTCAGATCTAGGAATAAACTGAAAAGTCTTTAAACAGCAATAAGATAAATCTTATTCTCAGTATCCTGAAAAAAAATCAAATATGGACTTTGTAAAATATATCTATTTTCCCTTACTGTGACTTGCCCTTTTTTTATGCTACTCATGAGGGATTTTTACCAAGGTGAATAATTTCAGGGATTGGTATCTCTGGACTGCTGCTATGTTTATTTCTGTGGTTTCTGTGCAATAGCAAATGTTCTTTTATTTGCTATTGCATTTTTGCAATGTGTGAAAGATATTCCATCCACAGTCTGGACACTGTGTCATTGACACAAGTACTGCTAAAGTTATGGCATGGATAACTTGCTTCCTCTGTTTTGTTTCATACTCTTACACCTTAATGTCAGTTTTGACTTTTATGAACATTTCTAAATTTATTAAAATAAAGTGGCCACATTTCTCTCCTTTTCCTTATTCTATATTGCAGTTGAAAAGAATACCACCAATCTGCTCTCCCAGCAGTTGCACTGTACTTTTCTGCTCTGCACTTATTCTCCCTTCTCCCAGGCACATTACCTTTCCAATCAATGTTAATCTGAGGTGGCCAAGCCTTTGCCTCCCTTTTAGAGCTATGTATGGCTGTTCTTTTGCTGCTGCATTCAACCTCCCCATCAACCTAATTTTTGATCACACCTCTTTGTTTTATCATCTGCCTAGCGCAACTTTCATCTGCTCTTCAGATGTCACATACACCCTAGCTAACAGTTTTCCCAAAGTCAAATTGCCTGTAGTTGGTAATTTTTCTTGTAGCTATTTGAACTTAATCATATAGAGAACCATTCCCTCAGCTTGCCAACCCTGTCAATGAATGCAGTGTTCTCTTATGAACAGTATAGAGGTAACCTGTTCCTCAGAAGTTTCATCTAAGAGTGTATTTCTATGGAGTTATTTTTTCCACATCCTGACATCAAAAGTCTCAAGTAACCTGTCTAGAATTTGTTTTCTATGAGCTTCCTCAAATATTTTTTCTTTGGGACTTGACTTTGCTTCTGTTTCAGGCCCTTGCAAGGAGGAATTTGGTTAACTTTTTATTCACCAGTCTCAATCTCTGCAGTGTTTCCAGCGTTTAATTCCACAGGCTGATTGCTTCTAGAGTCAGTCTGAATGTAAGACATGCCACCATTGCCTGTCTTGTACTAGACTGATTGCAGGAATGGGGGCCCACAGAGGAAAAAGTAAAGTAAACAAGATCTGATTAAGACTCTCTTAAAGCATGTGTTAATCTCAGAAGTTCAGCTAAGCAAGAAATTATCTTAGATTTAACTTCCTCACCTATTTTAAAGGCATAGATCATTACTTACCTCACCATTCATGACACTATACAAATAGTATGTAGCTGACAGGTTGGACACATTTTTTAGATAATTACAATCTAAATATTTATTCTTGGGTCTTACTCATTTTCCAGTGCTGGTGAAAATTTCACGCCTTTTGATCTGCTTATGTGATGCAGTCAGGGAAAGGAAATATTTTAAATTTAATTTCCATAATGAATACAAGTATAATAGCTTGCTTTTCTTGCTAAAAATACTGTGAACAACATGACTAAACACATTAAAATGAATCTCCTATTTTAAATTTCTTAACTTTCTAGTATTTTATTTTCAAATTCTTCATTCTAGCGATGACTCTTGCATAGACTGGAGATACTGTGGAGATTAATTAGATCCAACACTTCCAGCTATGCCCTCTCAAAATATATGTTCTATGCATATTGTTTAATTTACAGGAAATGTAAAGCTGCATAACCTGTACCGACTTTCAGGTTCTAGAAAGGTATTTAGGATATCGAAGTTTTATATGGTTAGAGATTTTGTGTGATTAACAGATCATGAGTGTCTGATTTCATGATCTTTCAAGAATATTCTATTGGAAATATGAAAATAAAGTGTCTGTATATTACAATGGATTAATACAAAATATTTTTTGCTTTTTGATATCTTGTCTATTTGAATCTTATTTGCACATGCTGCCATTTAAGTGAAACTTACCTTCAAAATTACGATATCTTTGTGAGGAAAAAATAGTTTTACATTTAGTTAACAAGACTGTAATTCAGACTCTAGTGCCACGTAATTGCTGTCATTTCAGTATTAACTGAAGACAAATGTTTGACTATATATACACATTTCCACCTGATCACTTCTTACTAAAAAAGCACCCTGTTATCACCTTTCAGAGTTTTCTTGAACAACACTTTTGTACATGCTTCAGGTAGATTCTACCATCTGAATCCGACTCTGTGCCATGAACTTTGGCAAGCTGGTGAGAATCAAAGATTAGATTTCTTTCTCCCCAGGTGTAATATAATTCTCCCTGGTTTGAACTATTTTCTTTTTGGATTACTAACATTGCATGTTTACTCTTGCCAAAACCCTACTGGAAAAGGGAAAATAAAAAGGGACATGATATTCATGCAGATTATAACAAACATGAAGCTGACATTTGCAGACACTAGCAAACTAACAAGGAGGGATGCACTTTTTTGTCAGTTTAGATAAACTGCAAGATTTGCAAGGGGAAAATACACAGGRAATTCTAGGACCTCTAGTAGGTCTGAGAAGGCATGAGTGTACTGGCAGTATTACAAATCACACTTTCTAGCTCACTTCAGCGAATATTCTCTCAGTTAAGGATACTATGCACCTCCATTTGGCCCTGGTCAAGCAATCTTTATTGTTCTAGCCTCCAGTTTCCATCTGGCAAGCTCTCCCTCATGAATTATTCCTTTTAGGATTATATGACTCAGTGCTGAATTCAGTCTCCCCTTTATTTTACCTTGCCATCAGTGCCTTCCCTTGCTGTCTGCCCTTACTCTCCTCCACCCTCACCTTCCCATACTTTGTCTTTTGCTCCTGATCTAGTCTCACCATCCTGTTCTCTTCATGTGGCTTTGCTAGGGACATAAATAGGGTGGTTTATCTTCTTAGAGTCTGATAGAATATCCCATCATTCTGCCATGGAATTCAGGTGGAAAAGGGTATACAAATGAGATTTTTGGGAAATTATGCAAACAAGAGACTTCTGTCAAAGACCTGTGATCCCTGTCCTTTAAATTAGTATGTGTGTGGTCTGGTGCTGCTCAGGCAACCATGACTCCAGTTATAAATGGAAGTCCAAGTGATACTCAGCTTCATTAAAGGTGTCAATTACTGCAACAACAACATCGTATCAGGATGTTGCTTGCAGGATGGCCTGCAAGTAATGCTGAACTGAAAAAAATAGGATTAAACACTGCAGAAACTTGAAACTTGGTTACTTTTAATTCAGTGATAACATGGTTTGTCTAGACCGGGAAGAGGGGGAACACAAACTGCCATTAAATTTTCCCTTAAGAACATTTTTCAGGTCGATTCCCAACATTTGGGGTTTTAAATCAGTAAAACCTAGGAAGTCATGTGACCTTTCCAGAWACTTTCTTTTTTTGGTCGGGTCAGACAAAATTGCCTTGAAACTGCAAACTGAATTATACTTCTTTACACCATTTTTTTCAAGCTTTGAAAGTCTGTGTTAGATTTATTTTGAAGGAAAACTGAAGTCACCTTCACTTTTACTCAGTTTTTCCATCTGATGAGTCAAGACTAGTTCAGGTTACAAACTGAACAAGCTTTGTGGTTTGATTAATTCATGTTTCTAAAAACCCACCACACTATTCATAAGATCCAATCAATGAGAACTACATGCTAGAATGAACTGTATAGATATTGTTTGTCAGATTACATTGACAAATCAATCTGCACTTTGCCTTATCTATTTAGTAGTATCAGGGGCTCACATTCACATCCATTAGCACAAATTAAAACCATAGTTTGCCAGTTATTTGTCAAAACGGTTGTGTGTGTTTGGTTTAATTGGCTACATTTGTCTGTCTAGTTTAAATACAGCCATAAGTCAAAGACACTTTTTACTGCCTTAAAGGAAAACTGTATATGACTTAACGCAGGCAGAATACTTTTAGTGATATTCAGAACAGAAATGATCCGCACCACTGAATAAGAGCCAGCAGTATGTAGGGTACATGGCATTTCAACACAGAATTACCAACTGGTCCCACTTGTGCACTAGCGTTGCCAGCTTCTCACACAGGCTAAACCAAATGCCTGGATTCTTCTTCTTCCAGACGCCTCCCTGGTACACACAACCCTACCCAAGCACGTGTGAAAAGTGACACGTTGAATCTCATTCACAAAAGGCCCTCCACACTTGCACTGGAACACCTCACTGAACATGGTTTTTCATTTCTAATGCTCATTCTGTTCTCCAGGGAATCCTGCTGTTATATTTCAGGCCTGGTTTATATCACTATGGTCATAATCAAAATTATTGCTTCAGTCTGAGAGTTTAAAGCATTTGTTAAACATAGCTAATGGTGCATGACTGCATGAAAGCTGGATTCTTCATATCATATTTCAGGTGGAGAATCTGAAAACCTATTTCAGTAACAGTCCCAACACCAACATACACATAAAATCTTTCTGCTTACTGCTAAGAGCAGTGGGTTTAGAGAGTGATCCTCCTCGCACCGAATTAATGAATAAAAGTATTTTTGGCTTTAGTGACATGGTGATCCGGGTTCCTAAATAACAAATACACTTCTTATTGGACTTATACAGGGGGGAGAGAGTGAGAGAGCAAGAGCCAGAGAGATTACCTGCTTTTTTATGGGTGGACTAGCAAGGTAACAGGCTAGCATAAAGGACATGACATGAAAATTAAAAGGAGAGGGTTTAATTCCTGGCTCAGACTGATACTTCTTTAAACCTTGGGAAACTTTGAGTCTCAAGTCCTTTTTTGAATTCCCATCTCCTAGTGTGGTGCTGGAAGGATAAATTCCCCTGAAGCTGGACAGGACCATCTGGGAACCAGTAAGGAAAAGCTCCATCCTTATAAAGATGATCACACTTGAAACCAATTACTTCTAAACAATCATAAAGGCAAACAATGAGGCAAAGATATTTCTGCTCAAAATCCATCATAAAAGTAAGTGGCAAGTACATCTCAGTGTATAAATAACCATCTGCATGTTTAGAAATCTTTATGAGAACATATGAAGGATTACAGTCAGTCAAGGAGCTTACAATAGAGAACAGTGGTACTGAGCGGAGCAAACGATGAGTCCAAGGACTTGCCTAAAGCCTCATTTCTTACAAAGGAATTAAACTGATGTTATTCTATTGTGCCTAAAATGTAGTCATCTTGTTTATACTTCTCGCTCAGTATTCCTGTTCAGTGGATAAACACAGTCATCTTCCAATGGCAATGTAGCCTGTCATGAGACAGATGTCAAGAGCCTTCAGGCTGAGCTATCCAGAGGACATGCCTGTCTCTCCATTCACAACAGGCAGAGCTTAGGCAACCAGCTGAGAGTGCTTGCCCTAGCTTTTAGATGGCTGTGTTTAATGAGATGAACCTTGAGCCTGATCACCATTTTGCAAGCCTCCAAAAGCACAAGAGCTTGCTGAGCTGTTTATTTATAGTCTAATTTGAACCCTTCCCTACCAATATCTTGTTATTCAGCACCCAGCTTCCAAAATGCAAAGCTTCACCATTTATGTCCACCAGTCAAGGATCTGACTTTAAGATCAGTGCAGCTGATGTTAATCAAAGATTTTATGATTTATGTGCTGGCCATTTGACTAGTGTAGTGTGTAAAACACATGGTATGGCACAAAAGAGAAACTGTGTGAATACTCAGCTTAAAGGTTTGTTGGAAATTTTAAACTCTGCTCAGGTTCACGAACCTTTTCAAGCAAACCTGAACCAAGAGATGGCTCAGGTTTGAGAGATGCACAGCCAGTGCTGTAAATGGAAACACAGTGCTGCACAACATGGAAGATGATATGGTTTGCACCACCCCTTTTTAGTAAGAATTCTGTTTAACTTGAAGTCTGAACAGTTTTGTTATTATTGCTGTCAACATCTGACAACAAAGAGAAACATACTCCTAAATGAAACTCTTCCCAACCCTATCTCTTCTAAGAGAAAATTCAGAGAACCAAAAATTAAAATATAAGGCAAGAAAGATTTTTGTCCTTATTTTCACATGAAAACAATACCTTATTTAGAACTGCTACTCCTTCTTCTGGCTTCTAGCCATGCCCTTTGTACTCATACTAAAATAATGAACAGCTATATTTATTTTTTATGGCTCTTTAGTACTACAGCATTTTATATTACTACCAGAAAGTCAGAAAACATGGAATTCCAAATCATCCTCCTGCCCCAGAAAATCCTCCCAATTATCATTCATACAACAGCAAGAGAGGAATTGGAGGAGGTGTGAAGCTTGCACTATACCTTATTTAGGTATTTAGCAGCTAAGGGGACAGTGTAATATCCACAGCTGCTAAGCCCAGACAGATAGCAGTTGCATTCAGCAGGTTTTTAACTAACAGAAAAAGAGCTTTACATTTCACATCCCTGTTGAGCTCTAGCATTGCAGAGGTATCAGACAAAGGGAGAAGATGTATTATTGAAAGATGARCTACTTCTGGGTCAAAGTCAACATTTTAAACTTGATAGGTAACTCCAATATAGCCCACTCATACTAATGGAGTAAGATAGGGAAACGTTCTCCTGTGGTATATAGGACATCAGCTGCATAAGGTCTGGAGATGAAAAGCAGGATCAAATTCCAAGCTCAGAGGGGGATCTCCATGGAAAATAGATAAGTATTATATTCTCTTAATGTTACAGTAACTGACATTCTGCACCAAGTTGTTGAAGTGATATTCAAGTGTATGCCCTGGATGGAACATTTAAATGCAAAGGCAAAATGGCAACAGGTACTTTGATCTCTTCTGCTTCACATCTCTTCTGCTCTCCCGTGCCCCACATATTAAAGCCTGTACTACAGAGAATTTTGAACAAGTGATCTCTTTCAGACTGATAACAATTTGACAGCCTATAAAATACAGGGAATCTGTCAGTTGATCTTACATGCTCCTTGGATTTCTATGTATTTACACGATGAGATACAGATTCTCTTGGTCATTCCCTTTTTCCTAAACATTCATGAGCTAGTCAGGGACCTGAGAACATCTCAAAGTGAAAAGTGACACTAACATCTCAGGAGAAGTGTTTAAGGAAAGGCCATAGCTAGCTCTCTGTTGGATTCAGAAAGTGATCTATGTCGTATGGTCTAAGTAATGTAGACATACCATTCCATTATTTCTATAATATTTTTTTAAAGCAGTTGAATGTGCATCACTGCTGTGAGTGAAAATTGTATAAGTATAGTGACAGTATAAGTGTCAAGTCGTATTTTTCTACTCTCCATATAAAAGCTTTGTATTTGTTCACTTTCTGTAAAAATAATCCAATATGTTTTGTTGTTTGTATGTGCAAAAATAATTTATCGAGACTGATATACTGAGAAGTGTTTAATGATTTCAAATTAAAATCCGTGTTCCAAATGCTGTGTGGTTTGGCAAGATGTCAGCTGATGTCCATTTCTCCATTTGAACTTTGACTCTGATGACTAGCTCTTGCAGATCCCAAAACTAACCATGACACAAACATTTAATATTGTCTTTAGAGATAAACTCATAAATACACTATGTTGCCACCTAATTAATCTTTTTTTTGTTTATATAAATGCTAAGAAATAATTACTCTTTCTGTTGAAAGCATCGCAAAGACAATTCATAAAATTTTCTTCCTACCCATGCAGCTACATTTATTTGAAGTTGAAATAGCAAATGTAAAGTGAGAAAAAACATAAATGTAAACTTTTCTTGTATCTGTCGTAAGGATAGTGAAAATAGGAAAATAATTACTGTAATYAGATAACGAGCACAAAGCAAAAAAAAGGTAAAAGAAAAAAAATGTGKTTTTTTTCTCTTTATATTGCATTTTTAGTTTCATTTTACTCAGGGACACAGCCAATAACAAGTTGTCTCATCTGGCACATTAGGATGTTTTGTACAGCCATCCATTTGGTCTCTGAGGAAAAAGARGATCAGTTAGTTTTCCATACTTGGATTAAGTTATTTTTGATAACCTAGTTAGTCATGGGAGTTGCCTAGCATTTTTTCAGTGAGTCTGAGAAATTATATCCAGTTCCAGATTTCTAACTGAAGAAATAGAAGAATCACTCAGTGTTTTGCTGCAGCTCTCAGGTCCAGACTGTACCACAGAGCTGAGTCAACATCACATCCAGGATGCATGGAATGAACATCACTGGAGTATTGTGAATGTGCCACACAGATAACTCTACACTCTAATCTAATTCTAGCCTACTTCATCTCATTCAATGATAAATGATGGATCAGAATTTTTATTAGCAGATATAGTTATGCATGAATCTTACACACAAAAATTTCCGATATTAACTATGCAATCTGCATAAGGGAYTATGTTTACAGAAAAATGACAGTGAAGTCCAAAGTTGCACATATACTTCTTGTTCATGTTTTCAAAAAATTGGCTTATAGTCTATTTCTTTTATGCTCTGTTTAATACAGTCCTAATTTTGATATATAACACAATTTAGAATTACTCATTAACATATTTAATGAGGTAATGAGATTTGTTCTTTCAGAAGTTTATATTTTATTCTTTGCCCAACTTATTCAGATAAAAACTGGTTTGTGTAATTGTAACTGCATGCATAATTAGCCATTTGCCCAATTCTATATGAAGTTTACTCATAGAAAGCCTTCTGCAAGCATAATCTGAAGAAGGAATCAGTGGAAACTAGACATGTGGAGAGACTAATTTTTTGTGTGTGTTGAAATGAAGGAATTAGTCATTATATTAGTCTCAGCTTCTTCTTTATGATATTTAAAGAACACAGTGGTGAAGAGATTCCCTTTGTTACTGAGTCACATCCCATGTTATTACAGTTAGTTGGACCATTTAATCCCATCCATAGGCTGATGCGGCTATGGGCTAAGGTCTTGGTTCTACCTATGCTTTCTCAATCCTTATTCCTACTGCAGCAGGCACAGGAATATAGTGAGTGTATGACAAAAGGAAAAAAATAGACATCACTTATTTCTGTCGGCCTTAAAAAAAGAGCGTAGTCCAGAGTTCCTGGGGCTTAGGAGATGCCTCCACTTCTGTAAAACACAGTTTCATGCATAAGTTTACATTAAACTGTGACTTTGCTCTAAATTTTTGCTCTGTAAGATTGCTTTTTTGACTCTGCATCACTGGATCCCAGTTGCCTTCCAGCACAAACATACTCACTTTCAAGCAAAAATATTTTTTCCAGTTGCTAGGACGGCAAACAATGTAGGAACTGAAAACTCAGGCTGTTGCAGACATACTGTGGCTAGTGTGATGAAAAGATTCACTTTATTTCCTTTTTCCAAAGCTTCTTACCTCCTGTTTAAGAGTCCCCCTGTGGCCACTGAACACCAGATCTTACCGTTCTGAAAAGGTTGTGGTGATAAAACCCGAGTCAAGACTTTCATTAACGAAGAAYATACGACAGGATGAAATATCAGTACAAAGTAAATATAAATGGCCATATAAAGAATAGGAAATGTTGCCTCTGACAAAAATCCATTCTGCCCTTTTTAGACATTTCAGCTTTCTTGAATGAGCAAGATCACATGTAATCCTTCAGGAATGCAGGAGGCTGTCTTCTTTAGCTTTCATTCTTCTACAGAGAGAGAATCTCATGGAAACACTAGTGATTCTTGCATTCAGATGTTTGTCTTTCATTAAAGATAGCATTTATTAAAGACCCATCAGTTGATATAATAAGATAAAGTCCATTCTAAGAGGTAACTCCTGGTCTTTTTTCACCAGAATGGTTTTGAAAGTTTCTGGTTCAAATCTCAGTCGGTATCACACGGATAGGATCAACTGACCCGTCTGGGCTCTCCTGTGTTCAGCACTTCTGTAGTTTGGCTCTGTGATTCCAATAAAAATTTCAGTTCCAATCTTCCTAATTCAGGAGGCCCTGCCAGTTAGGACTAAAAGGTCGTAGATGAGAAGAAGCGCTTGAGGTAACAGACTTCATCCTACATACAGCCCGCTGTTGGGGGAATTGAGCCTAGTTTCTTGAGGCCTTCATCAACATACCAATAAGAAATGACAAGGCTATAAGCATTTATGGGGAGAAAAATAATTTTATTACCTTTGTTACACATATTGCTTTACTACACCACCATGCCCACTAAACCATGTCCTGAAGCACCACATCTACACGTCTTCTAAATAMTTCCAGGATGGTGACTCCACCACTTCCCTGGGCAGCTTGTTCCAATGCTTGACAACACTTTCAGTGAAGACATTTTTCCTAATATCCAATCTAAACCTACCCTGGCACAACTTGAGGCCATTTCCTCTCATCCTATCGCTGGTTACATGGGAGAAGAGACCAACACCCACCCCGCTACAGCCTCCTTTCAGGTAGYTGTAGAGAGCAATAAGGTCTCCCCTCAGCTTCCTTTTCTCCAGGCTAAACAACCCCAGCTCCCTCAGCCGCTCCTCATAAGACCTGTGCTCCAGAGTCTTCTCCAGCTTCRTCGCCCTTCTCTGGACACGCTCCAGCACCTCAATGTCCTTCTTGTAGTGAGGGGCCCAAAACTGAACACAGTATTTGAGATGCAGCCTCACCAGTGCCRAGTACAGGGGCACGATCACCTCCCTCCGCCTACTGGCCACACTATTCCTGATACAGGCCAGGATGCCGTTGGCCTTCTTGGCCACCTGGGCACACTGCTGGCTCATGTTCAGCCGGCTGTCAACCAGCACCTCCAGGTCCTTTTCYTCCGGGCAGCTTTCCAGCCACTCTTCCCCAAGCCTGTAGCGTTGCATGGGGTTATTGTGACCCAAGAGCAGGACCCRGCACTTGGCCTTTTTGAACCTCATACAATTGGCCTCRGCCCATCGATCCAGCCTGTCCAGATCCCTCTGCAGAGCCTTCCTACCCTCAAGCGGATCAACACTCCCACCCAACTTGGTGTCATCTGCAAACTTGCTGAGGGTGCACTCGATCCCCTCATCCGGATCATTGATAAAGATATTAAACAAGACCGGACCCAAAACTGAGCCCTGAGGAACACCGCTCATGACCGGCCGCCAACCGGATTTGACTCCRTTCACCACAACTCTCTGGGCTCGGCCAGCCAGCCAGTTTTTTACCCAGCAAAGAGTACACCCATCTAAGCCATGAGCCGCCAGCTTCTCCAGGAGAATGCTGTGGGAGACAGTGTCAAAGGCTTTACTAAAGTCCAGGTAGACCGCATCCACTGGGCGGGTCACCTGGTCATAGAAGGAGATCAGGTTGGTCAAGCAGGACCTGGCCTTCATGAACCCATGCTGGCTGGGCCTGATCCCCTGGTTGTCCYGCACCTGCCTTGTGAGCGCCCTCAAGATGAACCGCTCCATSATCTTCCCCAGTACCGAGGTCAGGCTGACAGGCCTGTAGTTCCCTGGATCCTCCTTCCGGCCCTTCTTGTAGATGGACGTCACATTGGCAAGCCTCCAGTCATCCGGGACCTCCCCCTGTTAACCAGGACTGCTGATAAATAATGGAGAGTGGCTTGGCAAGCTCCTCCGCCAGCTCACTCATTACTCTTGGGTGGATCCCATCCGGCCCCATAGACTTGTGAGCATCCAGCTGGCATAGCAGGTCATTAACCTCTTCCTCTTCGATTATGGGGGGAGTATTCTGCTCTCCGTCCCTGTCTTCCAGCTCAGGGGGGTGAATATCCTGGGGATCACAGGTCTGACTACTAAAGACTGAGGCAAAGAAGGCATTAAGTACTTCCACCTTTTCCTCATCCTTGGTGGCAATGTTCCCCGSGGCATCCAGTAGAGGTTGGAGATTCTCCTTGGCTCTCTTTTTGTCGTTAATATATGTGTAAAAACATTTTTTGTTGTCTCTTACGACTGTGGCCAGGTTGAGTTCTAGCTGGGCTTCTGCCATTCTAATTTTCTCTCTGCATGACCTAACGAGATCCCTGTACTCTTCCTGAGCTGCTTGCCCCTTCTTCCAACAGCGGTAGACTCTCCTTTTTTCCCTGAGTCCCAGCCAAATCTCCCTGTTCAGCCAGGCCGGTCTTCCCCGCCAGCTCCTCTTATGGCACACGGGGACAGCCCGCTCCTGCGCCTTTAAGACTTCCTCCTTGAAGAACGTCCAGCCTTCCTGGACGCCTTTGCCCTTCAGGACCATCTCCCAAGGGACTCTCTCAACCGGTGTCCTGAACAGGACAAAGTCTGCCCTCCGGAAGTCCATGGTAGTGGTTTTGCTGACTGCCCTCCTTACTTCACCAAGAATTGAGAACTCTATCATTTCATGGTCGCTAAGCCAAAGATGGCCTCCGACCACCACATCTCCCACCAGTCCTTCTCTGTTGGTAAACAGCAGGTCAAGCGAGGCACCTCCCCTGGTAGGCTCATCCACCAGCTTCATCAGGAAGCTATTATCTTCCACACACTCCAGGAACGTCCTAGACTGTTTCCTCTCTGCTGTGTTGTATTTCCAGCAGACGTCGGGTAAGTTCAAGTCCCCCACAAGGACAAGGGCTAGCGATTGTGAGACTTCTGCCAATCACTTGTAGAATGCTCCATCTGCCTCTTCATCCTGGCTGGGTGGTCTATAACAGAGTCCCAACAGGATATCTGCCTTGTTGGCCTTCCTCATCCTTACCAATAAGCATTCGACCCTATCATCACAGTCATYGAGCTCTGTACAATCGAAACACTCCCTAACATACAGAGCCATATGTAGTTCCTTTTTAACTCTGCAGAAGTTATTAATCTAAAAAGATGTTGAAGTGGGGATAATGTCTTCACAAGATCTGTTATATAAATTTTGTYACCAGTGTTTTTACCTCTACATACTGCTCTAACCAGAAATCTGCTTACACCACACAAAAGATGCTGGAAACGAGATCCTGCTGAGAGTGATCAGACCTATTTCTACTCTTTTGCCTCTGATGTTTCCCCCACCCTTGTCCACATAAGATTTTTGTTGTCTTTGTGTCAAATATGGCCCTTCAAGTAAACAAAGCATTGCTGCTGTGGACTTAACCCGAGTTTCTTTATGACTTACGTTAATCAACTACCTGCAAACCTATTGTTCTCCTGAATTTCCACAGTGCTTCTTTATGGATCGTGCATGTTCTGAAATCAGGTTTCACATTATTTTGCTGCTTGCACTRAACAGTTCTGTCATTTTTCTAGCAGGATCATATGGCTCGCTTGTCTGTTTGCCCTTCTTCTTTCCCATTTTTACAAGGATTATCTTAGTTTATTGGATTTTTATTCAAATGAAATTTTTATATGCCTGAGGTTACAGGCCCACAATCTCTTGACTGAGACCAAAGCCTAACACCAGCTCAGATGAAATAGCCCAAAACCATTAGAAAAGAGATGGGTGAGTATAGCAAGGCTCAAAGAAATGTGATTTTATGACACTCTTGCCTTCTCATTACATGTCACATTCTTATTACATATCCTGTCACATTAAATAATGACTCTGAGCAGTCACGCCTAATATGCCCAAAACAAAGATTTTCTGACTTGTGCATCATTGAATCATCCAGCAGGACACATTGTGCCACAGGCTCCATGTAACAGTCCTGTTATTTTCAAATTCTGTCTTTTGTCAGGATTTTGTGACACCTGGTTCCAATGAACCCCACAAGTGCAGCCAAGAAGAATGTGGCAGTTTGGGACCTTAATAGTTTTTTTGGTGCAGTAAATGTAATAAAGGAACCCAGACAGATTTCCTAAGACGCATTTGAGAGCCGAGTATTAAACATTGCTTTTGTCATTCAGACAAAAAAAGACAAGCTATGTATAAGAGGTAACCTTCTCATATGGCTGCTTTTTGGATATAGTACACTTTCTGGGAAAGTCTTTCCTTTTCCTAATACGTCATTGTGATACTTTGTGTGATTCATACTGTAAAAGTTTCTTTTTCACATTAGCAATATCAGTGTGAAACATGTACTGCAAAGAAAAAACTTCATTTTCCAAGATTTTCATCTCAGCAGCTTTCATAAGTAAAACCATCAATTTTTTGTTATGTGTACAATACCAATACCTATCCCCACATAAAAACAAATTACATAATTTTTAACAAGATAAAGTTTGTGTTTAATTTTAACTTTTTACCTTCAAAATTCTATAAACAATAAATATCTCCATTCTCTTTCAGAGGTTGATAAAAACTCTGAAATTCCTTCCCACATTTGTTTCTTCCTCTCTTTCTTCTGGTATATTGGTGACCAGTGCTCCTCAGCATAACATGAGATATTTAATAGGTATAGAAGGAGCAGCACACCAATATGCATAGGAGGAACAGCAAACAGCAAATGTTCTTTGCCCTCTTGAAGGTCTTATCAGGTCCATAAAATTTCAATTGGAGAAATGTGGTGACAAAAACATTTACTACTCATGCTTACAGCAAATATTTCTAGCTCCCAAGTTGTAAAATAAAAAGGAAATTTCAGCATTGGATGAAGCATCAGAGAATATGTCATGTGCTCTCAAGAGATGCTCTCTCTTAATTGTGATGTATCTTAAAAGAAAATACAGAACTCCTATGGGATTCAAAACACTTTCCTGAAAACAGTCATATCAGAAGAACATAGCAATTGTGGAGACATATTATCGGGAGTAGACAGTGAAACATTGCAGTACTTTCAACCATGCTTTTCAGCAAGACCCATAGACTGACAGAGGGTAATTGGTCCACTTCCGAAAATGTCTGTGTTTTCTGCACGGGTCTTTCTTATTGGCCTTGCTTAAGATTGAAGTTAAGAAACAACATGGTTTTCACAATCAACAAACATATGGTGAAAGTCAGTTTTGTTTTTATTTTTTCCAGATGCAGCCAGTACCATCACAAAGATGTGCTGGTGCCAACTAGATATCTGTATCCAAATAAAGAAGTGCCAGTTCCATGAGTGACCAGCCAACAGTGAAGACACTCTCCAATGGMAAAAGGTGCAATATTCAAGAAGGTTGCTGAGAAACCTCTTATTCCAGCTTAAAGCACCAATAGGTCATTGCCAYGCAGAGAAGGGGTCTGCTTTAAACTGGATACCATAAAAGGCCCACAGATCTATCATGTCAGATCATTTTACAAAGAAGCAATTCCTTTCTGTTCAAGCAGAATACAAAATGAAACAAATTTCCATAGCACTGACCATGAAATTTACCCTATTTCATAAGTACCCACTCACCTTCTGAATGAACCTCAAGATTTATTCAGTCTTGCAGACTACCTGAAGGGTAAATTCATATATCTGTTTCTTCTTAGCCTCATTGGGAAAAGGAAGTCAAAACTAATTCATTTCACTAAAGTAAGACAAACTAACAATAGAACAAACTTTATTTTAGGATGACCTGAGATAATTCAATGGTGATGTGAAAATATTTGATTAACCTCCTTTAAGTCTGTTTTCTCTTAACCTCCTAACCATACAAGCAGATTGTGTGTGGCATTCCCATCAGGAAATTAACGTATTTTCTTTAAAAGCCAAAGGAATGTAACACAAATATGCAAATAACAGAAGTCAAAACTACATGGTTTGGTACAGTGTTTTAATAACGAGGCATTATAAAGATGAGAAGGAAGAAACCATTACTAGTTGATAGCGCTATTTTCATTTGCTGTGCTCAACAAAGGAGTTGAGATGTAAACAAGCATTAGTCAAAGCACAGAAACAAGCAAACAATTTCACCAAGTACATAAGCAACTGAGGCGGCTCTGGAATTTGGATCTTCTAGGAGCCAGGCTTATGCACTTCCAAGGAGGGCATCTGTTCTTTAACATAACCACTGATCTAGCAGTTACAAAATTTCTCGTGCATTGTTTACTGACATTTTTTCATCTAGTTTATACGCTTTGGAAGCCACTACTAGTGGACAAACCAGAATATTTTAAATATAAGTACCCCAAGAACATCAATGACAAACTTAGGAAAGGGAATATGGTCTGTAGAAAGAGATTATTAGGGCTGTGTGCAAGACACTTCTAATCTTCAATAAAACTGAAGACATAGATTTGCAATGACAGTTTTTAATAAATGAAGGTCAAAGCCAATCCTTCTTTGATTTAAGCACTAAATGATTAATTGTGCCCTGAAAAGAAATCCTGATATCTAATTTACAGTACTTCTTGCCTCTCAGAGCAGCTAAACTTGTGATATACCCCTTTTTATCTGGATCTGAAGATTACCTCCCAGGTTAAACCTATTGCCTGAGTCATGCTCAGGAAAGCTTTGTTTTATGGAATGGCTGGGGTGCCACTGCAAGTCCAAGTTTAGGTGTCTCTCTAATAGATCTCTAAGAAGCCTGAAAAGTTAGTTCTGATCACAACTAGGTCATCTGCAGCTGTGGTTATGCCAGCTTTCTGGTCAATTTTCAAATAAATAAAGCACTTAAAAGAAGASATATTAGCTGCTTCTCAACCTGAGGAACTTCAATAATGGTCCATAGGGTACTCTCTAGAAACAGTCTTCTCTGCTTGTATTAAAGCAGGGCCACTCTTCAGTCAAACACACAAGAGTAATTGGCCATGTGTCACAGAGATCTTTAGTTCACCAAAGTGATCAGTATACTGGGCAATACTCTGACTCTAAATGATGTTTAGGAGATGAACTAGTGTTTTGAAGTGAAAGCAAATATGCTCAAGGAAGCTGCAACTAATTCAAGACAGCTCTCTCTTGCATACTTTCCTTCTGGCACCTTCTCACTGTCCTGCTTTACCAAYGCCCCAAATGCATCAGGGAACTCTGTGGCCCCTCACAGTGCTCCAAAGCTTGGGACACAGCACACTGTCCTGGGACCTGGGCCCAAACCCATAAGGATTCACTCACACCGCATTCTCTGGGTAAGTAAGTGCTCTGACTACTCTGTTCATAGGCTAAAGGCATGTGAAAGGTACTACTGATGCATCATCCTTTTTGTCTTCTTAAAATCCACCTCTACTCTGGTAGACATCTGCTCTCAGAATAGGAACTAGTGAACTTGTGCCAGAAATCTTTGGCTGTAGAAAACTGGTAGAACTGAAAAATAATTGATATGAAGTTGAAGAGGCTGGTTTGGTGATAACGTGAGTAGCAGAGRCCTGCAACAGAATAAGATAGATCTGATGAAGTAGATGTTAACACTGAGCTAGTGTTAACACTTGAGAGTCAGTGGGGTGGACGTATCAAGATAAAACATTTAAAGTTGAGGACAAGTAAAGTATAGGAGAATTAACTGAGGAGGTAATTGCAATGAGGAATGGATTGAGGTGATAAGAAACTATGCATGTACATGGACTTGTGTAGTGATCCTGACTGGAAGACCATTGTGCATCCAGGAGTTAGTGATCCACATAACATTTAACCTGAGCGAGTGYAGGCCTGTGCTGTGCTGTGCTGCACATACAGCATGGCCTTCAGGCCCGCATTGTGCTGTGCATATTCCTTGGCCGCAGGATAAACCTTGCCAGATAATTGTAACAGGGGAGCCTGCAGGCAGCTCACTCCTGGTACCAGCAATTACACCACCTGCGTGTCCTTGCCTTATCTAAAAGTGCAGCAAGAAGTTCTCACATGACCATCCTTTCTGATTGACAGTAGAAATGATGTTGCTTTCCTGTAAGAAAATCCTGTTATATCTCAAAGGACCAAAATGGAGTAACCCTTTGCACGCATGCTGCACATTCATTGGAGGCTCGTTTGATGCTTCACAACTTAGAGTTCCCAGCATCTACAGAGAAGTAAGGTTTCTTTATTGTATTAGCTCTAACAAATAGCATTTTAAATGATACTTCACAGAGTCTGAGCATCTTTCTTATTTAGATCATAACAGACCAGCACCTCCTGGTGTGAAACAGCTAACACAGAAGAGTGGTGTAATGGAGCTTCAGAAGAGGGAGAAAGGAATGGTGAAGAGAGATGCTGATGAAGTAACTATGAAAGGGAAGAAAATTATCAATGGGATGAGAAGGTGAACAGGATCTGGAAATGGTCAAAAAGACAAAACTTCAGCAAATTTTCAACAAGGAGGGTGGAAAATTCTTAGGAGAAGAATGAGAGACGAGGCAAAATCATTCAGGAAATACTCATGGAAGAAGAGATGATAGATGTTGGATAACAATGTCGGATGTGGAGTTGAAAAGAAGAAGAACAGAGGAGATAGGATGATTGGAAATTGTACTAAGAAGAAAGAAGTAGCCCAAAACTTCCACCAATATGACATTCAAGAGTTGGAGTATGAGAACAAGAGAGGCCTCCCTCACAGGAGTTAGCTACATGGCCACTATCAGAGAGAGTGATACAGATCTTTTTTCTGTTACAAGAAGCCCCAAATCTCATGTTATCCCCATGATCACAAAAATCAGAGAGTCTTCACATTTTACTATTAAATCATCACTTCTGGATTCACATCTGAATTTCAGGTGCATCACCCGGTTTTCAATGAAATGCAGTTGTTAAGCATAGTTTGCCAAAACCACAGAAAATTCTAGAGATTTTCCCAGTATCCCATATCCAGCAGAACATACATTTCATGTTTTAGTGTAGAGTCCAAGTTCATGGAAGTTCTTGGAGACATATGAGGAACATATTTTGTCCCAGGTCCTTTTGTTTTCCAGCCCATTCTGATCTATTCCTTAACTTTGGTTTACTAGCAATACAGTGCATTAGCATGTGATACAGCTTCATCAAGATACTATAAAAATTAGTAAACTGGTGCCTTTAATTATTCAAAGTTCTTTTAGCTTCAGCCATTGGGCCCAGTCTTCATATTTTGAATGTAAATTGCAAATAAAATAAGCAGTGAATTAAAGCGAACCAATTAGCATGTTAATTCTTTCATTTTGCATTTCAAATTGTAATCCATTCATTTCCTAGAACACAGCAATTAAAAAGAAGAAATAACTGAACAGCTTCTATAAACAATTTTGCTTACGAGGACGCAAAAATAAATGCATAGTTGGGTAACAGGTCTACGAATCAAAAGCTCTCACCACCATTTCTAGCTATGACATGTCTCCTTTCTAATTCTAGCAAATTATCTGTGTCTCAGTTTTTCTGCCTGCTGCCTGTGATCATAAATAATTGGTCACTTCATTTATGAGAGTCATAACAGTGGTAAGGAGCGGTCTCCATGACATTCAAAAGTGAGAATGAGGAGACTGTAGCAGTTGCTAAGGAGACAGCAGGAGCAGACACTGGTGAAGAGAAATTGATGCAATTTTATACTGGAACATCATTGTTCACCTCAAAATGTAATCCGATATAAGTGATCTGTTTATACATTCTCATGCTGCTTAAAAATTGCCTAAGTAGAAATCCTCTAGTGACCTTCACTGACAAGATCCATGCATATAAATTCACAGAGTATATATAGTCCTGCCTAAGGTCCCAGTGTCCAGACATTGGATCACAGCACTGTGCCTCTATTGCCCAGCCCCAGGTTTCCCTCCAGTCAGTCAGGTAACAAGTGGGGCAAGCAGCAGAGAGAGGAGCTGGAAGGCATGCTTCAGTACGACAATTCACATAGAGCTATTGTAAGCAAAAAGAATAATTTATAATTCTCTTATTACTTAGAGACTTGGGAAGTTGCCATTTTGTCTGGCACACAAGTAAATCCAAAAGCAGAAACAGAAGAAGATAAACACAGCCGATGAAAGCTTCTGCTCCGATTTACTTGAAATTTTCATTTACTTGAGCAACCTAACATTCACCGCTGAGTGGAGTAATTCCTGGCGTATCCAAGTTAAACGAGAGAAGAACAGGGCCTCGTGAGACTAGCTGGAAATGTTTTGTGGATGTATGTTTCAAAAAGGTACGTACTCAAAACAAACAGCTCCAGATGCTCTTCTTGATACCAAGGAAAGTTAAACTTTGTGATCATTTGTTTAATTTGGTTCACTCAAGCAAAAAGATAATAGAGCATTAATCCTTCAATCATAGTCTTAGTCATCATTGTCATATGCATCAAAAAAACCAAGCAAAAAGACCAGAAAATGAAGGAAAGCAATACCAAAGATAGAAAACAGATAACTTCAAAATGTGGCCATAGCAGAGTTCTATGGTATGTAAGTAAGGTCCATGGTTTGTTTGCAGAAAACTGTCAGTCTTGTAATGCTTTCTTAAGCAATAGGGAAAGTTACACTTAATAAAGGAAATTATTATAAGCAACTTAAGCCCTCTTGCTTTAGTGAAGTTATCCACCCAAGGGAAGGGAAGGGAAGGGAAGGGAAGGGAAGGGAAGGCAAGGCAAGGCAAGGCAAGGCAAGGCAAGGCAAGGCAAGGCAAGGCAAGGAAGGGAAAGGAAAGGGAAGGAAGGGAAGGCAAGGCAAGGGAAGGGAAGGCAAGGGAAGGCAAGGGAGAATGAGTCAAGCACTTTGGTGTATTTGCATTCCTAATACATAAAATAACTGAAAAATTATGTATTTTAGGGCTGGAACACTATTGCTGGACTTGATTCTCCTTTTATTTTGATCTACATATGCCGAGCTATCACTTCATACAGAACTCAGAACCAAAATCCCTCACAACTAGAACTCTAAATTTCAAGACTCCATTTCTGTGGTCTGTCTTGAAATATATTCCTCCATTTGTTGCATTAAGATCAAAGGATTTTACAAAATTACATGCTGGACATTAAAGAAGAAAAATGTATCCAAGAGACAAACAGCTTGAGTTTCATAGCTGTATGTTTAGTTTTGTGTAAAAACGTGCATTTGAGCTGCTAACTAGCTCTCCTGAAAGCATTTCATGATATAAAATGAGTAAGATACTTATTATCTCATGAGCTAATAATGAACTGAACAGTCCTTGTTAGTTCTTCCTCATAGTTATTTTACAAGCTGTTTAATTCTTTTTTAACAGTGTCATTTAAGTGCATGCAAATCATCAGCAATCAATGTACAAATCTATGGAGTCATAAATTCCAATATACTTCCAATATGTCAAGGCTTAATGCCAGCAAGGAGATTCTTTACTAGTAGGTGTCTAAAAACTAGACTGGAAGGCAAAATGCCTTCCAGAAGACTTCCAGACTGAAAGGCAAAATGCCAGCATGAAAATCAAGTCAGTACTGGTTCTTAACATTGTTCCCCATCATCCCCACTCCCACTCCTCCCTCTGGTGTGGTAACATCTCTCCAGAAGTGAATACAATTTAAAAATCCAGCATAAAACTGCATGTAGACAAATATCTGCACACTAGATCACATACTATATACCGTATCAGTTGCCCTTAGAGCTCAGTGTTAAAATATTCCATCAGATAACCCAGATAAGCATAAACAAGCAGAATAACTCAAGAATGTTGTTAAAGAAGTAGATTTCAGACCGTACTGTTTGTATGCAGTGTGAAAAAAATGACTATTTAGAATTCTGGATGATATTCCCAGCTAAGTTAAGTAAAACCAATGGAGTTTTTAGTGCCAGAAAACTGCTAGAATGTCTCAGCTCATTCCTCAGGCAACACACGCTTCCACACTGCTGTTCACCCTTCCTTCTCTTTCCTCTACCCTAATGAAGTCCTGGAGCTTTCTACCACACAGAGGAATCAAGGACCAGTAAGCCCTGTTTCAGCCCTCTATTTAAAGTGAAGATTTGTGTGGGAGGGTGTATTAAAAGGTGGAATTAAGGTGCTTCTTGCTGGACTGTAGATTAACCTGTGGCATTGGCGCCAGTAGCAGCTGACAGAGGTTATCACACCAGGATATGAGGCAGTCAGGAGAGGGGTTTCATCCATTGATGCTTGACCTTATCCTTGTGAGTCACACCTGTGGRACTGGTGACATTTATACTGGCATATATGGAAAGATACAATGACACAGAGCAGCCGCAAAATGGATTTGTCAGAGTCTTTTTGCCTGTGCTAGAAGCCTGGAAAGGTTGCTGGCTGCAGCAGCAGCAACTGCCAATAGGCAGACTGGAGTGTATATGGCAGTCTTGGAATAGCAGCAGCATTTGTCTCCCTTCCCACTCTACCGTTTCAGCTCTATCACTTACCCTTCTCCCCCATCCCCAAAACAGGGGCGTCTTGGCCTAAACATGGTGGTAGAATTTAAATTTTGCTTCCAATGCTGAGAAACTCTGAGCTTCCCTGCTGGCAAGACAGCTTTCTGTGGGACTGCCTAGCAACTGCAAACCAAATGATGCTCTTTTTTATTGCGTTTGCCAAACTCAAAATGAAAGCTAAAAGAATTCTTTTTGAGGGGATTTACTGCAATAATAACACTACACTGAATTTGGTTGAGATATGACATTTTAAACTGTAGAAGAGTTCTAAACCTTATAAAACCATGGTGGTAACGGAAACAATGAAGACTGCCATAATATGCCAATTCTCTCTGGAACTGATACTTATTCTTAAACAGTCTCAGTGTTCAGCCATAGTGACCCTGCTTGGTTAGGCCGTTCCAGGCAGGGCTCCTGTAAAGTATGTGTCTTCTTGAAGTCTGTTTCAAATTTATTTTTATTTTCTGAGTAGGCTGAACTAGAGTCTGTTCAGATTAAAATAGCAACCAAAGCGGGTTTTATCTACATTTAGACTTACATTTCTGACAGCTTAATCCCCTATAGTTCTGGAGTCTTTTTTAACTGGTTTACTTTGGAGGACTGAAAACAGGTAATCTATCTGGAATCAGGAAATGATCATCTGAAATTATAACAGGAAGCATACTTATAAGACAGTTTCCTCTGAATTGACAAAAAATAAATGAAAACCTAAATATTATTTGTTTTCTTCTTTAAAAATGGATCCAAGTGCATAAATTCCTATTGTCCGTTCTTGTAACATTGTGTCTCATTGATTGTGCAATGATTAGAAGGCAGTCTTCTATTTTAACTTTGCATAAAACCACATAATGATAATTTTTTTCATTTTATTTTATATACAGCAGAAATTATTTAAAAGAACTCTTCAAAAAAAGTGTTACAGTTGCAGATTTGAACATCAAAATTTTAAAAATGCCAAACTTAATTTTACTTAATGATCCTTAACTTATTCCTGTCATATATGTATGCAGTATCTTCTGTCCAGTCTCCATTAATGAGAGCTTGCCCAAAGTCTTCTAAGAAAGAGCTTTGCAGCAGCAAATTTGTGAGTTGAAGCCAGCAGTGTCAAGAAGCCACTGTGAAGATGGAAACAATGGAAGGAATCCGTTACCTGGTCTTCTGGAGGCCAGCACAGGGTCACCATTGCCTTGAAAAGAGTTGCTGTCGTTGAGGCAAAAGGTTTCCTGATTCACAGCATCCCTCTACATGTCTCATTAAACTTCTACACCTTTGTGACACCTGTTATAATCTAAGATCTGCTTCCCTAAAGAAGCGTCAGATGATAGAAACAGCATGGGCCCTTTTACAACGTGAGCACATCTTATGTTGTCAGTGGCTTACATTTGGGTTTACATGGGACTGTGAACACAAATAGCTTGCAAACTGCTCCTTTGTCTGTTACTGGGACACAAAATCTCCTAGTCACAGGCCCCAAGTGAGAGTGGAATTAGGAGCTATGGTCCTTTACATAACACACACCTTTCCTGAATCTGCTTGCTTGTTTGAAGCAAAACTATATTGGCATGCTGAATAATTTTAAATAAAAATTCAGAAATAAGTATAATTGCTAAAAACACAGAGAGATAAGAGGTACTAAATTCCAGGCTGTTCCAGAATATGTTTCCATCTTTCTAGTGTCCAAAGACAAAAGAGAGTTTCCAAGAAGTAGACCCCATCCTGTCCCACATATCGATGCAGCGCTCCAGAATTAAACTGACTGGTTTCAGTGGACATATTATATAATTCCCAGTTCACCTTTATCCCTAGGCTATAGCTTTTACAATCTTTGCCTGACACCTGCTTCTAACTTAATCATTTAGTATCCAGCATTTTTCCTGTGTAACCATATGAACTTTGTTTATTTTTCCAAACTTTTCTCCAAGCAGTTTAAATTGCTTTCAGACTTTCAGCCTATACTTTCAGAGCTGGGATGTTGTTTTTTTTCCAGTTGAACTAAGAAACACCAAACATGCTTTTTTCCTCCTCCCTCCATTTCTCTGCTCCAGGCTACAAATGGAAGTGTGGAACAGGTCTTTCTACAAAGCCCTACCTGAAGATTTAGAGGCTGATAGGCCATCTAGCTCAGGTCCTTGCACTATGGTTTAACAGCTCAAGTATTCCTTTCTGGATTATTCATGATTAAAACCACCAATGAAATAAAGAAGGAGTTTTTGAACCATTTGTTCGGTCTGTGCAAAGAAGCCTAGCATTCATCTGGCTTGTGGGCTACGTTTATTAAGAGTTCCTCTGCACGCCCCAGCTGGCAACTGTCCTTCCATCTAAGTGCCACTTTTCTCCAAGGAGGATGGGATGTTGCCACTGCTGAGCACAACTCCCATCCTATAGAGGTTCTGTGTTCTCACAAGACTAATGCAACTCCCTCATTTTTCCACATGCTATAGACAATGTGCCAGAGGTATGGTCCTGAATTTGCTCTCAAGAGAACATTCTCTTGACTAATTTGATTGCAGTTTTGGATAAAGTCTAATGTGGGAAAGAAACTGTTTAGAGTTTTGTATACATTTTTCCTGTTGGGCTTAGGGAGACTCTGGAGTTTGAAAGGCTGCTGCGCAGCTTGCCACCATTGCTAACATGCCAGAAGTAATTACAGGATATCTTAAAAAAAAAAAAAAAAAAAAAAAAAAAAAAGAACTGAATGTTCTCAGATCCTCTGACCATTTCTTCCATGTCATCAGTAACCCCAACTATTCTTTTCTTTTTGTTAGAGTAGTTCTTTCCATTCTTTCCTCACCTGTATCTAACACAGACCACAATCCAGATTTTTCCTAAGGAGCTTCCAGTCTAGCCATTTTTTTATAAAATCTGGCTGTAATTTATTTATTCCTCTCATAAGGCCTCATTTCCTCCCTTTTCCCACTACTGCATTGTGCAAAAGATGATGTAACATGTCTATTATTAACCTCAGCTATGTCTGTGACACAGTTCTTTTTTCATGCTAAGGGACTTAGCTACGTATGTTAGCTTTTTCCAGACATAAGTCTATTTCTTTTCCTTCTTCTGCCCCTCAGTATTTTCTCAGAAACCAGGAATGTGACCTAAATGCCATTTGTTTTTTTCTTGTCCTTACTGAACTGTGGCCACATTAAGCTATTTGCTATTATAGATATTACAGTAAGCCTCAGGAGCTCACTGAAAAACAGTCTCCACAGTGCTTTGTTTCGTACAAATGCAGTTCCTTCTCTAACAGGCTTTAACTGCTGAAAAGACAAGAGACAAAGGGCAGGGAAGGGGCAGAACATGCAGAAGACTGAGCCCAGTGATGGTACACAAATGGCTGCATTAGCTCCTTTTCTTTGTTAACTCCGTATGTGTTTTCATTAGAAGGGGAATTAGTTAACAAGAAAAGGGAAGACAAGACAAGGCAAAGGCAAGGCAAGGCAAGGCAAGGAAGAGAGATCTTCAGGTGAAAAGTGTATGTTGGGGATTTCATTCCAGGGAATCTGAAGGGATTATACAGATACTGAATCTCAGAATAGATACAACAGTGCCCTTCAAGACTAAAAATAGCATCTGAGTTGTAGTTTGCAGTTTCAGATATGTATACTTACGCTTGCTTCCATTCTGATGTAATGGTAATAATCTTTTCTCAAAAGGGAGATGATCCACAAGGGATACAAAGTTCAGCTGAATTTTGCATTAAAAAATCTGCATGCTTATAAATTGCAGTCTGCCTTCTAGCAGCAGGGCTAATTTAGTCCAGTACTTGGTGGTAGCAGAAGTTGTTTAGGAGATGATAATGGCTGCAGAGGGGCTGTGAAGTAGCCATAATAGCACCGTTTGCCAGTAAATCAAACATACTGGTCTCACACACTTAACTGAAGTTTCTATATGTAGGCTCTGTGCACTGGTCATGTCTTCACCAAAATTAACAAATCAAAATCATCAACTGACTTTACAAAAGTGCAGAGCAAATTACTACTGAAGTGTTCATGACTGAGTACAAATCAGCGTTACACTTCTTCTTTCTTCTCCAAGGTCCTCTCCAAATGCCTGAGCACTCCTGGCACGTGGACGGCTCTGAGCACCTAACTGAGGGGAAAAGCACAGCTCCCCTCCCCGAGGCAAGCAGAGCCCTCAGTTCTTGGATATAGACATACTCAAGAGAAGTGCAGAAGGGCATGCTTACTTTAAAGCATATGATCAGTCCCATGAAAATCAGCAGTCCTTAAAGCTAATCATAGTTTCAACTTCTTTGCTGGACCAAGTGTTAAGCCAAGGATTTGTCAGTTCAAATATCTAAGCTGTCCTCTACTAACTTAGTGTCTCAGGAAATAAGAAATGACTTCTCAGCAAAGACAATGATAGACCACACAAAGTCAAATTTAAAGTGCAGACAAGAGAGTGCAAAAAGGCAACCCACAGAAGAATGTGACCTGGTATAAATGAAGTTAGCACAAATTTTGAACTCATACATGAACACAAACATAATTTCATTTTTTTTAAAGCATTTAACCCAAAATTCACTGCTATTATAGGATTACCATAATTTTTAGAGTGAACTATTATTTTTGCTAGTTTATATATAACTTTGAGTTTGCCAAAAGCCAACAATATGATCAACAAAATAGAAGTTCCCTGCAACTGCAAATAAATAAATAAATAAAATTAAACAAACAAATAAATAAAAGCAACAATGATGGCTAAATGAGCAATCTGAAGCCATTCCAACTCTAAATCATACTAATATTTTTACCAAATGCAAATGTTTAAGGAGCAGACCCATTTTACAGAAGGACCCAATTGCCAATTTTGTAAATGAAGCAAATCAAGTTGGAATGAAATATTGTGTATTTAATCTTGCCAAGAGAAAAATCATCTCAGGTACATTTCTCCAGCCATGAAATATCTATGCTTTCCTTAGGACAGTAGAGTAATTTTTCCAACAATAAATACAGCACATGTGTAAATATGTTCTTTTAGTTGCCTTCAACTTCAGTGTTTCACCATTGGCTAACAGGAAAATTCAGGATGACTATGATTAGTATTGAATAGTGCAACTCATCCAGTGTAACAAGGTGAAGGTCTGCTGTTGGGAATACTTGGAGAAAAGGTGAGACAAAAGCTGAATCATTCACAACACTTCTATAAGGTTTACTGTGTAGACAAATACGCATACTCCAACATAACATAGCTATGTGTTTGCCACAAGCCAGCCAATGAAAAGATAAGAAAAACAGAGCATCAGACTGAAGAAGGAGGAAGGGAGTACATTTTTTAATTTATGTATGCATCTGAAAGTTCCTCAAGATTAAACCACCTGTTCTGTTAGGATTTCAGTGCCTAGACATGGCTTCCTAGAGGACTTTCTCGACAAGTTGTTACAGAGGCTGAGGTGAAGCTGACTCGTCTGTAGTTCCTGATTTCTCCTTCTTTGAGGATTATTCACCCCTTTTGGAAGATAGGTGCAATGTTTACCTTGCGGTTGTTCAGCAGCAACGGAGATCAGCCTTGCAAGGACCTCAGCTAATTCACCATGTTGCGCCCCACCTAGTCCCATAGACTTAAAATATGGTCAGTTTACTCAAGCTGTGCCAACGCTATGCGCCTTTACTACAGGTAGTGTCTCTCTGTCCCCAGATTTGCTGCCAGGCACAGAGACCTGGGAGGCCCAAGATTAACTATAGTGTCTATAATTCATTCCTGTAGCTGCATTACCTTTCCAGTCCTCAGTGGCAGAGCAAACTTTGTCAGTGTATATAAATAGTGTGTCTTCCTTTCTGAAGGTCATCGTTCATAAGATTCCTTATTCCCATTGTCCACTATATGTCTTCTCTCTCTCCTAATGAGTCTTCAGACAATGGGTATTTTCCTGAGTATCCTGTCAAAAGAGCTAGTCTGTGTTAGATGTGATATATGAATATCATCTTCAGTGTCTGTAACTAAAAAGCTTTTCAAAACATAATAAATATCTCACATTAGGGATTTCTCATGTCTCATTGCTAGAGAATCACTTAAATAGAATGTTATTACATTCTGTCCCATTCAAATTAATATCACTGGTGTTAAAGCAGCATAATATTTTCATGCTCTAAATAGTAGTTTGCCTATTCATTTTTAAGAAGTATTTTTTTAGCTCTTTTGAGAATAAAAATTTGTAGTTTGATATGGAAAATCAAGGGGAAAAAACTTGCTTAGTTACCTGATACAGAAATTAAATAAAATGTTTTATTTTTAAAAATCATTAATAATTTTCTGCTGCTTATTAAACAGTGGAAAACTACCTGTAACTAAGGAGAAAAATTACTCCCAAAGAGGTTCTAAATGTCATAGAAGTGAAATCGAGCTGAACTCTCTTTCCTAACCAATTTTACATTATATATGGATTGCACCAGAGTGCATATGCTATTGCACACACCTGCAATATCTGTCTCAAAAATAAAATTAGACAAATGACACCCAATGCAGCAATAATACTGGTCTTCCTTTTACAGTACTCCATGTATTTCCTCTTTGTAGCCAATTTACTCTTTGCGAGATGGAGCCAGACCATCAATGCATATGCGCATCAATGCATATGTGATCACATCAAACTGTCCATTCTGAAAGAGTGAAGATGGCATACTAAGATTATTATGTGAGTCTTAAGATATTATTATACCAAATAACATATTTCTGAGAAGTGATTTTTTAAAAGCTTTTTACTCCCCAAATCAAACCTGTTGGGAGTACAAAAAAAGAGCTTGCATTTCTGCTAACTATATAGTCTGTGGTTAGATGCCTGAATGTAGATTTAATTCATGATCTTCATGTGTGCACACTTAGGATGAACTCCTGGCTGTAGAGAGCCAAATTTTTACCATAACTTTCTTCACATTTGTCACGCAATGACAAGCACTTTTCRTGCTGAAAATAAGTTACTATTTCATGAGTCAAGGGTGAAAAACATCAGGTTTTTATGCCTACATACCCATTGAACCCGCCGAGCTGCAGAGGTCATTCTGTTATATCGGACAATGTTCTAGAATGAACTAACAGACTTATGCAAGTTTTATACTTGCAGTAGTTTTATTGGTTTAGAGTATCTATACTTACTCAGATAGGAAAAGTACTTGTACAAGCCTGACAGTTTAGAAGCTCTGTATGGTAAACTTTTTGGATTATCTGTTCGACATCTACCAAAGTCATGATCCAATTTGAAAATGACCTGTGCTACCTCCTGGACTAGAAACTGGGTAGGAAGCTGATGGAGTAGCCTTCCGGCATTCTCAGAAATCCCTTTTGTTTCTTGAGTAAGAGAAGAAAAAAAGGCAGCATCTACTACAAACGAAAACTTTTTTTCTGTGAGTGGAAAGAGAAATGTGTAATTTGGGTAGGGTGGTATCATTTGCCATAAAGATATCATTGTACAAATCGGATGGTTCTTTTCTCTGCAGGAAAAATTAAGCAGAAAGGTTTTGCAGTTACCTAAATAGAGCAGAATAATAGCATTGTCATTATAGGACGTACACTAAGCTATCTACATGAAATTTGTGACCTCAAAATAATTTAAGCACAGAAGGAAGACATCCTTCTTTAACATCTATATAAGAATGCTGGGAGTCTAGGCTGTCGCCATGATGAGTGGCATGGAGATGTTCATGTGTGAGAAGGACTACAGAGCAGGCAGTGCTGCAAAGTGGCAAGATGAATCTTATTGCATGAATATTGCAACTAATCCTGTAATCTGCCTTTAGAAAAATAGAACGACTGGAAGAGGGATGAAGGAGAGGAAATAACAGTTCACATCAAAGACACTGCAGCTACAGAGGACTCCAAACACTGTGCTATGAAAGTTTATGGACAGAAGTTCTGGTTAATGAAACTAAAGAAGGTACCTTTCTGTTACAATCTTAATCTTTCATGCACAGTGCAAATTGTTCCTTAAACCACAGCTGAGATGCAAGAGGAAGAAAACCAGTGTTGCCAAAGACCCCTTCAACTCAAGGGGTCTGCTGGACATGTTGAGTAGCCAAGAGCACACAGCATGAGGTAACTAGGTAATTGGGCATTATTCCTACTGACAGAGATGTGGCAATTACTTACCTAAAAAAAGATGTCAGTGACCTTAATCTAATTAGATTTCAGTTATGAGAACAGAACGCAGCATTAACCCATTATCAGCATACCTGAACCCTGAAGTGGTCACTTTTACCAAATTTGAAGCAACTGATGATAACTGACAAAGAATGTGGAGTGTTTTAATAAAAGCCAGGAATTGTTCATGAATATCCTATTGGGTATCCCATAAACCACAATTCCAAGGACATACAAAATGTTAAACTGGGTCAGAGGCCAGTGTAGTTAAAAGGAGATATTGAAGGCCTGCTAAAACAGAAGGAAAGCTAATATTGAGAGGGCTGGATTACAGGTACATGTCCACCTAGATGGCTCTGGCAAAAAAATGAATTACAAARCAGAAATGGCCAATAGAAATTTATGCACTCTATGTGGAAAGAAGCATGAGGTTGTATGTATCCCAGATGCTGTTGCTGATGTAATAGCAAGTTTACCATGTGTAGCAAAGAAAGATGTAAAGGAACATCTGTTGAAATTAAACATTTGCAAATCAACAGGCCCAGATAACTGACACCCAAGAGCCCTAAGAAAGCCAGCTGGGAGCTTTCAGTACAACTCATGCAATATTTAACAAGTCCTGGGAAAGTGAAGAAATTCCGAGTGATTGGATAACTATGAATGTGGTTCCAGCATTTAAACAGGATAAAATTTATAATCCTGTGAATTACAAACGGGTTAGCCTAACTTATAGGCAGGCTAAAACAAAGAAATTTAAATAGATTCATAGACACATGCAAATAAAGGTAAAACCTGGAATTTAAATAAGTCAACCTTGTTCAGACAAAAGTCTTGTCAGAAATAAATTTGTGGTCTTTACTGACAGCAGTACAAATCTGGTTTCCAAAAGCAATGGCACTGACATAGTGTATTTGGAAGATAGCACATTCTGATGTTTTACAGTCAGTACTTGACTTATTACTATATGGCATTTTCAATATTGCATTATACACTAATAGCAGGACAAAAATTAAATTACTTGAAAGCTGTCTTGTTGACAGAGCTCAACATACAATTCTCAAAACTAATATGTAAAAGAGAAAGGATTACTAATAAGAAAAGTTCTTGGATCAGTGCTAGCAAGTATTTTTATCTTACCAAATCTTTCTGGTAAAAATAAAAATTAAAAAAAAACTTGGCGTGACAGTAAGTAATGGGGACAAGTAACTGACACAAAGCATTCTAGATCATTTTCTGAAATTGTTGGAATGCAACCAGATATGTTCAATACAACTAAACAAAGAGATTACCTCTGGGAATGTACCATGTGAGCTATGGAGCAGGGTGTATTGTTTTCAGAGTAGAAAACAATGACAAAAAGTCAGATGTATGGGACTGTCGGATGGGAAAATGCTCATTTCACCTACTTCAAACAAATCAGGATGGAAGCAGCTTGTTGAATTATTAATGACATGTAATAAACCAGTGATCAGTGAACTACAGTCACTGTGGTGTTCCCCGGGGCTCAGTATAGGGGTCAGTCCTGTTTAATAACTCTATGAATGATCTGGACGAGGGGATCGAGTACATCCTCAGTAAATTCGCAGACGACACCAAATTGGGTGGGAGTGTTGATCTGCCTGAGGGTAGGAAGGCTCTGCAGAGGGATCTGGACAGGCTGGATCCATGGGCCGAGGCCAATTGCATGAGGTTCAACAAGGCCAAGTGCCGGGTCCTGCACTTGGGTCACAACAACCCCAAGCAACGCTACAGGCTTGGGGAAGAGTGGCTGGAAAGCTGCCCAGCGGAAAAGGACTTGGGTGTGCTGGTTGACAGCCAGCTCACTATGAGCCATCAGCGTGCCCAGGTGGCTAAGAAGACCAACAGCGTCCTGGCTTGTATCAGAAATAGTGTCACGAGCAGGACTAGGGAAGAGATTGTGCCCCTGTACTTGGCACTGGTGAGGCCGCACCTCGAATACTGTGTTCAGTTTTGGGCCCCTCACTACAAGAAAGACGCTGAGGTGCTGGAATGTGTCCAGAGAAGCGCAATGAAGCTGGAGAAGGGTTGGGAGAACAAGTCTTATGAGGAGCGGCTGAGGGAACTGGGGTTGTTTAGCCTGGAGAAAAGGAGGCTGAGGGGAGACCTTATTGCTCTCTACAACTGAAAGGAGGCTGTAGCAAGGTGGGTGTTGATCTCTTCTCCCAAGTAACTAGCGATAGGACGAGAGGAAATGGCCTCAAGTTGCGCCAGGGGAGGTTTAGATTGGATATTAGGAACAATTTCTTCACCCCAAAGGGTTATCAAGCACTGAACAGGCTGCCCAGGGGAGTGGTTGAGTCACCATCCCTGGAGGTATTTAAAAGATGTGTAGATGTGGTGCTTAAGTACATGGTTTAGTGGTAGACTTGGCAGTACTAGGTTAACGGTTGGACTTGATCTTAAAGGTCTTTTCCAACCTAAACAATTCTATGATTCTATGATTCTATATATCAGTATCAGTTATATAGCATAAACCACCAGACCTTCTTGTGGAGATGTGGGTGCTCCAGCTGTGCATGCACCCCTGCCACTGCCAGCACCCCACTAAGGCACCACTGTGGGCAAGTGCCCCACGTGCACCCCCAGGAGGGGTTCCCCCATGCCACCCCTGTGCTGGGTGCAGGTGGTTCCTGTGCTCCACTAGGCACTGCTGGGCCCAGCCCAGACAGGGCTGGGGATGCTGTGGGGCAATGCCTGGCTGTGCCCAGCCAGGGTCACTGCTCCTCCTCCCATTCCAAGACCTSTCCCAACACCCCGTTACAGGCTTTAATGCTCCTGTGACTCTGCTTCTCGAGTTGATGCCTTCTTTGTTTCCAAAGTCTCTGTAATTCACTGGATACTCCTTAACTGGTTTATTTTTATCTTGCTCTTTATCATAATTAGTTTGGGGCAAACTCCCTCCCAGTTTTGGGTGTCCCATCACATACACTGTTACCCTCCCATAGCAGGCATTGTTATCAGGCCATTTGATCTTGGATTTTTTCAAAGATTTCAAGAGTGCCATAAAAATGGTCTAGAATTGTAAAAGATCTTTTGCCATGTGTGCTTGAGGCAGCCCGACAGCAGATGTGGGATTAAACACTGAAAGAGTTGTCCAAGGGACATTTGGTTGGAATTTTTGAGGAAAAATGAGTGTAATGTTTTAAAAAACCCTTTCTAGCACTACAATGTAGCATTCGTGTCTTTATAGCCCAAAAATACTTCCAAATAAATTCTTAGTTTCAGAGAGTCAGTAGTAGTTGCATAAGGTGACTTATAAATGAGGAGAATTTTGATTAAATATTTTTTATCTTTCTCTACAGCATCACACATTGATTACAGAGGGCTAACCTTAGAGCTGAAGGCTGCAGCATCTTGAGAAAGATGGATCAGTGTTCAGCTGTGCATGCACAAGCCTCCCAGGTGCCTGACTGAAGTATGCTGCACAAAATTTATGCCGGTCACTGGTTCTCTTTTTTTGGAAGGAGCTTTTTTTCCTTAGCAACCTTTCCCCTCCTTCTGTAGTCTAATTTACCATTCAATGATCGTCTGGAATCTTGTACCTGACTCCCTGACACCATTTATATTGGTCTAAACTATTTTGTCACTGTTGATGGAATATTGGTCTCTTCTGTTTTTTGTTAATGTCTGCCAAAGCTTTGCCAAAGAGAGTGGTGCATTTGGGTGAAATTGCCTGGTCTGTAATATACAGATTAAATTCCTCTTGATATTAATTTTTGTGAAAATTTCTATAAAAGCATTAATAAGTCTTAAAATTAGAAAAGAATTAAAAAGCTTGATGAAAAAATAGGCAATGATTCTGATGTCACAAAATAAAAAATTTGGGAAGCCTGGAATCTAAATTAGAAAAAGAAACTGCTCGGTTTCACTTAAATAAGCACAGATGGTCAAAGTGAGCACTACTTTGTAAGAAAAGCTTTGCCAAAAAAAGTAGTGATAAAATACTGTTTACACTATGATAGTGGGTGTTGTTTTTTTTAATTCTGCGAAAGCATATCCTCATTTGAGACATAACCAACAGGCTATTAAAAATTAGAGGCTTTGGATCAGTCTCAAAATTATTGGACATAAATGGCAATATTAATTATTAACTCTGTAATATTATTCTGTATTTGAGTAACAAGGGTTGAACAGGGAAATGCCAAGAAGAAACCAGAGATCTCATCAGCCATATGATTATAGTGATTTGTGACATGGAGGGGAATTGCAGTAAACAGCAGGCAACAAAGAACAGGATGTACTAACTAAACAGCAGGACAAACAAAATATTTGAAACTAGAAAAATAGCAAAAGAAGAAAGCAGAAGGAACAATTCAGTTTTTACAAGTCAATAAGCAATGCTGAAGTGAATTTGTATAAAATTCTGAATTTAGTCTTACAGTTTTAGCTGAGTTTAGATATTTCATACCTTAAAATCATAGAATCATAGAATCATTAAGGTTGGAAAGGACCTCTAAGATCATCAAGTCCAACCGTCCACTCAACACCACCATGCCCACTAAACCATGTCCCAAAGCGCCACATCTACACGTCTTTTAAATACCTCCAGGGATGGTGACTCCACCACTTCCCTGGGCAGCCTGTTCCAATGCTTGACAACCCTTTCTGTGAAGAAAATGTTTATTTAAAATTTTACTCTAGAGAAAAAAACTTATATGAGTAGCAATTCTGTATTAGTTAACACTATCAATGTTTTTATATGTTTAGTCTATGGGAGTCTACTGATTTGAGATTTAATCTTAACAAATAGAGCTTCAGAGCCATTGTTGAAATATTTCATGTCAGAAGTATCATATATTGAATTCCTCCTGTTAAATCCTAAAAGCATAGATAAGCAACTGATGGAGCATTTCTTCTTATCGCCTACATTTCACTGTAAATCACTGATGTTATTCCTTGCTCTAAATTCATGTTTAAAAGCCATCTTACTACCTTTTGTTCTATCAATCATCAGTATGCCATCATGTTCCTTATTATTTACCTTATTAATTCACATTTAATTCATATTCTTTGGTATTTGCATCTCTCTTTCTCATTCTTCAGGTATTCATTCTTCATATCCCCCTTGTCTCTTTTTAGAAGGATGGATCCTCATCCAAAGTAAATTTTTGCAGTTCTGGTTTTGGGGTATTTGGTAGGATAAAATGGAAAAGATTTCACTTTTCAATACTATTCCCTATTTTAAGAACTCAGTTGTTTGTACTATACACTGTGCTATAATCTATAAACAGCCCATATAGAGTTCTCTTTCCTGAAAAATTTACTGTTTGGTGCTTTTGGCAGCTTTTTAGGTCCTTTCTCAACAATACACACAAGAGGGAACCGAAGGCTGCTACTACCCTGATGTGGAGTCCCAACACTGACTGGGGTGTATTAGCTGACCAGTATTTACACTGGTGAAGCTAAGGGATATTGGTGGTAGGCTGCCTGCATCCATTCAACCTGCCCAGAGGATCTCACAGGCACTTGATAACTCTTCCAGATTGTTCTCCCCTTCTGTAATGCACTTTACTTCAATTTAGGTGACTATACAACTACAATTCAAATTCATCCAAATTCAGCAGCAACCCTGAGCTCCTGTTCTACATGATCTGAACAGATTTTCTGTGTGTGGCTCATGTGGAGAGCGTGATGAGGCTTGGACCTTGTGTCACCAGTCAGGTCACTTGTACCCAATAGAATCAGGCAATCAAGCCATTCTTGATCAATATACTGAGAAAAGGCAGAGTTGTCCAAACAGCAACATTTCACCTTGCCACCCAGGTATTGGTCGCAATTTTGTGTCAGAGAGAGAAGTATTCCAGGCAGGATTACATCATCCTGTAGAAACGAGATGACCAGGAATGGGTCCAAAACATCTGGCTATCCTCAACAGTATCCTCAAGGTCATAAAAGGGTTCACTAACTGTAGCAGGGCAATAGGCAAGATATGCATTTTCTGACACATGGCACATATGGCTGCTTGAATGGCAAGGATGCTCAGTCATACTCTAAATCTCTGTTAATCATCATGAAAATTTCTTACACCATGATAGTTACACTGGCTGAGTACCTGACACCTGTTTCTGGAACCAAGGTGATTTCAATACCACCAATGCAACTTTATTTCATTATGAACAACTTCATCTACATGTACACTTCACTCTTAAGTGCTTAGTTAAAATATTCCTTGCAGATACCTGTTTAACCAATCCTTAAAAATCTCTAACAGTGTAGACAAGTATTACACAACCTTTTTAGGCAATCTGTGTTGGTATTTCACTATCCTTAGAAAGTTTTTCCTAATGTCTAGTCTAAGTCTCCTTTGCTGTAGTTTAAGCCAATTTTTTCTCACACTATCCACTACTGATATATTCCTTTCAATTGTGCAGTAGCTTTTTAAATATTTGAAATCTGTTATCATGTCTCACATCAATCTTTCCTTCTCTAGACCAAACAACTACAATATTTACATCTCTCCTCATCCATTATATTTTCTAGCCTCTGACTATTCTCATTGCTTTTCTTTTTCAAACTGATGTACATCTGTCTTAAAGTATAGTACCCTAACTGGAGACAGCTAAGGTGGTGCTAGTGCTAAGCTAGGCTGGAGAATTTCTTCACATGTCTTAAAAAAGACATGACTCCCTATACAGTCTGGTATTCGCCTTGCCTTCCTTGCTACATGCTGTGATGTTGTTGATTCATGCCCAGCTATGATCCACTACAACCTTGGGATCCTTCTCTGCAGAACCACTAGGCAGCCAGTTGTTTTGCATCCTGCGTTTATGTAGCTGACAATTCCTGGCTAATTATAGACCTCTTTGCTTATCCTTACTGAATCACATCCTATTTTTCTCATATCTCCTCTCCAATTTGTCAAGGTCCTGGCTAAATTCTAACCTTGTCCTCTACTGCGCTGTTCCAGCTTGGTTCTGTCTGCAAATGTAATAAAGATGTTCTTTCTTCCATCATTCATGTCATTAATGAAAATGTTGACTAGTGCCAAAAATGTTGTATAGTCTGGACACAGAACAAAATTTCCTTCTTTATTTAAGTGGATTGACAGTCAGCTTCTTTTACCTTCTGTCTAGGATAAATCACTGCGATAAATAGGCTAAATATTGCCTGTATTGACTATGCTGTTAGCAGGAAACCATACAAACACTCCTAGGCAGAATTTTATTTTATATTTGCTTATCACTTGCACTATATCTCAGCACTGAGACCTCTGAACTAAAACTTTTTGCCTTTCTCAGACCCATTATCAAGATCTTCATACCACACCAACTGGACATCTTTTCCATTCTTGAGATCTGAATGCCTGTGTGGCTGGTTTGAACATCTAGACTAGACGCTCAAATTTGTCTGCCTGTATTTCAAGGAAATAATTTTCACTGCTTCCTTTTCTGCTGAGCCATGCCTCGACATGCCTAAACCTTCATGTAAACAATTGTGCACTTTTATATATTAGCTTTTCTCCAGTTATGCTACTTTTGCTCTACAAGTTCACAGCTTTCTTCAAATTGTTGCTTGACAGATTAAACTACCTTTCAAAACTAATCCAAGTAGATTAAGCTGCTTTGCATTTTGTCTGCTCTTCTTCTCTAGATCAAAATGTCATCTATTCAGTCATTACAGCCTTCTATACCATCAAAAAACATATTTTGTATTTTCTAGTTAAAGAATACAGGGCCAAAAGGAATTCCAGTAGGATCTTCAGGAAAGACTGAATTTTAATTTTCTAAGAACAGCTCTCAGAAAGCTCAGGTAAAAATATTTGGCACTGACCATCTCACCAGATATACAATCTCCTCTGTCTATTGCAAAGATTTCCATTCTTTATATCTTTTTAGTATTTTGAAGTGAATATATTTGTACGTATAAATACATAGACAAAAACTTCTGTCTTTTGTTTAAATAATGCCCAGTAAGTTTATTGACACTGTGGGTCTTGTGTGTTTCTGTCTGGCTTCTAGATCAATATATGTTTTCATCCCTTGAATTAGTTGAAATTTCATAACATTATTTTTCATTTACGTACTGCACAACATTATCAGCCTTCCCAGTCATTCTGGTTCCTCACCACTTCTTCTCCCAGACTGTCAATGAGTCAGAATTTGATCTAAATAATAAGAACCTTTTCTCCCGGTACTACTATAAATTTGTTATTTCTCATCTGCTATTCCCAAACTGTTTAGCTGATAGCAGCAGAGACAATTGCACTATTGTGAGATACTGGCATTCATGTGAGGATTTATGCAGCTCTGAAAAAAGCATGCAGCTGCAAAAAGTACATATCAAACCACCAGAGGATAATCCCAAAGCATAATCACCAGCTCAGACTACAGCAAGAGCCTACTTCATGGTGAAACAGGATGTTAAAATTTTCAACTGCAAGTTTATGGCCCGGAAGACCAAATGTCCAAGATTTTCGTACTACTGAAAGAAGGGCTTTACCATGATCTGATAAGCAAATAAGATAGATGACTTGCTATTCAGAACCTGGCTGTGGACCAAATCATGATAAGAAGATGGAAGAGACATATGATACTCAGCAGCACATAAAAGTGTAACCAGAGCTTTTTACAGCAGATGGGTTTGGTACTGAAAGATTCAGAAAAGAAAGGAAGTTTTAAAACAGCTAATGACTCCTTCCACTCTTCACAACTTAACATGACAAGGAACCATAATGAGATGAACCACAGAGGACTGCAAAGAAACCTGGAGCTGGCTACAGATTTATTTTATTGGCCTTGAGCAGCATGAGCAGTAGAGAGGAAATGTCAGACAAGTGAGAATTGTTTCAGAAGAAAGGCTAAAAATGAGATGGCTGCCAAGCCATTTCCATAACAGAGAGCAAAACTGGAATTGCCGGAGGGGGTTCATACAGGTGAGATAATCCCACAGGTGATAGCTAGCATTCAAAAAGGAAAATTCTTTCTTGATTCAACTTCATAAACTTAGATGGAGAATTTTGATATCAAACAGCATGCTTCAAAATTATGAAAAAAAAGCATAGCATCTTCTGAAATGATACCTCTGTGACTTTTCACGCAAATTCACTTGTTCCTACCACAAAGTCCAAGACAGCCATTACAGGCATGCATGCTGGATACCAGAAAAGAGGGACTGCTTAATGTAAAACATTTGGGGAACTCTGAGCTCTATTCAGAGTAGCTCCTGCACCTACAATGGAGTGGAGTACACAGTTGGAATTTAAAGTCAAGAGAGTATTAGCTGCCAGCCAGGGCTGCCAGACCCTATGTTTCAGACTGAAAAATTCTCCAGTGGCTGAAATACAGGAACCAGGAGTTCTCAGTTTTAAGCCCCTGTAAGAAAGGACGTTTAAAAGCCTTATAATGCCTTCATTTCTAGGAAAATGCCCAGTTCATCAGACTATTGTGTAGCATAGCCTGTGAAGAAGTCGGAGCTAGGGGAGACTCTCCATGTCCACTGCAGAAACTGTGTCACTCTGCAGAAACAAATACAGAGTGTATGCAAGAAGCAGAGATACAAAAAGGAAACAGAAAAGTACTCGGTTATGAGAATACTCTCTGGGAATTCCTGGGGCTTTATGGCATGAGCTTTGCATCAAAGAGTCAGTAAATAAAAGTCATGAAGGACGCAGACCAAGAGGGAAACCAGAAGAGTATCACTTTGCAAAGTCGTACAGTGCTCAAGGCACATACTGAACTCCTATTCCTTAATACACAGCAAAAGCACTATTTAACACAGATATTGGCACAGCCTCTCCTCTTTCTTACATCCTGTGACTTGTGAATAGCCGGAAGCTTCAAAGGGAAACTCTAGGTTGGTTTCTTTAATTACCCATGCTGGCTCCCTTCTAAGACATTGCTGAAACTAACAGATTTTCTGCCACGAGACAAATTACATCTAGCTGCTAGCAGAAAATATCTGTGCCAAATGGGACAGTGTTTTGAAATAGTAGGAAGTCAACTGGAAGACAATTAGGCTGTTGTGATTATATGGAAGGGTTCTGGATAGATAAAATACGGCCTACCTATAGGTGTTTATGTGAAATGCATGGTGTTTATGCTCTTTGTTTATGCAATGTGTTTATGCTCTTTGTTTATAATACTATGACTGATTTCAATTAATGCTGGCAACATGAAGACAATTTATTCAGACTTATGTAGAGGTTCATGTTTCTTGCCAAGTTGTCTTTCTTTTTTTTAATTTATCTTTAAATATGTTCCTTAAAACTTACTGTTAGAGGGATACAAAAACAAAAGACATACTGATTTTTTACGACTATTACAACCCAAACACTAATAATGAAACCTTTAAACAAGGTATTTTTCTTCTTAAGTTCCTGTACACTGGTGTTTGTTTGACTATTGTTAGTATCTTTTCTGAGCTAAAACACACTATGCCTAACTATATTCCTCTTTCTAAGTCATGTTAATTTCAGCAAGAGATTTATAAGTAAAGAATTCAGCAGATTGAATTTGTATAGCTCACAAGTTGGATTTAGCATTCCAAAAATATTTAACCTATTCCAGGTCAAATTCACTACGTAGGTGCTAGTTTAAAAAAAAATAAAAAAATCCAAAGCCAACAACCAAATAAAACCCCTTTAAAAACAAAACCACAGAAAATCAGCATCGTATATTATACTACTGTATTTCCATCCACTACTTTTACATGAGTTCAAGGTTACCCAAGTTCACTATGAAATTTCACTATCAAAGTTCAATTTGCTTTCATATTGGTAATGGAACCCATTACCGAAGCTTAGGTTTCCACATCACTAATGAGAAAATTAACAGAAAACAATCCCTGAACTAACTGCTGAGGAACTCCACTGTGATTTCTGTCTTGCCTAATTTTTCCCCAGGCAACACATGTCTTTGAGAGTTCTCCTGAAGACACTTCTTGCCTAACTCTGGCCCAGTGCCTATATTCTTCTTTGTGGAACTGTACTATGTGTGTTAATGAAGTCTAGATAGATTAGATTAATAGCTGAGGGGGAGGGTGTCTTGAATGTTTGTTATCTTGTCAAAGAAGCTTTTGGATTAGTTTCACATAAATCCATAAATCCATAAAGCCATTTTCCTGTGATCTTCATCCTTTCTTTCAAAATATGTTCTAGAGCCCAAAATACAGTTTCTCCTTCTTAAATATAGAAATTTTTATTAATTTCTTTCCTAACAATTTGCTAAATAACCTATTAGGCACAGATACAGATATTTCTTATATTTGACAAGATCTTGATAAGCTGGTGATAGAAATCATACTTCTCATGGGCAAATTCTTATTATAAAGACAAGGATTACAGGAAATAATTGTACCACAGCTAAAGGTAGTTTCATTTAAGTCCTGCAGAAAGTAATAGGAACCATTATACTTGAGGAAGATTTCATTAGGTTTGAAACAATAAGTCTGAGATCATGTGAGATTTAGAAAAACTCTCAACTAAATCTCATAAGATGTGTAATAAAATCAAAAGAGTTGGCAACAATCTTGATCCATCTCATAAACTCTAGATAAATATGAACAGATGTAGATAGTGTAATTAAATTGATAGGGAAGTTTATTTCCCAAGAAATCATTCTGAGAATCAGAATTAGACACAGACCCCTTGAAATCTAATTGATTTTTGAAACAACAGAAAAATACTTTAAAGCTTTTTCCCTTCTGAGATCTTCCTAATTATACTTTCCTCTTCTGAAATATTTCTCACTCCCTTGTGGCTATATGAAATATTCACTTTATCAATGATAAAGGGGAGAGGGGAATAGCTCTTCTAAAGAATAAACAGTGAAGCTGTGTCCTATCTAATACACCAGTGGAAATTTCCCTTAAAATAAGGGAAATAAAATTGTGCTTTAATCACTTTCAGTTACAGCAATTTTAAATGTAACTCAGAGTAATAGGTAGTTAAAAGTCCAGAACTTTTTAAAAAGGAGAAGTTAAAGGTCTAATAAAGAATTAAAACAGAGGAGAAACAGAGGAAATCAGGAACACACTGTTGAAGTCACTGGAGCCATTTTCTGATGCCTGCTGTGCTATTGAGATTATTTTCACTAGGATTTGGAGGCCACATTTTTAGGAACAGACAATAATCCAAAGACAAGCTATTGTAGCATTGTGTAAAGTCAAAAGTTGGGAACATTCTTTTACTTAGCTCTCCCAGCAGCTCGGTCATCCTAAGTAAAATGTTACTAAATAAAAAATGCTTTTAGCATTTTTCATATGCTTACCTCTTTCATATGTTTTTGATACATGTTTTTTCTAACATGATGCTTCTACAAAAACAAAGAGCTACACAAATAGAAACAACCATCATCTCGAATTTCATGAAAATATTAATTAGAAAATACGTAGCTGACTGTCGGCTTCCCATATGAGCTAAAAGACTCATCCTGGGCCAATAAAGAAAACAGAAGAAGGGTGAAAAAATTATAGAGATTTTATTTCCTCCAATGTTTCTATGATAGAACAGACTAACATGAGTTCTGTCCTCAGTTAGGCTGAAATTTGTCAGACAAATGACTACAATAAAAAGAAGCTGCATGTCTACTGGGGCACCTCTGAAGCCTAAAACAGAGTCATGGCAACTACATGAAATCACTCTAAGAACTGGCAGAGGTGCTGAGCCTCAGTCAAGGTTATTCAAAACTAAAGAAATTTAGGAAAGGCTGTCTATTCAGGGAAACTGGAAGAAGATCTAGAGAGCATTTTAGTGCTCCAAGAATAATCTTGTTGCCTAAACTCAACGTACTGGTCAATTGAAAGTCCATCTTTTGGGTGATATTTTAATCATCTTTTAGTCCATCTAGCACACTTATGTACTTGAGATACCCTGCACACCTACAGTGTCTAGCCTTATCTAGTTGAGTTATCATGTATTATCACCTTCTGCAATGATTTAAACTCCCTCTCCAACATGAAGCTGCAACCCAGAAAGTCATTATTGCAACTGTATCTCTTGTGCATCCTTATATTTGAGGTATGTTTATAGCATGTTTTTCTGAGATCAGGTGAAAAACCCATGATAAGTTTCCACCTTTCAGGTGGCATGGAGAGCTGACCTGCTTTTAAGACTTTTTGCGTATGTGATCTACTTTGCCTAACTACTAAACAACAGATTGTGCTGGAAAAACACTCACTTTCCATACTTCTTGTTGATGCTGGAAGCATGGACGGTCAAAACCACAGTGGCAATGGGTGCTTGACTTAGTATTGCAATGACTCAGGAACTTTGCTGGAAAGGCGGAGAGGTGCGGTTCCAGTCATTGTTCTCTTCAATGTTTCTGTTTTTTATCCAGTTATCATCTGAAGTATAATGCACAAACAGTTCTGGGCACATGGCCCGGGAGCCAAGCTTTTCCAAAAGCAAAATGAGTTCTCTAACCACTATGTTACAAAGCCAGTCTGTTCTCCTTGCGCATTCCCATCTGTACCATAGCCCAGCATCACCCAGAGTGAGGATTGCTTGCTATGCAAAATGTTGGGTGATCGGTGCATTTCCTGGCCTGAAAGCCAGGTCTCCTGCTTCCTGGACAAGTACTCTAATTGTCAGACCAGTGTCTAAAAGCTCTTAATTAGATACTCGGATCTGGTCACCTAAATCCTGTAAGTGGTTTCACACTCTGAAGTGTAGCTTTGCTAAGGCGTCAAAGTTCATACAAAAGATGAGTTTCAGGTACACCCTTTTTGGGATTTGGGAGGGGGGGTTGATCTGACATACTAAAAGACAACAAAACCAAAAGGACTAATTTCCTCCTGTGTAGGAATAGGCCCCTCATTCATGAGGCAACAGAAGAAAAATTACCTCACCTAAGGACACTTCTCATTTCAGGAAATTCTGTGTATCACTATAACCACCAAACTTCATGTCTTAACAATGCCACCTTGCAAAACCAAATGTGCCATTTTCACAAGCTTTCCCTCAAAAAAAGGTTTGTCTGGAGATATAACAATAAAACCATACTTGAGAAAGCAGCATAACCACTGGAGAAATGAAAATTAATGTTTATTCACTTGGAATCAATGCCATTTTTAGTTTATGTGGCAGCCAGGTACAATGATAATACATTTGAATATAAAAGGTGTTACATATCTAGCTTTCCCATACTTAAAATGCAAATTCATGTGTCACAGCGAATAAAGGAACTTCATAGGTTCATCTCCCCTATGAACTATGTCATCATTCATTACTGTATATATGTTATGACGAAAACTGATTAAATAGTTATGTTACTTGATATTGTTGGCCAGACTCTTCTTTTAACCAGACTTTTCATCCATCTTTCCCACACTCCATTTTCCACTTGCACATAGAGAGTGTCTGACCCTAGGAGAATCCATTTGTGCCTGTGGTTATGTGGTTGCCACACCTAAGTGAAAGAAACATATAAAAATTTCCTGGCTCCATACCAATAATTCTCTTTTGAGAATGCCTGGAAATGGTAATTAAGAGTAGGCCAGAAAAGAATCTTTCATCGTAACAAGTCTGAATTTCACTGTTTCAAATAAAAAAGCCTGCTGGAGACCACAATCACGTCCTTCCAGTAACACTAAAAGAAGAAACGATTAAATGCCCCTTGTTGAGCAAAAAAAGGATATAATGAAAACCATGGCCCAAACCAAACTGAAGGAAAACACAGGGGCCAGGAATTAATTAGTGAAGCTATTTGTATTCATTTGTCAGAAGGAGCTGAGAAGCAGCCAGTGGAGGAGGCTTCAAAACAATCAGTGAGAGTGTAAACTTGAACGAAAATAAGACAAAGCAGGAAAAGGAGTTTCTTGGGTAGAGCACTGGAAAGAAAGCTAGGCTGAGAAAGCAAAGCAAAGGAATTCCCCTAGGTGTCTTATTCTTACTGTGTTCTGGAAAACAGAATTTTGTGTATGGCATTTGGTAAATTATCACGTGAAAGAAACAAATAATTCTAACATAAATTTGTCTTAATAAAAGCAATAAAAAAAGCCCCAAATATTGGCCAATTCCTTGGGCCAAGTAAATGACACTGTAATGTAGTTCTTCTGGGGGTTTACATTGTATTTCCTCTCCTGATTCCTCAACCTGATGTGATTGTTCAATCTCAAAGTAACTTTTTGACAAGTGTGACTCATGCATGTGTCCTTCTGACATTGTTCCACAGCTGAAGAAAGAAGTGGAGCCACAATACTCTTCTCATCTCCTCTGCTTCAGCTCCCAAGGAGAAGGCATGAAACAGAGCTTTGAACTATGTAGCCACATCAACCTGAAGTGAAAGATGACAAAATGCAACTTGGACAAAGGAGATATAGTTACAGAAAGGGTTTCTCTGCATATCTGTTATTAAGACAAGAGAGGAGTGAATACAAACTTTTCCACTTAATGTTTTCACTTCAGGGGACTGAAATGGAGTCCTTCTTTCTGTTCTTGAATAATATGAACACTTAAAGCCCTCCTCTTGCTCCCATGAAATTCATGAAGCTCCCATAGAATTCGGTTGTTGAAGATCAAGTTGTCAGTGCCTGACAAGACCCAGAATTTGGAAATTGTCATTTATCAAGATATGAAATGCCACTGATGATGATGGTGATGAATTGCATCTAGGACACCAGCCCAGTATCTGGAGTTTGTCCTCTTTGTACCTAGCACTTTAATCTGTCCTTGAAAAAGCTTCAACCCCTCCTAGGCGAGTGCTATGCACACAGAGATGGAGGTAGGTTGCATCCATCACTATAAATATACTTGGTGCTTTTCCCATAAGAAAACGTTGAAGAATCCCAGCCAATTCAAGTTTCACAATGCATTAACAATAATTGCTTTTGCCTACACTGGGCATCCAGATTACAGAAATGTCATGCAGACCATATTTCACTAATTTGTGTGTGAGATGTCATTCTTGTATGAGGCTGTTGAAAAGTTTATTAAAGACCATCCTATTGTCCTCGCCCTCTTCCTTAGATGCTATATAAATGAACTAGTCAAAGGACCATTTACTTGGGTGTGACTTGCTAGCAATAGAGCTATACTAGCTGTTTTTCGCAATCTTGTTCTATTGTATGATCATAGAATCATAGAATAGTTTGGGTTGGAAGGGATATTTAAAGGCCATCTAGTCCAACCCCCTGCAATCAGCAGGGACATCTGCAACTAGACCAGGTTGCTCAGAGCCCCGTCCAACCTCACCTTGAATGTTGCGATGGATGGGGCATCTACCACCTCTCTAGGAAACTTGTTCCAGTGTTACACCACCCTCATTGTAAAAAATTTCTTCCTTATATCTAGTCTGAATCTTCCCTCTTGTCCTGTCGCAACAGGACCTGATAAGAAAGATGGGGACAAACTTTTTATAAGCCTCCTTTAAGTACTGATAGGCCGCAATAAGGTCTCCCTGGAACCTTCTCTTCTCCAGGCTGAATAATCCCAACTCCCTCAGCCTTTCCTCATAGGAGAGGCGTTCCATCCCCCTGATCACTTTTGTGGCCCTCYTCTGGATCCGCTCCAACAGGTCCTTGTCTTTCCTGTGCTGAGGGTTCCCGAGCTGGATGCAGTACTGCAGGTGGGGTCTCACCAGAGCAGAGTAGAGGGGCAGAATCACCTCCCTCGACCTGTTTGCCATGCTTCTTTTGATGCAGCCCAGGACACGGTTGGCCTTCTGGGCTGCGAGTGCACATTGCCAGCTCATGTCCAGCTTTTCATCCACCAGTACACCCAAGTCCTTCTCAGCAGGGCTGCTCTCAATCCCTTCATCCCCCAGCCTGTACTGATGCTGGGGGTTGCCCTGATCCATGTGCAGGACCTCTCACTTGGCCTTGTTGTACCTCACGAGGTTCACATGGGCCCGCTTCTCAAGCTTGTCCATGTCCCTCTGGATGGCATCCTGTCCCTCAGGCGTGTCAACCGCACCACTCAGCTTGGTGTCGTCTGCAAACTTGCTGAGGGTGCACTTGATCCCACTGTCTATGTCACTGATGAAGATATTAAACAGTACTGGCCCCAGTATGGACCCCTGAGGGACACCACTCGTCACCGATCTCCATACGGACATTGAGCCATTGACCACTACCCTCTGGATGTGGTCATCCAACCAATTCCTCACCTACTGAACAGTCCACTCATCAAATCCGTATCTCTCCAGTTTAGAGAGAAGGATGTTGTGGGGTACTGTGTCAAAGACCTTACAGAAGTCCAGGCAGATGACATCTGTAGCCCTTCCCATGTCCACTGATGTAGTCACTCCATCATAGAAGGCCACTAGGTTGGTCAGGCAGGACTTGCCCTTGGTGAAGCCATGCTGTCTGTTTCGACTCACCTCCCTGTCCTCCATGTGCCTTAGCATAGCTTCCAGGAGGATCTGTTCCATGATCTTTCCAGGCACAGAGGTGAGACTGACTGTAGTTCCCTGGGTCTTCCTTTTTATCCTTTTTAAAAATGGGGGTTATGTTTCCCCTTTTCCAGTCAGTGGGAACTTCACTGGACTGCCACAACTTCTCAAATATGATGGATAGTCGCTTAGCAACTTCATCCGCCAGTTCCTTCAGGACCCGTGGATGGATCTCATCAGGTCCCATGGGCTTGTGCACCTTTAGGTTCCTTAGATGGTCTTGAACCTGATCTTCTCCTACAGTGGGTGGCTCTTCATTCTCCCAGTCCCCACCTTTGCCTTCTGCGGTTTGGGTGGTGAGGCTTGAGCACTTGCCAGTTGAAGACCAAGGCAAAAAAGTCATTGAGTATCTCCGCCTTCTCCGTATCCCGAGTAACCATGTGTCCTGTTTTTATCTGGAGAGGGCCCACATTTTCCATAGTCTTCCTTTTATCCCTGATGTACTTATAGAAGCTTTTCTTGTTGCCCTAGACACCCCGGCCAGATTTAATTCTATCAGGACTTTAGCTTTCCTAATTTGATCCCTGGCTGCTCGGACAATTTCTCTGTCTTCCTCCCAGGCTACCTGTCCTTGCTTCCACACTCTGTAGGCTTCCTTTTTGTGTTTGAGTGTGTCCAGGAGCTCCTTGTTCATCCATGCAGGCCTCCTTGTGAACATCTCAGTGTTCACAAATCAGCTGCACCAACGTCTTTTTGGACAATGAAGTTTAGAAAATCAACCAGATTCTTCTTGTCCTATATTTGCCCTCCTCATTTCTCAGAATCAACTCCATCATTCTCTAATTCTTAAAAGATTGCCTTGGATAGTTCTTTAAATGTTGTTGGGTCTTTAGTTTCTGTCATGATATCTATAAAATTGCTTGTCCAAAATGCACATTGACTAAATTGAAACACAGCAAATTATGTTGTAATTGTATTGTAAATGTTGCAGAGGAGGATTTGGAAGAGAGCATGAGAGTGACTGTGACAAGAACAGAACCTTCTGAGAGTAATCACCTGCACCAGTCATCACCACCATTAGCAGACTTATTACTTGGTTCAGTTATTTGTGCTTTCTATAATTAAACAAAACAATAACTTATTGCAGAACCATAATGCTCTGCCCTTGTATATGCTATTTTTGTAAAAAACAAAATAAAAAAAAATTGAAGTTAATTTTGGAAAAGGTATAAGTTTCTTGTAAAATTCAACTCTAGTGTTGGTTCTGTTTAAGAGTTGTGGCCCATCATATCATTTCTATTTCTTAATTATTATTGTCACAAGTATTAAATTGAGGATGTAAGGTTGTCAGCCTGTATGAGTAGGAATACCATGGTGCAATACAATAATGGAAGATAGGAAGGTCTGGGGGAGAAAATAATCATTTCAGCTGGTATTTAGGTTGGTAGTAATATGCCCGTGATATGATGATCATATTTACTACTTCACTGGAAATTAGAAATTCCTGATCAAAGACAAGTCCATACTACAAAAATGTGATTGCTTGTATCTCAGTTGAGATGATAGACAGTTCATTTTATTAAGCTGTTTTGTGCTTTTCATCCAACAACAAATTAAAATAGAATTTGGTTTTAATAATTATATGTTCCTGCAGATCATTCATCTTGGTATGCTGTGAAAATTATCCTTTGAAGGTAAGTTAATTAAATTCCCTGCTCAGCAAGCATTCAGGCAACATTTTTTTCCAACTTGTTCTTACTTGTGGTCAGGAGGAAACCCATCAGGGTTAAATTTGAAGATTTATGTGATGATTATTCTTTCTACCAAAGTAGTGGACTTATTATGAATCCTCTTTCTCTATAGAAAAGCAACCTTTCTCCATTCAAACTAAAGTAAATGTGATCAAGTCTCATTTGATACAAATTCTTTTTATACCATAAACTTCCCCTAAGTTTCAGCCATGAGTCAGAGTTTTTGTTGTTGAACTGAGCTTGCTGTTGAAGTCAGTTTAGTCTGTTATTTCATTAGATAAAGGTCATTAGTAACACCACATAACTTCTATACATTTTTTTTTTATCTCTGCCTATCTGGTAAAATTCTAAATGATGGTACCAGCCAAAAATGGAAAACACATTTCCTGGGGTACCACTGCTTTTCTTCAGACACCTTCAAATGTAACTGACTGATTACCTCTAAGACAAAGGTGAGAAATCAGTCTCCACATCTTGAAAGCAGGAATCCAATTGAATTTATTCTTTTCCTTACTGTCTATCATTTAATTTCTCTTGAGCCAGAGGCAAAGACATGTATATAGTTGAAAAGTTTAATATCTCTTGCTGGAGCCCTCCTCCTCAACAACATACTGGGAAGCAGACTGAGGGAACAATATGTTTTTAAAAATGTCAGAAATTCAAAACATTTATGTGAAAAGAAGAAGTTGTTGGCTTTCTCTCACTTGGGGGAATATGTCCTCCAGTAGTGACCTCAAATTGTTAAAGACATCTTAAAGGACAGAGTGTATCAAAGGAGAGCTTCTGCTATAGGCATTTGAGGAATAGTTTCCCCAAAAAACATATTTTCATGAAGTGTGAGGCAGAAGAGCATTGTCCAATATTCATTTTATTCTCCTTCTGGCCACATGAGTATCACATGAAGTATTTAAATAAGACAGAGAAGTAAAATGTCTTTGTGTGCATACATAATGCAGAATTTTACTTCCATTTTATTGCTGCATGTGACCTTTAATTTCCTCTGTTGTACAGGGTTTTTTTTACTGTTTATTCAGCAATTCAGCTATGGCACTGAGTGACATGATAGGACATCAGAAAATTCCTACAGCTTAATTTTATAACTTTGTAGCAATGCTTCTTTTATCTTGATCAGTTCTATTTCCATCAAGTGAGAGAGTAGGCACCCAAGAAAAAATAGTCTCACCTGATTAATGTGTATTACTTCCACCAGCAAGTACTCAAAAATCAGACCTTAATTGAAGAAACAGTCACAGAATATTTCAAACAACCTTAAAAAAATTCCATAATGTGTGAAATTTGAATGTACTAGAACGTAAATACATGGCTCTGGACCCAGACGTCCAGATTTAGCAACGCACTTGTTTCTCTCTGCTGGCCAAAACTCTAATGCCTCTTTAATGCCAACAATTTTTAAAGTGTATTTTTCTACATTTTAAGTGGGAAACCATAATCCTTCTTTCCCCTGTCCCTGAGCTATCCCATATCCAATAAATAATCCATTTTTGCTAAAATTTTTCTTTAAATTAAAAAAAAGTACAAATCCTTATTTTATAGTAAAAAAAAAAAAGGCGTATATGCCAAAATAGTCTTCCCATTAAAATTTCTAGCTCTTTGCTAATGACTAGGTGGTCATGGATTTTTTTGCAATATGATGAATTTCTGCTAGAAAAACAGCAGTGATCAGAAAGTATTGTATTTGCCCCATACATACCAACTCTTTGTAAAAAGCTTGGTATTTATTTAAAGCGTACAGCACATAATTTAGAAAGGTTCTTTCAGAGATACTTTTCCATTTTACAGAGCCTGTCTGGCATTGTATCACAGTGTCCCTCAAGTTTTCATCTGACAAGACCCATACGTGCCATCATTATCATTTAACCAATGGGTAGTTGAGGCAAAGGGAATTTCAGTGTGGCTTACCCAGGGTGGCACAAGCAGCCCTTGGGCACAGCACAGGTCTGAGTCGTGGTCTGACGGTGATATCCCAGGTATGTTGCTGTCCTGTCCTCTGCCTGGAGAAATGACAACCGCATTGTAATTTTAGACTGGCAGAAATTTACATATACAGACATCTTTTCAGACTTATTTTGTGAGGATGTGCTATATTGCTTGCACTAATTCTCAGTGATCAGAGAGTCTCTTTACTACATCCAAGGAGCACATTCTGTACCTCTTTTGCTGTTCCCAGCTCTGAGTTTTGAAGACGTTTGCTGAATTCATGCATTCTAATAGAGTTTTAAAGATAAAATACTACCATAAGGAATAAATAAGTCACAAACAGAGGAGGACAGAGAAAAAAAATCCAGAAACGCTGAGCTTATGCAGAGCTGGCTCATACTCAAAAAAACAGTATTCCCAGTGGTTGAGATTTCATTCCAAAAACTCTTGCAATCACATTTCTTATATCCTTGAAAGGATGATGGAAAGAAGTAGGTTATTAAGTGTAGGAGCATTTCTGCTAAAACATGTCTAAGCAGATGTTAAAAGCTACAGAGCTGACAGAGAAAATGTGTAAGAGTAAGTAGCACTAACTTTACACCAATTAACTGCTGCCACATTACCAATTTTGTGGACTCAACAACAAATGAACTATATGGTGTAGGAATTTGTTATGCTTTTTTTATTAAAGATGTGTTAATTTATTTGCTTTTATTAATTACTACATATAGATTTCATTTGCATTTGGAAAAATAGCTCTTAGGTTTTCAAAATTCACTTTTGACAAAATACTTCATGACAATGGCCCATCAGAAAAATTTGGTGCTATCATGTGTTCTTTCCTCAAAAGGTGCTTTATTTTTGTGATTGCAATTATCCTACTCCTTAGTTATCTTCATTTCTAAGGATGCACTGCTGACAATGCTRTTTTTCACTGCAGGGCTTCATTTTTGTTCTGGCTGTAATTTGTACAGCAACTTGGCATCTTTTCTGCTCAGTGTGGTTAGAGAAGCAGCACTAAGCACAGTGCACCCATCAAGAAAAGTTAAAAAAAAAAATTAATTTTACAGTTAAATAAACCAGTGTGAAAAAATATAACAAGCTCAAGTCACAGAACAAACTGAAGTGGATGTCTTGTCTGGTAACAGGTCTTATTTATCTGCTGGAACCACAGAAATCTCAGTTACTGTATCAATGACCTTATCAGACTCTATCTGCTATGGGTGCTCCAAGACTGCTGTCAGGATCAAATCAATCCATCTCTTTCACTCCAGCTGAGCTGCATAGAGCCCTTTAGGGAATGTGGGACCCTACATGTCCAGCTATGGGAAGCCAGGCAGGCTATATGAGGTGTGCACTAGATGCCTGCAAGGCAGTACTGAGTCAGAAGACAGACATTTATTGATATGAGACATCCCAATATGTCTTACTCTGGCACAGACATGCCAAAGGTTGTAAGAGCCCTTCCATATCTAGATGCTGTCTACACATCTTCTGGGCTTTTTTTTAATGCATCTTGGCATGACCCTCAGCTGAGCAATTCTGAGATCTTCAATTTGAAGATAGACAGGTGTGGAGGTATCAAAAGAGTGAACTCTGTACACTAGTCCCTCCCTGATTCTCAGTGGAGTGCAAGAAATGAGACCTGAAATGCAGTGTCAAGACAGGGAACTGTCAACCGAGGAAGTGGCCAAGTTGGTAGCTCAAGAGAGAGATCCAGGAAACTGCTAACAGAGGAATAATTCAATCTCTTTCTTATTTTTAACATATGTGAAAATCTTCAGAAGTGGGGATAACTAGTGCTCTGAATAAAGAGTGGCTTCTGCAGGGAAGCAAAATAGACTACTCATTAGTACACATGAAACCATGAAATTTTTGATTTGCTCGTGAAAAGGCAAAGATGGGTCAATACCCATGTAGTTGACATTGATATTTGAGTGCAGTAAGTGAATTGCTACTGGAAGCCTTATCAATAATGTTTACCAGTCTGGGATGGCTTACAGAATTCAGCCTATTGTGTCAGGAAAATGAAATATTATTTATCCCTAGATATCCCTGTCCCATTTTCAGTGTAAATGGTACAGTTCCTGTGTCTGCAAGGCACATCTTGGTAAGTATATGTGATACCTGTCTTGATGCCAGCCGACATATCCTCAGAGGGCTTAAGATAAAAATAGCATGCCATCGGGAYATGGTCCTGAGCAACTGACTCTAGGTAGCCCTGCTTGTACAGTCAGGTTGGACAATATGACTTCCAGAAGTCCCTTCCAATCTCAACCATTCTGTGATTCTGTGAACATCTCAAAAGTGATAGTAGGACCTGCAGGGTTATTACTAAAGCCAGGTATGATTAATTTGCCATCATACAATGACAAAAGAGATTTCTTTGCTAAGGTCACATGTGTGAGGGTGTAGACATGAGAAAATAAGCAATATCCATCAGCTGAGTTTTGTATTTGGGTTGGGCAACTTTACACTTTCCTGGGCACATTGATTGCATATCCAACACTGTTCTCACTGCCTTGGGAAGAATGAAGGAGCTCTGAGAAAGAGAGGCCACAGAAAATAGGACCTATGGCGACCTCAACAAATCATCTAGTTCATTCCTTTTCTCTAAAGGAGGATCAACAATACAGTATCATTCTTCTATTCTCTTTTTAAACCTTGAAGCTATCATAACCTCCCTATGCTCTATTCAACAGTATATCACTGTTGGTTCCTTTTCTCGCCCTAATATCAACTTAAATCTTTTTCTTTAGAGTTTACCTCACCACCTCTTGTCCTAACCCATCTGGCATGAGGAACAATCTATTCCTTACCTCATATTAGCGATCATCTAGCCTTTGCCTCTCTAAACATCCCACCTTCTACCAACTCTTCTTCATAGGCCATGGTTTTTCAGATGTTTTATCATTTTCACTGTTTTCCTCTGGGATTTTTTGAGCTGGTCCACCTCTTTCTCAAAGTGCAGGGGTCAGAAGTGAATATGGTGTTCCAGTAGAGACTTGTGGTGCCTATATAGCAGAAGGATTATTTCACATTTCATATATGTGATATTACTGCTTATACCTTTCACCTTGGTATTTGCCTTTTCCAGATCTGCATGATATTGCAGATTCATAGTCAATGCATCTTCAAACTGTGAGGTGGTTACTCTCTAAATTCAGTATTTTCCACTTGTTCTAACCAAAACAGCAAACTCTTTTTTGCTAATTTTCCAAATTTTGAGGACTTTTGGCATGTTCACTTTCTTTGACTGGATTAGACTGGATCCCAAACTGTTAGATAAAGTTTAGGTGAGATGAACTCTTTCTAATCATCCCTAGTGAACAGCATCCTTTTTCAAAAAGTATCTCTAATACCATCAGTTAATTTTAAGTTCTCATCCTGTCCTACAGATTTCTTCAGCCTCTCTCAATTTGGCATAATTTCTGGTTCTAATAAACATATCTCTTATTCAAGCACGAAACTTTTCAGTAAGTAATGAAATGTGAATAACTTTGGGCATAGGAAAAACTCCATATGTCCTTCCATTTGGACACTGGACCAATGACAGCTATTCTGAGTGTTTCTTCCAGCCAATTTTGCGCCATCTTTTGGTTATTTCCTATTGACCACACTTTCTTCATTGCTTACGAAAATATTATGAAACAGTGTGAAAACTGTTAATAAAGCCAAGTAATATCACACACTTACTGCTTATCTCCTATCCACAAGGGCGGTTATCCCTTCCCACAATGAAATTAAATGGATTTAAAATAATTTGTTCTTGAGAAATCCATTTTGGCTCTAGTGTTGATTCAAGGCTTAAGTAACTGAGACACCATGCCTTGTGTTTCCAGTTCAAAATGGTCACGATTGGTGTAAGGGGTCCAATACTAGACATATCAAACTTACAGCTATGAAATGCAGCCCAGCTCTGTCTGCATCTCACTTGCTGTGAATTCAGTATCCTGCACCACACCTATGCTGTGGAGCCTGGAGGCCTCCCACCTCCGTGTCTCCCCAACCACTTTCCGCACATCATGTCCCCATATTTTTTTTCCTGCCTCTCCATTCCCGCCTCTGTTGAAAGGCAAGGCAGGATCCTGGTTGGAAGGGGGCTGGAGCATGGTCCTGTGAGTGCGCCAGCCTGGCAGATCTGGGAATCAGCACAGTGTAGCAGCACCAATCCTCTCCTGTGGGCAGACACAGTCACTGGTCTTAGGGTGCCAGTCCCCTCCACGACTACTCAGTCACTGACTCATTGGTATGTTTGGCAATGCACATCTGCACATCTGCAGCAACCGTGGCCAGGGCCTCTGGATTGCTCACTATGACCTGGTGCTGCATATTCATCATCTCCTTACCTTCTAAGTGTTCATGCCCAGAAATAAAAGCGATGATGACTTGTTTATAGTTCTTTGAGTTTTTTCCTCCATTTCTCTTCTTGAAGAAAAGCATCACAAGATCCTTTCTGTAGTCTTGTATAACTTCAACATCTTTTCACAATTTTTCAGAGGAAATCATTAATGCCTCCACAGTCATGCGTCTCACCTGGTGCAAGAATGCTAATATGGAAACTCCTAAGGCAATAAGAAACAGACAGACTAGATTTATCATAAACAATGTCATTATAAATAATTCCTTAGAGTAAGCACACCATCTGCTTTTCTGTGCTCCACCAACTTTTGTAGCTCTGATGGGAGAGGCTGCCAAGACAAATCTTGGCAGGTCCCACTGATACCTGGTAGGGTGCCAGCCAAAAAAGTTTGTCAGCTCAATCATATTTCTTTCTTTGACAGGATAACTGGATTATAGGGTAGACAGGAAGCAGTAGATATGATATGATATGATATGATATGATATGATATGATATGATATGTCTGGATTTAATAAGCTTATGATAGTACCTCACATGACATCCTCATAAACAAACAATGGAAATACAGTCTAGAGTGGTTGTTCATAAACTAGAGTGACAACCCCACTTAGCATCATGACAGTCATTAGTGGGACTACAAGCTCAACCAAAATTCGGTTGTTTATGCAAGTATTTGGATTGCATAAAATTATTAGTCTGTAAGTGGTCTCTCACAACCAGAATAAGTTTGCACTTCACTAGTCAAAATGAAGCCACTATAGATTAGGTGAATAAGCCATTGAAAAACTAAATTGAAATAGTAATTATTAAGGGCTCACTATCAAACCAAAAGCACCTAGCAAGCATGGTTCAAAAAAGGTTTTACTTAACCAGGTCATATCTTCTCATTATACAATTTATTATATAAATATAATTAAAATTTAGTGTGTGTTATTATTCATTATATGTTATTGATTATATATTGTTATAAATAATATTCTATATTTACATGAATGACTTGACAGATAATTCATTTATGAACAAGACAGTTACAAACAAAGTACGTAAGGATCATTAACAAGTGTCATACATAAGACAGATGAAGTAATGATACTTCCGTTTGCTTTGAATCTTTGTATTCAAATTTTTCATTCAATTCTTTCTTGCATGCTTTGTAGCAATCTTCCAAACACTGCATTAGTTTGAAGCAGCAGCCCCTTAGTGAAATTTATTTAGACCTTAAAATCTAAATAAAGTCATGGTAAGATAAGGAAGGGCAATAGAAAAAATAGAAGTAGAGGAGGGACTGAAGAAAGGGGCACAGAATGAAAATGAATTGCCTTAACATTTTCTCTCACTGTTTTCTCTTGAGAGGAGGAAACAAAATGTTGACAAATAGCCACAATGTAGGATGTCTCTAAATTGTACTCTGCATATTTATTCCTTATTAATATATATATTTCACTAAATGACCTTAATGCCTTTGACTTTCTAAATGCAGGAAATAAGCACACAAACAAGAAGACAGATTGAGATTAGCTATAATTATTAAAAAAAGAACTTTACCTCCCTAGAGACTATCAAACTTTTCCACGGTATTCATAATTCAACTAAGGCATTGTTCACCTGATGGATATTTACAAATCTTATCTCCTCAGGTCTCTTCTTTCAGTAGTCTTTGGATATCTGCCACAATTACTCTTTCATGGGAGCATGATCTGGCACTGTTTTCCCTTCTTCATATAGATTCTCTTCAAGCACAGGTGCTTTCCCAAGTCCCATTCATGCCATTGCTTGTGAGCGATCAGCAAACAATGAGGCAATTCAGAAAGAGAGAGGGATTTGGACACCTGACTGTGTTAAACATTTCTACTTATCTAGCAAGCAAGTCACAACAATTCATTGATTAATATAGATCTTGGGTTTTTCTTCAGTGGCAAAATACGGCCTACATATTACTGGTATTCTTGCATTTCTTATCTCAGTCACATCATAAAGCAAACAAGACACTGAGCGACTAAAAGACATAGCGGTAGAAATAAGGCCTCAGTTTTGAGAGCTCTGTAGAATAAATTCTCCATTTGTGTGTTCTGTGATGCCCTCTTAATGTTTCCAGAAAAACATTTGCTCAAAAACACACCTTAAAAATAAAATCTAGAGACTAGTCAGGAAAGGATTGTGTTTATCAAGTACCTATCAGAGAAATCAATGTACTGGAAAAGATAAAGATTACATAATCTACTAGGTCTTTATACTCCCTGCTTTCAATCATGCATTTCTCTACTATATAATTTAACAATCAGTTGGTATTACAGGACAAAGCCATAAATTATCCCAAATGTCTTATAAAAATAATGTTATTTTCTGGAAATAAACACCCTCCACTTTTCAAATCCAATTTGAGTAAATTTGTTAATCATAGAATCATAGAATCATTAAGGTTGGAAAAGACCTCTAAGATCATCAAGTCCAACCGTCAACCCAACACCACCATGCCCACTAAACCATGCCCTGAAGCGCCACATCTATGCGTTTTTTGAACACTTCCAGTGATGGTGAGTCCACCACTTCCCTGGGCAGCCTGTTCCAATGCCTGACTACCCTTCCGGTGAAGAAATTTTTCCTAATATCCAATCTAAACCTCCCCTGGCGCAACTTGAGGCCATTTCCTCTCGTCCTATCACTAGTTACTTGGGAGAAGAGACCAACACCAACCTCACTACAGCCTCCTTTCAGGTAGTTGTAGAGAGCGATAAGGTCTCCCCTCAGCCTCCTTTTCTCCGGGTTAAAAAGCCCCAGTTCCCTCAGCCGCTCCTCATAGGACTTGTTCTCCCAACCCTTCTCCAGCTTCATTGTCCTTCTCTGGACACGCTCCAGCACCTCAATGTCCTTCTTGTAGTGAGGGGCCCAAAACTGAACACAGGATTCCGGGTGTGGCCTCACCAGTGCCGAGTACAGGGGCACGATCACCTCTCTGCTCCTGCTGGCCACACTGTTTCTGATACAAGCCAGGATGCTGTTGGTCTTCTTGGCCACCTAGAGACACTGCTGGCCCATGTTCAGCCGGCTGTCAACCAGCACACCCAGGTCCTTTTCTGCCGGGCAGCTTTCCAGCCATTCTTCCCCAAGCCTGTAGCGTTGCCTGGGGTTGTTGTGACCGAAGTGAAGGACCCGGCACTTGGCCTTGTTAAACCTCATACAATTGGCCTTGGCCCATCGATCCAGCCTGTCCAGATCCCTCTGCAGAGCCTTCCTACCCTCAGGCAGATCAACACTCCCACCCAATTTGGTGTCATCTGCAAACTTACTGAGGGTGCACTCGATCCCCTCATCCAGATCATTGATAAAGATATTAAACAAGACCGGCCCCAAAACTGAATGGTTTGGGTTGGAAGGGGCCTTAAAGGTTATCTAGTTCCAACCCCCCTGCCATGGGCAGGGACACCTTCCACTAGACAAGGTTGCTCAAAGTCCCATCCAACCTGACCTTGAACACTTCCAGGGATGGGGCATCCACAACTTCTCTGGGCAACCTGTTCCAGTGCCTCACTACCCTCAACGTGAAGAATTTCTTCCTTTAATCTAATCTAAATCTATCCTCTTCCAGTTAAAAGCCATTAGCCCTTGTCCTATCACTACATGCCCTAGTAAAAAGTCCCTCTCCACCTTTCTTGTAGGCCCCCTTCAGGTACTGGAAGGCCGCAGTAAGGTCTCCCCGGAGCCTTCTCTTCTTCAGGCTGAATAACCCCAACTCTCTCAGCCTGTCTTCATAGGAGAGGTGCTCCAGCCCTCTGATCATCTTCGTGGACCTCCTCTAGACTCGCTTCAACAGGTCCATGTCCTTCTTATGTTGGGGGCCTCAGAGCTGAACGTAGTACTCCAGGTGGGGTCTCACGAGAGTGGAGTAGAGAGGCAGAATCACCTCCCTTGACCTCCTGGTCATGCTTCTTTTGATGCAGCCCAAGATACAGTTGGCTTTCTGGGCTGCGAGTGCACATTGCCGAGTCATGTTGAACTTTTCAGCAACCAACACCTCACATCCTTCTCCTGGGGCTGCTCTCAATCCATTCTCTGCCCAGCCTGTATTTGTGCTTGGGATTGTCCTGATCCATGTGCAGGACCTTGCACTTAGCCTTGTTGAGCTTCATGAGGTTTGCAAGGGCCCACCTCTCAAGCCTGTCCAGGTCCGTCTGGATGGCATCCCTTCCCTCCAGTGTGTCGACCACACCACTTGCCGATGGTGCACTCAATCCCACTGTCCATGTTGCCAACAAAGATGTTAAAGAGCACCAGTCCCAATACCGACCCCTGAGGAATGCCACTCGTCACTTGTCTCCACTTGGACATCGAGCCGTTGACCGCAACTCTTTGAGTGCAACCATCCAGCCAATTCCTTATCCACCAAGTGGTCCATCTGTCAAACCCATGTCTCTCCAATTTAGACGATTTAATAATGACATACAAATATGAGTACACTTTGTACCAGCTCAGGCATCCTGCTTTGGAAAGTATATCCAGGGACATAAATTTTAAAGCTCCCACATTTTGTGAATATAGCTCTATAAACTGTTTGGCATGGTTGGCATGCCAAGAAAAGGTCAAAAGTTACAAGTCTAAACACAAAAACTAACAAGAAAGCCTATAGAGTTCATTAAAAGTCAATCCTACCCTTGTACATAGGATCAAATATTTGCTTTTTTTTGTTTTATTGAATGAGAAAATGCATTTCTCATAACCATAACAATCATTTTTAACGTGAGCCAAAGTACCAAGCACTTAGACATATGAGCACATACTAAATAAAGATGAGGCACAAAATAAAGCTGTGTCTGTTTTTCCTTCATACATTACCTCTAACTACACAGGCCTGTCCCTTGTGCTTTAGCAGTGCTGCTGCTACCAGCCCCCAGGTGGAGGGAAGCGATCCTTGGCAGACAGTACTTAGATCAAATTCTTCCCTTGATTTCATATTCTGGGGCTGTCAGCTCAAGAGTCTGGGCAGGTTTCTTTTACACAAAAATGAGGTCTCTCAGGACCTTCTTTAGCATACGTTCTAACGTCAAAGAGGTTACCATCTCTGTCTAGAAATAATGCAGTCAGGTCACAGCATTTGTACTAGGCAATTTGTTTGGCTGTGGTACAAGTGACAAGAGAGTGTGAAAAAGTAAGTTTAAGCAAGAAGTGCTGAGCCCTGATATACACTGTGTGAGCCCTGACAAATAACATAAAAAGAACATAAAGAGAGCTTCTGGGGGAAGAAAAAAAAAAAGGTAGGAAAACGACCAAAGTCAACAAATCTGAGTTCTGAAAATAGAACAAGCAAAGCAAACGTACATTGAGGGCTTAGCATAGTAAGGACATCCCCTTGATGAAGAAAGGACCCAGGTGTAGAAGAGAAAAGGACAGGGAGAAGATTTCTCTGAGTGTTTTGTTGTGGGCATTTTTTTTTTTAGAAAATGACCAAGGACCTTTTCTGTGGAAGAAAATACATCTTTACATGATTCTAAATAATTTCCCAGGAATATTTCCACCATTTTAACTGCTGATCATTCAACATATGTACACAGATAACACTTTTAATATCGCATCGGCATGCCTGGGAATTGATAGAAGGCTGGCTGGTTTAGGCAGAGCTACATGACTTTGGAGGGACTGCGGAGCAAGACTAAGGGTTGTGCAGGTATGTTGTCACTGTTTCTTCTTGTCCATACAAAATCTTAGACTGCTCTGAAAGCTCTGAAACACTTTGCTAAGTGTTGCCAAACTCAGCTGTTATTTACTGGATGCTCTCCATCAAGATATGCTTTACTAAAAATCACAGAGCTGGTGATTAAAGATGTCCCTGCTCATTGCAGGGGGTGTTGGACTAGACAATGTTTAAAGGTCCCTTCTAACCCAAACTGTTCTATGATTCTATGTTCCTCCAAATTTACACCAGTATTTGTACAAGTAAGAGGAGGCCACCAGAATGGAAAATTCCAGTCCAGAGAGTGAAAGCTTCCAGAGCAATCAAGCGTGTTTTAAGAAGAAACTATTTTGAACACTGATTATAGTGTATAGACAGATTTATAGACAGTGTATAGACAGATAGTATAGACAGATTATACTTCTCTTCGTGCCTTCTCAACATCACAGTATATTTATCTCAATACTTTTGAGAGGGAGAGAGAGAGAGAGAGAGTTTCAGTGCACTGTTCTATTCGTATGGACATGCACATACCTTTCCTTCTAATGAGGGAATTCCTCAGATCCTTGCATTCCATCAGATGAAGATGTTGAGCTTTTTCTCTTTCTTATTCTTTTTCTATTTCTTTCCCTTTTTCTTTCTTTTCCTTTTTTATTTTTCTATTTCTTTTTCTTTTTCTTTTTTTTTTAACTTTCAGCTGATTTTCAATATATTAAGCTAACAAATATTTCTATCTTTCTTTACCTGAAAAGTGTATGGTAGACACAAACAAGTCATATAATAGACAGAAATCTGTTGCATAGATTTCAATATGAAATGGTGTCTAGATAACATAAGCCTAGTTCTTCTATCAAAGAGTGAGAAGTAATAAATCTCAGCCTCTTTGGGGTATTTCAGGATCAAAGACATCATTTGATCACCTTTGGTAAATTAAGTGGAGAAGAATGACAGATGAATCATCAGTGAAAAAACATCTGTGGTCACATCCTCTCTGTTCCCTTTACAGATCAACCCAGCCACAGCTGTGCATTTGGACCGTGCTCCTAGGAACAGTACCAGAGCCCAGGCTGGGTCGTGGGGCAGTTCGGCACACCCTGAACTTTTTAAGGAGGTGCTTTCAGAGATACACAAGGGCATTCCCATTGCGCGTGCTGCTGGTGAGAGAAATCAGCCATTAGCTGATCCCTGTTTGGTTAGGGTTGCTTTGTTGAGAAGAAGGAAAGAGGAAGTGGGCACTTGTCTGAACAAGAAATAGCTGAGGATGTAGCATGGAGACTAGAGGGAGGGGGGGGGGGGGAAGACAAATGATTCAAAGTAACTATTTGCTGCTAGCAATAAAATAAAAGGTTTTCTTCCAAATACATTTCCAGCACAGCAAGCATGAGTTGGCAACATGACTCATATTCATAGAAGTTGGATGTGATTTTCTGTTTCTCAGTCAAAAAGTATCCCACTCCAAATTTTCAAAAAGCAATGTGAGGGGATCCACAAATCCCATGAGCTGGTGCTGCCAGTCCCAGCCCCATCAGTCACCACGCACTTGAAACTAACCTGCTTAGAGATTGGGTACAAAATGTTCTTTCAGAAAAAGCTGTGCATAGCTAAAGGCAAAGAGAAGAAAATTACATGAAAAGAAGTCAAGGGAAAACAAGAAGTTAAATAAATAAATAAATAAATAAATAAATAAATAAATGTATAGCTCTAGAGCAGAAGAGTGTGCTTGAGACTGAAAACAATGAAACACATTTGGTCTGTGTTGTGGAAAAAGGACACGAAGGTTTTCAGACACGTATATTCTCCAAGTATTTCCTGCACACAGTATGGATATTTACATTCCTTTTTTTTTTTTTTTTTTTTATTTCTGGTGGGTATTTCGGAGATTTTTGGACCACCAAGCAACAGAAGCAAAGATAGTAGTGAATGACTTACACCAGACATTTCTAACCTATTAGTCAGATATCTGTTACGGGAATAAGTATTGATTCTGTGCCTGCCTGAATGAAAGATGTGTCTGATGGCTCATGAGGGAAGGTATTCAAGGATCGTGGTTTTCTCCAGTAAATGTACGTGTCTTTCCAGGCAGAGGTTCCCAGACTGTGCTCTATGTACTACTAGTGGTGTTGGAATGGTTTCAGACCAGTTCTGCACACGATGATCCCCAAATCAATTAAATTTAGGAATCCTGCTTTAGATGGAATCACTACAGCTTGCTGGTGGCAGCCAGGGGAGGAGGTCTAGCTCTGTCTGTACTGAGCCTGTCTGTCCATGGGAACATGTTTACACCAAAGTTTAACAACTGATCATCAGTAATTCCCTATGTGGAGGTACGTATAAGAGCCACAGAGGAATTGGTTATCATCTAGGTCACCGATGGGTGGTATTTGCCTGTGTGGAGATACTCCCGTGATAATTCAGGGAAGAAGTGAGAGGAGATGAAAATAATTCTGGTTTAGGAAAGCAGAGTGTGAGATAGAGCAGTGAAGAAAATAGGCGTGCTAAGGGAGGGGAAGACCCCAAAAGAATGAAAGAGGCTGAAAGCAGTCCACTGTGTATGCACACGGCCTGGCAGAGAGCCACAAGCTGTCTCTGTGTAGGAGGTACTCAAGTGAACAAATGCACAACCCCCATTTTGAGGCTCTGACCCCAATTAACTTTTTTCCATTTACTTCAAAGGGACCAGTCACATGCTTGGAATTAAGCAAAGCCTGGATTGTTTTCCTGGATCAGAACCCAAAGTGCTAAATGGTTAATATGTGTTTATAGCTTTACTGTACTGTATTGTTTAATTATTGGCTCACTTACTGACTAGCAGAGTCATGTATATTCAGTCCTATGTGCTATTAACATCCCTTTGTGACTCTTGGATTTGTTCTTTCCACAGCTGAAACTGTGGAATTCAGACTTAGCTGAAAACCTTGTTATAAGGTCGTAATGTGTGCTTAACCATTTGCACCTGAAGCCCTTACTGGAGTAATTTAGTCTTCTTTTAGGACTTACAGAGAATTGCTACTGGTATATAGGGAACCATTGCCATGAGAAGACAAAGAGTTTGTTTGTTTGTTCTTCTTTTACAATGCTTTAAGTATTATATATATATTTTAGTTTTTCTATAGCTATAGCTTTTTTTTGCTAAATGAAAAAATTCTGTGCATGTGTGCACCACAGAAGGAGAGCTTGATAAAGAACAAATATGGCCTATTCATTTTAAGCACAATTTTTCCCTCTCTTTCTCCAGCATTTATTTATTATGTCCTTGATTCAGTGTTCTTCATAAAATCAGTTCAAATTAATAGCATTCAGAATGTCACTCTAACAAAACTGGAACCTAAAAACAGAAGAATGGGAATCCAGTCATGCTGGATACTCTGAGTTGGATAAGTCTGTATCCTTTTTTGGAAGAAAGATTTCCTTTGCAGCCACACTAAGTATAAAATGAATGCATGCTAAGGTAGAAAATAAACAGCAATATTTAAGCAAAATTTTACACAATGACACTTTTTGTCTGGTTCCTTCAATATTTAAGAAAGAAACTGCAGATACAGGCTATAACTCTGGAAGGTAAAGTTGAGGCCACATTAATGCTAAAAAAAGAAATCTTTTCTATCACTAATTTGATGTTTTCACTTGTTTGTTTCAGCATTTGTTTATCCTGGGTACCTTTAATGCACCATTGTTTGTTGCTCCATCTGCTTGCAGGATCCTCTGCACATATATTAAGGAAACCATGTTTTAATATGTCAGTCAACTTTAATTTCAAAGAACAAAAACGTTACACCCCACCAGTCTCCAGAGGCAGACCACTATTCAGCACAAACAAGCCTTCCCTGATGGTTTGAAAGCCATCTCTAAGCACACCCTGCACAGCAAGCAAGGCCAGGCTTTACATCCCGCAGCCAATTCACACAGGTGAATTATCTCATGGACAGCAGTTATTTATGTTGCTAAACAAAGTGAGGAAGCAGCATGCAATTGACCCAGGGGATGAAGTCTTGCACTCTTCTTTCCTTGGAAGAAAAAGAAGAGCAGAGCAAACTCCCAGGGAGGAGCAAAGAACTAGAAGAGATTACATGAATCATGGAGTCCATCCCCTGTCCACAGCCAGGTATCATACTGCTGGATCAAAGAACTCCACTCTTTCCCACACTGCAAAACCCTCAGAGTATTTTGCAACATCTTATAATAATTTCCAGACCTTTACTACAAAAAGAGCTGTAGACAATATTCTTGGCATCTCCCCACATCAGAGATTTTATACTTTCAATAAAAATGCAAAGATCCTTCCTAATCAGAGCTGGGGAAAAATTCTTTCCTGAATCCATCATGATGATCAGTCTAACTCTGGTTACAGGAGCAAGAGACAGCAGACAGACATGACTCCTAGCTGTCCCAAATCGGTGTGAGGGAATGAGAGGCGAGGGAGAGAAAAGAAATCATAGAATCATAGAATGGTTTGGGTTGGAAGGGACCTTTAAAGGTCATCTACTCCAACCCCCTGCAATCAGCAGGGACATTGGCAACTAGATCAGGTTGCTCAGAGCCCCATCCAACCTCACCTTGAATGTTGCCATGGATGGGGCATCTACCTCCTCTCTAGGCAACCTGTGCCAGTGTTTCACCACCCTCATTGTAAAAAATTTCTTCCTTATATCTAGTCTGAATCTACCCTCTTTTAGTTTAAAACCATTCCCTCTTGTCCTGTCGCAACAGGACCTGATAAGAAAGATGGGGACAAACTTTTTATAAGCCTCCTTTAAGTACTGATAGGCCGCAATAAGGTCTCCCCGAAGCCTTCTCTTCTCCAGGCTGAAYAWYCCCAACTCYCTCAGYCTTTCCTCATAGGAGAGGCGTTCCATCCCCCTGATCRCTTTTGTGGCCCTCYTCTGGATCCGCTCCAACAGGTCCTTGTCTTTCCTGTGCTGAGGGTTCCCGAGCTGGATGCAGTACTGCAGGTGGGGTCTCACCAGAGCAGAGTAGAGGGGCAGAATCACCTCCCTCGACCTGTTTGCCATGCTTCTTTTGATGCAGCCCAGGATACAGTTGGCCTTCTGGGCTGCGAGTGCACATTGCCAGCTCATGTCCAGCTTTTCATCCACCAGTACACCCAAGTCCTTCTCAGCAGGGCTGCTCTCAATCCCTTCATCCCCCAGCCTGTACTGATGCTGGGGGTTGCCCTGATCCATGTGCAGGACCTCTCACTTGGCCTTGTTGTACCTCATGAGGTTCACATGGGCCCGCTTCTCGAGCTTGTCCATGTCCCTCTGGATGGCATCCTGTCCCTCAGGCGTGTCGACCGCACCACTCAGCTTGGTGTCGTCTGCAAACTTGCTGAGGGTGCACTCGATCCCGCTATGTCATTGATGAAGACATTAAACAGTACTGGCCCCAGTATGGACCCCTGAGGGACACCACTCGTCACCGATCTCCATCTGGACATTGAACCATGGACCACTACCCTCTGCATGTGTCCAGGCCTCACAGAAGTCCAGACAGACGACATACGAAGTTCTTCCCTTGTCCACTGATGTAGTCACTCCATCATAGAAGGCCACTATGTTGATCAGGCAGGACTTCCCCTTGATGAAGCCATGCTGGCTGTCTCGAACCTCCCTGTCCTCCATGTACCTTAGCATAACTTCTAGGAGGATCTGTTCCATGATCTTCCCAAGCACAGAGGTGAGGCTGACAGGTCAGTAGTTTTAAAAATGGGTGCAACGTTTCCCTTTTAACTGTTACCAGGAACTTCACCTGACTGCCATGACTTTTCAAATATCATGAAGAGTGGCTTGGCAACTATGTCAGCCAATTCCCTCAGGACTCTGGGATGCATCTCGTCAGGTCCCATAGACTTATGTTCAGGGTCCTTAGGTGGTCACGAACCTGATCTTGTATTGTATTGGGAGGGACTTTGCTCCCCCAGTCCCCATCTTGCGGTCCATCCACTTGAGAGGTGTGGGAAGAGAAATTTCCAGTGAAGACTGAGGCAAAAAAGTTGTTAAGTACCTCAGCTTTTTCCTCATCCGTTGTTACCGGTTTACCAGTCTTGCTCATCAGGGAGGGTACGCTTTCTTTGACCTTCCTTTGACCTATAGGCTGTCATACCTGTAGAAGCCCTTCTTATTTTTCTTTGCATCCCTTGCCAAGTTCAGCTCCAGCTGTGCCTTGGCCTTCCTGACCCCATCCCTACACAACAAGTCCTTATACTTTTTCCAGGATACCTGCCCCTGCTTCCACTGTCTGTGCATTTCCTTCTTGCCCTTTAGTTTCACCAGCAGGTCTCAACTCAGCCATGCTGATCTCTTGCCTTCCTTTCCTGATTTCTTACACCTGGGGAGCTCTTGCGCTCTATGGAAAGCACCCTTAAAGATCTGCCAGCTCTGTTCTGCTCCCTTGTCCCTGAAGGCAGTTTCCCAGGGGGTCCTCTTGACTAATTCCTTGAAGAGCGGGATGTTTGCTTTCCTAAAATTCAGGGTCCTGACTTTACTCTTTGCCTGACCCATATCCCTCAGAGCTGCGAACTCCACCAGTGCATGATCACTGCAGCCCAGGCTGCCTCCAATCTTGACGTCACCTATTAGCACACTTGTGTTGGTGACCAGCAGATCCAGTATCATATCGCCTCTGGTAAGGCTGCCTATTACTTGGCTTAAGAAGTTATCCTCAATGCATTCCAGGAGTCTCCTGGATTGCCTACAGCTCGCCGTGCTTCTTTTCCAGCAGATGTCAGGGTGATTGAAGTCCCCCATCAGGACAAGAGCCTGCAAGCGTGATGTCTCCTGTAGCTGGAGTAAGAAGGCTTCATCAATAGGCTCCACTTGATCGGGCAGCCTGTGGTAGACACCGACCACAAGGTTCCCTTTGTTGCCTTGGTCTCTAATTCTTACCCATAAGCTTTCAACCTGCTCATGGCTATTCTTCAGAGACAGCTCCTCACACTCTATCCATTTCTTGATGTAGAGGGCAACGCCTCCGCCCCTCCTTCCTCTCCTGTCCCTTCTGAACAGTCTGTAGCCATCGACAGTCACACACCAGCCACGGGATTAGTCCCACCAAGACCAAGTTTCAGTAATGGCAACTAGGTAGTAGCTTTCTAGCAGCATGGTGGCTTCCAACTCCTCCCATTTGTTGCCCATGCTGCGTGCATTGGTGTAGAGGCACTTCAGCTGGGCTGTCGGCCGTGTCACTTTCTTAGAGGAACACCTCTTAATTCCTTTGAGGTATTTCACTGGTGTTTCCCTGTTGGCTCCTATTACCTCAGGAGCCCCTGACTCATCTTCATAAGACTTCAAGTGTGCTGCAGTGTAGCCAGCACGTCTCAGATCAACAGGGTGAGGGCTCTCGCTAGCATCTCGTCCCTCTAACCTTGGCATGTCATCCCATAGTTTGTCACGGGCAAGCCTGATATTATCCCCCTACCCCTTCAAGTCTAGTTTAAAGCTCTGACAATGAGCCCTGCTAGCTCGTGAGCAAAGACCGTCTTCCCCCTTTGAGAAAGGTGATGCCATCTGACACCAGCAAGCCTGGTGCCATGTAGGCCATCGCATTATCGAAAAACCCAAAATTGTGGCGGTGACACCAGCCACGGAGCCATAGGTGTATTAATAGGCTGGGCCCATCTGTTTCTTCTAATGTCACTAGCCACAACTGGAAGGAGAGAGGAAAAAATAACCTGTGCTCCAGATTCCCTCACCAACCGTCCCAAAGCACTGAAGTCTCTTTTGATGGCCCTTGGACTATGCATTGTAGCTTCATTGCCATCCATGTGGAAGAGCAGTAATGGATAATAGTCTGAGGGCCGTACCAGGCTAGAAGTTTCCTAGTGATGTCCTTAACCCAGGCCCCAGGGAGGCAGCAGACTTCCCTAAAAGGAGGGTCTATCTGGCATATTGGACCCTCTGTTCCCCTCAGAAGGGAGTCGTCTACAACTATAACCCATCTTTTCTTCCTCATGGAGGTGGTCATGATACAAGGTCATGGCAACACCTCTGGTGTAGATGGACCGATACCCACATCATCCATTGACTGGCCTTCCACATCCAGAGCCTCATACCTGTTGCACAGAAGCACCTGCGAAGGCGAGGTGGGCAAGGAGGGGGTTCACCTGCTGCCCCAAGCGTGGACTTGCCTCCATTCACTCCTTTCCTTTAAACTACTGCCTTCAGCCTGGCAGGGGGAGGATACAGGATCCCCTAGATATTGGGGTTTTTTTCTGGTGGTGGTTCCTGTTTCTGTCTCAGAGAGGGTACAGCTTGGTTCCACCAGCCTATCTCTTTCTCAGACTCCCATCTGTCCTTCTACGCACCAGGTGCTGGTGGGAGGAGAGAGAGGGATTTGCTTTTTGCCTCTTTGCTCTTCATTTTGGAGGGAAAAAACCTCACATGCCCTATTAAGGCCATTTCCTGCAGTTCGGAAGAGTATTTCTCCCTTCTCGGCACAGGGCATATGCTGTTTTTCAGTCTTATGCAGCTCTCGGTAAGTTCTGATCTTCCTGATATCTTGTGTGTTGCCCTATATTTATCACTGCAGCTACGCTTCACACTGCCTATGAGAAAATCAACGTACCAGACCCTTCAGCTACAGTCATCAATGCCAGGTTCAGGCAGCCGACCTCAGAGGTACTTCAGGAGCCCAAAGAAATGGTTAAAAGCTGTCCCGGACCCACTAGATGGCACTGTGTGTGGCTGCTACCGGCCTTTACAAACCTAAGGCAGAGTTTAGCGTGAGCCCGGCAGCTTCAGTCTCAGCTGCATGGCTTTGATTTCCAGCACAAGTCCCTCCGCCTGGAACCTCACCCAGCTGTTCCGCCCGTTCAGCAACTTTTGGGTTCCCTCAGTCACTCTAAATTAGTGCTCTTTCAAATAATTACCAGTACTTTTTTTTTTTTCTCAAGAAGCTCCAAGATTATATTTTTCCAGTTCCTGGATCTTGCCCAAAACATTCCAGAGGTTTCAAGAAACATTTAGAAAGTCGGTAAGTCTGAGTATCCTGTCTGGCTGGTGTGCAGTGCATATGTGAGTGGAAGGGTACAAACTTCAACCGAGCCTCCCAGAAATGCTGCAGATATTACAGGAATTTTGACGTGACCCTAACTTTCCGTCTTGGTCGCACCAGTTCTGCTCTACAGGCTCAGTCTGGATCCCAGTGAAATCAGCTGGGGAGGAGGGTTTCCACTGGGATCACTGAGAGTTGGATAGGGGCATCTGTCAGGTTTCCAAACACTAAAAATGAGTGTGCTGACATTTGGTAAATCTTTCCCCCTTTTCTGATCAAGGTTTCTACCCTTACTGTGAGCAGCATTTGCTGGTTTATGCTCATGGTGAAAACTGATGGGGCTGTTGGGAAAACTGATGGGGCTGACATTTTCAGTCTGGAGAGGAGCACTTTTGCCAAGTGCATTTTTCTAACTCAAATGGGAGTTAAAATCTCCTTTTTTCTCTGTCTCTCTGCTTCTGTACTCTATTTCCTCACAACCTGCTGTCTCTGGCTTTTAAAAGTTTCTCTTGTGTTACAGCTTCAGCGGCATCCTGAGCACAGCTTTGAGCCTTTTTTTTTCAGTCTTTGGAACACTTTTTTGTGTCTCCCTAAGTAAAAGTACTCTTTGAAACATCTCTTCTTTGTCCTCTCACATCATTATTTACTCTAATAAAGTGCATTAGGCATTTTCCAATCATGCCATTCAAGATTCAGCCACAAACTAATCTATAAACCATACGCAAAATGTGCAAGTTGAACAAATATCAACAATTCCTGGGCCTTGCGCATTTGAAGCAGTCTCTCAGAGAAAGCTTCCATGACTGGGCAGTGCAGGTCAGCAAAGCCCTGTGAGGAAGGACTAATATGCTCCTCAAGCCCTAAGTTGCTAGTTATTGTGCCTCATCTGAAGGCTATTGCCTCCAGACATGACAGACACAGTAAGCGACTGTACGAGTGTTCTTAGACCTCTCATGTGGATGCCATGGCCTGCAGGAGCAGGAGATAAGCCAGCTATCCCTCCAGAGGGAGGTTTCCCTCTGCTTATCAATGGCTTATCTGGAGGTATCCCTGCAGATAAACCCTGCATAAAAGATGCAAGTTGGAGAGTAAGAAGTGAGAAGCAACTGAGTGAGACTGGGAATAGAGTTCTGTGCCCAAGTCACAGGGAACTTCGGGTAAAACCCCTAAAAGGGGCAAAAAAAGAGCAAAACATTCCGAATCTCTCTCTTTTTTTTTTTTTTTTTTTTTTTTTTTTTTTTTTTTTGTTTTATAGCTGACTGCCCCCAGGTGTGCCTGGAGCCTGCACAAAATCCAACAGTGTCATGAGAAACTCTAGAAATTTAGAGGTGTATCTGGACACAAATTTTAGGGTTATGACTGGTTCAGTACAGTACCATGTCACAGCTTTACAGATGACTAAAACTGGCATTTCTCTTTGCTGGGCAACAAGATATTAAAAAAAAAAAAATACCCAAAACACCAAAAACCAACCCAAAAAACAGTGTAACTAGTCAGGTTTCCAAATGAAGCATGGTTTGCTGTAGATGGTTTCATCAAGTAGACCTCAGACTTGGGCATGATGAGGTTTTGTAAGCTCAGATGAGCTGTACTCACTCTAGGACCTTGAGAAGCAATCCCTGGGACAGTTTGATCTCCAAATGTAGGTTAAAGTAGCTTTAACTTGCACAAACTTATAATAAAGTCCAGAGAGCACTAAACCATAATATATTCTGGATTTTACCTATCCCATAGGGTGGGATTTATTGTAATGGTGCGAAGCCAAAACTTGATCCCCGTATCTTCCATTACACCCATGTAACAGTTTCTTCCCAGTTATGAACCTATTCACTCCAAAGATGATGGGCCCATCTCACTTCTGTATTTTCTCTACACCAGCGGCAAATCATTTTGATGGTAATTTGTTTATCAGCCTTTGCAACTGCCAGATAATTCCTGGCATCTCTGAACATAATTTTTGAGAACTCTGGGTCAGAAAACAGGGTCAAACTAGTTTGCCTCAGCATTCCTTTAGATCATGAACTTATGTGTTCTTACAGCGTTGTATGGTCTGGTTCATAAGCTTGTTTCATACGTTTGTTTTCTTCTTAAAAGAATAAGGTATTTTGGAAAAAAAAAAAAAGGAACCAAAAATATAAAAAACATTGCCATAATATTCACTAGGCCTTTAAAGAAAACTTTTCACAGATGCTGACAGCTGTGTGAGAATAGTTTGTCCTCAAAGACAGAAAAGCTAAACAAATATTATGAAAATAAAAGCTGTGAAACATCAGTGGTAGTTTTCCATAAGATAACTAATTGCATGCCTGTGTATTCACGTTTCGTTCTGTGTCCTTTTCCACTATTAATGACTCATATTTAAACAGTGTAGAGAATATGTATTCACTTCTCTTGTAAGTTCTTGTTTGGTCCTCTAATGAAGCAATTAACATGAGCATGTGATATTACCAGGAAAGTTGGCAAATACAAATCAAACAGGTTTTTGATGTCGAGCCTGCAGGAATCCTCCCTGAGCCCAACTTGTGCATGGAGGTTTTATAAGCAATTAAACTCTATCCCTGAAAATCCTACCTTTAAAGCTTTTGGATCACCTGTAGGGTTTTATGGTCGGCTGCAGTTAATGAGAGTGTAGAAGCTTGTAGGAAAAGCTCAAGCAAGGAAAAGGAACATGAAAAAAATAAGTTCAAATACACTTAGCCTATTCCCTGTTAAAGTGTTACTTTTCATCATGTATTGATGCTGCTTTAAACAAATGCTGCATTTGAAARTTACTGGCAGGATTATGAGGCAGCACAGAAGGTGCTTTGTCACTTCCCGTGCTGCAGCAAAAGAGCTAAACTTTAAGAAATATGACAAATGGTACAAAATATTCTACAATGGAACAAGATCTCCATGGGATGGAACCACTGGAAAATGTTTTTTGAACACTACAATATTTAAGCAGTGGCTTTAAGTAGTATAAGGCATCAGCCATGCTTCTGTGCATGTGCTGCAACCTAACACATGATATCCATTACCGTCCTCTTCCAGCTTTGGCTCACAGCAGTACAGACATCCCCAAGCTTTCTCCTCTCCTTCTTATGTGACTCTTCAGCAGCAGATTATTGCCCTCCATGCTCTCCCCCCTAGAAAGGTCCAGTGACTTTACTTGCTGGCAGTAAGGGGACAAATGAGTTGCAGACTCCGGTTTTCATTGCCTGGTACAGTGCGTGTTTTGTAAAGTATGACAGGGAGTGTCTGTTCCCCATTAACATCATGGCTGAATCCAGTCCTGATGGTCTTTGAACTGGGAGAGGTAGGACACTGGGAAGCTGCCTTTGCCCATTTGCCATTGTACGCCTGGACATGAGGTCAGAGAGGAAGCATGAGGAAAGGCCACACTGTGCGGGGAAGGAGCATTTTGCATCCTCGTTTGCCCCCGTGCAGGCACAGAGCCCAAACCACATGCTAACCTGTTGCCCTTTAAATACAGACTGTCCTCAACTACAGGTCTAGCTATTCTTTCCTTTACAGCAGCGTAACACTGTGGAGTTCAACAGATCAAGTGAGAAAAATCAGATCCAGTTTGTCTACACTATTATTTGTCCATGGCTATAAACCACAAGTGGCTGCAGGTTGCATCTGTCAGCATGCAAACATGACTTCAGCTGGTGTTCGTCACAGTAATGTGGCTTGTTTAAAGAGTTATGTATATCACAATTACCGTTGAACATTCACCACCGCAAAGATGCTGGTGGCAATACAGGCTTGACAGCAGCAATTATGTTCTTTGCCTCTGGAGACACAACAGGGTGGGCAGTCTCTTCTGAGCTGCTGGCTGCGGTTTCTCTTTAGGTGGACCAGGAGAAGGTGCTGCAGAGGAGATTTTTTGAGCCATCCTTTGTGCGTCCTGTCCCAACCACAAGCAAAGTAAGCACATGTTTTTCATAGCGCCGCTAGCCTGCTACTCCATTCCTGCAGAGCGCGGCGCTCCGAGAGCACTGATGATGGTCACTGCTAAACCAGTAGGAGAATACATCATTGCTGAGCCAGCTGCCTGGAAATGTTAATGCTGCTCTGCGGTTTCTTCAGGACTCTGGGCCAGCATTTACCTCATCAGATGTATCTTTCCTTTGCTGCCCTATTCCAGCCTGTGCTCTATTCTCAGTGCAATCTATTTTCCATGAGTGACAAGCCTGGGGGTCCCCAAAGGTAGTTAAAGGAAAGCAGGATGCAAAATGAAATGCACAGAGTATATGGGAAGAAAGGGGGAAAAGAAAAGAAAAATACACCTGCTGCTGACATAAGAGATCCTGGCCCCAGGGGAGGAGAACAGGCACAGGGGCCGGGAGAGGAGCACAGCAGGACCGAGGAGGAGGCCGGGGGGGGGGGGGGCGAAGAGGCAAAGATTGTGATTCCAGCTGAAGCTGATGAGACCGCAGAGGAACTGAAGCTGAACAAATTTACAGAATCTACAGAAGCAAAAACAGAGTCCTGTAGACATCTTTTTCCACAGAGACACTATTATCATCCTTGTTTCACAAGTGGAGAAACAAAATGTTTAAGTGATTTGCCTTTGGCAGGTTTGGAGTCCAGGTTCATCCAGCCCTCAGGCATAGACATAACCAAGAGATTTCTGTTATGTGTATTACCTTCAGGTGACTTGGAGAACATTGATTAAAGTGACTTTAACTCTGTAAGACTCAAAATTCAGATACCAGATGGGGGGAAAGGTCTCCTCAGATCAAACCTTGGCTCTGACCTCCACCTTGCTTTCTTTGCTTCCTTTAAAAAAAAAAAAAAAATACTGTGCTAAAAATGTATGAAGGGAAGCAGGAGAAGGCTAGTCTTGGCTATTTATCTGTGCGTATGTGGGTTTTGGCCTAGTGAATCAGTTGAAGGGTCAATAAATCTAGAACTCACTGAGATTACATGCACATTACCTCCACTCCGTAGTTTCTGACTAATGTTACCGTGGCCATCAGCATGTACTTTGCTTTCAGCGATGAAAAAAACCGGGGCTACCTCTCAATCTGTCAGCGTGACTATCCTGTTTGGTCAGATGGTCTGCGGCGCTTGCACATGACAGCTTGTCCCTCCATGGTGCACAACCCACTGCCTGTTCCCTTGTGACAATACGGGTGTTGGTAATAAACATCCCATTCATAATCCAACACAATCATTTGATGTGGCTAATCAGCTGACTAACCTGTTCCATTTCTAATTTTTCAGAGTCTGTGGTGGGTGCTGCACAAGCTCCTGTCTCCTTTTCCTCCACCTCACAAACAGCAAGGAATAATCTGGTGTAAATAGATGGGTAGTGTCAGAAAAGTGACAAAGAAGAAAAGAGAGATATTGCATAGAATCTGAAGCAAATGCCATCTCGCTGCCTTTCCAGTATATGCTCATGCCTTTGTGCTACTGTAATGGTGCCTTGATAATGGACTTTAATTTCATAATGATATATGGCAATAATTCTTTCCTGACAAGCAACCACGACTGTGGTTGGTAAGCATCTATTTGAAAATGGAAAAGCTAAATACTCCTTACAGTAATTAAGTCTCAAAGGGTTTTCCCTTCCTACTGCAACTCCAAAAGAGAATCAGCTTCAAAACACATCACCTTAAATATTTCAACTGTGTATTAGTAAGGGTATTTCTCAGTAAGGGCTGAGGATTCAGAATATGGGGATATCGATTACAGCCTCTTTTAGCTTTCCACAGGAGGTTTCCAAGGAGGTGGCTAACTAGAACTGAATAGACAACCACATTTGTGCTGAATAGCTAGAAAGCAAAGGAAACCCATTATGTGGTTTTTACAAAGTTTTGTGAATTGTGGAAAAGATACGTAATGTTTCTGTTGAAAAAATGCCATCATAATTATCTATATGTTCTTTATTTCACTCCAAGAATTTTCAACAATGAATGTCTTTATTGGACCTTCCTAAATAAATAACTGGCAGCATCACTGTCATGAAATAAATTTATAAATGAGCTTACCACTACACAGCTGCTCTGAACACTGCATGTATTCCATGTAAATAATTAATTTTCCACCTCTGACAGGTGGGGTTATAAAAATGATTAAAATAAATAATGTTGATTTGAGGGTTTTTTTGGTTTTTATCTTTTTTTTTGAGAGAGAGAGAATCACACTAAACCATTCCACAGACACCTTTGGGCTTGTACAACATATGGTCCCATATGTGTTCACTTTTCAAAATTACTTCCAGACCCAGAAAGGAACAGATGTGGAGTGGCCATTGCCTTGGGAGTCTGACCTGCAGCATAGGCACCTCACTCTTATTATCCTTCACTTTCTACTGATCATGCATCAGTTCCCTTTACAGCTTCTCTTTTCTTACACATGCCTATTCATGTCAGAACTGATTCTCTTTGGTAATTACACTAGTCTTCAGATTCCCTTCAAGATCAGAAAAACATTTGTTTTACTTTTGCCTTTCAGTTCACTGCCTGCTTTGGATAAAGCTGGGTATGGAAGTATTCAAATACCAAGGGAAAGCCTGCTGTCACAATGAGTTTGATCCAAAGTCCTTTGAAGTCATTCATAAACAGTGGTTCCCAATTATTGCTCTTGGGCTTTGGATCCACCCATGGCTTTCTACTCCAACAAGAAGCATAAGTATTTAAAAGTTTTCAAAAGATTCATCTGATGGGATTACCAGTTTGATTTCCTGAATAATGCTCCCTGACGATTCAGATAAACATGTCACCACTTGAAAGCTCTCCCTATCACCTCAGGCCAGAATTAAAGCTCCTCTGCAGTCACTGTGCCCAAAGTTCCACAAGCAGTGGATAATTTCAGCCTTACAACCCAGCTGCTCTTTGGTCTCTCCCAGCTGAGAAAGGATACACTTTCTTGATTCTAACACCAGAACCATCTGCTGCTTTTGAAAACATAGTCTTCATTATTGGAATTACTTGAATTCTGGTGCAATATTACTGGAACAGTCTTGGCATAATTTCATGCTGTAAGGAGGGTTCTTGGACAATTGCTTATTTGTTATTGCCATCTCCTCTTTCTAAACCAGTGTGTTTCTTCCCAGTAGTCAGTCAGTTTATATTTGAAAGATATCATCTTAATGGAGGTCCTAAATTTTGTATCTACAGTCATGGACAGAAGTGACAGTTCATCTCACAGAAAGACCACCTATAGCAGGTAGACACACATACATATATTACATGTGTGGCTAATTGTTTACACACCTAGTTTCTTTTCCCACAAAGTTTAGGCCCCCTAAGATATTTGGCTCTAAAAACTTGAATTGCCTTTGGAATACTGTACAGAGGACTAGGGATTCAGTAGATGATTCTTTAATATTTGGTTCTGAATCTGAAATGCTACTACTGTCTGAGGAACATTTTGGTTTTGTTGTTCAAAATCTGCACACCTTCACTCATGGCTCAGTCTGCTAAATTCAACTACAGTGCCCTACAATGATACATTCTGTATCATGTTTCAAGTGCTTTACTGAGCTGATGCAATCAAGGAACAAATTCTCCCAGCTCTAGCTGAACACCACACTTGGACTTTGCTGGTTTATCTCCCTTCTTTGGGAAGTCCTTTTCTCTGAGAATAAGAGTAATCAGAGCCATTGATGGGGCAGAGCAAGAAGGCAGGATCCCTGGGCAATCCTCTGAGCAATACCGAATGTGTATATACTATAGATCCCCCCAGCCAGTTTTAGGTTGGAAAGGACCTTTAAGATCATCAAGTCCACCCATTAACCTAGCACTGCCAAGTCCACCACTAAACCATGTCCCTAAGCGCCACGTCTACACGTCTTTTAAATACCTCCAGTGATGGTGACTCAACCACTGCCCTGGGCAGCCTGTTCCAATGCTTGATAACCCTTTTGGGTGAAGAAATTGTTCCTAATATCCAATCTAAACCTCCCCCGGCGCAACTTGAGGCCATTTCCTCTCATCCTATCACTAGTTACTTGGGAGGAGACCGACACTGACCTCGCTACAGCCTCCTTTCAGGTAGTTGTAGAGAGTGATAAGGTCTCCCCTCAGCCTTCTATTCTCCAGACTAAACAACCCCAGTTCCCTCAGCTGCTCCTCATAGGACTTGTTCTCCCAATCCTTCTCCAGCTTCGTTGCCTTTCTTTGGACACGCTCCAGCACCTCAATATTTTTCTTGTAGTGAGGGGCCCAAAACTGAAYACAGTATTCGAGGTGTACACAGTATTCGAGGCGTCAGAATGCAAAGTAAGATTACAGTTTGATTGAAAAGATTACTTAAATGTTCTGTATTTCTGGATTCTCTCTGGAAAGAAATGTGACAAACGTCCTAAAGAAATGTGATAACCTGGGACAGACTTCTAATTCTGCTTTTGCACTTGGGAGTCTGGCCTTTATGCATGCATGTATATACAGGGCGAGGCAAGCCTCCAGTCTCTGCACAGACAGACAAACAGCCACAAGCACACAAGGGCTATTCAGCTTTTCAAGGAGGTCTGCTCTTCAAATAGCTGCTCCCATCCTCTCCAAAAGAAAGGTGGGAACTAGATGGGAGCATCCTACAGGCTGGAACCAACCAAGGGCTACTAGGTGGAATATCATCTAGTGGTTATCATCTAGTCTTTAAAATTTTGCTTGAGTGTCAGTGATTAAAAAATATGCCTATAAATCTCATACAGTACCCTAAAATAGGCAGCACATGTTATTAGAAATCATAGATTCACATAAAAATTTGATTTTTTTAATGCTACTGGAAGATTCATCGGGTTATAAAAATGAGCATGAAAGAGTTTCCAAAATATTTTCATTTTAAATGGCAGGAGGCTTTGATCAGTCTACTGTTTTGATTAATAATTGAAGAGTTTCCACAAAAGAAAAAAACAATTGTCTAAATGAGTTGCACTGCAGTCCTGTTCTTTAATAAGGCAGGAAAAAAGGGACACAACTTTGCATAATTAGCAACGGTAGCTTAGAAATTAATAGCTACAGAGGAACAATTAAGTTCTGTTTAGCTGGAACCATCTGTTTGCCACCTTCCTGTAACCATTCATATACCCCCATCACTCAGTGAATACAATGAGAAAAGGATGTATTTTTAATGTCTCCAAGCAATCACGGGTCCCTTGGTAAAGCAAGGTTAAGTTCAGCATCACAGACATCACATTATTTTTTTTCCCACGATATAAACATTTTTTCCTATGAAATTTTATTCTTAGCATTCTCAGTATTTCTTTCTTTGGACACAATAAAAGACACTGGTATAATCAGCAGTGTTTCTTTCTCCTCCATCCTCAGTGGCATTTCTAATTTGCTTGTTAAGCTATTCCTTTGCTTGAAATTACTTTAGAAAATCTTTACTTGTCCTTTTAACCAATAGCACAGAAAATAAATGTCATCCAACCCAATCTGTTGCCTCAAAGAAATAGAGCAAACAAATAGTTGTTAGCTAATAACATTGGGGATTGATACATCAAAGAAGCAGAATTTACACCCATGCCTTGTCTTGATTAGAGTGTTCAAGTTTAATTCAGCATGCCACTATTTCCTGCTGGCTGTTCTTCTTCATCAGTAACAAACCCTCCTTAGAAGCTGTTGATACTGAACACATGGACCCAATTAAATCTGTAATGAAATTTACTTATTTGCAGTTTCAGCCCTGATGTGGTCTCTGATTCATTCACCAAAAGGTTTCCATTTACTGAGGGAGACTTTTTCATTTGCGGTGGAACCCTGAAATGCATAAATGAATGCACGTTCGGCCAGTTACTGGCGTACATTGTAAAGTGGACAAATTATCCACTGAACTATCTTTTGGTGGAGAGCCCCATTTTGCATTTTCAGGGACTTAAACTATGATCACGCTAGTTATAAGGCTGTGACCTGTTCTGGTCAGTCTTGAGTCATTGGTTAGGATAAGAACACTTGTTAAATACTACTACATATATAATATTTTATATTAAATATGCATATACAGAGAAAATGTGTAATACATATAATGCTGACCAAAGGTATACCAACCAAAGCACCTGAGAAGATAAACTAACAAAATAGAAAGCAACTAAAAAATCTGGTCACTTTATTCCTCTGTGGTTCAAGGTCATGATAATTAAATACAGGTGATCTGTTCACACCTCATATTCTGCCAGAAAACGTTTATTATTATCACCATCACAGTTCATTTGGTTATCCTTTTGCCTTTGAGGCAGATTGTAGTTCCAATGTAGCTGGCTGAGATAATTTTCCTTATAGTAGATTGTGTGGTGCTGGTTTGGATTTGTGATGAAAACAGCGTTGATAACACATGGAAGTTTTAGTTATTGCTGAGCCGTGCTTACACAACATCAAGGCCTTTTCTGTTTCTCACACTGCCCTGACAGCCAGTAGGCTGGGGTGGACAAGAAGTTGGAAGGGGAGACAGCTGGGACAGCTGACCCCAACTGACCAAAGGGATATTCCATACCATATGACGTCGTGCTCAGCACTAAAAACTGGAGGGAAAGTTTGCCAGGGCTGCCATTGCTTGAGGACTGGCTGGGCATCGGTTGGCTGGTGGTGAGCAATTGTGGTTTTGGGGTTTTTTGCATCATTTTTTTTTCTTTAAGTTTTCTAGGGGGTGGGAGTTTTTTGTTTGTTTGTTTGTTTTTTAACTTATTAAACTCTCTTTATCTCAACCCACAAGTTTTCTCACTTTTATCCTTCCAATTCTGGCCCCCATCTCATTGCGGGGGAGTGAGGGAGCGGCTGTGTGGTGCTGAGCTGCCGGCTGGGGTTAAACCACAACAACTGCTCACACAGCAAATAACTAGTTTTTGTTGTCGCGGTTTTCTGTAGCATCTTGCCATGAACCAGAACTTCATTACACTCATAAACACTTTAAAAATGGGAAGTCAGCTTTCATATTGCTCTTTAAGGAGAAAGGCAACAGTGGAAATAGATAAGGGATCTCAAGGAGGTGAAACTGGTTGTTGTTAATATTATTGAAAGTGGTGTTGGCAAACACACTATGCTTGTGGAGGGAGACACTTAACTGAGGCAGCAGAAGCCCTGCTGTTTGAAAATGCAGGGCTGATGCAAATGGCAGCAGTCTTTCTGACATGTCCTGGACTCAACAACACACACAGTGCTCAGATGAGGAGCTGTGTTCTCCAAGCCCACTTGCAGATTACTAACACCCTGTTCCCTCCCTTAGGAATCAGCCAAAAAAAAAAAAAAAAAAGTAATAAAAATCAAAGCACATGAAGAAACTCAGAGAAAGTTTCTGAGGATAAAAAACAATTATTGAGGCTCTGACTAAAGTTTATATCTGATTAAAAGACAACTGTACATAGTTCATCCACATAGTGACAGGAGACAGTGAGAGCTGAAGAGAGATAATGGTACATATAGATTTTCCACTAGTTTGACTTCAGGTTTCAGAAGAAAAGAAGGGATAGTTAGATTCTAGCAATCTATGTGGAGCCTTGAGGAAAGGAAAGTATGGATTAGGGCAAAAGTCATAAATATACCTCTCCAGGGAATCCTTTACTGAAAGGGAATCTGAAGAGGAGCAAAACCACACTACAGGAATAATTAATGAGGACAATGTATTTCAGGTTACATAGACCCTTCTTACCTCCTGAAAGAGTAGTGACAGGCCTCATGCTGTATCAGCTTCTGGAGGCTGTGATACCTACAAGTGGAGCAGGCAAAGAGGGCAGCAAAATGAGTTGCATCAGGAGACAGCATGCGAGGAGGTGGCAAGAAATCAAAGTGCCAGCAGCAAGCTCCAGCAAGGAGGCAGGGCATTTAATTTCTAACAATGCCTTGCTGGTAATTGCAACAAGCTGATCCCACTGTTTCCTGGGATGCAGCTGAGATATCACTGGCCTGCATTGCACACCATTGAAAAGGGAAGTGCACAGTTTATGATTATTTGCACCCAAGAGGGTGCATCCCAGATGTTGATAATTGCCCATAACCTTGAGGAGATACAAGAACTTTAAAAGGTTTGACGTAGAAGGAAGTTTCTTAATGAATGACCAGCTGAAGGCTGGAAGAGAACTTGATTTTTTCTTTTTTACCCCTTAGATGTTTGATACTGCAGAGTGCTATTACACTGCAATAGCTTATACAGCCCGGCCTACCTGGAGACCACGTAACTATCTTTAACTCACAGTCAAAAACAAGAGCACCTGTCTGCTTACACATTAATTGAGCAATGGTAAAACACCACCCAATACAACAAATTTTACTAAGAACATCCAACAGAATGACTCCTTCCTTTGGATTTTTCTTGCTGCTCCTTCACACATTCGTGTATTTTTGTCTCTCAGCTCCTCAGAGCAAGGACCTTCCTTCCTGTGCTTCTGTGTTTTGTAGAATATGCAACTGAGGCTAAGTAAATAAAAACAGGAAAAGAACCTTTCAATTCAGGTTGGAAGCTGCTATGAGAGAACTGGTGGATTTAATTATTTCTACACTATTTATGTAGCCCCTCTACCTCTGAAGAAACATCCTTTACCAATAGCCTGGCACAAAGTGTAAACTAGCTATAAGTTGTTTTTCCCATTATCATAACTATCTTTTTTGCTTTCCTGAATAGGATGTTGCATTCTGGGGCCAGAGAGAGTTTTTCCAGCTATTTTTATTCTGGGTGGAAAAAAGCTCTCTCTTTGTTTGCTTGCTTTTGTCACTGTTATTTTATATGGTTGTACTGAATGCTTTTGCCAGTGATTCAGGATTGCAGCCTGTGGGGTGTCAGTAATTGATAGTCCTTACTGGCCTGTACACTCTTAATCTTTCATCTGCAAGCCAAGTACAGAACACAAGAAGAGTAAGCTGGAAATGCTCTTGGTCTCCAGCATGGGAATGTCCATCTTTGCCGCAGGCAGCTTGCAAAACCATATTTGTTTATATGTTTATACTTGTCTTGTTCTTTTTCTTTCCCCTTTTCTTCTACGATCCATTAAAAAAGGAAGCTACAACAGCCACCCAACCCACGCATGCTCCCTGGTCAAGTATCTCAGCTTTCATGTCTCCCACGCCTGACACCAAAGACAGGATTCCAGTAGCTGCCTGACGGCATCATAGATGCCTTAGAGAGTCCTGCCCATGTGGCATATCCCAGTATCACATCAGAGAAGCATCTTTCTGCAGGTCCTATGTCGTATGTGCCAGCCCTATGCAGATGTGCCTCAGATACTGCACAGCACCTAAAATGGCCCTATGTTTACGAACCTAAATATCTTTCCAAAAATAAACCTTTCTAAGATGACACTAGAGAGAAAAAAAAAAAAAAACCACACAAAAAACCCCCACACAAACAAGAACAGGAAAGAAGAGCATGGAAAGAAGAGCATAAATTGAGCTGGCTCCATCTTCCTTGGAAATATAGCTTATCCTGAACAGAGGTTTTAAACCAAAGTTATTTCAAATAGCTTTCATAAAATCCTGCTATGAGGTCCTAGAGAATCCTCTCCAAAGCCAAAATAGGTGTCCTGTCTTCACAGGCACAATTTGGCCATCTCTGAGAAGTAGAAGATATTTAATGAAGGTAATTTTGCAAAGAGGTGTCACCACATACTTTTTTTTCAGCCAAGGAAGGGAGGAGAGCCAAAAGGCTGGAGTTTGCAGCACCTCAAGATGATGGCATCTCGCCAGCTTCTCCTTGAAGGCATATCCATGCTAGAATTGCTTAAGTGCAAATGGCACATAAAGCAGAAACACCTGTCATTATTGTGCTAGGTGTGTGTGTGTGTATAATTATGTGAAACTTTGCAAAAAAAAGTGTGCTTTCCTGCCCAGAGAATGTAATGAAAAGTTTTACTGTGTGGAGCAGTATGGCTGGAGCGGTTGTGCTGGTTTTATCAACAGTTGGCCTCAGAGGCAACCCAGAGGGGCATTGCTCAGCACTCCCTGGAAGGCACTGGCACACCTGGACCTCCCTGCCTCCCCCTAGCTGCCTTTTCACACCCACCTCACCCCTGTTCACCATTGTGCATCAGTCATAGAAGATGGCTACACTACAATGAGGCTCACCTAAGAACTTTTCCTTTCATTTCAGGAGTAGTAAATTTTTCAGCAATAACTCACAACCTTATCTTCTATCTTCATCAGCAAGCAGGAAAGCTCTGCGAGAGCCTGACGGCAGTTTTGCAAAGGGCATTCATGCTCTGATTTTGTGCCAGCATGGGATGAAGCCAACCCAGCAGATACAAGCAAGCAAGCAACAATTTGGGCTCTACAGCTCTTTGGTCCATGTTATATTACAGGACCTCAGTGTGTGTGTCAAGGAACTGCTCTTATGATTTGGGGGCACCTGCCTCTAGATGAGGCAGTCTTTGAGTTCAGTATGGCAAAAGGATATTTTCTTGTGGATTTCCTTGTGGCTGTGAGTATGGAGTGTACCTCTGTGGCACAGGAGAAGTCCTCATTTCCCCTGCCCCCATCCCCAATCAAGTACGATGACACAGTGTTCTTTTCACCATCAGCTGATACAGGAACAGTGTTTGGGAACAGCTGCTGAGATAATTAGGATAAACTGTTCCCTTCCATAAACCTGAATGAGGCTAGTACTTGGGAGTGAAAATTTCCCATCTGCAGAACATTAAAGTAAAAGTTCTGGTGGCGGCACTTAAAACACAGAGAACACAGTCTGTCAGAAGGCAAACAAAGGTACTGGAGAAGAAGAAGAGGAGCACATTTTTATACTAGAGAAAAGCTGTTTAGCTGTGGGATCTGTCAAGTCAGACCTAGTTGCTCATAGTTAAGGAGGACTATGWTTCATAAGAAAGTGCATGAACTGAAGAGGGAGGGTATTGTGTAGCACAGAAGATGGTGATATGAGCCCCAACAATACCTTACAGTGATGAATAAGAGTCAGAGAAGTTTATGTTTCATCTAGATCAGTTACTGAAGTACAGCCAGACTTCTCTTGCTGTCCTGCAAATTTGATGTGTAGATGTTGTATGCTCTACTTATTATGCACCTCTGCAGAAGTAACCAGTGAAACCAGGCTCCCATCTGACTCGGATTCAGGGTATGTGTGTGCGCCTGGGCTACAAAAGAGTAAGACAGGACTGTAGGAGTTTCATCATCCATCAAACAAGCCTAGAAAAGCTGTGCACCCCACAGCTGTCCTTTGGAGAGCTTAGCCCATAGGAAAGCCTAGTTGATCAGGTGCGGAGATCATCTTTGTGCCAGACTGTCAAGCAGCATCTGGAGCTGCAGTAGCTATGGTTATCATAGAATCATAGAATCATAGAATCATTAAGGTTGGAAAAGACCTCTAAGATCATCGAGTCCAACCATCAACCCAGTACAAATGCCCACTAAACCATGTCCTGAAGCACCTCATCCACACGTTTTTTGAACACCTCCAGGGATGGTGACTCCACCACTTCCCTGGGCAGCCTGTTCCAATGCCTGACTACCCTTTCAGTGAAGAAATTTTTCCTAATATCCAATCTAATATCTATCCTTCCTATCTGCCCTCTGGCCACATTTCACAGTGAGCAAAGGACACTTCCCTGTGCCGTAATCCCATCCACCCCATTGGGTGCACGTTGTCCAGCCTTCAGGCTGTACTTACAGGCTCACGAGTGGCAGGGCTGGCAAAGATGGTCTTGAAGAGTGATTTCAGGGCCATGCCCACCAGACCATATAGAACTCTCCAGCCTATTTCAGACTTCTCAAACCCAGTGCCCTCGAACTCACTAGCGGGGTACAGTTTGGAGTGTGACTCAGATTCCTAGCAACCTAGAAACCAGGAGGACTATTCATATTTGAAAAGTAACCTAGGAGTTCAGATGAAAGAGCAGTGGCCAGGAACTACTTACCACTTGGAGTGGACTGTTGGGAAATGACGAAATTGCTCCCAGGGATTGGTCTCTGGTAAATTTTGAAATTTAAATAGTTTCACATGCTGTGCTAAATTTTCATTAATAAGGATGTTTATTGCAATCTTCCCACAATTTTTTAGGGTGGACCAAAACATGCAGCAGCAGGGGTTCATTTGTTGAACTGATTGATTTTTAAAGTTGTTTAAAGTAAAACACCCACTTTTTAGAGCCAATTTTTCATGTCCCTGCATGAAGAAGAAAAGGTTGTACTTGGCTGTAATGAATATAATAGCAGACTTTTTTTTTTTGTTAGTCTTAAAAATTTTTTATTAGTCTTAAAATTCTGCCTAGCTTTCTAGCTCCTAGATTAAATAAATCTGGTCTGCCATGCCCCATGCCAGCCCGTAAAATGCCCCTGAGTCCTGGCCCAGAGCAAATGCCAATAAAAGGGACTGCTAACTCCCTACAAGGGCCCATCCACACATTTCATTCACAAAGCTGTTCTCAGTTCCATGAATGAAGATAGCTGTAAAGGAGTATATGCACTTTTATACACACTTTATACATGAAACCAGTCTCTCTGTTTTTTTCCAGAATTTCTTTTTAATTAGAGAGTGAACTAATTTGAGATGCTAATGCTTTTACTTTCATTCCTGTTGCTGCAGAATGCTTTCACAAGTGATTAGGAATTGAATCATACTTTAGAAATATCCTTAAACTTATTTAATCTCACATAGTAGCACCTTAGTTTTGATCAGGGTTCCAAATAAAAATATTTCATCCTGAAACATCTTAGGGCTGCATCTCAGTCTTCATCTGGAGATAATGGGCCAGGTACTTATCCAGCTGTTCATACATGGGTCAATTCTGCAGGCTTTCTTTAAAAACAATTTTCATTTAAATTTGCATATTGAGGTCTGAATCAGATCCATTTCTCTCAGCAAGTTCATATAAATTGCAAAGAACTTCAGGCACTACCAAATTTAGGACTTAGATATTTAAAAGTTACTCAGTATCAGTATGAGTTTTACCCAGGCAAGCTATTTGCCCAAATAATAAAAAAACATGTGGAGTAATAATTACTGGAGTTTTGATAATTGTTTTTCTAGGAGGAACCATATACAAATACGTATCCAAGAATCATACCTAGGCAATCACCTAGGGCCTGGAGAATCTGACAAACAAAATCCATTACTGGGAAAACTATTCAGCACTCAATGCCAATGTAAAACAAAAAAAAAGGACACGGATTTCCACACATGGTACAGCTGAATTATGAAACTCACTTCTAAAGAATGTTTTGAGGGCCGCAGTTATAAGTGGGTTTCAAGAATGGATGAGACAAATTCACAGTTGCATTGGCAACTATTAAACATGATGGGCATCGTGCCATTGGCCTCCTGCTCTGGCAGCCTCCCAGTCTCACCGTCCCAGGGGCATGAAAGAGCCAACACTGACAAGACGCTTTGCTCTTAAGTGCTTGCTTTCATGATCCAGCAGTGGCTACTGCTGGAGGTTGGAAGAAGAACTAGACAAAGGTTTAGTCTGACCCTCTTCTACTGCTATTTTGTGGATGGTAGGAGGAATGGGGAAAGTAGGCCAGAACCCTCCCATAAAAAGCTGGGGCTTTCTCGCCTTGTCCAGCATTATGTTGGGGACATCCCATGTCCTGTCCTGTGTCTCTCTTTACCAGCAAAATAATAGGGATAATACTTCCTCACCTCACACAGGAAAGATGGCAGTGAATCCTGTTAGTAACTGTGGTGTGCTCAGAAACAGGGGCAATGAGGTCTATATAGCCACCTACAGTGCACAGTGACAGCAAAATACAACCCGTTTGTGGGTATCTGAGTATCTACCAAACCTCAAGGAACTCACGGAAAAGGGCAAAGAGCCTATTCACTGAACTAGAAAAATCTCAGAAAATGTTTAGGGGTCCACAAATTGAAGAAGGCTGAGAAAGCAACAGAATAGTGCTTTCCTTTTCCATCACCATCTCCACACTACCTAATAAATGAGAGGCAAATAAACCAAGTAACATTTGCTTATTGTCTAAATGTTTAGGAACGTTATCTCCTTCCTGACCCCATAAATACATATCATAATCACTACAATTACATAAATCTATTTGTTCAGTCACAGTGACAAGTATGGTGGTTTCTCATTGGCCAGCATCTTGAAAATATCACAGCAAAAAAAAGGCTTATTTTAAATTATTTCACTTTGAAAAACCAGTTCCATGACTTGAGTTACCTAATAGAAAAGATTACAAATATCCAGGGATGATTAAGCAAATAACTTAGACTTTAAGTGAGTTTTATCTTTCATTGTTCACACAAGTAGAATTGATGACAGTGGGAATTTTACTCTTAGAGACACTTAGTTACCATCAGTAAAAATTCCATCTATATTCTGTACAGAAGTCAGAGTAAAAAGCAGATTTTATTTCTCTTATACTACAGTAAGTGAAAATATTGAGAATTTGTAAGAGGAAAGTTAGTCAAGGAATCAAAATCAGGAGGGAAGTCTTGTGTTTTCAGATCTAAAGATCATGGATGAAATTTGAAGTTCTACTTACAATGGAATCCAACACCAGTTAAGCACCAGAACAGGTTCCTTTAGGAGAAAGGTGTTCAGATAACTCCACTCTTTCAAGATTGAGGGCTTTTTTAAAGAGAGTCCTGTGAAGGACTGCTTCAGCATTTTTTATTTATAAGCATGAGGTAATAATAATAGAAAAAATGATGAGAGATCAACCTAAAAATAGCTTTTGCAGTAAGTAGTGTTCATTTTCCATGTGGTTCCAAGTTCCAGATCCGGGTAGAAGAAGAAACTGAATGTCCATTTGCCAGGCTGATGCTTTGGCCACTTGGCTCTTTATTAGTAACTGTGGACTGTGACTTTCTCTGATCAAAAATCCCATTTTGGAGCCAAGCAGATTCCCCAACACAAGTCTTGTCAAGGCCTGCAAGAAATATTTGTTTCAATGGGGGAAAGGGGGGAGAAACTGTCTGGCTACAAATTATACCCTAACAGCAATAGCTTGATAGGCACTGTATCAGTTCTAAATGTTGATCATGATGAAATGGAGTTGATATATTTCTTCTGATTAAGAATTTCGTAAATCAGGATTTACAATATTTACAATCATAGAATAATTCAGACTGGAAGGAACCTCTGGAGGGCAGCTAGTTCAGCTTCCCTGTACAAAGCAAGGTCAACTTCAAAGCTAGATCAGGTAGCTCAGATCTAGTAAAGTTTTGAAAATGCCCCAATGATGTAGTTTCCATAGTATCTCTGGGGAAGCTGTTCTACTGCCTACCCTCACTCACGTCAGAATTTTCCTTGTTGTAAACTGTGATCATTGCCTCCTGTCCTTTCGTTATGCACCTCCACGAAAAGTCTGGCTTCCTTTTAACCCACCCATTGGGCAGTTAGAGACAACAATTAGATCCCTCTTTAGTCTGCACTTCCCCAAGTTTAACAAACCAGACCCCTCAGCCTCTCTTCATTCCTTGTATGCTCCTTGTATGCCCCCTAACCATCTTGATGGCCCTCCACTGGGTATAGTCACTTGCTAATATCTCTCTTGTTACTGGGGAGATGAAAACTGGGCAGAGTACTGCAGATATGGACTCACAAGGGCTGAGTGGAGTGGTCTAATCACTTTTCTGGGCCAATTAGCTACCACTTGCTACTGCAGTCCAGGATGTGATGAGCCTTTGTCACTGCAAGGGCATCTTGCAGAACTTCTTGTCCACCAGGACCACCAGGTCGTCTTCTACAAATTTCCACCCTAGCAGTCAATCCCCAGCCTGGGTGTCATTCCCTCCCAGTTGCAGGACTTTGCATTTCTCTTTGTTAAATTTCTTGAGATATTTGTCAGCCCGCATATCAAGGTCCCTCAATGGCAGTCCTACCCTTCAGTAAGTCAACAACTTCAGATAAGAATTCATTGACATTACTGTATGAAATCCACTTTAATAATTACCACTCATTCCTAGAAATAATTCACACAATGCATTGGGACTTAGCAGTATTCTGTGAAGTGTGTATGTCTCCAGGATTAAAGCTACCTTTTCTAGAAAATTCACAATTTCTTATTGTTCCCTCATTGTTCAAATTAATGAATAAAAAGCAATAATTTTCTTCTGCTATGGTCTGTTAGCGCAGGAATAACAATAGGGCCAAGTGAAGTCTTTCCACTCATTGGGTTTCCATTGTCAAATATTTGCCAAGTATTCAGCCACAGTTTCTTAGACTGTGGTTATAGCACCTGAGACTCCCAGGTGGTCTCTCCATCCAATTACCAACCAGGCTGGGATTAGTTTCTATGACAAGCTGGAGGCGTCTTCAGTCTGGCATAGCCACAGGCAAAAGGCACTAATACGAAACATTCTATTTCAAAAGTATGTTAAGCAATACATGTTTCCCAACTTCCTTTTTGGACTGCCAAATAATTTCTGGAATAAGAAATCTATTAGAACTTGGTTTTAGTTTTGTCAAGATCCTCCAAGTTTTATCTCCATCAAACACTGCATCTGTGATCTTCATTAGAATATTCTATTTATAGTCTCAAAAAATCCTGTAAAACAACAGAACAAGGATAAAAATTGCTCTCAGTTTCCACCGTGATGCTACTTTAATCCTTAGTAATATTCTGCAGCTTCCTTTTCTTTCTGTACCACTTCCAGCAAAGTTTTCCAAATTTCTTTCAAAATGATATGTAGTTGTAGGAGAAAGACAAGTTGCAGAAAATTCAGCCAAGTTAGTTTAGGGAGAGAGAATATGTGTCAGAAGGATGAAGGAGAAAGAGTGAAGGTGTCTTTCCTTATGTGTGTATGGACCATGACAGAGACAGGAGCTGCTGCTGCTGGCACCATCACTGATAGTATCTACCATCTGCACAATGACAGAACCCAAATGAGAAAATTTGGGAAGCTCTGACCTAGAGAACAAAGACACAGAAAGTTTGTTTAAGCCATAGTGTGGTCATTATAGCTGACATAAAGGCTGATCAGAGAGCAAGACCTGGAGTGTAAATGAAGTACACAACATTACCATTATATGAGTTCCACTCTCTAGAATGGAGCCACTTGCTTCTCAGGCAACCTTAGCAAATTGAATAACGAACTCTAAACCAGGGCTATTATATAGTAAGCAAATTCAAAGGAATAATATTCTTTCACAAAGAACTAGTGATGAACTGCTTGAGTTGTGCAGATTATTCCTAGTCTGCCAAGAAATCAACAGTATTGGAATTCCCAGTTTTAATCCATTTTACTAGTAGAATTTCAGGAACCTATAGGGGTCTGTAACCAGGGGACTTCACACTGAAATCATGCTGAAGGACTCACAGCTGCCAGCAATTACATTTGTTAGGATGGCCTCTTTGGAGGTTGCTGTTGGCTCATCACAATGAACCACTGAGGTCTAAGATTCCTCTACATGCTGGTGTTACAAACCCTGTGGGCAAGGAACTGGGGCAGGGGGCTGCTTTCTATTCCTCATTTTTTTTAAGAAAAATTCAGAAAGGGACTATTACTTTTAGTTTACTACTGACTTAGAGTAGAGGAAGTTCAGCTTCCTCTTATGTCCTTGTTTTGGCTTCTAGATGACACAAAAAATTCAGAAACCATTAATTTTATTTGCATTTGAACTGACAGTGAAGAAAGGCTTTCTTCCTATATTTAAGACTGAACTGTGATGCCAAGATTCTTTTTTTTGTATTCTTGGTAAAGCCCAGTACTTCCTCATGGTGTGTTTGCAAAGGTATATCTTTGTTCACAATGCATTTTTTTTTCCCAACAAAATGGGGTGGTATGTTGTAAGCAAGACAAAGACTCCTAAATATGTATTTTTTACCCTTCTTTATGTGTTTTGGTGCATTCTATTCCACTAGCTTAGTCTTTAGACTTAGTAGATATTGTGTCAGAAGCACTAGTGTGCAGTAGCTTAGCCAATAAAATGAGCAGTGGGTTTAGATGTTCAGATTAATACAGCAATAGAAAGGAATGTTGTTTCCTCAAGTAAAAAACATGTAGTAGCTCTTTGTTCACAAAAAATGGCAAGCTTTTTTCATTAGTAAGTTTAGCAGCATTGTAATCTAGAGAAGAAAATAATGTCATTCTAACCACATTTACTGTCACTGATTTTCTTATTGGACCTGCAACATGACAAGTAGGTTTATCAGTTAACCAGGAAAAGAATAAAAGCCTGTCTTAGTGGGTTCACTTGACTTCTTCTCTGTTTCCTCTGGGATGACAGGGATTCACAGACAGAAGACACAGTCTTTCTCGAGCTGAGTAGTGTGGTTGACATGCCTGAGGGGTGGAATGCCGTCCAGAGAGACCTGGACAAGCTCGAGAAGTGGGCCCATGTGAACCACATGAGGTTCAACAAGGCCAAGTGCAGGGTCCTGCACATGGATCAGGGCAATCCCCGGTATCAGTACAGGCTGGGAGATGGAGGGATTGAGAGCAGCCCACCCAAGAAGGACTTGGGGGTACTGGAGGATGAAAAGCTGAACATGAGCCGGCAATGTGCGCTCGCAGCCCAGAAGGCTAACCGTGTCCTGGGCTACATCAAAAGCAGCGTGGCCAGCAGGTCGAGGGAGGTGATTCTGCCCCTCTACTCTGCTCTGGTGAGACCCCACCTGCAGTACTGCGTCCAGCTCTGGAGCCCTCAGCACAGGAAAGACATGGACCTGTTGGAGCGGGTCCAGAGAAGGGCCACAAAAATGATCAGGGGGATGGAACGCCTCTCCTATGAAGAAAGGCTGAGAGAGTTGGCGTTGTTCAGCCTGGAGAAGACAAAGTTCTGGGGAGACCTTATTGCAGCCTTTCAGTACTTAAAGGGGGCTTATAAGAAAGATGGGGCAGACTTTTTAGCGGGGCCTGTTGCAACAGGATAAGGGGTAATGGTTTTAAACGAAAATAGGGTAGATTTAGACTAGCTAGAAGAAAGAAATTTTTTACAATGAGAGTGGTGAAACACTGGCACAGGTTGCCCAGAGAGGTGGTAGATGCCCCATCCCTGGGAACAAGGGTCAGGTTGGACGGGGCTTTGAGCAACCTGATCTAGTTGCAGATGTCCCTGCTGATTGCAGGGGGGTTGGACTACATGACCTTTAAAGGTCCCTTCCAATCCAAACTATTCTATGATTCTATATGGGCTTTTCCCACGTTGGAATCAAAAACTGAGCTGGTCTCTGTGGGTTATCTGACAAGAGACAGTCAAACACTAGTGCAAAAGATTTCCGAAGGGCTTTAGTCCCTTCCACAATAGTGGAAGAGGAAAGTCTAAAGCAGGGAGAGTTAGAATAAAGCTAGGAAACAGGGGGCTTTAGAATACAGCAGGAATATGGTATATCCAGGTGTGTAGGAATAAGAAGGATAAAGTAAATTTCTGTTGCAGAAACACAGTTACTTCTTTTTCTTACCTGCTTCAAAACATCCTTCAAATTAATGGAAAACACTTTTAAAAATCTCCGGTGACAACACTCTCTCTACCCAAAAAGCAAATACTCATTGGTACATTCCTAACTTGCAAAATAAAACAAAAGAGAACTTTCACAACTGCACTGGTACTGTTTATCCCATAAAGGGAAGGAGAGTTTTACCCTCTGGGCATCACTAATAAGGAGGCTGTGCAGATCTTGGGCTAAAAATTGCAACAAAAGCCTCAGTCCATTTGTCACAGTTTCTTAATTGAGACAGAGGTCAGACTCTAGGCTCTGCACCATTTGTCTTTATTAGAAGTTCTGCAGCAGTCAGGTCATCCGACATCCCTGGACTGGCTTCTGCGTACCTTGGTTGTTGCAGACAGACAATTACATCTATTCAGGTAGTTATGGTATAAAAGGACCATGATGGCACAGTTCCTAGTTTGAGCTCTCCCCAGGCAGCTTCTTCCTTTCTTAACCTCTAGGTAAGGAACATTTTTTTCCAAGAGGCTTACAAGAACCTGTATTTTACATCATCTTAATCCTTGAAACAGGCCTATTTTCTGAACCAGATTTCGTTGAAAAACATCTCATCGTTTTCCCAGGGCAGGGGTTTAACATGATACAGATGAAAGAAAACGAACACACTGCTCAGGCCTTGATCTCCCACTTATGTACATACTTAATTTCACATGCAAAAATATTCCCATTGACTTAGAACTCTTCACAAGCAGAATATGCAGTGCATATGTATCTATAAAACTGGGGTTCACACACTATCACACATACTCAAACATTTGGTATTGCTATTGGGGAAATATTGAAGTAAAGACCTGGAGATCTGAGTATAAAAATAGAAATAAATCATTATAATTTATAGTGTGGGAGCCATTTCTAGGCTCAAGAAGAATGACAAAGTAATGGTTTCCTGGCTATCAGAAAACTGTTAACTGACACAGAGGCTTTATGCTTTGCCAGGTCACCTCTTCAACAACATTGGCAAATGTAAAACATTTTGAAATTTCTCATTCCCTAAATTACTCCAATCTAAACATATCAGTGATTAACTTTATATCTGCATTCCAAATGGCATAGTCCTCCAACTTTTTAGTTAAGCTTTCTCTTTGCAAAGGAAGTCTTATTTGCTTTTATTGCAATGTGACATTACTTTTGGTTTAGAACTGAATGCTATTCAAGCATTTAAAAATTAACCTGCTCTTTGGAACAAGAGGACTAAAAGTTTTGGAAACTCTCAATCCCTTTGTCTGACTCCAGTAAACAACATAGACCATAACACTTCAAAAAATTCCAACTATTTGATCAGCTTGAAACAGCCGTCAGTTTCCTGGTAAAAACTTCATTGAAATATATGCATTTAATAAAACTTGCATAATGAGAACAATTAAAATTCTGCTGTTATGTCAGACTTCTGAGCAGGTCTTCTTTTTGCCTCTGCAGAAATAACACAATTCATAACTTCAATGTCCACTTTTCACTGCAAAGAGCAAGCTGATTAATGCTGTCACCACAGCAGGTTCCCCCCTGCCATCCAGTTTGCATTATTGGCCAACACATATAAACAAAGCAGCCTATGTCATGCCTCCTGCTGATTCAAAATAAGGAATACCAGCCATGAAGTCGTCTTCCCTGAGTGCCAGAACCAGGGTAAAAAAAAGTCCTTTTTTTCCTATATGCACATTTCTTGCAAATGAGCTCCTAATGCCAGGAGAATGCATCCACATATATAAATGTGACACATAAAGGAGTATGTTCTTGATCAAGTAACATTTGAGGTGAACAAGCATGAATCTACTGAATATAGATTAACATAAGTATACTAACAACATAACTAAGCTAATATAAACTAAAATATAGGCTTGTTTCTCTAATGATACTTCCATCTGTACTAGCAACAGAAAGTATGAGGAATGAATTAATGGATTTTGTTACATTGCTTGAAACTTCTGGATTCCATCACAGCCAGTTGTTGCACTTGACTAAATTGCCAGCGAGGTTCATTGGGAAATTGGGTCTAATGCCACTGTTTCAGCATCCACCAGAAGAGAGGTCAAATCACCAGAAATCTCAGTACTCATAGTAGTCACCACTACCCTAACAGTCCTTACTGTCAACTTCTTGATATTCACCAACATTTCCAAGAAAATATACTCTCCTGACCATCTTTCATTTTAGAACACTAACCTCTGTGAAATGCGGTGACAAAGCACTGAAGAAACAGTAACAACAGGCTTTTCAGCTGCCTTTGAGCAGAATGGTTACTAATCCTGAATCATTTTTAGCTTTAGCACTAAGGTAAGTGGTTTCATTTCTAGCTAAAGAGATGAAACAGGCAGGTCAAAATCAATGTGTGAATCTCTGCAGCCAAGTCCAAATTAAAAAAAGAAGGAATTCCGTTCTTCTTGGTGGGTATCAAGTGGAAAGCATTGTTCATTCCTGCTGTACCTCCTTAAGTGTTGAAAAGGAACCATGATTTCTGGTGAGCAACACAGTTTATTCGTCTGAGGGCTTCCTGCCTAACACCATCGGATCAGAGAATCACAGAAATGTTTCTGAAACAAACCTCTGCAGGTCTCAAAATCCCACTCAGAGAGGAACAATTGCCAGTACTAGATCAGGTCTGCCACAGCTTTGTCTAGCCAAGTTTTGAAAACCTCCAAGAATGGAGACTTCATCAGCTCTCTAGGTGACCTATACCTGTGCTTCTCTACCCTCCCAGTGAAAAAGTTTTTCCTAATGTCCAACCTCTCAAACTGTACTTTGTGCTGTTGTCTCATATTATATCATTTGCCACTACTGCAAAGAGTTAAGCTCCATAACCTTTGCAACTGCCATTCAAGTATTTGTAGGCTGCTGCCAGACTATCCCTTAGCTTCCCCTTTGCCGTGCTGAATGAGCCCAGCTTCCCAACCCCTCTGCAAAAGCCATCTGTTCAAAATCCCTGACCATTGAAGAAGGCCTCCATTGGACTCTCCCCATTTTTCAACATCCACTTGAAAAGGGGACTTAAAACAGGTTGCAGCATTCCAGGTGTGTTCTCACCAGAGCCATGCAGAGGGTTATAATAAATTCCTCCAATCTGCTGGCCACACCTTCCTAATGTATACAGAAGCCCACTACGCACTTTTCCTCGGTCATAATGGCAGTGCACTTCTGGCTCATATTCAAGCAGCTTTGCAGGAAAGCGCCTGGTGTCCTTGTGGAAAAGAAGCTGAAAATGAGTCAGTAGTGTGCACATGCAGTAAAGAAGGTCAACCAGCTTTTGGGCTGTATTTAAAAAGAGTTTAGCCAACAGTCAAGGGAAGTGACTCTTCCCTCTTTCCAGCTCTTGTTCTTCATCCAGTTTTGGGCTCACTCCAGTATAAGAAAGATATTGGCCTCTAGGCTCACTCCAGTATGAGAGTCGCCAAGGTAGTCACGGGGCTGAAGCACAGGATGTTCAAGGAGAGACTGAGGGAGTTGGGTTTGGTCAGTATAGAGAAATAAGGCTGTGGGAGATATTATTGCTACCTACAACAATGTACTGGGAGGGTGTAGAGAGGACAGAGCCACTCTTCTCAGAGGTGCAGAAAGGACAATAGGCAACAAACACAAGTTGGAACACAGAAAATTCCAACTCAATACAAGGAAAAATTCCCAACTTGAGGGTAGATAAGCACTATATCAGGTTGAGGTTGTGGAGTCTCCATCCTTGGAGGTATTCAAAACACAACTGGACAAAGCTCTGAGCAACCTGATCTAATGGCAGAAGGTTCAACAAGACAACCTCAAGAGATCTTTCCAAGCTACACAAGCCTGTAACTCTGTTTGGCCTCCACTGTATTGCCAAGATCCTCTGCAGCAAGGCTGCTACTCACCCAGCCTGTTCCCAGTCTCCCAGGTGTAGGTATGTACTCTTTTTGTTGAAATTCTTGCTCGCCCAATCCTCAAGGTTCTTAAGGTCATTCTGGATAGAAACTGTGTCCTTTGCTCTATCAGAAACTCCTCCCTAACTTAGTGACACCAGCAAATTTGCTGGACAGTGCTTTCTGTTTTATTATACAGGTTAATAAATAAACCTGATAAAAATATTGAAGAACATCAGCTCCATTATCAACCCTGGAGTACTTTGCTTGTTACTGGCCGCCACGTGGGCATGGAGCCATTGAGGACTACGCTTTGGACCTGGCAGCTCAGCCAATTTTCAATTCACCCAATTTCTGATCATCCAGCCCATAAATTTTCATCTTCCAGATGAGAGCTCCAGGGTCAGAAACCTTACTAAAGGCACATCCACCTCTCTTCTCTCATTCCCATAACCAGTTATTTCACCACAGAAGGCAATCAGGATGACTGTTTCTGATTACCTCCTTGTCCTATTTGAGTTTAGAAATGGGTTCCAAGAGAAGATCATGCACATTGGTCTTCGCAGGGACTGAGGTGAGCCAGCAGCTGACAGTGTTCCAGATCCTCTTTTTTACCATTTTTGAATATGACTGTAATGTTTGCTTTTTCCATTCATCACAATTTTTCACAGACAATACACAGGAGCCTTGTAATCACAGCAGCCAACAAGGCAACTACGGCAGCCAACTTTTTCAGCACCTTTAGGTCAGTCCCAGGGATATGAATATGTCCAGATGAAGTCATTTCTAACTTGTTCACCCATTGCTGGCTCCTTCCCAAGCTGTTCTGATACTTGCAAGGGTCAGGGAGAAGGTTCTGCCTGTGATGAGCAAGGTAAAAAAGGTCCTGAGTACTTCAGCTTTATCCACATAATCCACACTGTGTTGTCTCTTATACACCAGCAGCCAACATCTTCCCTTTAAAACTTGTCCTTATTGATCAATCTAATGAGGTTATTTTTAGCTTTATCTGGGTTTTGACTCTACTGATTTTGTTGGTAAGTACCTTAGTGATCCTTTTGTATTCTTCCTTTGTTACCTGTTTTTGCTTCCACTTCAAACATGTTCACTGATTGCATTTTAGTTCATCAAGAAGCTCCCTTTCAATCAAGCTGGCCTTTGTGCTGAAAATTCTAGTTTTCCCACAGAAAAGGGTGGCTTGTTCCTGATCAGTGAGTTCACTTTGAAGGAGTCATCCAGCTCCTTTGGGCACCGTGCCCCTGCATGGCTGCTTCCCAGAGGATTTTACTTAGCAATTTCTTAAATAACCAAGTCTGTTCTCTGAAGGTCTAGAGCCCTGGCTCCGCAGTTTTATTTCCAGCCTTCCTCCAGATCCTGAACTCCATTGCCCTGCGCTCCCTGAAGCCTAAGGTGCCACCAGTGACTGCATTTTTCATCAGTCCTTCTCAGCCCGTGAGCAGTAAGTCTACAGAGCAACACCCCTGGCCAGCCTCCCTAACTTTTGCATTGGAAATGTGTCACCCACACAGTCTAACCTTGGGTTGTTTGCATGAAGCCACATTGCCGTCACGGCAGTTGTCTGTGGACAGTTGAGGCCACCGATAACGATAGGTCCCTGCAGGTGGGAGATTTTCAGTAGTTGTTTGGAGAAGGCCTCTTCCTCTGTTTCCTATCAGTCAGGAGGTCTGTAGCAGACTCCCAAGACATCCCCAGTGTTACTTCCCCCTCTGAAGTTGATGCAGAAGCTCCCAATAGGCGTGTCTCCAGTTTTGCCCTGTAAAGCTCTGTGAAGTCAAGGAGATCCTTAAATAAAAGATGACCCACTCCTTATCTTCTCTGCATATCACTCCTCAGTGGCCTGTTTGCTCCATGGACTCCCTTCCCAACATGTTCTCTGTCCCATGTGAACAGGCCCTAACCTAGACTGGCCTCACTTTTTGTCTCCACAACTCTTGATTTCCTGGTTCATCAGGAAGGGTCACTAGAGGCACCAATGCATCAAGATTTTAAGATTTATGCAAGCAACAGCTGAAGTGCCATGCCACAATCTTAAGTCCTTGTTCTATTAAATTCTACTAGTTTAAGCTGGAGTAAGATTCACTTTATTTACATATTTTCTTTGTTTTAGCTGCTGTGGCTCTTTCAACTGCCACATCCTTTGCATTTGCATTAAGTTATACTATTTGCATTTATAAAATGCTAAGCATTTGTATGAGCATCCATGTATTATCTTACAGAGTATCTAGTTTTATTTGCAGCAACTAATGTAATGTTGCTTTCAGTTTGGTTTAAAGTATTTATTTTCCTCCTGTGATTATATTATCCATTACAACTACTGAGAAAACAAGCTCTACAGTAAAAATTGTAAGCCATATTAAGATGCACTGGTTTCCTAAATGTAATGTAAAACATTTGGACTTCATTTTCTTCCAGACACGTTAAGTTTTATGACTTCATTTTTGAAATGTTGTCCTGTGCTCCATCACTCATATTTGTTTCTGCTCTGGCACATTATCCATTTACCAATAAATTTGTTATAAGATGGAGTTTGGAATCCTTGTATCTTGTGATTTTTTAAATTATTTTCTGAGTTCACCTAGAAATTCACATTAATGTCTCACTCAAACATAAGCAATTATCTGGAAGTCAACTGAAAGATAAATGCTCAAGTGTAAGCAAAGTGCACTATTTAACTCTTCTTTGGTGCTCAAAAAGAGTATAGGAACAGCAGGGCTGTATTGAGACGTCCATTTTTCTTTTATTTCATTCCATGTTTGAAAAACAGTATTACGACTTCAACAAAAAAAATTTGAAAACTATTTTCATCAGCCATTCTTTTTAGTAACAAAAATTAGGTGTCATTCACTCCTATACAAAATACTTTTCGATTTACATAAAGTCACTATTTTATGCACAAAAACATTTGCAGAAATCTAAATTATAGTTTCCACCATATGAAAAAACACCTCTTAGCTTCTCATAAAATATAAGGCATTCTGCTTTTTAAGAGGTGGCTGAAGGTAACTTCTATTAGAAGCATTGGCATTTACCACCACTATGAACTTCATCGCACAGCTGTAACCCTCAGTATGCTTTGATGCTCTTGACCACGTGTGGTTTACAGTTAGCCCCTAGCTTCTAGAGTTAAGATTGCTGTCAGAATAAATAGTATCAGAAAGCTTTGTTCTTAAAGGCCAAAAACGGTCTTTGTGTGAGCTAAAGAGAGTCCTGCTCCTGCATTTGCCACCAGCACTCCTTGCAACTCTGGGCAAGTCATGTTCCTCACTTGTATTTTCTGGATAATAATGCTCTTTTGTCTGCCTACTTCCAGCGCATTTTCTTTATGGCAGAGACCATCTCTTCCATGGTGTAAGAACGCACCCAGAGCATAAAACAGAGCTTGCTGATCCCCAGTCAAGCAGGAATTTGACAGAATAAATACAACTCTTCTTTCTTTCAGACCCATGTCGAATACAAGGTCCAAATTGTAAAACTTCAAAAAACTGTATCAATGGGTAAATTTAAGCCATATCAAATTAGATATTTTCCAGCTCCTGACCCTGAACCTTTTCTTAAAACTTGAACTCTGCAAACCAAACTATTTTTAGTTTCAAAACCCTTGGCTAATTTATTTTCATTTTGCTTCAATTTTGTATGCCTTTGTGCTTCCGGTTTCTGGCAACGTCTGTGAGTAAGAATGCCAAAGTCCTCCATTCAAATCGTATGCTTTGCCAAATGAAAAGGGGAAAACACTCAAAATCATGCAAGGCAGTCTTTTCTCATGAGTCTTCTGTTCTCATGAACTTTGTAGGCCAATTTTGGAAATGCAAAAGTTCATAATTTAAGAGACATCAGATAAGGAACCAAACTTCTGGGATTCACCCATTTGTCACTAATTCCTCTTCCTTCTGGCAACAAAGCAAGACTGCTTAAAGGAGGAAAAAAACAACAAAGAAGGGAGAAAAGTCCAGAAATTTTAAAAATTGGAATGAGAAGATCCTTAAACAGACTCAGAAGAAAGTCCTGGAGAAAAAAAAATTAATATATGACAATATGATGGAGGGAGCTGCCTTCAGAAGGTGAATTACGGAGAGGTAAAAGGGGATGAATGACTAAGACGGGCTTCTAAGTGGATAGGCATCTGTGCTTTGCCTAAAAAGCCAAAACAGTGAAAGCCAAACTGAACACTTCAGTTCAGACAGCTAAAGCTGAGGTGAATGTTACCTAAAATATTTACTGTTTTATGACCTTCTTTACTCTTTTTTATACATCAGTAATTATTTTGTTCAACAATATTGGTAGTATTTAAGGATCCTAATTTTTATACACAGGTATTTGATGATTTATAATAGACCTCTATAATTGAGATACACGCCCATCAAAACTCTTGATTGTGACAAAAGCCACTATCACAACTTGTAGATAAACACTATATATTCGAGTACTGTACTACAACATATGGGAACTTAATATAGTTGCATACAAATCCTGCGTGGGAAAAAGGAAAAAAAGCATTCAGGGTAGTCTACTTCACTTAGACTCACATGCCTGTACATCTATCTACCCAGGCACTGCAGTGTTCTGTGAACTCGCACCACATCCTCTGCACTTCTCCAGTTATTTAAAGTCTCTTCATATAAAGAGCCTTATAAATTTCCGTTGTCTTGGAACTTGGAATTACAGATGTTTTAATCATATGGTTCTCATGTCATCTGATCAAATGATCCTAATCTTCTGAATTTTCACAGCATTGCACGACTTTTAGCCACATGACTTTCATCACATTTGGAGGATGTCAGGAGGCTAAAACCTCACACATCGCTTTGAAAATGTATTCTTTTAAAGTGCTATTGTGAATCATGTTCATGGGTGCCTGCTGGGATTCCTTGCAGTGCTTTCTTAGTCTCACAGCTGGTTTTGATTTCTGTGGACGATGCAAAACTCTGCTCTTCTCACTCACCAGACACTAACCTTACTTTCTTTGCTGAAGTCACAAGTATGCAAAATCTGTATTTTTTCACTAAAGAAACCCTTTTTATAACTAACCTGATATTATTTTATTCAGTGTTTGGCAGAAATCCATTTCATTTTTATTATTCAGTTCTAAAACCAACAGAACAATAGTGATTAATGAAAGAAACCTCTTAATAACAATCTAATATATACACTAAATATGCATCTGTCTATGATATATATATAGATGTCTATATAGAGACATACTTGTAAATGCTGTATATGGAAATAAGCATAAGTATGCAGAGGTATCAAATATATATATTACTGAGACCTGACGAAAATTAAGCCTAATCTTCTCTTAGATTTGACTCGAGGCAACTACACAAAATGCGTCTGCCCAGTTCTCGACATTGGTTGTGATCTTTAACATTTACACTGAGTAGTGCACGAATGGCTCAGACAATCGCAGCCCAGAGTGCTCCGCAATTATTGAGCAAAAAGTACATGGCACTGCCGGCCTTGTACGTTACCTTGTCTACAAGCAGCCACTTCCAGCCTGAGACTCTCCCCCCCTTTCTTTCTTAAAATACTGACCTCTCTTCCAAAAAACAAGACAAACTCCAGCCTAATATTGCACAGTGGCCACAAAATAGCTCTTAACATTTGCTAGCAAGTTGTTCTCTCAACGTTATCATAGTAGCTCTTTGACAAAAAGCAACAGCAAGCATTTTTCCAAGAGACTCGTTTATGGGGTTCTCTGATACCAGTCCATCTATCTTTCCTTTAGGCAGTATTTATATAGGAAATTCAGCCTCCCAAAACTGCTGGGAGGAGCCCAGGAGTGTTGCTTTCACATATAGAGCTCCACACGTTCAGCTTTTTTCTCCTGTTCCTTAGCAATAACTTTCAAATGAGGGAAGTGGAGAACATGACAAGCATCAGTTAATATCCAAAACATTTCCCCTCCATTGTAAACAGCCTTCTGTCTGCTTCAAAAGAGAATGTTGCACTGTTTGCTGGCATTCAGAGAAATGGTTCTTTATTAGAGAAACCTGATCCGTGTTGCAGAAACAGGATGCCATCTGTCCAGTGTCCTGGATCCAGTGTCCTGGATCCAGTAACCCTAACAGGGGGTTTATCTTGTTGCACCAATGTAATACAATTCACAGTACGAAAAATCTTGACCAGCTTCTTTTTCAGCCTGCCATAAACTCGTGCACTTTAAGGAAAGCATTTTCATTTCTGAGTTCCTGGAGACAGATTCACCTCCTCAGATGCCAGGAATTTAACTAACGGCACACGAGGTACCGGGGTGGCCAGTGGGAGCGACAGGCCTGCCCCGCTCTGGCCCTCCAGCCAACCTCTCATGTGCCTGGTGAGGCATTCCTAGGGAAAAGTTTCCACTAAACATATACTTTTTCAGTGAAATGCAGTTAGGAAAGGTTATTCCTTCCCTTAATTACTTCAGCTTTATGCCTAATGCTCAGTGGGACGTATCCAGGCCTTGCTGACTCTGAAAGGCTCAAGAGCCAGCCACTACTTTGAGGTGCATCTGTCTGCATTTACAGGGAGGGTGCCAAAAAAAGCAAAGGTTTAGATCTCTACAGCCAAGATTTCTGAAAACACAGACCAAAAAGCAGTAATTTTTGACATCAGACTGAGTCAACTCCAACAGATGAGACAGATTAAAATAAAAGGTTAGAAAACAAAACTGCCCTTTGGCTTGCAGGTCCTTTTCACCAGTCTTCTCTCAGGTCAACAGCTTTCTCCCGACGACCTGGGTTGCAACAAACACTGGGCAGCCTGCGTGGGGTCCACTGGGAATGTCTTCCTCCCATCACCTCCCATCACCATGTTCCCTAAGCCTCTCAGAAAACTTCCAGTGTCTAAACGCTGCAAGCTCCTGCCTGCTGGTTCCCTCACACTCTCACACTGACTGTCCCATCTTCTACCCCAGATGTGCATGCCTAGATAGTCCAAGAGAAATGTCCTTCTCCCAGGAGATTCATCTGACCCAGAGAGCAGTATCCAGGACAAAGCAAGAAGGGGTCTCTTTCCTGCTGCCCAGCCACTCTTTCTAGGAGAAGACAAAATGCAGTATATCTACAGCAAGCGCTTACAGATAGTAAGCACATCAAGTGAATGTGCTATCTACCACCACACTGCTACATTGCCTCTATGAAAGGCCACAATCATTCTCATAGCAAAGGAATGCTTCTGGACAAAGTAACCATTTCAACTTCTGGAGTATTGCTTAGTACCTGGATGCTTCATTTCAGTTTGATTTCTTAATCTGCCACCTTCAACATGAATTCAAAACTCGCTCGCATTGGAACTTCCCAGCAAAGGCAGAGGTCTCAATATCACCAGATGGAACTGAAGAACACCTTTTCTCTCTCTTTGCCATTCATGGGTTATTGCTAACAAGTTTTTAGCAGGACTGAAAACCCTTTTTTTAAAAAAAAAAAAAAATGATAGGAGGAAAGTGTTAAGTTTTCTTCTTCCTTTTCTAGCTTCTTTGCTGACAGCTGTTTGAAACAAGGTCAGCCTTTGATTATTGCCAGAGGAAATAGATTACTTGGATTCAACTAGATTACTCCATGTAGAAAAAGATGGCTAGGTACCTATTGCATACCAATTTCTTATTTTGAGTTTTATTCAGAGGATCAAGGCTTGATTTGGTTTTTTTCTAGACTTTTTGACTCCAGGCATGACCAGACTCTCAAATGCGGTTTACATGTTCAAGGCTTCCAATCTTCTGGTTTTCCATAACTGAAAGCTTAGATTAGTTTCATAGTGGTAAACTTTGATAACATAGACAGGTAAAAAATTTAAGTCAGCTACCTGCATAAAGACAATAAAGTCTGTACAAACACATTAATTCTCTTCCCTTTTTCCTGTGTTTCCTCCCTCAGTTTCTCTTATTTTATCTTCAGAGATTCCAACTCTGTTGACCAAGAGAAAACTTTCCTCTCTCTCCAAACTTCACTTTTAACTGGGGAGTGTTGCCTGTGTGATGTATGCTCACAGATACTCCTCTGACTTCTCTAAACTCAGTTGAAAAGCTTGCAGTCTTTTTTTACCACAATCACACACTTCTTTTATGATTTGATGGTTCTTCTATGATATGTAACGGTTCTTTTTGTTTCATCATCTCTTGACATACATCAAAGTTTTTATCTTTGTTATTTCTGATAACCAGCTGTTGTTTTCCTTACAATTATCTGTTTCAATTTACTTTAAATTTCTCATACGCTGTCTCTGGTCATAAATCTAAAGTTAGTGCGTGCTTACAAAATTGACCTGTTCATGTTTGGGGATTCAAGCACTGGACACAGAAATTGTAAGGGACCAGCTGTATCAGCTGAATGTTCACAAGTCCATGGGGCCTGATAGGATTCATCGCAGAGTACTGAAGGAGTTAGCGGATGTTATGGCAGGACTCCTCTCCATCATCTACCAAAGGTCTTGGGAGTCTGTGGAAGTCACCGCTCACTGGAAGCTAGACAATGTTATTCCAATCTACAAAAAGGGCATGAGGGAAGACCCAGGGAACTACAGATCTGTTAGTCTAACCTCAGTTCCTGGAAAAATTAAAGAGAAGATCATACTGGGTAGTATTGAAAGGCATTTAAAGAATAATGCAATCATCAGGCACAGTCAACATGGGTTCACAAAGCGAAAGTCTTGTTTAACCAATTTGATACCCCTCTATGATAAGGTCACCTGCCTAGTGGATGAAGGGAAGGTGATAGGTGTAGTTTTAGTAAGGCTTTTGATACTGTCCCTCACAGCATCCTTCTGGACAAGTTGTCCAGCTGTGCGATGAGCGGATTCATAGTACGCTGGGTGAAGAACTGGGTGAAGGGCAAAGCTCAAAGGGTTGTAGTGAATGGGGCTACTTCTGGCTGGTGACCGATCACCAGCAGTGTTCCTCAAGGTTCAATTCTAAGACCAGTCCTGTTCAATATATTTATCAACGATCTGTATGCAGGAGTTGAATGCACCATTAGCAAGTTTGCTGATAATACCAAACTGGGAGGTGCTGTTGACTCTCTTGAGGGAAGAGGCCTTGCAGACGGATCTAGATAGATTGGAGCATTGGGCTGAAATTTAAGAAGTCCAACTGCCAGATTCTGCACCTAGGATGGAGTAACACCTGGCACAAGTATAAATTGGGAGAGGAGTGGCTGGAGAGCAGCCCTGCAGAAAGGGATCTGGGGGTGCTGGCTGACAGCAGGCTCCATAGGAGCCAGCAGTGTGCCGTGGCAGCCAAGAGGGCAAACCGCAGCCTGGGGTGCATCAAACACAGCACAGCCAGCCGGTCAAAAAAGGGGATTATCTGGCTGTATTCAGCGTTGGTGCGGCCTCACCTTGAGTGCTGTGTGCAGTTCTGGGTCCCACAATTTAAGAAGGATGTGAAGGTCCTTGAATGTGTCCAGAGGAAGGCAACAAAGCTAGTGACAGGGCTGGAAGGAATGTCCTATGAGGAGCAGCTAAGGACTTTGGGTTTGCTTAGTTTGGAAAAAAAAGGAGGCTGAGGGCTGACCTCATTGCTCCCTACAGCTTCCTGAGGAGGGGAAGTGGAGAGGGAGGTGCTGATCTCTTCTCTCTGGTATCCAGTGATAGGACACGTGGGAATGGTTCAAAGCTGCACCAGGAGAGGTTTAGACTGGACATTAGGACCCTTTACTGAGAGGGTGGTCAAACACTGGACCAGGCTTCCTAGAGAGGTGGTCAATACCCCAAGCCTGTCAGTGTTTAAGAGGCATTTGGACAATGCCCTTAATAACATTCTTTAACCCTTGGTGAGCCCTGAAGTGGTCAGGCAGTTGGACTAGATGATCACTGTAGGTCCCTTCCAACTGAAATAGTCTATTCTATTCTATTTTAAATTTCAGGACTGATTCTAAATGCTGCAAATAAATATGCATACAGAACTGGCCAACATCTCAGTCCTATTCTCACAATCCCTATCCAAATTCAACAGCATACTGCAATTATTACTGGTCAGTATTATCTTTCTTCATTCTGTTCTGTGGTTCTTAATGTCTGGAACTCACTTCTATACCTAATTTTGCTTTTATGGTTATTAAAGGCAAATAGAAATTTTTCTGTCTTATTTCCATTCAGCTGACCCCTATAATGGAAAAGTAAATATTATTCCTTATATAAATTTAATCTAATTAATTTTAATTTGTTCCATAATTTTAATAATAGAATATTATATAACATTAAGATTCTATATTAAAATGGATGATTCTGTTTCTTTTTGTTATATGTAATAAAAAAAAAAAAAAAATCTCACTGTCTTTTAAGCTCCCTTCCTGGCCAACGGGAAGCCTTTCTCCATCCCCTGGCTATAGAGGAAGTTCCAACAACAAGCCTAGACCCATCTAGAATTTGATTCAACTGCTCTCATGTTGGTGTCAAGTGTCGTTTGAATGCCCAGGAGTACATATGGCATCCACAGGGGAACGGTAGATGTGTCACAAAGCCTATGGAGGACCCACATCCTCCCTGAGCAGCATCTAGAAGACAGGAAAGATTGCCTAAGACATCTCAAAAGGTATTGCCTAAATACCTCCCAGATTGCCTACATGTAAATGTTGTCATCATAAACTGAATTCCACTTCTTGGTTTCTGTTCAGTTGCACAAATTTTAGTGCCTACTGCTGTTTCTGGTGTTGTCTGGCCTCTGGCTGCTGCATCCAAAGAATGCCTTACCTAGCATATTTTCCAGCCTTATGTTGCAAAGAAATAGGTGTCCAATGTTATTTGCATCACTCTAGGGTATTTAAGACTGACACATAGAGCACAGCTCCTATGGGATGCCTCATTATCAAAATTTCACCATTGTCACAGTCATTTCTCTCACACAGGTGTTTTCTAAAATCTTTACAACTTAAAAAGATTTTCCAATGGAAGCTCCAACAGAACAAAGTAGGTTAAAATAAAAGCTAGAAAGCTTTCTTCTACTTTTCTACTAGGGATCACGGAATTCATTCTCAAAAAGAAAGAACCAGAATCCTTCAACAGTTGGATTAATGAGCTCTTTTCCTCATTTGTGATGATTCAGCTGATTACTCATTCATCAACTTAATACTTCTCTATTCTTAGTGTTCCCTATTCCCCTCAAAAGTGATCCAAGACTAAATTAAAACAAAGTACTCATTTAGTAACACAAGTAAGATATGTCATTACTTTAAGGCTACTACAGAGAGTAGAGTTCTTTTCTCAACATAATCAACAGTTTTTTCCTCTGATTAGTTAATCCTGGCCAAGAACTGAAGGAATATACGCACAACAGTACTTGCGCTTTGCAGTGAAATAACTACTTATCAGATATGGCACTGTGTATTTATTGCTAATTGCTATAATTAGTCATAAGCATTAATGAGGGGGTTAGCAAGTAATAGTTTCACACACTTTTTCTCTCTGTCCTGGAGAGTCTGCCTATTTGCTTTTTGTATCTTGCTGATCTACTTGTGTGATTCTTTTCTTCTTTGACACAGGCATGAACATTGCTTTGGTCTGATTTGAGGACCCAGGTCCTTCATTTCTTGTGCAAGGAACTTTGCCTCCATTATTTCACTTCCCACAGCTGTGCTAGGCCCTTTGTTTCTGCAATTTTTTTCCCATGATCAACTCTGATTACAGGAAAACAGTTTAAATTCCCTGTAAAGCATCATGCAGACATATGATAATATATTATTACTTGCTTAATCATCACAAGTCACTCTCAGTTGAGAATGAACAGGACAACATAGTGTAAATAACATTAGCAATTGCACAACAAGAGCGATGTAGTGATGAGGGGAGGTTTAGATTGGATATTAGGAAAAATTTCTTCACTGAAAAGGTTGTCAAGCATTGGAACAGGCTGCCCAGGGAAGTGGTGGAGTCACCATCCCTGGAGGTGTTGAAAAAACATGTAGATGTGGCGCTTCAGGACATGGTTTAGTGGGCATGGTGGTGTTGGGTCGATGGTTGGACTTGATGATCTTAGAGGTCCTTTTCAACCTTAATGATTCTATGATTCTATGATTCTTGCTATAGTTGAACAGAAAGCCTGTGCTTTCACTCACACTGGTGCTTCCTATTTGCTCCTAACGGCTTAAAAGAGTTGGCTGGCAGGTTACATGCAATCAAATAAACCTTCAATGTCCCTGAGGTGTCTTTCTCTTTCTGTGTCTTGGCTTTGTGTGAGCCAAGTCACTACACACTAACAGGTTCTCAAAGGCAACAAAGCTGGAGAAGGGTTGGGAGAACAAGTCCTATGAGGAGCAGCTGAGGGAACTGGGGTTGTTTAGCCTGGAGAAAAGGAGGCTGAGGGGAGACCTTATCACTCTCTACAACTACCTGAAAGGAGGCTGTAGAGAGGTGGGTGTTGGTCTCTTCTCCCAAGTAACTAGAGATAAGACAAGAGGAAATGGCCTCAAGTTGCGCCAGGGGAGGTTTAGATTGGATATTAGGAAAAATTTCTTCACCGAAAGGGTTATCAAGCATTGGAATAGGGCAGTGGTTGAGTCACTGTCCCTGGAGGTATTTAGATTTGGCACTTGGGGACATGGTTTAGTGGTGGTGTTAGGTTTACAGTTGGACTTGATGATCTTAAAGACCTTTTCCAACCTAAACAATTCTATGATTCTAAGATTTGTGCAACCTAGGATATTATTCATGTAAAATATACCTGTAATTAAAGAAATGGTCCACACTGCCCAGTCTTTAGCATCTCCTAAGTCTAGAGATGTCTGAAGCATGTCTGATGCCTCTCTGGTTGTCCTGAATATCCTGTAAGTACCTGAACCACATACTTGAGAAATGCTGCATTCAGCAGCAGCTGTTCAGGAAAGAGCTGGAAGTTTTGGTGGTTCCTAAACTGAAAGGATCAAGTATACTCTGTTATTGAAGAAAATAGAACAAGCTCATACAGAGGGAGAAACAGGAGCATTATCTGCAAAGGACATCGGATGATTTCTGTCGATCCTCTCTGTCTTACCTATAAAAATCCTAAGGTCACCCAGTGCAGGTTGCCTCTTTTAAAATGTTTCCACGATGGACTGAGTTCCTAAATACCTTAGAACAAATGATGGGATGTAAGAATTCAGCTTCCTTCCTTACTTTATGCTATCCATAGTAATAGATCTAGTAATAGCTAGAAATCCCTAGTAACAGCTGACTTTAAAACTGACAAAATTCTTCAGCTTCTGCTCTGGATTAAAGGATGATGACCTCAAGAATTAATCTTCCACCGCTGTTCTGTTTCTTTGTAAAAACAATAACCTGCCAACTGCTACATTTACGCTCCTTGACAAGTGAAGAACACATCACTCTTCAAATATGTTATTGCTTATTGCTTGGCTTTTGATGGCTTTATTACTAGCCAGTTATTATGTGAGACTTTTTTCCAGTTATGCTATTCACATCAAACCAGTATGAAATAGCCATAGTGTCAGGACACTGAGCTTATGGAGACAGCAATAATGTAATTTCTACCCCTGGAATCTTATTTAGGGAGGATTTTGGATACTTCTCCAAGGTCAGTAGGTCTGAGTCAATGCATGTCATTGATATCCAGAAGGAAGAAAGAGGCATTTCTAAACATGCTATTTTCCAAAAATGCCTTTGAGCTAGTAGGTGGTCCAAGATGTCCAGACTGTTACAAACATGGAAGCTTTTATTCTAGGCTTTAAATACATTCTGTCACCCTGACCTCACATAACATATGAGCACTAAATAGCCAGGAAGATTTCAGAGCCGGGCATTCATTTGGTCACAAGCATTCCTAGATTAGATAAGCATCTTGCATGACTGAAACTCCATGTATATAGTTTTACTTCGAACCCTTACTGGAGCAGGCACCCTGTAGAATGGGTCCCACTTCACTGCGTCTTTGAGAGGTTTTTATCCTGGCTAATGAAGTACATCATTAACTACCTCTCATACACTCACCTCTAACACTGTTCCTGTGTATGCTCTACAGTCTTTCTTCCATTTCCAAAGTTTCAATTCTACCTGCGTAAGAGCACAAGCTACAGACGTCATCTGTGTAAATGGTTTCTATGAGGGCCTGAATATTTATAAAGAAAAATGCTCCCTTGAGATCAGTGGCTACTCAGAGCATATAGCAAATCTGTATATAAGCCTAAAAGTGTGCTTATTTCAATTATTTGACTGAAATGTCAGTGACAATTTATGGGCTTGGGAAAGGGAGGGAAAAGTCAATGCTACAAAATATCACAAGCTGACCGCAATTAAAAAGAAAAAAACGACAACATATCTTCCTTCTAGGATATTTCACTACTCTTGTGATCTAAGCCAATGACAAAGAACTGTCCAAGGACAATATCTTAGCAATTCAGTTCCTAGAAAAAGTACAGTAACTTACATGTCCATAAGCCAAAAATTCAGAGCAGAGTTTACCCTAACAAAAGCATTAGTATAGCTCTGTCTTTGCAGAATTTTTGTTTATCTGTGGGAATTCGTACTGTAGTGCATAGTAGTAGTTCTGTCAGTATAAATGGCCATTAGGGAAATGATAAAAATTATCCCAAAAGCTAAACATTTTAAAAATGCTTCCGTTGCCATTCTGTTTTGATTACCCTTTATTTTTCTCCTGAAGTCTGTATTAAGTCTTTCCAGTCTCTGCCAATCACCCCACCAATCTTTCTTGTTTTACACTCAGCCAAGAATACCCCAAAAAGTCTCGTGCTAAGACTGTCTCTATAAAAAAAAAAAGACTTTGTTTATCATGTACGCTTGTGTTCAGATACAACTGTACATGCAGTGGGCTGTGGCAGGAAAGATCAGGTGTGTTTTATTTCCTTGGTTAGCACTGAACAGGCTGCTAGTGTCAGGAGCTTGGTTCAGTTTTCCACACATAAATAAGTATCTGATGCCCTTTGAGGTGCTCTAAAGCACTCTGCCTGGCCTCCAGCAGCAGGTCTCGAAGGTCATGCTTTCCCCCCAGCCCTGTATCTTCTCTTTGGGCCCACTGAGGATGTCTCAGATTCATAAACTTAAATATCTAGAATCATTTTAGACAGCCAAAGGTAACTGAAACACTGCTGCCAACATGTCTACGTTAGGGTGAAGGAAGTTGTTCTCTGGGCTCAGAGCAATGACAAGATGCTCAGTTAGGCATAGCTGAGACATCCTGAAAAAGTGAGGAGAAAAATAAATAGCATAGGCAAGAAAGAAAAAAGTTAAATTGTAATATTGAGCAACAGAGCAAAAGCAAAGCCTGAAAGTGCTTCTGCTCCAGTGCCGGATACCTGAAAATGAGGACGGGGGAAACACTGGGCAGGCACTCAGCGGTCGCCCTGGTACAGCAGCACATCAGAGGCCTCCTGGAAGGATGACGATCACTGCGATGCACTGTTTGTAGGTTATTAACTTTAGAGGGGCAGGATGCAGAGGTGAGGAAGTAGTGCTGTGCATGAAGTACAGCAGCTCAAATATCACAAGAAAAAAGAAGCGCCCTGAAATCTCTGCTGGTAGCAATCCCATATTCTAAAAACAAAAGTGTAATACTAGGACCGCTCTACTGAGCCCATTTTAGAATGATGATAATGATCAGGAAAAGTTCAATGACAGTAAAGGAGCTATGAAATTTGAAGATTTAGTAGCAATGAGAGATTTCAGCTGCCCAGTAAAGGACTGTTTCCTCAATTAGCCAGTTGCAGGACCCACAAGATGTGGCCTTAAGGGGTGCACAGGCCCTAGTTCAAAAGATATTAATGGGAAAGCTGTTCTGCAATAATATTCACAATACAATTGGTCTCAAAGCTGTAATAGCAGACAGTAAGGTAAATCAATGCATCACAAGGAATTTCAAGAAAGAGAACTCTTTTAAAATCAGTTAATTAGGGAAAAAAAAAAAAAGAAAAAAGAACACAGAACACCAAAATAAAAAAATCCCACATCAAACCTGAAAAAATTGCAATCCAAAATGCAAATTGCCTACAAGCAGGCTGGAGACTGTTCAAAAACACCAGGATACTCAGGTAACCTCAATGCTGCAATTCAGAAAGAAAATAAAACCATCCAATAAAAAAAAAAAAATTAAAGCAAAGGATGTTCAAACAGATAGTAAAAAATACACAGGGCTGGTTGGTACTCACCCGACTGCTCTGAATTAACTCTAACATGAAATTGCAGAGCTGCTGGCCAAGGTATGCAACCTGTCATGCAAACATCCATGATGCCAAAGGACTGATGATATAACGCCCATTCACAGAAGATGCTCTGCAGGGGAACCTGGGCATGATAGACTAATGAGACAGATTTCCAGCCCTGGTGAGATGGTAGAGTCTATAGTGAAGAACAAGACGACTAAACCTGTAGATAAATCAAGTCCATCACAAAATAGTCAGTATGACTTCTGCAAAGAGAAAATCCTGCCTTGCTAACCTCCTGCCCACAGGCATAATATATCTGGATTTTTAAAAAGCCTTTACAAGGCTCCACACTGAAGTTATTGCTGCCAGAAAGCAGCAGGAGCAGGGCTGCTCCATGAAGGGGCAAGTCAGGAGCACAAGCAGTGCTCTCACCCTTGGGCACCCACAGCACCTGAGCAAGGCCAGGGTGGTGAGTGTAACCCGTCATCAACTGCCCAGCCATCACCAGGTAGGGTGAAGTCAGGTGCTGAGTTAGGTCCACGGTCAAACCAGGAAGTCCTGCCAGGAAGAACAGGAGATAGAGCAGGAAATTACCTACAGCATAGGTCCAACCATGAGACAGGGCTAGAGATAAAACTACACTAGCAACGCAATAAAAAACTCAGCCACTAAAGTCAGGGCAGCAAGACAAAAAGGCCAAAACCAAGATTACCTATAGTGTGGCTCAGGGCCAGGGCCAGGGCCAGGACCACACCTGAAATGGAGTCCCTGGGCCCCCAGGTGAAGCTGGTCAGGGCAATTAAGGCTTATTCATGCCCTCAGGCCCTGACAATTACAGAATTTAAGTCACCACAGGACTGGGGGAAAGGTTCTTTTCTGGAATTAAACTTGGTTAGAGGTGAGAAAGCAGAGTTTCACTAGTGGAATCTCTTGGTAATTGCTGCTGGGACTGGTTTTAATTGACATCTTCATCAGTGACCTGGTGAGAGGAACATCTGAATTCTCCAGATCTGGCAATTATACTAATGCCTTTCAGGTAGTCAAGTGTCGAGTGAGCGGGCAAAAAGTGGCAAGTGAGTTTCAGTGTAGAAAAACACAAAATGACACATATAGGTAGAAATGATGTATATCATGTCTACAGATGCAGCTGTCAGGCCTGAGTTCAGTAACTCAATGTGCAACTCAGGAGCTTGGAGTGATCTCATCTCTCTGAAATCATTGGCTCAGTGTGCAGCAGCAGCCTAAAGAGAGTCACTGGAGTGCTCTGTGTCATCAGAAAGGGTGACATGGCATCATGTTGCCACTGTTGAAAACTTTGTTGCACCTGCATTTGGTATACTGTGTGTAGCCCTGGTCTTCCCATCTACAGGGTGCAGGGGAGATAAAGTGCAGAGAAAGGCACTTAAAATGATCAAGAGGTTGAAGCAGCTGCCATGCAGTAAGAAACTCAAAACCCTGCGGCATTTAATTTTGGAGAGAAGAAGGTTGAATGGAATATTCATGAGGTTTACAAAGTCATAATAGTCATGGTTAAAAAAACCACGAAACCGCTTTTCACCATAATCCACAAGACAGTAACTGCAGGCGCTCACTAAATTAGTAGGAGATTAGTATGAAACGGCTAAAATAAAGTATATTTTTTTGCACAAAGGGTAGTGAACTTCTGGAACTTGTTGCCACAGGAATTTGTGGAGGCACACAGTATCAGCAGGCTTAAAAGGGGATTAAACAAATTCAAGGGCAGCAGATCCATGAACAGATACATTTGGGCTACAAATTGTTCACAGAGTAGGAAGTGGCTCGCTCTTTACTGGTATTCTGATGGTTTATCCTTGAGGCCTTGCTGTTGGTCAGGCTTTCATAACTGGCAGTCTTACAGTTATCTGCAGTGTATGTACATTTGCTCAGAGTACTGTCATTGTTAATGCCAGTACGAGTTGGGAGTAAAAACGACAACCAGCTTTACAAAGCAATAGAGGGTGGAGAGTTTGGAAGCCAAGTAGACAATCTGGAACAGCACAGACAAGACTGTTGAGCAGATGTACTTTATCTAGGTCCCCACCTCCAACAATCCCTGAACTGCTGGATTCACACTGTATGTACCTTGCTCTGTTGGCAGCCTTATTTCAGAAGGCTTCAAGTTACAGAGTTTTCAGATTACTATGGTTCAGTATGATATTTGTCTCCGGAAATTCCCTAAGCTGAAATAGCTGGAGGCCAGAAGAGTACTTTGGGGAAATATCTCACATGGTTGCCCTCTAGGCTTCCCCTTGCTTCTGTTGTAAAAGGATATTGGGCACCTGATTTGAGTCAGTATGGCTGTTCCTAGCTTGACCAGTGATCCTGTCATAATCTGTATATTGACTACAGCAACAAAACATGCTAATATTAGCTTTATAATGAAATCTACTGATCTGTTGAAGCCAGCCAATGGCTGATTATATTCCTTTGCACCAGTCAGCTCCATCAGTTGGGGGTGTTAAGAGTTTAACATTTTGAAGCAACTTGTGGAAGAGGATGTTTATGTGCAAACCTCATTGGTTATCTATCAGCAAACAAAATTTGGTCACTTTTTGGATACTCATCATACTTGATGATCTTAAAGGTCTTCTCCAACCTTAATGATTCTATGATTCTATGGAGGTGCTATGTGGTAGTTTTAAAGATGCAATGGTTATTCTGTTCATTGCTATTTTGATCCTCCAAAAGTCATGTTCCGTGACTTGCTTGTATAGTTATTTTTACTATATTTTAAATTGGCCTATTTTTCATCTGAATGTCATTGTGCATAAATAACATGCTGAATATAGCATTTTGTAGCTGATTAAAACACATTCCAATAACATTTTCCTTTAAATCATACAGCTAAATAACTTGCAGACCTCTCTATAATTACATGAGTTCACTTCTGTCTTACATCAAGCCCCATCATTTCAGACACCAGGTCCTGATGAAGCTTAAGAAACAAGTGTTGACTCAACATACAGATGGAGAGCCAAAGCCTGGAGATACTACGTGACTTGCTCGAAGTTACTCACGGAGCAGCAGAGGAGCTAAATTAGTGCTAGATCTCTTGGGTCCTGAACCACAACCACAACAATTCCTTCACTCTTCTCACCACTTCTATTTAAGCCACAGCTTCCTATATTAATCTTCTACAACTGCTTTCCTAGGGAAACCGATGGGAATCTATCTTCTTTTGGCCTTCCTTCTGTGTGTAGATGTGCTGGCAGATGGGCGAGTGGGTTGCGGATGCTGTACATCTGACTGGGTGAGACTCTGCGGTAGCCAGAGAGCAAGGCTGCCAAGCTGCTCCCTGCAGACAAGGGTCAGAGCCTGCACGTATCCAGCAAATGTCCAAATGAGGATGTTAACAGAGAAACTTCTGTAGTAAGAGGCATGTATTTTGGCTCCTCCTCTTCCTTACGCCACCACAATGACTGTTCATGGTAAACCAAACTTGGAATGAAACAGAAACACTGGACACATGTAAAAATGCAGTTTTATCCACAAGAGTGTTTTCCAGACTTCCTCTGGGGTCAATGCAATGTTTGCTTGCTCTGAACAATATTGCTTCTAACAATACAGACATTGTTTGAACAATACAGATGCAGACCGAACAATTGCTCTTAACAATGCAAGCACTTAAACTTGTCAGCAATGCACTGCTGGAGAGGCTAGCAGAGTTAATGAAAGTGGAAAACTCTGCCATCTCGGACTATTTGCTTAGAAGTGAAATGAGGTGCCAAAAGAAGTATTCCCAAAAGCTATTTTTCATCCAGTAACCCCAGAATCCTCCTGTACAGGAGAGAAGGGGCTAAAAGCAGTAACCTGAAATGCAACAAATAGATCACTGGAGGAAACTGTCTCCCTTCTTTGCTTATAGAGATGATCGTTTGGAGAAAGCAGCTCCCCACATGTAACACAGGCCTTTGGACGTAATCCCAGGGCTTCAGGCCTTTGTGAAGGAACTGCACAAACTCCAGAGGGACCCCTGGGACCCTCAGCCCACGGGGCAGTCCTCTGGATTCACATGTAGAAAAGGGGTTAACCCACCATCCTTGCAGACAATATGGTGAGCCATACCTCTCTCTGACACAGGGGCTTGAACTTTTTTCCCACTCACATGGTACTCTCAAGTCCATTATCCTTCTACATCAGGGCACATCATGTGGGATACATTAGATATTAACTAACAGTATGTCACACATTTCTCTCTGTGCCCAATCCTTAGATCATATGGGTGATTGCAAGTTCAGATAATGTGCCATTAGACGCAAAAAAAAAATACTCATAGCAAATGCAATAGCTCCGACTTACCTTATGGTTTACCAAGAAACCTGGAAAAACTGAGCCAGGACAGAGAGACCCATTTACCCCTTCTTCTCTCATGACTATCTATTCTGCCCATGGATCTTCATTGAGTGACTATCAGAACCAGGTGATACCTCTTTTCAAAGGGCACACAGCTTTTACTTAAGGATTTAAACTGTGATGGATTACACATCCTTAGTTATAGCATTTTAATAGTTAATTACCTTCACTGTTAACAGTGCCACCTGGGTTTACTTGGCTTTTATTTCCAACTGCTGGACCTTTTGTTTTCTTTTTTAAGCTGCTTTGTTTTTTAAGCAAATGAAATTGAACTGCCTATGGAGAAGTCTGGGGAAGTATTTCAATAAATGATGGGACGTGAACTTATATAAGTTACCGGGTAATATGTGCTTTAGCCTGTAGGAGGTGATCTGAGCAAGAATACTGTGAGCTGCTTCTAGGTTTCAACTACATAATTATGTAAAACAGCAGTGCCAGGTAGTGATAAGATGGCAGTTTATGTAGTTTTGTCTTGCTTTTGAGGTGAACTTTAGCTCAGAAACTCAGGGAGACATGATTACCTTTTAAAAGTAGAATGTAAAGTACCACGCAAGAGGAGAACCATAGCTCAGGACAGTCAAACACTACCTCTCACTGCCTTTTGAAAACCACATCCTGTGATAATTTTGTGTTTGAACAATAACTGCATTTTTACAAGAATTCCTTAGCTCAGCAGCTCAAAGTTTTTGTTATCTGTTGTTAGTCATAAAGGGTCATTTCAGTGCATACGTATATGAACATATATATTTCTATAAAAAATATAGTGTACATGTGTATGTATGTATATTTCTGCATGGAGAGAGAGAAAACATGATAGCTTTTTTAAGACACAGGACTTGAATTTTAACTTAAAAGATGTCTATCCAATTCTACAAAGTCCCCAAACAACTTGAGGGCCCTGTTTGATACCTGTTTCTGTTAAACAGAAATACATCTCACCTGCTGGATTTACACATCACTTTTATCTCACCTTTCCCGAAGAACCAAAGGCCTTATCTGCCACAGCCTGCTTAAATCCATGTTAAATCCATATTAAATCCAGATGTTAGATTCATCTCCCTTTCCCACAGACATGATCACTTTTCTTTTCTGTCACACACAGGGCCCAGAATGGGTCACACACCTCATCCCCTGGCACTGGAAAACAGTCTTAGGCTCACAGAATAGGCACAATTGTCACTATTGATCTTTATTGATTATTTGCTTTGCAGTGATGCTTCCATGTGACAGTCATGGTCCAGGACCCTTATACACTGCACAATCACAGAATCAAAAATTGAGCCGATTTGTGTAGAAGAGGAGACAATAGTTAGATCTACATAGATGGACAGTACCTGGTCTGATAGGCAACTCTCTCAACATATCACCAACAAGTGTTGAGGTACTATAGAAAAGGCATATGCTAAAACATGTGTAGCTATTAAATTTATTAATATATATGAGAAGATTCCTCTCTCATGAGAAGAGCAACTTGGGAAAATGCGTGAAGATGCTTCTCATAAATATGTAATAGGAGGTTGGTGATGACTTGTACTGTATTGTTTAGAGCTGACATCCTGGCAATAAGTGAACAATACAACTGCTTCTCAGTGCAATCGGAGAGGACAAAGAAAGTAACACTTGCAGAAGCATCCCAAATTAGGAGCCAGGATATTTGGCATGCTATTTTTAGGTCAGGTGCTAAAATACTGTAGTATGTTCATATGAAGCCAAGTTGAAATCACAAAGGAGGAAATCTAACCCTTTTCTTTATCCCATCAGCTATCCTGAATAATGACTCTATATGGCTTAAATTTCTGTTAAGAAAAAGGTTTAGTCAATGGATCCCTTCTTCCAGCTTACATGACTTCCCAGCTACACATTGTCCCCCAAAAGCTGACAGACCATTGCTGGTGGGCAGTCTAGAGATGAGAGGTAGCAAGAATTGAGAAGGAGTGACTGCTAGGCCTTTCTACTCCCAAGGACATCCGTGCATTGCTTAGTTGCACCTGGGGCAGCAATTCCTCAAAAATGTTTACCCTAGCTGGAGAGTTGGAGGACTTCTGCAGCAGGCTGGACTGCCAAAAAATACAGTGGAGAAAACAGAGACGTGAGTGGAGCCCAGGCTGAGGGCTGAGTCCTGGCTCACCCCCCCTGCAGAGAGGCAGCCTTGTTGCAATGTAAGGAGGAACCTCTGATGAGGTCCTACAAACCAGTGCAACAAACTTCAAAGTAGCCCCATGGAAGTCATAGTCTGCAGTTGTCAGCAGAATTAACCAATATTAAAAAAGCAGTAATGTACTAACCAAAGCAGAATTTTGAATACACAAAACTAAGTCTCAGGGTCCTTAGTGGCTCTGATTTGAGGCTTATATTAAAAATGGGGAGGAAAAAAACTAGAACCCTTCATTATGCTTTGTCTTGACTCTTACAAACTAAAAGTAGCCATAAGGTTGTGTTTGATATGACTCAGATTTGTCAAGAATAGCAGCCCTATTTATTCCTTCATTTTTAGGCAGCAAAAAAAGGAGGTGCAGGAAACTATCAAATAGTAAACACCTGCCCTACATGCATTAGTGTTCTGGCATATACAAAAAAACCTGGTGCCAAAACAGGGACATGCTAACCTTAGAACTGCTGGTTTTGGTGCACACATCCTAAGACTCTYTATGACTGTGGGGTCCTGACTATGCTTCCAGTTGCTGGCAGAAGAAAAGGGCAATGGAAATCCTTAAATTGCCTACATGACAGATTAAACAGTCTGGTCTCACAGTAGCATTAAGAAACTTGCTTGCAGACCTTGAGATAACAAGGCTGAGCAGGAAAGGAGAACTTTGCTTGCATCATATCATCATTAAATATGTACAGTGGTACTGACAAAAGCCAGACATCCAAAGATTGCCTACATTTCCTTCAGGCAATCCACTCCAGATGCTGTCAAGTGACTTCTAGTGGTGCCCTGCTTGGAAAGAGGGATTAGCTGGATGATCCCTTCAAGGGCCTTAACTCATTCCAACATAAAAAATGTCACAAGGACAATATATAATAATTATTTCCACTTCAAACGTATCTTAAACTACATGGTTTCAGAAATTAAGAAATATAGCTGGGAAAACCGCAGCAGTGATGATATGATTTGATCAGAACACTAATATGTTGTACAGCAGGAAGGAATTACTGAAAATGTTGCCATGCGTATAAAGCTTTGCTTCTACTGACTGATTGCCTCTTTCTTGTTGATACATCTCCAGGGAGCTTCCAAAAATAAATTCAATCAGGTTTAAAAAATATACACTTCAGATTATACTTCTGTAACTAAAAGGTTGTGGAAGTGATATGTCTAGAACAGGAAATTCAAAATCTGACTGCTAAACAGGACAGATTTTTTGCAAGGAACTTATAGTCCAAATTGACTTAAATGTAGACTTAGGAGCCAAATATCCTTAATTTCAAAGTGTCATTGTGATTTTAGGTAATTCCAATTGCAAAAAGATAGGAAATTGCATGCCTGGGCATAGTAAGAGAAAAACCTCCCCACGGTTTGGAGGTGGTTGAAGTTAATGCTCTACACCTCCTTGCCTTCCTTCTGTTCTGGTTTTCCCACAATTAGTACCTCAGGGGCATGAAATGCACACCATTGAAAACTATGCCTCTCATGCAAGAAGACTCAAAGTACTGCCACTTTTCCAGACATTAATTTGTACAGATTCCATCTACCTGGACTGTGCAATTGTGCCTACTGGGCTGGAGTATATGGGCTCAACCTGATCGTGGGTGACAGCCTTTTTGATTAGGGGAAGACAGCAGTTGCTCTGCCTCCATTCTCCCAGGACTTATGCTGTCCTAAACTGACTCTGAAAAGGGCACAAGCTCCTGTTTCCTGCTCTTTCTGCACACTAGAAAGAACTCCTAGAGCTCAGCCCAGTGCAACTGGGCTTGTTTTGAACTATGGCTCTAAGGCTCATTTGAGAATCATGTGGTTAGGGTTCATATGTGGGAAAAAAAGTTGTTTCTCACCCCCACATTCATTCTATGCCTACATATATTCCAAATCATCCGTAAAAGGTCTGCAACATAATCATTACACTGGTCAAATATGAATGGCAGTCTTGCAAAATTTTACTCACCCACACTGCCTGTGTGAGTCACCTTTTATTTTAACCAGTAAGTAAAGCATTGTTTGTCTGCTGTTGTCACCCCTGATGGAAGAAGGGATGAATAGATTTTTCTGTGACTGTAAGGCACATTCTCCTTCAGTGCTACTTTTCTCATGGCATTTTTGCAAGTCTGAAGTCAAAAAGTGCTTCATTCTGATCTTATTTTATTGGGTTTTCTCAAAATCTGGGTACTTGCTTGACATGAAGAGCATCCAGTGCAAATACAAAAACTCATAATTTAATTTATCTGCAATTTTATTTTTCAGGATTTAATCAAATAGTGATGATAGCCAGCTACACTTCTGGAGAATTCTCCATGACTTCCCTGAACAATGACTAATTGTCAAACAGATGTTGCCCTCTGTGGTGTGTCCAATTGTTGATACACAGCATCTAGCATTCCTCTCGGCAGCAACGGACACACCGGTAACAACCCAAGCTTAAAACTCTTCTGTCATATTTGGAAAGGTGCAGCAAAGCTGGAAATTGTTTCTGTATTCCTGAAGCCGACATTGACAAACCAGGTCAGATTATAGGACTCCCTTTGAAGAAAGTAATTGTTAATAATTTTCAGGGCACTTATAAGCAAGGAGCAACAGGTTTCCCATCTTCTCACTCCTGTTCATTATACACACTAGACCTCTTGGCAATATCTGAAGCATTGCCAGAAGTGATTTTGATTTTCTTAGCTAACATGAGTAAGAGGTTATAGATGCTGAATGCTATTTACATCCTACTTAATTATGCCATTGATTATGCTCACCTGGAGTTGCAAATGGATCCTCCTCAGGATTACTTATGGAGAACTAGTTTCAAGTATAGCAAACAGCTGTCCTCTAGACCACCATTTCTCAAGAAAAGATCAACAAATTCTTAATTCTTTTGGTTATTTTTTATGCAATTATTTCTGCAGGCCTTTTCCATCTGTGCATGTAAAGGTTCCCTGCAAATATTTTACCAATAGTCTAGTTTGCTCCAGTGAACAGAATGCTTCAGGTCTTCTTTTTTTTTTTATGGCAAGATGGGAATTCAAGTTCAAAGCAYGCATGATCTCTTAAATATTGCACATAAAATCAACATTAGACATAACTCATAATTTGAAACCCACGCTAGTTCTTCAGCGCAGTATGCCATTATGTTGCACTTTAATAGATTACTTCAGTAGCTAATGCACCGTACACAGAAATCTGTCCTGTGTGTTTTTGCAGCTCCCTCAGTACCTGCATACTTTGCAGTCTTCAGTGTATTATCATAGTATATTTATTCATTGGGCCTAGTCCCCATAATGGCAGAGGCTGTACCAGGTAATCCCTTCCTAAGACACTTTTTGGCTACTGACTTTGCCAGGATCAGAATGCTCCCGTAAGGTTCCCCTCCCTACACTTACCAATCTTCATCTCAAAACTCACTGCATTTGTGGGTTTACTTATATCAGAGGTCTGGTTTGGAAAGTCTTTGTATTCCTAACTTCCAGACCAACTGTATGACCATTTTCAGAATGACTCTTCCCCTTTGCCGAGATTTACCAGTTCCTGCCCAATAAACTTCTAGCCAGCAAAGTTTTTGTTACTTTTTTAATGGCTGAGGAGTTGGATCACAGGGAAGCTCAGCACCCTGGAGGACTGCAGCAGATTGGGTAATGGCATCTTTCTTTCTGTCCGTGTGACTTGAAATTGAAAAAGCTGAAGCTTTGAACTCCAGCCCATTCCCTGCATTTCCTGGTAACTACAACAGACATGGACCATTTGTGAACAGCTCAGACCTTTGGACGCCACTTACATACACAAGACTTAATCCAAAATCCGGTACAGTCAATGGAAAGACTTCTGGTTGACTTCCATTCCCTCTGGACCAGGAATACTTCATAGGTCTAGAACATACATGCTGTCTTTTGCTGCTTTTCTTCCACGTAGTAGCACATACATATTGCCTCTGCAAATCTTTTCCAATTAATGGTCCAAAATAAAGACCCAAGTGCTTTAGCACAAAGTTTCCTTCTTCACAGCAAACTTCCCAGAAGCATAGACAGCAACTGTGAGTCACCACACCCAAAATGACAAACAGTAATTAAATAAATATAATAAATATATTCAATATTTATTCAACGTTCAATAAATATAATACACTATCTATAATGTGCAGCAAAACAAACAAACAAAAAAGCTTTGAAACAAGATTCCCGTTATGAAGATGTGAGTTTGGAGAAATACTGATCCATTAATGAAACTTTGCGGCAATCAGAATTGCCAGGAAAATTAACATGAAAATTATGTGGGACTTCACCCTAGAAGCCACAAACACAATATTTTTGTTTGTATGTAAAAAATAAATTATTTATGCCAATCTGCAGTGGAAGTCATTGATTGTTTTCACTGACAAAAATTCGTATTAGATTGCCAAAACTGTAAAATAATCATGGGATGTTTCATTAAATGTAACAATTGAACTGAGCTCCTGTAAGAATGGGAGAACTTCGCAGACTGCAAACTTTTGGCCTCACAGCCAAAAGAGACTCACAGCCTGTGAGCAAGAGGACATGTTCCCTGTGAGCTGTTAGGAAAGGATCTCCATGTGTTTGAAAGAGAGGAGACCACAGGAACTTCTGTGCCTGGCAGAGCTGGACTAGCACTTTTTGAAGAGTGGCAAACCTGGAGCCTCCATTAGTATAGTATCACTGCTGTGAACAGCAGCAGTGGCCCTCTTATGTTTACATCCCGTGTAACAACAGCAGTCTCACTGAGATGGCATGTGTGTACATCCAGAGCCACCTCAGCAGCACAAGGAAAAATTAGGTTTTTAATAGTAATAGAACAGGTTGCCCAGACACAATCTCCAGGGCACTAGGACCAGAGGAGATGAGCCCCCTTCCCTGCAGGCCTAGCCATGTGGACACTAGGTAACCCTGGGAGCCAGGGACTGGATGTGCAACCACTTGTATCACCTCACCCCATTGTTGCTCCCCACTGAGGAAGACCTGGCTCTTGCTGCAGGAGTGGGGCRTGGAGGCTGAGGCCATGTCAGCAGTTACTCAGGGCAAGGAGGAGTGTCTCGGCTAGTCAGCCTAGGTAAGACACAAATTGGGCAGATCCTACTGTGCGCATGTGTGTGTGCATGTGCATGTGTGCGTGAGTTCATGATGCGCTGCCTCCACCAGCCTGGCACGACCTTGCTTATGCTTGACCTGACCAAGCTCTGGCTAACCTTACCATGCTTCGCAAGCAGGTTTTTTTACAGCTCAGATTTATCTCCACATTACCATCTCTGGACTGGCCCTGAACGGTGTTACTGTGGATGTCCTTCAGCAGCACAAGTCACGGCACAGACTTGACTTGCTACAGTGCCTTTGTGCAAGTAAGGCCAAGGCATTCTTCAAGCAGGCTTGAAGAGAGACACAAATCCATCACACCTAACCGAATTAGGAAAAAGGTACAGTGAAGAATAACAGCTGAGCTGCAAATTGATATCCACACATATGTGAAAATCCTCCCCTGATAAGAATGGTCTAAGTCCTTCCTCAGCCCAAGGTGGTGCCGTGAAAACTGCCTATTTATTGCATCCTTCCTCTTATAAGGCAGCTGCTGGGTTTGAAGGTAGGGCAAAGTCTTCCAGTTCATGCATTTCCAAAACACATGATCCGAAGTAGCATCCCAAAATCACATTTTTTAAGCCATCTAAATTTGTAGTTTGTGTTCATCATAAATCTGAATAAGTGTTCATCATAAATCTGAACACATCCAAAACAAAGTTTCTGAGCTCTTTGGGTATGCAAAAATAAGAACAGGGGAGGAAAATATAAAAATCAACCTGATTTTCCAGTTGCAATTACAACACTGAGCAATCAAGACCATTGACCAATCCAGAACAATACTGGATTAGTGCCAAGGAGGATTATGATATCACATCAGAAAGGTTAAGATGATAAATAAAAGATCAAAGGAGAAGATGTCTACAGATATAAAAGATAATGTTTGTTTTTCTTTTCAGAAGTATTTCTTTGGAACCCAACACTCTGCAAGAACAGACTGTACTGGCATGGGCAAACAAAAAGCAATGGGAAAACCCAATAAGTCCACTTTCAACCACATAAACAAACTTGTTTAGTTTGTCATCTAGGCATGACATCACAGCCTATAACAGCCTTCAGTGCTAGGGTTTCATTCTGCTTTAAAAGCATCATGAGCATTAATTTTAGACTTGGCATGTTGAATAATCCCAGGGGAAAAAATTAAAGCAAGGAATCAAGACTTTCCTCTATTCATCAAAGACCTAGAGGCAGTGTTTCCCACCAGCTGACACAACGTATTTCAGCCTTTTTCCTGAAGAGCAGCATAGCTAGAAAGAGCTATGGGGCATAGAGAGTTGTCCTGGCAGTGATGTGACCTGCTGGTTTATCTTCTGAAGGATCAGATGCTTTTGTTTGTTGACACTACATTGAAAGTAGCAGAACCAAGGGAGCCCATTTAGATAAAGACATATAATTCATCCCTCCCTGAAGGTTTGTGGTTATGGTTGTGATAAATCCTGTCAATAAACCAAGCTTTGACTGAAAGTCTCTGAATCTGCTTCTCCAGAAAGAACAAATCACAGATAATGTCAAAATAGTATGTTGTGTCTGAACAATAGTCTGCCACAGAGTGACAAACCACTGAAAGTTAGCTGTCAGTGATCTTCCGCCGATCATTACCATCAAGAGGATACTCCTCTAACAAACACCTCTTTTAGTGGATGAGAAGGTTCCCCCTTGGGTCAGTCACTGGTTTTCCAGTTAGTGCTGGGGTCCATGCCCCAAAGCTTTTACTGTGTGGCAGCTAATGCTTAATTTAAAAGCAGAGCGTTTCAGCAAGGGTGAAGCTTGATCCTCCATTGCTTTTAGTCCCTTATAATGAAGGAGGAGAACAAAACAGGACAGAAAGAGCCAAATTCATTATTGCCTCACTTTATTAGTCTAAAAAAAGGTCTTGAAAAAATCTTGCTTCCCGTGCTGACTACAATTATTTATTTTGCAAGGTGCTGGAAAAAGGTTAAGAGCAGGAATTAGATGAACATAGTCAGAAATCAGCTATTTTATTACTTCCCCATTCCATAGCCCTTCATCAGCCCTAGGATGGCTTTTTCCTTAAAAGCTTTTCCATAGGATCAATTGCCTTAATTTTCAATTCTACACATGAACCAAATGACTGTTCTGGTCCAAATTCAGGTCTGCCTGAAAGCTGCTCAGAACTGCAGCTTTTCAAACCATGATAGAAGTTGGCCTCTGAGACAAAGCACATAGTTCTGCTGTATGTGGGATCAAAGCTATGAAGTGCCAGATGACCTTGGGTGGGAAATTATGCTGGCCCTGGAACACCACTAGGTCATGAAGGACTCAGCAGAGATGCTTAGAAGCCACCTCTGCACACATCAGGCTCCCATCCTCTTCCAAAACTGCAGCCACTATTCAGTACTTTGTCATTTGTTTACATAAAAATGTTGTCCTCTCTAAGGGTTCACTTCTGAAAATAAGCCTCTGTTTTAAATGCTTTGACAGTGACTGCATACATTTACATGACTCATGTCACAATACTTGGAAACTTGTTATGCTAATGATGGATACTCAACATTTCTTTGAGATAAGTTTGCAGTGGGAGCTGCGGGGGAAGGCTAGACTGGCAAAACCTCAAAATCTGAGATCATAAAACACTGCTAATAACATCTTCATGTTTTATCTCAACAACTGTTTTTTACAGCATGAGAAATTGTGCCAGAAATTCAAATTACATTCATTCTATTACGCTTGCCCAAGTGTTTTGCATGCAGGTATGATCCACTTTGCATTGTGGGAATTAAGGAAGATCTAATGAAGGAAGATCTAGAAGATCAGAATCACAGAACTGTTGAGGCTGGAAGGGACCTCTGGAGGTCATCTTGTCCAATCTCCCTGCTCAGTCAGGGCCACCTAGAGCCAGTTGCCCAGGACTATGTCCAGTTTTTGAATGTATCTCCAAGGATGGAGACTCCACAGCCTCTCTGAACAACCTGTACCAGTGCTCAGTCAACCTCACAGTGAAAAAGTTTTTTCCTGATGCTCAGATGCAGCCTCCTGTGTTTCAGTTTGTGCCCATTGCTTCTGGTCCTGTCACTGGGCACCACTGAAAAGAGCCTGGCTCCATCTTTTTTACTACCCCCAGAAGGTATTTATACACATTGATGAGATCCATCCTGAGCCTTCTCTTCTCCAGGCTGAACAGTCCCAGCTATCTCAACCTCTCCTCACAGGAGAGATGCTTTGATACCTTAATCATTTTAATGGCCCTCTGCTGGACTTTCTCCAGTCTGTGCATATCTGTCTTATACTGGGAAACCCAGAAGTGGACAGAGTACTCCAGGTGTGGCCTCACCATTAAAGTAAAGGGGAAGGATCACTTCCCTCAACCTGCTGGCAACACTCCTTCTAATGCAGCCCAGGATACCATTAGCCTTCTTTGCTGCAACGGCACATTGCTGGCTCATGTTCAACTTGACGTCCACCAGGACCCCCAGGTCCTTTTTTGCAAAGCTTCTTTCCAGTTGGGTGGCCCCCAGCATGTACTGGTGCATGAGGTTGTTCCTCCCCAGGTACAGGACTTTACATTTCTCCTTGTTGAACTTCATGAGGTTCCTGTCAGCCCATTTCTCCAGCCTGTTGAGGTCCCTCTGGATGGCAGCACAACYCTCTGGTGTACCAGCCACTCCTCCCAGTTTTGTGTGAGCAGCAAACTTGCAGAGAGTACATCATCAAGATGCAGAGAGCATCATCAAAATCATGAATGAAGGTGTTGAACAGGATTGACCCAGTATTGACTCCTGGGGTACACCACTAATTACTGGCCTCCAACTAGACTTTGTATCACTGATGACAATTCTTTGGACTCAGCCAGTCAGTTTTCAATCCACCTCACTGTCTCCTCATCCAGCCCATACTTCATCAGCTTGTCTATGAGGAGGCTATGGGAGATAGTGTCAAAAGCCTTCCTGAAGTCCAGGTAGACAACATCCATTGCTCTCCCTTAATCTACGAAGGCAGTCTTTTCATCATAGAAAGTTATCAGGCTGGTCAAGCATGACATGTATTTTGTGAATCCGTACTGACTATTCCCAATCACATTCATGTCCTTCATTTGCCTGGAAATGGTTTCCAAGATTAGTTGTTCCCTCACCTTCCCAGGAACAGAGGTGAGGCTAACTGGCCTATAGTTCCCTGGGTCCTCCTTCTGGTGCTTCTTGAAGATAGGAGTGACATTGCTTTCCTCCAGTCCTCAGGCACTTCTCCCAATAACCATTATCATTCAAAGATAATCAAGAGTGGTCTCGTAGTGACATCAGCCAGCTCTCACAGCACTCGTGATCCCATCAAGGCTCATGGAYTTATCTATGTGCAGTTTGTTTAAGTGACCTGATCATCTTCCACCAAGGGTGTGTCTTCCTTGCTCCAGACTTTCTCTCTGCTCTCTGGGACCTTGGTTCCTGAAGGCCAATCTTAYTAGTAAAGACTGAAGCAAAGGCGGCTTTCAGGACCTTATTCTTTTCCATGTCCTGTGTCACCAGGTCCCCTGAGCCATTCAGCAGCAGGCCCACATTTTCCCTACTCTTTTGCTGCTTATAGAAGTCCTTCTTGCTTTCTTTGATATCCGTGTCCAGATTCAACTCCAGGTGGGCTTTGGCTTTCCTCACTGCATCTTTGCATGCTCAGACAGTGTTTCTATATTCCTCCCAGGTTACCTGTCCCTGCTTTTGCCTCCTATATATTCCCTTTTTATGTGTGAGCTTTGCCAAGAGCTCCTTGTTCATCCATGCAAGCCTCCTGGCATCTTTGCTTGACATCCTGCTCATTAGGATGGATTGTTCCTAAGCTTAGAGGAGGTGATCCTTGAATATGAACCAGCTTTCTTGGGCCCCTCTTCCCCCTAGCACGTTATCCCATGGAATACTTTCAAGCAGATCTCTGAAGAGGTCAAAGTCTGCTCTCCTGAAGTCCAGGGTTATGAGCTTGCTTTTTACCATCCTCCCTCCTCTCAGGATCCTGAACTCCACCATCTCATGGTCACTGCAGCCAAGGCTGCCTTTGACCTTCACATCCCAAATGAGCCCTTCCTTGTTGTAAGTATGAGATCCAGCAGAGCTTGTCTTCTTGTTGGCTCCTCTATCATTTGGGTCAGAAAGTTATCAACACAATCCAAGAACCTCCTGGATTGCTTATGCCCTGTTGTGTTGTCCCTCCAGAAGTTATCTCAGTGGTTAAAGTCCCCATGAGGACCAGGACCTGCAAACATGAGGCTACTTCTAGCTGTCTGTAGAAGTCCTCATCCACTTTTTCTTCCCAGTGAGGCAGCCTATAGCAGACCCCCACTACAATGTCATCCATACTGGTCTACTCCAGCAAAATGTGGAGATGAGGAGTGAGTGAAAAATGATCAATCTGTAATAAGCTGACCGACAGCACCACTAAGATTTGCCTCATTTTTCAATACCCCTGAAGTCATGATTGGATAGGAAGAAACCTATGAAAATTTAAATGGTTTTGAAGTGCAAAAGAAAGCAGACAGAGACAAATTGTTGTTGGGTTTTTTTAATTTGTCTTTGTCCAACTACCTACATTTCATTTAAATATATATGATCACAGAGAGACTTATAGGAATTACAAAACTAATTTCATTTTTATTCATAATTTGTTAAAACCACTAGGTTTTTATATAACCTAACTACATGCTTCTGTTCAGTGGCAGATATTCTTAGCAGATGTGCCTTTTGTGTGTCCTACCTATTAGGAGAGGTGGATGGATATTTTTAATATGGGAGATACAATTCTTTTCTCTACTTTCTTTCTCCTTGGAGCATTTTCTAGTTTCTACCCTAAAAATAGCCCACCAGAAAATTATTCTGCATTTTACTTTTATACAATGTTAGTAGCTTAGTTGACAGATTCAAATTCACCCACCCAAAGATGATATTTTCCCAGTCTCATGCTTGCTGAAGTTCAACAGGGAATGAGGTCCCATAACCCAAAACATAATCTAGGCATGGGACCCCCACCATGGAGCACTTGCCATGCAGTCTTCTCCTAAACAGCCTGGTTAGTTAACTAGGGAAGAAAAGTTTTTAGCAAAAGACTTCATACTTTTACTCTTGACTGTCTACCTTTCTGCTTCCTCATGGAAAGCACTGCGTCACTTAGTAGTATGGGTTCATGATCTAAAGTGAATGAGCTTACTGTATCTATGAATGGCAAACTGCAGACCTTCATTGGCTGATCCTATAGGGAATCCATAGGGATTCCCAGGGTGCATTACAGCTGATCATTTAGATTAAGGCTGCGTAGTCACTTCAAGACAGGCACATGTAAASCCTACCTGCATTTGAAGATGGGTTGTTACAAGCCACCTCCAACTCAGGAGCTATGTAGATATGCTAGTTTGGCATTGAATCTCAGCAAAAAGTGCATCCTCTCAGCAGATCTGGCCAGMTAGGTGTGGAAAAGTAACAGCAGACTGGCAAGGAGGATTGTAAATACACTCAAGTGACTTGCAGCTAGGATGTCAAAAACCACATATATAATACTAATTGTTGTTTGGCCTTGTGTGTTGGACAAGTAGAACATCTGTGTTTAGATAACAGGCCTGTGATAGACTTAGAGGCACCCTATCAAACCTGCTTGAAATTCCTGCCCTGCTGTGGGAAAGATCAAAGCACAGTGGTAAATCACACCTGCACAAATCCCTGAAATACAGGTGAAAACAGCAGGTTTCAGTCTAGCATGGACTGAGCTCCGCAGTGCCTGTGTTCCCGCTTGGGTGTCTCTGYGCGGGTGCTGTTTTGRGGATGCCCAGTTGGCRAGGTAACGAAAATAAATTTACTTTTTGCATTTCATCCATGGTTTTGTGTCTGTCCCTGCATCCTGCCTGTGCAGGCTTACACACTAGGGCTCAGCACCATGACAGCATGGCTAACCAGCCTCCTTTAAAAAGCTGGTTCACATCTGAACCCAGAGTGTAACCCAGTGCCTAAACAGAAGTTTCAGGGAAAAAAAACTAGGCTTAACTCAGATTACTAAGATTTATTGAAAATCTGGCCATAACTCATGAAATTCCATACTGATCCATTTCCAAAGAGTTTGTTAAAGGCAAAACCCGACTGGTTTGGAAGGAACTAATTCTTCCTCCAGTGGAATTTCCACCACACTGCAATGTGGCTTCTACCACAGTACAACACACAATGCTGGTAATGTTACAGGATAACTGTAGTCCAATGTGATGTGCCAAAAGACTACATACTAAGAAAGATAGAAATGTTGGTTGCAAATTTTGACTGCCAAAGCTGAATTGATTCATGCAGCTTTAGAAATTATACATAATTTTGCAGCATTTTCTGTAGGTGATGATCCTGGGGAAAGAATAGCAAGAATAAAATCAGATGTAACAGATAAAGCTGGGTGAACTTTAAACTGGAACAAAATGTCATACACTAATGGTATTAGAGTAAAAACTTCCCAGATGTTGTAGCTGGAGCCATTCTTAAAACTGCAAAAGCAAAATACATTAAATACATGAAATATGTATCACACCAAGACATGACAGTGAATATACATCTTATGAATCACAAAACACATTTTATCATAATGTACCTCATTCTATTCACTCTGTTTACACAGAATGCAAAATGAGACAAAAAAAAAAAGTCATTCTGCATGAAATATGTAGAATGGGAAATATGAGATATTTTGAACTTTTGGGATTCTGAAATCACAGCTGACTGAACTTTCTTAATTGATGATGTAGTACAGTATCTAAGTATCCCAGGAGCATCCTTTCATACTGAAAAATATTTTTTTTGAAACTTTTAGTGTTGTAAGGTACCATAAAACCAATGTGCTATGTTCTGACTTACATACATTTGTGAAGCATTACAATACACACAGAAAGTCTGATAGAGRCTGTTAACAGGTAATAAAAATAAGGGAGGTCTGCCTTTTCTGAGCACTTCTGGGTAAGACCTATACCTTGATCTGAAATGAAACTATCCTTGCATATGCCAATCCAGATACTTTTTCCTTTCTAACATCTCTAAATTCATATTGTACCCTACTACATTTTATGAGGCCATCTTAGAAGTACATCTAAGAAGGGACAGATAATGTTTTTCTTTAAGACATCATGAACTCTTCATTTACTGTAATGTGCAAGATGGATCTATGAAAAATGCACAATATTACTATGCAGAAAATAGGAAAAGCTGTTCTTGTGATACCTAGCCATATATGGTTGTAATATTACTCATTCATCTTTGAATAGGAGACATAAAATKATTCAGAAATGTGAAAGGAGAATTTTTTCCTTTAAAGCGAGAATTTAAAATTATAAGTTGCAACTCTGAGTAATGCAGTTAGATCGAAGTTGAGACATATTGCAAATGAACTGAGTCAGAGTGACAGAACTGAATGAATTCTCTCATGYAGGATTGTTGAAGAAAACCTTTTTTTCAGGAAATCTCTAATATTGCCTCTGACACGGCCAGTGTTTGGCTGAAAGATTATTGTCTATGTCTCCACTTAATGTCTTTCCATCTAGAGCTAAATTCCAAAGAGAATTGCCTAAAATATCTATTTATATATAACTGGCTATAGCTCTTACTCATTGTACATTTCTAGTTACTATTTCTATATATTGGTGCATAAAGCAGGATATAGCAATTGTTACTCACATTTCTGAACATACTCCCTTTTGAAAAAGATATCAATCACCTCCCGCTTCAGATGGCTGCATTTTTAGAATATGAAGAAATTGTATCTGTGTATCTTCTGCCAGAAGGGAACAATGAGTACATTTATTTAAAAGTGTAGGCCTTCTACTTTCTATTTTATATTCCTGYAGATCATCAGCAATAATCTTCATCATTTTTTCCTGAGTAGATCGTAATGAATCACAGTGAATAGCATTGCCTTAAATACGAGCATGAGGATTTGTGAGCAAAACTGTGGGTTTTCTTAAATTTTACATCTGTTCCAGTGTCTGTAGTCCAAGTATTACATGCCTAATACCTTGGCTCTTAATTTATTCCACTTCTCTGTTTTCAGCAGAGGCCTCATTGTCATCTTTATTTAGTGACAACACTAACTCTCTTCCATCTCTTCAGCAAGACCGTGCTGCATTGACAGTCATCTTCCAGTGTGAACAGCCATTGTCTCTCACAGCACGCCTCCAGCCTTAGGAGGARCAGCCCATATAGTCCTCATAAGGGACGTGTTTTGTACAATTTTACCATCCAGCCTGGTGAATGAGTAGCCCCAATGATGACCATTTAAGGATTTCCCAAACTAAATATTGTAAAATACTATATGAGCAGAAAATATTATTTTCAGAGACCTGAGGGCAGTGCTAGGCCTGACTGTCCCTGCCAAAACCTCCACTGGGGCCTYCCCACCCTACCTATGTCCCAGGATGCCATTTCAGCCCAGCCTGGGGCCATCAGCCCCTGCCCCAGTGATGCCAYAGCAGGGCCAGTCTCCAGCTGTTAAGACGGTTACTTATGCAGTGATGTCTTGCTGGACAACACAACACAGAGCTCTTGCCCTTTTCCTTGTGCTGGGCAACATGAGACAAGTTTGGTTACTGTAATATGCTGACCTTCCAAGCCAAGAGGTCACTCTTGCATATGCAGATCCCCAGGTTTATCCTCGTATTGCATGAATTGGACACACTTCTAGAGGCTTCCTAAGGAACGTGTGCCTTCCCACGACTTTACAGGAAACTCTGATACTTAGAATGTGTCACTAAAAAACAAATTTTAGTTCACAGGCTAAACGATGAAGTGCTTAACAAAGTGGGTTAGGTCTCATTGAGGTTTTTTGTCTGTTTGTTAGCATACAAACTAGTGGGGTGAGCTCCCCATCAGTTTACCAGTACAGGCAGCATAACTTGTGCTCTGCATGCGGGGCAAAAGAAGGAGCCGTCAGAAAACAGCCTCTCGTAGAACATTCTTTTGGTCACGAGCAACAATGATCCTTATGAAAATGAGCAAATTACCTTGATTTCTGGGATGACTACAAGTAGATGGAGTTTCAATGAGGACACCTACTATGCAAGATCTCCTTACATTGTTCTCTATCGAAGGAAGAAAGGCAAGTCATATTTCTCCCTTCTCACTTCCTCCTCAGTAAAGAGTAAGCTTTCTTCCACGCTTGAAGGYTGGCCTTTCCTTCCAGCCTACTCCAGGAAAAATGCAGCCACCAAACTGCATATTAGCTGATGACTGCAATTGGATGTTTCCCTGTGCATTTTCCCATTTGCTCCTTCACATTTGATCCTTGGTTTAGTTCCTTATTCTGAACCTTTCAGGTTCACAGATAGATGCCAGTCCAGTAACCCACACTGAGGGAGTGGTTAGAAATTTGTTGGACCAGGKTGTTGGGAGTCACAGCTTGCGAACTTTTTCTCCTCTCCGTGATTTCATCTACTTCAGCAAGAAAAAGTTAGGAACTTTCTCCCACTTAAGCTGGGGAAAGAGGCTGTGTTTTAAAGGAATTAAATAAAGTTTAGGTAAGATGGATATGGCCTTCAGGAAGTCTCTTTTTCTTGAAATTCTTTACTGTTGTGGCTCACTGGTAATGTACTCAGTGCACTGAGATAGCTCAGTGTTTGGGCCCATGCTAATTAATCTATTGCATTGAGGAAACTGTTGTGAATCTCATTAGTGCTGCTTTCCCTTTCCTATCTTTTTAATCACCTCTAATACCTCAGATTGAGGAAGAAATGGGAACAACCTGTGACCCTGTGGTAGTACATAGCTCTTGTGCAAGATGGTCTCCCTACCTGGTTTTCTTGATTTGTGGGTGAGAACTTAGCTTGGGCCAGCCCTGTTCTGAATCATGGAAACACTTTAATTTTATGCCAGTGTCTAAAGTAAAGATTTTAATCTTTACTATACATTTAAAACTTTTTCTCTTCAAATTTCTGAAGCTTCACCTATTTCACTAGCAAATTTCTTGGCTCGTTTTTGGGGAAGCAAGTGCTGTAGAGGGAACAACACATCTTTTAGACACGTCTTTGAGAAATGGGACAGATACATGAAATGTTTGGTGCTGTTTTGACTTCTGTTGCTACTGAAAAGAGATCAGCTAGGGAGATTGAGAAATATAACCTCAGGATACTACCTTGGAGGATGCACTGGCTGGGATTTTACAGTCTACAGGCATTTTCTGTCAGATATACTGTACACAAGGGCATTGCCAAATAACAACAAAGAGTATTCATGGTATTCTGAGGAACTGCCAAAGAAAACAAGTCTGCAGATTACCCTTTATTTGATGTTATGCTGACATTTCTCACATCAACAGAGTTTCTAGAACTGAAAACTTAAGGATAAACATCTAAGGATGGATACTGGGCCAGGATTTCTTTTTGGCTTTTTAGGGAAAAATCCTAAATACATTGAAATCAGCCAAAATTCAGTAATTATAGAAAAAACCTTGGACTTTGAATAAATAAAAATCTTCCCTTATCTGTAAGTCAGTGTGCATACACATGACATATTTATATAATTTTTAAGATTGTTTTTCYTTCTATTTCAAATCTTGGTTATGGTTTTATATCTTTGGTTATTTACCCATAATGTAAATTAATGTTAAAATTAAAAGCCATTGTAGTTAAAAGAGTATTTTTTTTCCACTGTCTTCCAGTGCACAAAAAAGTACCTTTTTTTTTCTTGTAATTACAAAAAAGAAATAGATTTGGGTTAAAAATATGTCTTGAACCATCTCACTTGGTAATTGACACCTGTAGCTACATATAAGAAGAAAACAATAAAAGCTACCCAGAAGAGTTCCTGCTTGTTAATCCACTACAACAGTAGTATAAAAGCAGGAAGAGGACTAACAGTTCAAAAAGGTACAGGGAGACTTGAAAAAGCCAATAATTATACAAGTGTCAATAATAAGGAAACCTAAAACTCTGTTCCTAAAACCCTACTTTACAGTTTTGGATGCAAGACAGGCGATAGCAAAATGCAAGTCACATGGAGTGCATGATCCAGGAATCTTTCATTCTTATACTGCCATCAAAATAAAAAGAAAACAAGTTTTTGGAATAGCAGGAAGGCAAAGGGAGTTGAAGACAGCAGAGGGTTTCCTCCTTGTCAGACTTTTCTTTGCCAGGCTAAACAAGCCCAACTCTTGCAATCACCAGGCGCTCCAGCGCACGGACCACCTTGGTTTTCCTCAGTTGAACTTGCTCCAACAAGTCCTTGTCCTTCTTGTCCCTGGGGAGCCCGGAGCTGCACAGGCAGGAGGACTGAATAGAGGGGAATAGCACATAAGCTTCAGGAACGAAAGGGGGCATGGAAGAAGGGAAAGAAGACTATGCAGGACATGACATGTTGGCATAACTGATAAAGAGAAAACCGTTACTGTACAGTGTACAGTAATTTTAATTAATTTGTTCTGTTCATTGTCATGAACACAGCCCGAAGCTGCAAACATCAGATAATGTGTTGCAATTTTCCAGTGGTGGTTGCTATGAGACATAAACAGCAGGCCATTATAACTGATAAACGTCTCACATTTGCTTCAGTTTCGCAGCTGTAAAGAGAGTATTACTCAAGGTATTTATCAGTTTTATACACTTCTGCTTATCCCAGACAGGAACACTTTTTCATGATCAATACTGAAGTTCTGATCACTTATGTCTTTATTTTGCCCAGAGACCAATACTTCTGGTGAAGTTTATGGCAGAAGTCTCTGGATAGGTGCCCTTTCTAATGGAAAAAGATACAGCTTTTGTTTTCTCCTTTCTGGTATTTCCTGAGCATCTGAATCTTTTCTACTTTTATTATAGCTGAAGGAAGAAAATCCCTCTCCTTTAGTACTTTTAACTTCAGAACTTTGCAGGGATAACATGCTATGAAAATGAGAGACAGAAAATATCTTATTTTTTTTCTGTCCTATTTTTATTGTTTTGTTCAATATTTAATATTATACAAATAATCTTGGTAGTGACTTGGAAGATAACTCGAGGCTAGTTAAAGAGGTCAAGTTATTAGAGGCATATGGTGTTCTGAAACTAAGAGATCAATGGGTGTCTCAAAGTAAGCACCCAGAAATGTCATGTTCCCAAATCTTTAGCAACTCTTGAAAATCCAGTGAGTAGCTTGCATCACTCCAGGGAGGAATAAATATGGGTTGCACAAGAAAAAGGTACACTGGTCATGAACGGAACCTTCAGGACATCCTGGACTGTCTATACAGGAACAAAAGACAGTGGAAGTCAAACTGGGCACTAAACTATTCTGTAAGAAAAGTTCAGAAACAAACAGCAGTTTTCAAGGATGAAGAAATTCCAAACAACAAAGCTGACCCAGAAATGAAACTGAGAGCAGCATCTGGGTGACAGCTCCAAATGGTCTTGCTGCGTTTCCTCATAAAAAAAAAAAAAACAAAAAACAAAAAACAATAATTTATTGCTAAGGGCTTTCTACATCTCCAAGCTTACAGAACAGATGTGTTGAATGAATGCAAGACTATACATTCAACCTCGCTAAATTCAGCGGCAAAACGTAGCTGACCTTACAGGAGGCAGGATTTCACTTACTTTGCATTTCAGAATCACTCTCTGAGGTGCAGTTTGTCACAATTAGCTCAATGATCTCATGCACGACACCAAAGAACAATAATAATGAGATCGAAAAGTATTAAACAAGCAGCACAGGAAAATAACTCAATGAAAATGCAACTGAGCATTTCTTTTCAGAAGCCAATAGTGTATCATCACTAAAATCCCTGTCTGAGTCTATTCTTTTTAACTGAATGTCATCTAAGAAATGTTCAGTTGTGGAGAAGCCTTCAAGAGAATTTCATTTCCATCTCTTTTTCTAGAGCATGAAAGTGATAGCTGTGCATCTTTTAACTAGCTGGTCAAGACAAAAGTTTGAGGTCTTCTGCAGAACACTGAAGGAAGAAAAGCCTTTACTAGAAGTTGTTTTCTTGATGACTATAAGCTGGTTTGATCTTTTTAATTTGAAGACGAGAAATACAATTACCTTCCTATCAGTATGTTTAATGGGGCACCTAAAGCAAAATCACACAAAAGGTATTCATTCTTATATTAAAAAGCTGACACGAAAATAGTTAGTGTTTTCACAGTACATCTTCCTAAAATGTTTTCCTATTTGTAACTTTGGTCTGAGTTGCAGTCAAAAATATCGACACATTATTTCACTTCATAAAGGTAGTGGACAACCTCAAGGACTATGTGACTCCTTTAATGTGTTTTCCACAGGGAAATTTATTTTGGAAACTTGTAAACAATAATTATTGCATTTAAGGTCTATACAATCAATCAAGTTATCACTAATGTACCTTTTTTTAATACCAAAAGGGGCCTTCATGGGAACAAAAATCAACTGTTTATGCTGTAGGTTGAAACTCTTCATGTCTAGTAAAATCAGTCACTGTCCCTTTATCTTCTTCTTTTATAAGCATCTCCATGCAGTCAGTGCTAGGGCATTCAAAGACTATCGCAAAACCACAACAGAAGGAAAAATGAAGGGAGGCACTCTTTCAAATAAGGCTCTTCACATGTTTTGTTTCACTCCATTTTTGCCTATTATTGTATAGAGATCTCAGCAGTGATGCATTACCATAATATTTAGCCTTCATAAAACAGTAATGCTGTCTGGGTATCTGTGCAGTTTTCCTATCCATACTATCAGGAATGCAAAGAACTTGCTCTCTGAGCAAATGTTTGCAAGACACAGAACGACTGTCTTTATTAAGGTCCTCTGGGCAATGCTCAGTCCTAATTTCAGACAAGCAGCAGCCCTTTCCCACCTGCTTGTTCATATCCACAGTTTTTGCCAAAATGAGAGAAAATGCATATACACTTAAAATTGAGCTTTTAAACAATTTCTCTCTTTGAAACTGCCAGACTATGGAAACTGCTCAGTTATGCATGAGATATTCAGGAACTCAAACTTGTTTGTATTTGCTTTGCATGTGTATTTCTCCAGGATTTGCTTGGCTCAACTTTGCCACAGCTTTCCCAGAAGTGTCATCAGCTCCCCCCTCCCCCGCCCCATCCCCCGGGAGTCATTCCCCTGAGAATTCCTGGAAATAAAGTGTTCTTCCTTGTTGGCCTCCATCAGTAAACACTCATTTATATGCTGTCTAAACATTCCAAGTATTTTCTCCATATTTTGGATGAGCCAGTGAAAGTCCTTTTTACTTCAAAATGCGGAAGTAGTCTTGACTCTGTCAAACATTGTGGCACAGGTGAAAGAAGTGTTAACCAGGTTTCGGGATCATGGGGATTTTTTTATGAAATACAAATGCTTATCAGCACTTATCTCTAGTTTAGAGATGATCATGACATACTTTGTAATTCTGTGCCTGTAGGAAGTACACAGCCTAGAGCTCATATCCATCCTGCAGATCTGTGAGCAGAATGTTCACAGATCAAACAATTAAAATGTACTGACTACCAACAAGCTTAGGTTTTATTGAATGTTTAAATATGTCAGGCTACCAGATAATCAAATAGCAGCATCTCTACTAAGGTTGATATTAATAAAGATCACAAAGAATACAAGGCATGGTTGGATGTATTTTGTGAAGAAATCAAAAAATAATTGAAAATATATGCTTTAAATGAGGTAAAACTTTCTGTTTGGAGGACAGAAGGGAATCTTTTTTATGAAGATGTGGGCATCTGGTTAAGCTTGTCCTAGGGACACAGTTAATGCCAGAAAAAGACAGATGGGAGATCAATGCAAGATGTTGTTATTTAAAAATACAATTCAGAGAAACATTTTAATCACTTCTCCAAATTTCTACCAGCATCTTTTTTTCTGCCAGACACATGCATTTCTTTATTGCACATCAAGCTGCAGGATATGTTTTTGATACTTAACTCTCTGCAATTAGAAGAAAACATAAAGAATCAATGGCTTTGATTCTCCTTTAAATGTTCCTCAGTTCAGCCCAGAATTATTCTCTTACAGTCTAAAAGGCATATGGTTGTAATCTGGATTACTCTTTGAAATGCCGTTTGGATTTCATTTCGCTGATAAGCAGTCAGGCGGTCTATGGAGTTGTATAATTTCCATTTGTGGACACTAAAATTTGCCATATAGCTTCCAGCGCAGAGTAAAATTCAGTGATCAGGAAGCCAGCCTGCACGTCTAGCTTCATTTCTGTGACAGACGTCTCGCATGATCTTAAGAAATGGCATTCCAGGTCTTCCAATTAAGTCAAAAGGCTTTGTTCCAGGACCTATGGCAAAAGCCATTTCTACTTCTAAGACAGACCTTGGTTAAGATACCATGGATAGGAAGGATCACCACCAGTCCACTTTCTCCTCCTCAGTTAGCAAGTGATTCTTCTGGTCCACTGCAGTTTTGTTGTTCTTTTCCAAATCATCCTTGTCACCCTCTCTAGGTAAAGCTACATCACAGCCATCACTGTGGTCAAAGCTTGTGCAGATACAGATGACCTCCTGAGCAGATAGTAGCCAGCTCATGTACGGTCCCAGCAGGATGGAGCTCAGCAAACACCAGACACCCACTTCCTCAGGCAGGCTATTTGCTGATACTGAACTCAGTGCTGCCRTGGCTACAGTGCTCACAGCACATGAGGAATTAAAAGTTTGTGTGGCTTTAGGTACTCACTGCAGTACAAGTAGCTCCGCAGGTGGAGTCTCTCTCTCTGCAACAGTCATCCATCAGAAACCCCAAAAAAGACAGCAACTGAAGCTCAGAGCCTCGCTTTTGTTTTCTTCACCCAAAGCCTTGCAGACTGAATTTGTTCAGTCTTATTCATACCTCAGACAGAGGAAGCCCCTCCTGCTTTCCTCCACTCACCTCTAGACACCACAGCCTGAATACMTATTTTAAGAGTATTCCCATTCTAGTTGATTTTTGATAGCTGGAATTTCCAAATGATTGAGTAAATAACACTAATAGAATACACACACATCAGTCTCACCGTGCCTTTCAAAAAATGAACAGACACACATAAATTTTCAGTAGTTTTATTGAAAAATGCCTCTTTCATTTCAGAAATAAATAATATAAGGCAGTGAAATTCACAATTTGCAGTTAAAATATAAAAGCAGCAATTCTATATCCATAGTCTTGCACACAATTTCGAACTGCTTTTGATAACTAAGAAACATTGTATTCTGAAAAAAAATTCCATACTAAATATACAACATAAACATGCAATTCCATCTCTGCAGGATTGACTGCAATTTGGCATAAATGTTACTGTGTCTACAAACAAGGAGATTTCAGGCATTATTAGACTGTATCCAGTTGATACAATGATTTCAGCTACTTAATGTCTGTGGTGTTTAAAGGAGATGTATAAGAGCAGTATATGCTCTGCAAAGTGTAACTAAGAATAGAAGAAAATGACAATGATATTGGAAGGAGAGGGAAATTTTTGTTTCTTTTTTAACTAGATAATGCAGACCTGTGATCTGACTGAACTGCAAACGTGCATTTGAAAAAGAAGAAAAATGTAGAGCTAAAGCAGACAGTCCTTAGAAAATTTGCAGCAGCTCTGTGGTTATTTTTGTTTTGGTTTTTTGGTTTTCTTTTTTTTTATTCATTTGTTTTTACATTATTTTAATGAAAGGGCAGCACTGGGATAACTGAATGCACATATTAACCTGTACGCAGCCACTATAAGCAAAAGTATTTTACAAGCATTTCCAGAGCAATATGAAGTCTCTAGGTACACACATTGCTATCCCCACATAAGCAAGATACAAAACAGGGGTGTGTCTGATATGAAAAGACCAGAAAGCTATATTGCAAAAGAAATTATGCACTCTCCCTGTGTGTATCTGCAAATGCAAGTATAGCAAAAACAAAAACCACCAACCAAAAAAACCAAAACAAGACACAGATCTTTTATGGTTTTGTTTTTGCTTTTCTTGACAGCGATCTTTTCCAGCGCATGTGCTCAGGGTATTCTGGTGAATGCATTTCAACTCCATAGTCCTCATACTCGTCCTCCCTCCTTTCTGACTCCATAGGCACTATAAAGGGTTCACCTTCAGGTTGATAGGGTCCACTTTCAGGCACGTATGGTTCTGGTTGAAAATAGTTGTCCGATTGAACATAATAGTTATCGCATGTCTTTGAATCCACAAATACAATGAAAGTTAGTTTGTCTACATAATGTTAGTCCAATCTTATGTCCATACAATAAATATATAAATTAATAGTTCACTGGGGGTATTTTTCAGTTTTGTCCATGAATACTTTTTGGCAGCAAAATAATAAAAAGTTTAAAATTCATTTTGAAAGACTTTGTATTTATAAGACACGGAACATTGCAGAAAGAATTTTAAATTATGCAAGGGACCAATTATTGTAAAAGAAAAAAAAAAAACCCAAAGCAAATCAAATAATAAAAATATTATTTTACAGGTACTTCAGTAAATCCAAGCATTGGACTTCATTTTTGACTGCGTAATTAGTAGAAGACATGGAGCAGGTAAAATGAACGGGTGGGTTTGGCATATACTAATTTTTTCTGAGAATGGAAAAGTAAGTGTACACATAACTATCAGCAGCGGCAATATACAGTACATGTCATTTTCTTGTGCTGTTCCTCGTAACAAACCGAGTTACAGCTGGTGCTTCAGGAACACCAAAAACTACAGCAAAACAGAAGAAAAATAATTATAAAACTTCGGTATTTATAACTGCAGTTACAGAATCCAACAAGATTACATATAAAAAAAGGCACATGCCCCGATTCAGACATGTTGGTAACAAGCAACAGACAGGTAGGTTTCATAAGTTGTCAAAGATGTTATTCTGGCATATAGCAAGCAGCAGCAGGCTTTTATGCAAAAGCATCACGTAGAGTTGTTAACAGATTTTAGTGGATACAGTCCCATACAAATCATTTACAAGCCACAATTAGTTTACTATTTACATAAGTAATTTCTCATTTACCAGGTTAAGTCTGTCTCTTCTAATAGCATTACCTTTGCTGGTTAGTATTTTTATAAGCCTCCTTCACCACTGAGGCTTTTGATGGTCTGGATCTTTTTTTAAAAAAGAAAGACTGTCTATTTTATTATTGAAATGCAACAGGCTTAATGAATTGACATCACTGTCCTTTATCTTATTCACGAGTTGTGTTAGTAAAAAAAATCTCCCCATTCTATGAGGCCAACATGGTTCAAAAACCATATCCGTGGTGAAATATCCATACGGACTCATTTTCTAATAAGCACGTGCGCAAACACCTCAGAAACAGGATTTTCATGTATTCAAACTGTAAGCAGCACTGGCGACTTAGAAAATGTGTTAGCCGAAACCTGAAACAGGTCAAAGATGATGTTAGTCTTTTAAAAAGTCCATCTGATGAGCAAAAACATACTTTCATCCAACTAAATACATAACAGTTAAGTCATAGGCATATATTTATATATGTATACATAGTTGCTTACTAGAAAGGAGGACACTGCAGAATCACAGGTACAATTTTCTTTCTTTTTCATTTAAATAAGAATTTTGTGTGAGATCTGCACAACCACCTGGCTCTTTAACCAGCAGCACTGAGTCTGCAAGTGTGTACATATATATATATATATCTTTTCTTTCTTTTTCTTTTCATGGGTACATGCACAATACACTAACAGCAAACCATATCCAATAGTAGTATCACATACACTAATTTTGAGATGTTGCAATGCATACATATTAATTTGTTAACAATACTGTGGTCCTGCAGGATCCCCATGTTAAAATATGTTAGAATCTTTCCAGTCAGAAATTGGTGGCCGCTGTGACCCTTTCTTTTGATTCCAGAAGCAGCCTACTGTTTTGACATACATCACAGAGTGGAAGGCTGATATGACCCACGGCTAATCAGAGAATCCATGGTGTTTAACTCGGTAGAAATTGTAGGACAGTGGTGTTTTTCAGTTGTCTGCACTGTATCACCGAATGGATTTCCTTTGTGGAAAATTTTTATTTCAGGTATCAATTTTGTATAAATAATCCTGACATTGCTCAAAAAGAGACACACGGAAATTGCCAACCACAGCATTCTTTTTATTTTTCAAGAGAAACATGGAGAATTCAACCTTGCTCTGAAGATGATTGGAAGGGATGAGGTTGGAGGGGAAAAAAGAAGAAGAAGAAAATGGTCACTTAAATCCTATGAGCAACATTATCAATTACTAACCGTCTATGTTTAAAAAAAATACTAAAATATTTAGTTACTACTTCCTATTTAAAGCGAACCACACATAACATCAAGTAAATCTGCATCAAACTCCAAATGACTGCTCATATACCTGCACATTACAATGAGGCAGGCCTGCTCATTGCAACCATTTCCTCCTGATTCAGTAAGTCGAGGCTAGCAGGACTGTCTCATGTAAAGCAGCTCAATATGAACAGTCACATCTGTGAAGGCTATTTAAGGCAAGTTAAGTTGTTCATAACCTACCTGGGAATCCTTGGCCATTGTAAGGGATGCTAGCACACTGAGACGAATCACAATATCCTGGTGGCCCTGGGGGACCTCGAATACCCGCATTTCCAGGACGACCTGGTGGCCCTGGTGGTCCTCGTGATCCTGTGGAGCCTGGTGGACCAGTTCTAGATTCTCCTTGTGGGCCTAATTTTAGAATTAAAAGATGGTGGGTTGTTTTCTTTAAGACCCAGCTTGATAAAACAGCTAACATTACTGCTGTCTAGACTACACAGTCTAGGCTCTGTCTTTGGTGAGAAAACACTTGCACTTTGTTGCTATATGGGAGTCAACAGAAAGAAAAACAAAAGAAAACTAGAAATGTGACTCATCATTAGTTGCTTCCCTGTGTGTGGCTTACTTAAGGATTTATTCACAGAAACTGGTTTAGTGAGGTTTGAGCCAAGTAAGAAACATCAATGAATTCTCTGGTTTATTTCCCCTCCGTGTAAGATATGAAGATCTCAAGGGAAACTACTAGATTAGACAAGCACGCTGGATTTCAATTAAAATATAGGAGTACATTAATTCTGCTACCCTGTGGCCCCAGGATAGATGAGGTAATGTTTTTTTTGGAACCGGTCTTATTATGGTTAGCAGAAAAGTAAAGCTTCAAGTAACTGGGGCTACAATTTGCTGCAATCATCTTATGGGTCCTGCAATGAAAAACCATGTTTAGCCTAGTAAACTACAAGAAGAAACAAATGATGCAGCTGATTTCTGCCAAGGCATCAGTCAAGAAAATTGCATGATACAAAGAGCAAAACCAATGGTCAAATCATCTGAGACTATCATCTGGTAACTCTGCATGTGGGAGTATTTTGTAGTCCGAGAACGATTTGTAGTTCTGCAATCACAAGTAAAAAATGGAACTAGATACTTCAAAAGTATCATCTGATAACACTTATGAAAATATCCGTCAAATATTTGGACAATGTATTTTCATGAAACACATTTTCACACAAGCAAGCATGCCAGATGAGTAAAGATAAAGATAAATACCTATTAGCCACATCCAAAAATCTTTCTAAATTGCCCCTTTTTGCAGGGGTTTCCAGTAAACTCTAATACATGTAAAAAATATGAAGTGGACAGGGTAAAGCATGTTCATTCACCATACATAGTCTGGTTTCCTATGAAGAAATATTGTCTTTTTCTCCTACTTTTCTGTAATCTGATAAAACAAGAAATATTTACCAGGTGGTCCTGGCAAACCTCGTGGTCCTTGAGATCCAGTCCCTCTTTCGCCTTTCTCTCCAGGCATTCCTACAGAATAAAAAAAAAAAAAAAGAAAAAGCAATAAAAAACGACGGAAGGAAACCACGTCAACAAATATTTCTTCATGCTCTCTCATTGATATTAACATTTAGTTCCCATTATTTAACGTAACAAGGCTGATCAAACCTTATTTTTTACAGATGTCCAAATGTGCATTTGGGGAAATAATTTGGATATACATATACTAATCTAAAAATAAAGTAGGATACAGAAGTAACTTAGTGCGAATAAACTTTCTCAAACATAGAAAAGTCTTTGAGATACTTAAAACACCACAGAACCTTATTATTTTAAACTACGAACAGAAAGGTATTTTCAAGCTTGCATACTTCTGTTATAAAGGATGCTTTACACTGTCTTAGAAACAGTTATGATGAAACAGGTTTAAGAAAAAGCAGAATTCAGAAATTTGTTCTTCCTTGATTTTTTTCTAGTTTTTTTTAAAGATTATACTAAAATATATACTAGAAAACACAGCACTAAGTCTATGCTACAGTAGAGTAGCTGGAATAAGCAAAGGCCACAACATAGTACAGTACAGAGATTCCACGTCATTGCAGTGATCCAAGGTAGCCACAAAATAGGTTTACACATATGCTCAAACTCAGTTCAGAGTTGCTTCCTTCAGAGTACTGCAAAGACCCAAGGATGTAGACCTAATTCTTTCAAGTCCTACTTTTTATTCTTGGTAATGACTCATTTTATCTCTTAATCAGAGTTCTGTTCTGCAAAGAGTTGTGTTACTCCAAACAGCCTTTCAAGATGTAGCTGTTTAGTGCCAGAAGAGTTCTGAGAACATTCGCTTTCCTGGGATATCCTGTGGAAGTCTGAGACAGCAGCCAAAATGTTATACTAACTTGTGTTTCATGAAACATGAGCAAGAGAGAGACAGCGGAAAGCACTAATGTAATTAACCGTGTCCTCCAGAACATCAGTGTCCCTCAGGCAATCCAACTGACCTAACAGGCTACTGCTAGGTGCGGGCTTCCTAGTCTGACACGGTAAAGGGATCAGGCTGCGTCTCTGGCAGCCTCTGCACTATGTCCACTGTGAAATATACAGCTGCCTTGGAATTCACTCACCTCTTTCACCGGGTGGTCCTTGGACCCCAGGAGGTCCTGGGAATCCTGGTCTTCCTCCAGGTCCAGGCTCTCCTCTTGTCCCAGCAGCTCCTGGGGGACCAGGTGGTCCTGGTGGCCCTGGCTGGTTACGGTTTGAATAATAATCGTTCGGGATTTGATTCAACATTTGATTGAACCGGCTCATTTGACCTTCAAAAGGCAAGAAAAATGGTTCAATAAACCATCTGAAATGAGTGAAAGTCTTTTATCAGAGTGGAAAGGAATAAAAAAATTATCTCTCTTCATTAAACCCTATCCTTGTTCCCATTCAATAGATTAGTGGTGAACTAGTACAAATGAATTAGGAAGTCTTAAGATGAATGTCTGATAAGAAGGCTGAACATAAATGGAGGAGTGAGAGAAGAAAGGTAAGGAGGATTCTGGAAGCCAGTAACATTAACAAAAATTAATTTTGAAGCAATAAAAGTCACAAAATAAGCATTTGTTTACCATACTCTTGCTCTCGGAGTTCTAATTAGAGGTTGTTTCTACTCTGAAGAACAGACAGGACTTGTTACACTTCTAAAGGTGGAGTATCACATTCCTATGTACTTTCAGAGCTCTGAAGCTACCACAAACAGTATAAATTATTCATGTGTAGACCTAGCAGCACACAGTCTATGAAGTTGCTTTCTTAACCCTGTAGGATGCATAGGCTTGTACCTATATACCCTCTGCATATTGGCAAATTTAATTTCTAAAGAAAGGTGTCTGAACAAAAGCAACAGCATTGTGAAACTATGCAGAAAGGAGCTCCTAATGGGGGGCCACATATACCCCTACCCGATTAGTGTAATGTGCCAGTCCTAGCATAACCCTGAAGAGATGAGCTGAATATGAGAAAAATAAGGCAGGGATGTTCAAAAAAGGGATGCTAAAAGTTCTCATATAACACATCCTTATTCATAAGCCTAATACATTCATGAATGTACTTTCCTTCCTCTGCGATGGCTAACTAATAGACATGTTTTAAATAGCAGCCGTCACAGACATTTTAAAGGACATGCTGTCCTCCTCCCTGTACAGAAGCACTCTTAGTGATCCAAAAGGTATATCTGTTTACCTCAGTCAGCAGTTACCCTTGTTATGGAAACAATATTAAGAACAATTTATGGGCACATTTGTCTCTGTCCTCCTCAGCAGGTCTGCTGATAGCAAAAGCACTGCCTCAGGGACAGAGAGAAAGCCTCTGTAGAGAACACTTTCATGGGCTGCAAAGCTGCACTGTGTGGCAGTAGAGGACTGAAATTGGACTCCTTATTCAAATAAATATAATTTTTACTTGCATAGCACAGCTGATTCTGTGAACAGTATTTACCCAACACTCATCTGTCTTTTCCTGCTAGCAAAGTACCTGCAGTGAGCATCCTTTTTCTCACCGATTCCTTCCTCCCRAAGATAAGACATGTTTAATAAGAAAATGTATATTGATTTTTATGACAAAGATAAAGTAATTTTGGACCAGACTGACAAAAGGGAAGTCGCCTTCCTTGTACAGAGTATTAGACTTGCATGTGTATTTCCAAACGCCACAGATTAGTTTATGATCAAGCTAGCCATTTGGATCTGGCAAAAATTGAGTGCTACATTTTTTTCCACCAAATCATTGGCATTGGACAGCTAGCAGATCACTCAAGCTCTTGCTGTGCTCTGTCGACAATATCCCTCACCTTAAATTTAAACTATCGTTTTCTCTTTCAACAAAGTAGTAAATTACTAGTATGAGAAACAAAGCAAGCAACACTGTTTACCATTTATCAGTTGTTCACAAACTTGTCTTGCAACTGCTCGCATCATGTTCTGAGAAGCAATGTCACCCTAAATAATCAAAACCAAAACAAATGTCTTATTAGCAAGTGTCTGTGCCTTTAAAGACAGTGTTTAATTAAAAAAATCTGACAAAAACTGACTTTAAAGACGACTTACTCTGTCACCTTTTTCTCCCTTCATTCCAGGTGCTCCCTAAAATAAATACAGTAAAAATAAAACAGCTGAAGGATTATGTTATTCCACCCCACCTATAGGTTTGAGACATGAAATTTTAGAAAACATTTTTACTCCTTCAAGAAGACAGAGCTGGTCCTCCTTGAACTTTGCATTTCAGAGATGCTAAAGCAGGTGCCAGAAAAGACTGGACAAGCAGTGATCTTTTGTGTATAATCAAACAGACTAACAGATGCAGAAGAAAAAGATCTGAAGGAAAAATTCAAACTAGGGCCAAAGAAACGGACATATTCTGACACTGGGACCACACTGGCAATTTGAAAGTTGAATTTCTGGCATCACATTTCTGTAAATGGTGCCTAGTCTTGTGTAAATTATATCTGACTCTTTAATTTTAAGTCTTAAGCCAACTCATCATTAAAGAAGGTAAGCTAGGAAGAATAACACATGTCTAGGAAGGGTAGCTGTCTCCTTGAACCCACAAGAAACAGACTCTGTGTTAAGCGAAGAAGCGCAGTGCAGAGATGACACATAAGATGGAGACAGATGCCATTAAGTGCTTATTCTATTTATAACAACAGCTCCCCTGCTAATTCTCAACCATTTCTAGTCTTACAATAGTCTCATAGAAGTCTTAGCTTGAGCTGCTTTATAATTATTGACATTTGCCATGAGCTAACTTTTGTCTAACAGCAATTTGCCTTTGAATACTCCAGTGGTTGTTGTGGGTTTTTTGGTTTTCAAGAATACTATGTAAGAAGCCAACCAGAAGGACTGATTCTAATTTTTATATATGTGTATGTGTCTATGGCTGGAAAAACATCAGGTACACTCTGAAGATGTTTTTAAATGCTGAACTGGAGATATGCATGCACAATCTACTCTGCAAACAAAATTTTGTGTGTGCACCACTTGCACAACAGTTTGAGATTTTAGCCTTATGTTTGCATTCCACTGCTAGCAAAGCAAAGCATCAAGAGAGAGCAAACCATACTTTCCAAAAAATCGTAATTACAATGCTTGGTATGATGGATTTTTAAAGATTTTCAAAATAGACAGCAATGATCTCAGAAGGATGTTTATAACTTGCTTTGGTCTATTTGACATGATTTTGGCCACAGTAAAATTGGAGATGCCCGTTTAAAATAAGTAGAAAATTAGATTCACAGTCATTTGTTTTAGCCACTAGGTCACCCTTTGAAAAATCTAAAAATCTGCAAAGTGTTTTAAAACTATTCTTTTATTTTTTACATCAAAATAGAAAAGAAGAAAAGAAAACAAAACTGCATTTACTGCAAGACCTGCTTAGGAAGCTGTCATGAATAGCCCTTCCAATGCTCTTGAATACCCACTGTGACAAATGCCACATGTGTGTCAAACTCCAGGGCAGTACAAACAAAACTTTGCCCTAAACTAAGGCTCCTGAAGTGGCCAGTTTTACAGGTGACTTCAGTGGATGCAGAGCTAGGCCACAGCTGAGTCCTTCTAAAAATCTATTGTAAATTCACCTGCCAGAATGTGTCCAAAGAGCACAGGAGGTTTGTTAGTTAACAAAAAAGAGGCTAGCCTGAGTTCAAACAGATTTGCACTTGTAGCCTGAATTACTATTTGAACGTAAGGCATATTTCAAAGGTGAAAGACCAGTTTGGTCATCTGCTGCTCTGCATGGCTCTCCACATAGATACACATACATCCTAAGTATTACTGCTTTTTACATTGTAATTTTTCTTTAAGGAGCCTGTTTATCACCATTAACAAAGCAAAGGCTAAGTGTGGGTCGCAGCTGTTTTTCATAACATTCCCACAGTACCCGCAATTAATTTCAACAACACGAGACAACAGATCATTCCACTGAGGTCACAGCAGATACAATCTGAATGCAGTGGCACTGTTTCATAGACTCCCATCAAGGTTTTGGGCAAACACATTCCCATGGGGTATGTCGGGGTGTGAACTTAGTATGCTATCTGAGCTTCTCGGCAGCAGTGTTGCATACACCTACCCCATGACATGCCACAGAAAATATGAGGCAGCTCATCCATCAGTGAGTTAAGTAGTTGGCACATGGTACATTTACATCATGCATAACAGATCATTCATGCAAAATTAGTTGCCCAGACTCAAATGAAAGATTTAGAATGGTGACACCATAAATGTGCCACTAGAATAAATTATACCACAATGAGACAGTTACTAATATGTACACAATATACCCATCAAACTGATGAATATTCTTTCCCTTCTGTCCTGCACTCTTTCATCTATATGTTTTCGTACTCCGTGAAGTCCAAAGGGAAAAGGTCTGTCTTTCAGTTTTAGCTTAGCACAGCCACATGCTGAAACAGACCGTGGACTTGTAAATGCCATAACAACATAAATAAACTGTAACAATTAAAACCATCAGGAAAAGATGGCATTTCTATCTGTCATTCTCTAATAATTAACATTGTGATAAATGTTGATGTACTGAAGCTCTAAAAGAGATGTAATTTGACTCTGAATTCAACAGACGTTAACAACTCAGTTATAAACTATCACATTTATCTGAAATATCCATTGAATAGAATTGAAGGTTTTTCACTTGCAGTAGCCTACAACATGAAAATCTAGGGGACAAAAATATTAACAAATTATTTGGTGCTTCTCTTTCTGTTTGAAACTTGGTAATTTTTGCTATTTTCTGAAAGCATATTCATTTGAAATGATCTGCTGAGTACATATTTATAATACCTGCTCATTGTATTCTCATTCTTTCTCAGGCTTTCACACTACAACCTTGTGTTGTTTTGACCAGAAGCAAATCATGCAGTATGTCTTCTTGTTTATTCATCGCTAGGTAAGTGCAAGCATTAGAAATCAGATTTCTGGTCTACTATCCCAGCAATATTTTAATAATTACTTAAAGTGCCTTGTCCTAATGAATTCACTTGCTAGAGCATTCACACACCAGAACTATACACAGAAGAGAAAAAAATGAAACAAACTTAAGATGTTCAAATCCTACATGCTGTTTCTGGAAATATTTTTGCTGACCGGTCAAGAAAAGTTCTTCAGGCTGCCTTCAGCCACAGACCATGCTGGTAAGATGGGAAGGTGCTCTGATAACAAAAGCACAACATTGCTCCAAAGTATTGCCAACAAAGGTCCCCCAGTTAGAAGAATGCTAAGGCCGTTCCTTAATTATAAGCAATACACAGTCAATTTTACAATTCATTGAAGTCAAATGAGCTTCATTCTTCAATTTGTGACCTTGCAAAGATACACTGATTCAGCCTTATGATTGGAAACCTATTGGCTATTCCAAACTAATTTTAAAATTTGAAGATTAGAGGCTGACTGGCTACGTTAACAACAAAGCTCATTTTCCACCTGGATATTTTAGAAATATTATTTCCAAAAAATAATTACAACTGCAATTACTGAGTTGCTATTTGTATCTTCCTCCCAGTTGGTTATATTCTTCTTAAATTTCAGTTTATTTTCTTTTAATAGACAAAAACGTGCAATTTAGCCAATTGCTTGCCAGCATTTTGAGAAGTAGCAGCTGCTGCTGACATTCTGTTTTGTTGATATCCTGCAATGAGGAGTCACTTGGGGTCAGTGTGAGGAAAAGCTAGTTTATGCTGCATGTGGGATTTTTCTGAGCTGTGGGATGAAGGCTGGGGCTGCAGCAAATTTCTACGGCTGAAGGAGGACAAAACAAAGGCAGTTTTGCTATTTTTACTTTAAAAGATAATGCACTCAAGTGTTTTCCCCAACAGAATGTTTGCTCCCACAAGAACCACCAGTTCGCTGCTCCCAAAGCAGCATCTTTTTGAGACTTCATCTAGGATGTCTGCGTAGATGGGTGCAAGATCAGTTAACACATGGCAGCAGAGAACGGAAAATGCTCAAAAACTGCATTTAACTCACAAAAAACATCTCTCTTACGTGCTCAGAACCTCTAAAGGTTTTCACAGTCTATTTGGTCCTGGAGGTATCAGTCTAATAGCACCTTATGTATAAAACCTGAATGCCTTGCACTATTTCCTGGGGACCTTCTAGATCAACAAAGTCAGACCCTGTTGCCACAGAGTCTGTTTTATAAACAAGAAAGCTCTACCTTAAGACAACTTAGTCTGCCTACCCATCCATTACCATTTTCACTCTTAGGCCTATAACAACAGTACTGGAATTTTTCTTCTCAGATATTCCAAGATCTTCTATTTCCCATCACATTTATTCACAGAAAACATAGCTAATATCCTCTTTTAGCTTAATGACTCTTTCTTACCCTTGCTGGTTGTCACCCTATAATACATGTACAGACTACTACCAAATTCTGGCTCTCTCTTTGACCAGACAGACAGAGGACAGATATTTTAGTCTCCTCTAGCATAGCCAGTGCTCAGTTCTCAATAGATTACTGACTCATCTGTGTTCTTACTGTTCCTTTTTCAGTCATTTTGTTACTACACTGAAAAACCACCTACATTTCTCTTGGAAGTACTTATAAGCCGATTATAAAGACAAATTTCCTATTTCCATGAAAATTCAGTTAACACTTCAAGTATCAACTTGTTCTAGTATAAGTACACATTGAGGTAGAGAAATGTTTACAGCCACATTCGTGGTGTGATCTGCCTCAGCTTAGCACATTAGTGGTATTTGACACATCAGGAAAGAGCTCCAATTGACTGCATTCACAGGGAATGTCCTCGCAACACCAAGGTTCCTCATAATTTGCATGTAACTGTGTATCTTTGCCTGGGGTGTAATGTTCCTTGCTTTGTAGGGGTCTTTCGCCTGACTTGCGCTGCATAGTACCAGCAATACAGGTTGTTTAGGTAGAAGAAAAAATGGCAGGATCTGGTCGAAAATTATTTACTCCTTCTATTTACCAGAGGCAATGTGAATCCTCATTATCTTTCTCCAGGACAGGAATTTACAAATTCAGGCAGGCCTGAACTATGATTCATGACACTGCAAGTTGCATTTGGCCATTAGGCTGCACCTTTGGCAATTCTAATACTGGACACAAAGGAAACTGTTGAACAGGAGTCTGATAAAACATCTGTGCAAGGTGCAAGCCAGAATTCCTGCTGGGGTCTGTTCTAGAAACATAAGAAATGGTAAATATGATGCAGTGTCCCATTACAAGAAAGTGCAATAACTGGAAAAAAAATGTATTTCTAAATGAACGGAACTCTTAAGATTAGAGTGTAGGAGAATTTACATGTGGTGCTTGGACAGGAGTTGACTGCCCTGCTTTGCAAAATAACTGAAACTGGGCTTGTAGCCAAATTTCCTTCTATGCACATTATTTACCTGCAGAAGATTTTTGCTGCTGAACTGGGTCAGCTATCCAGCGCCCCAGGTGAAGGAAAACTCGGATACACCTGGTAGTTTGAAGCTCACTTGTGAACAAACCACAGCACCTTGTGCCCCGGCTATGTCTATCAAGCATCTGACCTGGCAGGAATATCACATTAGCAATGTATGTCTAAAGGCAGGAAAGCTTCAGCGATTTCCTAAGACACTCAATGTCCTCTACTGCAAGGAGAAATGGGATTTATAGGCTGGCAAATGCAGACTGAATTCAACATGTGTATGAGAAAATGATCCAGCTTCCAGGCGCTCCTGGGAACTTCCACTTCATAACCATCAAGCTGCCCAGCCTACTATATATTCTTCCAAATTATCCAGCTGTTGTATATACAGTGACATTGAAGCCGGATAGAAAATTCTGGCTGATTGCCAAGCATTAAGGTACAAGTAATGAATGACTTCCCATTTCAATTGCTGTCTCCACTCCCGACTCAAACATAATTTCTCAGAGATCCTATACATGAGTCAATACAAATTTCTCCTGAAACTGTTGGTGGGAGGCAGCACCTCCCGCTCTTTCTCCCTATTCAGGATGCACTTTAACTTTAAAGGTTTGAATAGAACCCACAGAAACCACCCCCAAATAATTTTGAAATCACATTGTAAAAAACATGAAATGTTTGCAAAACAGAAGTGATTATGTAATATTATCAAAGATTGTCCATCTTCAGCAATGTACCACTTTTTTACTACATGCACACATACACAAATATAAAGACTTTCCAGTCATTTTGCTGATCCAGTTCTTCATGCTTATACAGTGTAGGAATATATGTCTTGGCATATAATAGCCTACGATCTTTTTTAGTGGAAACCAGAGACCACAATTTCCAGCCCCAACTATTAAACTCAGCAAAATGATATACTGTAAAAATAAAATTGTTTGAAAAAAAGTCTTGCGGTCTTAGGTCAGTTCCACTGTATTAACCACTGTCATAAGTGCAAGACAAGTATTTAAAGCAAGGAGAAGTCTCATATTCATCAACAGACTGTAATTTTAAATTTGATACTATAAGTGTATCATTATCTTACTGGTGTCCCACGATCTCCTGGCTTCCCTGGTTTTCCACTTGGGCCAGCAACTCCTGGAACTCCTGGGGCACCCTACAGCAGAAGATATGTAAAGTGAATTATGGAAATCCACAACGGCCTAAGTGCTAATATGAAATGTGTTATTGTATTGAGTGCAAAGCATACTGAAAATGGCTCTTATCAGGTTTTGTTTCTGTTAGGTACATATCAGGCTTTAAAAACTTTCCTCCAGAAAAAACAGTTTGTTTCTTCATGGAAATGTGTCCTTTTACATAACACCACAGTTTAACAGATGCAGAATCTAAAGATGCAGAGAGTGTCTATATGATTTTGGTATCACTCTTAATGACGGATTCCTAAAGGAATACAAGACAGTTTGGCCTTCTAACTTCATCTAGCAGGTCTGTGATCCATGTAAAAGTCTACACAAGAAGTCCATAAAAGTCATTCTAGTGATACTAGATAAATATGAACAAACAAAAGACCAGTGTTAGGTTATGTGATAAAAGCTCATCTGCACACCCACAAAGGAGCACATGAAAGACAATCGTGGGGGAGCGGGAGCAGCCTAAATGATACCCTGCCCTAGTGACTCCTGTCTGTATAACTATACATGGTGTAAATGTGTGCTCTGTGTACATGTGCATACTGAGAATATATCTTCTGCCTCGCTGCTGGTTGGACCTGGTAACACGGAGCTGCAGCAACTTGCCTATCTGTCTGATTGCCTTGGCTGTCTGATCCAGCATGRTACGTTTTTCTCTAACAACCAGCACCTTTTCTAACATGGTTCCACAAAACACAGTGGAGTAGCTTTTTAAGCAAAAACTAATCCTTAAATACTCTTGTCAAGAAAAACTTATATTAGCAGCATTTGTTTTCACCAGACTACAAGTAATAAGCTGATTGGTTTTAGTAGACCTAGCTATGCATTTAAAGATCATGCCTAAAGAAYCAGGTAAACTGGTTCTTCCCTTATTTACACTTGCAGAAATCAGTTTCAAAACCACTCTTATGAATGTTTGTGAATACATGCTTTACGCAGCTGTCTGCTCTTCCTTTACTGAGAGTTTCCCAGATACATTTAGGATATTAAACAGAGGATCCATTTCATATTTGACAGAAACTGAAAATGTTAATGTGGCTCTCTTGGCTCAGGTCTCTTATTTCAGAGTATATCAAAGACAAAATTATATTTACCGCTGGTCCTGGTGGGCCTCTAGGACCTGTGGGACCATCTTTTCCTGTGAAACCCTATTCAAAAATAAAAGCATGATTAGAGATTAACTTAAGATTGTAGCCTGATTAAAACGGCCCTTAAGATTATGTAATTGCAATACTCCTGATTACTACTAGCATATATTTTAAAACCTATCCACAATATAAGTTATAGAAATAGCTATCACGATCAATGCTGAAGGCGGCTATGGAACAATGAGCTTCAGCCAATTTAGATGTTCAGCTGCTGTTAATTAACTGAAGATGGAATAAGCCTCTCAACATTTTTAAGAAAAATGCTCCCAGAGGAGCAAGATCTCCCTTTTTTGCTGTTCTCTCACTCACAGATTAGCTGGAAAATCTGAGGTTTCTGCGTAAACGAAGAACAACCTCCCTCTCAGATACTTCTCCTGCAAGAAGAGATGCTGAGAAATCTCATTTCAACAATCTAACATAGCATTCACAAATTAACATTGATAGTCCATGGCCCACTAATGACCCACCAATCCCATGGTATATTCTTTGGCAACTGGCTATTACATGGCGATCTGTTTTCATTTCCAGCTATCAACTCCCACAAAAGGATAACTATAAATGCATATATCAGCTATTAATTTTGACTGTAAAGGTAAGTCATTGCTTCAGTCATCTCAAAGGTGACATGCCACTGTGAAGACAAAAGAGATTTGCTTAGTTGACCCCAAATTAGAAGAAAGGGATTGCAACAACTCCACAATGAAATACATGTGTGCATACCCTTCATTATGAAGACATTTCAGAATTCTCCATCCAAAGAAAAGCTCTCAGCTCCAGATAGTCAAAGATTAAGGAGCAAACTTGACCTTCACAGTAAGAATGGCACAGACAGATTCTTTACAGATATGACATCTCCCAGACAAGCAGAGTTTCAAAGGGATCCCCTGCAGCAGCAACGGTGTGTGGAAGACAGCAGGGCTGAGTACCTCAGGAGAGCCCTGCTCAGTGGACATACTGCTCTACAGGTGTAGGTGTCCAAGAACCTAGTCAGGAGAGTGAGCAGTGCAATTTTTATGGAAATTATCTGGCAACCCTATGGCTATCTGGGGAAGTTTTCACCCCCAGGTTTTTCCAGTCCTTCCACTTTTACCTCTCTAGATTGGATACTGATAAAAGGACTTCTTTTGAAAAAGCATTTGAAAACATAAAGATATGATAAAGAAGGAAAAAAAAAAAAGAAAAACAAAAACATTACTCTGTCTTTTCAGAAGATAAACTGAGGAAACCTTACCCTTTCGCCTGGCGGTCCCATTGGGCCAGGTGGACCAGGTAAACCTGGGGTTCCCTAGAGGGAAAAGCAATGATAAACTGTATCCATGACAGAACAAACATCACTGCTAAGCTAATCATCCCATTATTTATCCACGCATTTAAATATCTAACTGTCTTCGATGTTGCTTTTTGGCATTTACAAAAATAAAAAAAACCTTTAGGAGAAACCATTTCTTTCATATACATGATACAAGAGTCCTCACTTTACTTTTGCTTCCATTTCCTTACCAGCCCATAATTCAACTTCAAAAATAACTTTCAGTACTGTTCCCATAAAACAGATATATCCGGTTTATTGCCTTTACAAGCATGACTTACAGATGTCAGCTAATCCTTTAACACTCTGTAGGATCAGTACCACTGTTGTAGGAATTGGATATTGAACAGCCTTGTATCATGTTGTCATGTTCTTCCCCCTTTTCTGTCTAATCTCACCATACACTAAAATGGAGCATTGCTTTCTATGGGACATTACTACTCCCAAAATGTATGTTACTCGGGGTTATGAGGACTAGTAAAACAGGTAGAGAATACAAGGCCCTTGGTTCATGACTGACCTTATCTGATATATGAAAATAAATCTACAAGCATCTCCCATACAGTCTTCATATCCCCAGTAAAATCAAGGACAATACAGTAACCAAGGAATATTAGCTATGTCACCACACGTGCCATCTATGACCTTAGATTATCCAAATCTGGTTGATTATCCAAAAAAAACCCTTATTTTTTCTCCTCAAAACCTAATCCTAGTTTACAATAGAGAAACCTGCAAGTAAGTGAAATTTAACACTGCTTTCTTCTTTCAGAAAGCAAACAATTAATGTCCCAAGGCCATCAGACTTGCAAAAGTAGAAAGCAATTACACATTGCTGAAGAAGGGTTCAGCAAAGGTTCTGCAACCTCTGCTTTAGGAAGACATTAAACTGCAGGTGGTCAGAAGTTGAGAGACTTTCCTGAGGAGTTATCAGTGTACTTTTCCTAATCCAATGGTCTGTCCCTGTGCTTTCACAACTATCCAGATGGACATTTGGCTTGACTCGCTACAGCTGTTCTTTCACTCTTGCTGTTTTGAATGGTTTACTATTTCCTACATTTCAAATTCCTAAGTGTAAGATAATTATGGTTCCAAAACTATTGCTTAGGAAGGTATGAGAAGAGCCCATGACTCCTCGTGATGTCAAAGACAGCTGTCCAGCAGCCAACCTGCATCAGGAATACTGTAAAATGACATGATCTTGTCTAAGTATCAACTTACTGATCGCCCCGGTAGTCCAGGCTGGCCAGCATCACCTTTCATTCCTTGACGACCCTATAATTTTCATAAATGATTGTTAGAGATTATGAATTACAGAATAGGTCAACAAAATAACTAATTTGTGTAAATGGACACAAAATAATTCCTGCAAGATACCTACATTAAGGAATCCATAAGCCAACTATGTATTATTATTTACGGTGGGACTCGATGATCTTAAAGGTCTTTTCCAAACTACGTGATTCTATGATTCTATGATTATGGAATAAACCAACATACACATACCTCTTAACTGAAGCAATACTGATCATTTTACAAACATTTGCAAATGCAGAATGACCGGWTGACGTTATATTAAAAACACAGTCAAGCAAACATTTGGAAGGGGCACATATTTTGATAAGGAAGTAACACAGACTTTTCAGTAAGAGAGACTGGTATCAATGTCTTCACAAGCAGGAAAGCAATTTGTAAACATAGCCTGCCAATGTGAATTGCAATTGATATGAAAAATGAAATTACATGACTCAAAAGTGGTGCTCTAACATTGTTAACTAATGAGAAGTTCCAAGAATTACATTGATTTTGTTGGTGCTTTCATTCTTCAAAGGTTTTCAAACTGAATGTGACAAATAAAAGTATTTATTGTATTCCACACGTAAAAGGAATGTGTTTGGCCTTTCTTGCTGTTCGGCACCTCTAGGACGTCTTGATGAAGTTTTTCCTCCCAGTATATAACAAAAAACTGAAAAGCATCTACACTGGTTAACAAAATCTTTCTATTTTGTCTTTGGAAAACAGAAGGTGTACCTAATCTTAAAGCAGATTTTGTTTTCAATTTCCCAAATTACATTACAGACTGAGAAGATAACCTGGTTTCAAATGCAAAATGAGACAGTGTGCAATCAGACACCACTTCTATCATTTGTTTTCATAAACTTTATATTTTAATCAGGGACTTCATACAAAAAGATCCTGATTATATTAAAGTTCAAGCTATTCCTAAACAGGAAACATTAAAATTATATTCCTGCTTTTGGGGTGTTTACTTATTAAAATATGGCAAAAGCAGTCTTAATACATTCAGAATGTAGACAAAGGGTTACCTGTGCTATCTGCTCTAAAAACCCAAATCTGGTGAAACTTCATCAGTGTTAACAGAGTTACTTTGGCTTTGGAGGCATGTACATGAAATCAGAAGTAGCCTCTCGCTAAAATATGCATGCTGTTGCCAAGAAAGCCCCCTAGAAAGAAAGGGCTATTTTGTATGCCTAGATCTAGGCACCCATTGCCTCTCTGAACTTTCAGCTACTTATTTAAGCTCAGAAAATAGAAGTTGGACATGTAAATCTGTGAGAAAGGCTTCAGAGTAATATTGCATGTTTAATTTTCCTGCACCACAGTTTGATAGTTTTGAGCCCTCAAACTTAAAGGCCTAGCAACTCTACAGAAAAGCTGTAAGAGAAGAAACAGTCACACAATGTACATTACAACGCTTAGACTCTGTCCCTTCACAGACATCCCATAAGCACACGTAACATTCGGGATAGAAAATGCCATTGTATTGTAAGAGACTTTTTTCAGAAAGAGACTTGTTTCGTAATACTACTGCGTTGCAGGGAAAAACGAATGTTAGGGCAAAGCTGCCACCCTCTTCCCAAGGCCACCCCCCCATGGACACCTCTGACTCCACACACAGTGCCACCCACACTCAGAACAACCACTCACCGGTTCTCCTGGGATTGACAGCCCATTGGGGCCCTGTGGACCTGGGGGACCTTGAGGGCCAGGAGGACCTGTCTCACCACGAGGACCAGGTGGCCCCTTAAAGCAGAAAATTAAAACAAGATTGTAAATTACAACCCCCTCTTAGATCTGTAACTGCAAAATCCTTTGGGTTAGACACTTAGAGTAAGTCAGAAGCCTGAAGACACGTTTAATACTTCAGAACCGCTGTGGAAACAGTTATCCAAGTGGCATATCCTTTCATAAGCTATTCTCTGATTCATGTTGATGGTCTCGGGCCAATACACATCTTCTTGCAGTGTTAATTAGAAGTATAGCTGTCTCCTCTGTACAGAAGAAAGGACAACAACGCTGCAGAGTGTGTATTAACACCCTGATGCATGTACTCCAGTTTCCTGATGTGCAGTCAATGCCTTTGAGGCTATGTATATACATAGGCTGTGTATATATAGTCTCAAATAGGTAGGCTGCACATAAATAACATATAGGCATATTTCCAATTAAACTTTTAATCTCCATTCTTAGTTCAGCATAGCACTAAACATACAAATTTTCATACAGGTAAGCATGTAGCAACATTATAGATGCATTCCAGAAAGATACTTACAGATGATCCAGTCAAACCCCTTTCACCTCTGGGACCTTTAGCGCCTGGGCCACCCTAAATTGAATATTTGGAAATAAAATGTATTTCATACAGGGAAATCAAGGGTACATCATACTGGTGTGCGTTATGAATCCTCTTTATCAAACTCTTCTGTGAAAGCCCAAAGTTTTGAAGTGTATAGATCACACTGCTAAAAAGAGTACTAGAATAAAAGATACCTCAGAAACTCAGGTAAACCACATCAGCTTCAGCCTTGACAATTGAGCCCATGAAAAATTATTGTCATTTTTGTCTCTGCAGATATAAACTTCTTCAATTTATATTCATCAAAACCTCTGGATACCTCTCTAGTAGACTGCCAGAGAACTTAACTGGGCTTCAGATTCCTCATGCAGAATTTTGATACCTTCAAAGTAGAAGGACTACTGGGCTGATATAACCCCCTTATATTCAAAGCAATTGGTAGGAGCATATCCATTCCATAGATTACTATCTCTCCACATGAAAAAAAAGAGTAACTAATTTATTTCCCTGACAGTAAAGACTCTTTCCTTGGAGTGAAATCCTGACTCTGTATTTAGAAAAAATATTCACACAGTCCATTAAAAATATCTTGTATATGAAATGCAAGATGGCTGAGATTGGGCCAGATTCTTTCAACCTACCAAACAATGAGGAGCTATTCACAGTGATCACATTGGAAATATGGGAAAAGGATTCTTACATAAACAAATAGAGGTGGTAGGAGCTACCCAACTGTGTTTTAAACTAAGACAAAAGGGGAACAGATTACCATGATGTTATCGACGAGTTGATAGAAACTATCTCTGACTGACCTTTGTTTCACAAAACCACAGATCAACACAAAACTACTTCCATAAATTTAAAAATCAGAAAATCTGTCTATTGCGAATAGTTCCTTACAGCTGGTCCAGGGGGTCCTGGAGGTCCCACGCTGTCTTGAGTACAGGTACAAGCATTTGGAAGAGCTGGGCATTTTGCTTCATCTCTCTGAAAATTCAATCACAACTATTACTGTCAAGTACTTGGTGGCAATATACTTTTCTACAACAATAACAGCAAGATTCTCTATTCCTGTTTTCAAGTACAAGTAAAACTTACAGCTAAACAGTGGTTTCCAAATGTTTTGCAGGACCTTTCATATTCTTAGCAAATTTTCTCTGTGAGCTACACAACACACTAACAATAGAGGCACAGGCAAAATCAAATTCATATGCAATTTCTGTTGTTCTAATATTTATATCCATTAGACAATCAGCTTGCACTGACAAAGAATAAACTAGTTACTTTTTGAATGCCAATCTAAGGACAGATTAAATAAAAAAATAATATAGTTATTCCATTCAAAATACCTAGGATCTTAAATATCACTGAAATACAAAATATAACTGACATTTTTTCCACCATTCCTAAGGGACTCAGTTCTAGCACATTACAATCTTTCTCCTTCAGACACAAAACTTTGAAATGCAGTGTTGTTCACTGGCTGCTCTGACAACCATGATTTAGATGTGTTGCCAGTATGAGGTATAATACCAGGCCAATATTGATATTGTTAAATTTGTTATTAATAACGACTTTCTGAATAGCTTCTGGTTCATTTATACTTACCATAGAAGGAAGATCACAGCACCTGTCTCTGCTTGTCCAAACTGGACTGCATACAATGTCAAAATTCTGGATTTCTAACTGTAAAAGAAAGGAGGACTCTTGAAAAATACTAGAGAAGTTATTTATGAAATTTAGTGACATTATCATTAAAAATGACTACTCAAACAATTTTTTTCTAATGTAGTTAACATCATTCAGACTTTCACTTCTTTTTTTGACACTGAGAGAAAAATGATTTAAAAATAATAAAAAAATTAAAACTAAGCCTACATAAGGCTACAAGAACTTCAAGCACTGATGCTTGCTCTTATTCTGGGGCAAAAGGTAACCAAATAAAGTGACTCAATAAATATTTTGCAATAGTTAATGAATAATACCGGTGAACTACATCATCTGAGTGCCTGTGCACTTCAACATGAAATCTGGCTGAAAAACTTTCGGACCAGCTCTAAGGACTGCAGTTGTTGGGTCATATATTAATTCAGATTCATGTATGGAACTTTCCACTGACATTAGCAGGGAAAAGTTCTGCAGAAAGGCAGAAAGGTAGACTGTATGGTAAAAGCAGTTTCCTCTCTTTTTTTCACCCCCAAGAGCTACGAACCTGTAGTTTGATACATACAACCAAACATTTGGTGGTGAGCACCAAAAATCTTCTTCAGGTATTAGTGTTTGCACACATGGGTCAGATTGCAAACTTATGTCTTCTAAAATGAAGCCCAGGTAATAGCACTGATTACACATTAAGTATACTTAATCCATCAAGATAATTGGTGTGCCCTTCATAGCAGCAGCTACTTTTTCATTATAGGTTTATAGATCACAAAGCCAGTGTGGATTACTCTGATCACCCAGTACAAGCCAGACCATAGGACTTGCCAGAATTAAAACCTGTTCATTAGAGTATGTCTTTTAGAAAAACAAAACAATCTTCATTTAAAGGTTTCCAATGATAGAAAATCCACAGTAAATGGTTCCAATGACTAACTGCTCTCTCTATTAAAAGAAAAACATTTCCACTCTTGTTTGAATTTACCTGACTGCAACTTTCAGCTATTAGATTTTTGTTCTTGCAATTCTGCTAGAATGAGAAGCTATCAATTCCAAACTTCTCAGTTAAGTATATTGGGTCTTGCAGTCCAGACACTTGAAAGCTTTGGGTGCAATACTGGTTTCTTAGCAATCCTTAATCTCTAATCTTGTTCCTCAGAAAATTTCAAGGGCTTGTATTAATGAATGTATTAACGTTTATTGCTTACTGTTGCTGATCTCCGGTCACCTTTCTGAAGCTTCCCAAGTATTTCATAGCCATCAGTTGTGATATTCCCAGCCTCCTTAATTGGTTTTTCTAGTATTTCACTGCAGTCAATGTAAATCTTAACATTTGATGAAGTTACAACAATATGGACCTGAAAAAAAGTTTAACATAATATTTAGAAAAGGCACATAGGCATATTTACTTTAATACTTTAACAGTATTTCAGTGTTTAGGTAATACTGTTTTAAATTTTCTTGCTAGTAATCCTGCTTGACTTTCAACTGGTGGAAAAATTCAAATTCAAGGAAAGTCTATGACATTAGTAACCTCTTTAAAATGTGTTGAAGGTCAATAAGATGAATACACTATTTAATATAATAGTTGAACTACAATGATCTATTTAAAAAAGCTTGCCTGAAAATTGCTTTAAGATGGCATAAAAGTAAAAAATAAAAATAATTTTTGAGAGGAAGTGAATATAAGCTCTTCTTGTCCTCTTCTGATGGCTGGGACCACACAAGAGGTTTATGAGTCTGTGACTGCCCACTGGCTAATAAACTCTGTCTGTAGTTCAGAGAGTAGATTGTTTCAGATCCAAAGATCCAGGGTTCAGTTTCCACAGATGACTCAACCACAGGCATTAGTTGCATTGAGATACAGGAAGTGAGCAGAGAAGCCTGCCCAGAAAAAGACAAAATAATGGAAGATACAAGAGAGAAATTTCCATGAGAGAAATTTGGCTACAAAAACATATGCCAAAATTAGGGGAAACAGGGAAGAAGAGGAAGAGATTAATTATTGGAAATAAAGGAAACTTAGGAGGGAGAAAATAATGACTGTAACAAAGGGAGAGTAAGTTTACCAGGAGAAGAGAATGAAGTGTTTGGGGAAAACACAGTAAACCTTAAACAGAAGAACGAACAAAATTGAAGCAAAGATTACCATTCCAAAAATGTATAGCACGTATGGTGAATGTTATGCAAGTGAATTTCCTACATATCTATGAAAACATAAGACATTCAGGAGTCTTCAAGAAAGAAACAAGGGTCTGACATTTTAGTAAATCTAATATGCAGTTGATGGATGAGCATCTTAAGGCAACAGAAAGGTTTCAGTGGCTTTATATACCTTACGCACTGCATGAATTTTATATACAACATTACAACATCTATGTAAGTGTTAAAATATCAACACAGTAAGATCAGCAGTAAAGAATTCGTGAAGTATGTATTTATGTTTTAAAGCTTCTGCTATCACAGTACATAACCCTTCAGAAACATATTGCTATTTGATAACTGCTTAAAAAAATTGGCATAAAGTTGAAACAGAGATTCCCTTAAATGTCCTGAGTCAACAAGTGTCTGAACAATCTCCTGAGAATTTGTTCTTTTTTTTTCCATATTAAATATTTTCCCATGTGGAGTTGTCTCCAAGGCATCAGCATAGCTTATCTAAAACTCTTTCAACATTATGTGCTTATGCTTTATATAATGGGAATTAAGAGTTTTGAAACTGCCCTCATTTTTTGTCAGCTGAAATTCGGTTGACGTCACAGTTTAATTCTCAGTGATGTGTATACAAGTGTTTTTTTAATTAACATTCCCAACATTGTTCACTGGCCAAATAAAAAAATAGTGGAAAGATAAGTGAGTGTGTCCAAAGCATATTTTGGTATTACAAACCAAACTTTCCACAAAATAAAATAAGCACCATGCCAAAACCTTAAATTTATTATAATTTATATATCATATACTCAGTCATTTGATTATATGACCAAATTTTACAGGTTAACTAATGCATCAAATGGTTTAAACTCATCACAGATGTAATTTAGTAGTTCTGAAAGGTACCTAGTGTGCAAGTCCTTCTACTGGAATGTTAAGTATTTGTCACAAATTAAATAAAGCGAATGAAATCTGCATAGTGAACGCATATTACTGCATATTACTGCATTTTCATTTGCACCAAAACTTAGAAGAGGTGAATCTACATCAGAATGCTGAATGGGATCATCAAAACATTTGAAAATGTTCAAACAGCAATGACTGCTGAGCATCGTCTATCTATCCAAAGAAGAAACGACCCCAGCAGTCAAAAATAAGCAGAGCTCCCCCAAGTCATTAACTCATCTCACTGCTGATTTAATGCCAGCTCTGAATTCCAGCCTGAATCTCATGGCCAAGCATAAATCTAATAAAAGTATGTATCTAATGTTTATAGCAAGTAAAACATCTCTGTATTCAATACTGCTACAGAAACATTCTCTTCAATTTCTAACACGCCAACATAAAGCATCACTTCTGACCATTTCCAGTGCCAGAAGGCACTGAGATTTTAAGAAAGAAAACATACTTTTATCTTTCTCTCTGGATCCTTTCTAAGATAAAGTTTGATGGTGTTCTGATCTACTGCTAAATGAACCACATCAATAAGCTAAGCAAACTATTATCCCATATGTATATCAGCAGAAAGACATACACTCATTATCAAATTTCCTGTGGCTAACTACTGCAAAACTGCAATCTAAAAGGAAGTTTAGCATGGTAAGAATAAGAAAGTAGAAGTCGTCTCTCTCTCAAAAAAATTCAGTAACAAATGTAATGACTGTCTCAGGCAGTCAGGATTTTTCCTATGGGACTTGCCAGATTCAACAGTTTTCTACCATAGCTATGCTACACAAAGTGTTTGAGTATGCCAAAGCAAATTTCCCTGCACAGTTAGGTGTAGTTAACTGTGCTTCACTGAATGAGCCAGTAAGCCATCGAATGAAAACCACAAAAATGTTTGATATTTTGGGAAACATCTTCTTGCATTCTAAAGATTTGTCATTTCTTTGAAACTGGATGGTAAGAGACACTGTAAAATTACCTTTTGAAATGTGTTAATCTTACTTTCCTTCCTTCATTCAGCTGAAACTACTGCTATCCTTTATTAGGAGCTAATCAATATGGCTGATATATAAGGCTTTCCCAGCACATGAGCATCCCATGATGCTATCATTAACCTGACTCATACAGCAATCTCAGCGACCATCCTGGATAGAATCCAGAGGAGTCAGCTCAGTTAAATGGTGAAAAATCCCAAATACAGCTCTTTAAATCAAGGCTACTCCAGTTACTTTAAATACTATCAAAACCTTGAACTTTTGATTCATTTCTGAAAAAAAAAAAAAGGGGAATGACACACTGAACTAAATAACTGATACATTTTTGCTTAAGAAATAGTCTCATAAGCAAGAATTCATAGTTCCAGAGCTTTAAGACAATTTTCAAATGGCTGTTACTACTGTACATCCTTTGGCATCTTAGGATTGCTTTCTGTTCATATGTATGAGCGTATTTAACTATTAAAATAATACAAAATTCTGGATTTTTATTTCTCCTGTAATTGTTTTTCACCAGCACGTGTAATAAACAGTTATACATAACTGCTAGTATTGCTGGTTGTTGCAGGTTGTTCCCCATTTGCTCTGATAAATGAGCAGAGCTTCACTGTAAGTGCTGTCAAATAATTCTGCTCAGCTCTACCACATTTAGAGGAACTGCAAGGAAAAATATGACTGTGAACATCAATGAAATTAGCAGCACATACTTAAAACAGACTGCTGGCAGTAAAGCATGTAGAGAGCTTCACACCACTGACCTGAAGAAAGGAAATCTCAACTCCAACACTGATATCTAAAATGGGGCATGCTACATGCTATTCTGTGTCTCAGTAGGTAGTTCTTGGTGATAAGATGACTCAACTTTTACACCGAAACAATATCTATCCTAACCTTTACTGACAGTTTTTCTGTCAGTAAATTTCCTTAAAATTTTTAAATTTCCTTAAAATTCAGTTGCCCTACTAAGCTATCAAAAAAAAAAAAAAAAGGCAAAAAGCCAAATACAAATGACAAAATAGAGGCCTAATGCAGGTGTGGTCCAAGCCTACTCATAAGTATCAGTTACAAAGTCAATGACACAAACATTTATCCATATATGCAAAAATAATTAGTCATTAAATAAATTATAAAACAAGAATAATTGGATTTAACATAGAAGCAGTTTGGGAAATTATCCTCTGTCAAGTTCTGACAAAACCAATAGCTTTTATAGTACTGTGTGGTTTTCGTAGTCATCTGTGTTTTAAACAGATGAAGTCACAAAACATTATAATGCTGGCACCAGCTATCTTTCCCTGCCTTCAGCCTAGCAGAGCTAGGTTGACAATGTGGCCTGCAGTATCAGCAAGTTGACAGAGGCAACCTCTTATCAGTATCCTCAAAGGAATGCTGGTAGTGACTAGTCATGCAGGAAAGGGTATCATAAAGAAAACAAATGTTATACCCCAGCCATATTTAGTCATCAGAAGAAAACTAAACTAAACTAAACAGAAGGGAGATAAATGAAAACATGAGAATGTGCATTTCAGTTGACCAAAAATGTTGCAATTGCCCTCAACATATATACTTAACACAACAAGAAAATATTTTTTAATTTGTGTCTTAGATATATATGTAGCCTGAGTCAAACACTTGCTGATGACTAGAGGTAAGGAAGCCTGGCAGGATCAAGTCTTCATAATTCAGTGCACAAAATTAGAAAAGCAAGCACAAAACTATCACAACTGAAGGCAGATGCAGTAACATGTAAGGATTTCACTAGCCTTTTTGACAATTCAAAAAATGTGAATTTCTTTCTAAATTGCAAATAGGTTATACGATCTTTTATGGACTCTCTCTCATTATTGTTGCTTCCTCAGTTAACGTTACTTTGGAATATTTTAGGCCCAGTGAATTTAAGCCAAAAATATACCAATTCATACATACAAAATATATACATATGCATGAATTATGTTTGTTAATCATATGAATCTTACTCAATATGCTATTCACCCCCCAAAATTGGTTCCCTGCTTTTATCTGTAAGTCAATAGCTACTTACTTTCTGTGGCTATATTTTCCTCTTCTCTGAATGATTTCAAATCATTATGCTCCCCCCCAGTCTTTTCTCACCACAACTTCCTTTCCTTTTTTTTTCCAGTTTGTCTTTTATTCTTCCTCTTTCATGTGCCAGGAATCAGGCTACGATGTCTTGTTCAGATATATCCCTCCACTTACACAATCTTGACAAATTCTTGACAAATCTCTTACATTGGTCCAAAGAAGAGCTATAACTTCAGAGATCTTGTTTTACATTATCTGTAAGTCCCTGTGTCAGCTTACAGTATTATACAAAGACTGGCTATAACTGACTGTAACTTCTGCTTGCTTGTCTTTTGTTTCAAAGAACAGCACTTCAGAAAGCAACATTCATAATTTCAATCCTTTACCTTATGGAAGCTTCCATAAAAGATTTTCTTTACTTCATCATTATCAAAAGTTACAGTTTGAACCTCTCCCCTTGTATCCTTGTTAAAGAATGACAGCACTTTGCTGGCAGCTGCAATAAATGAAAATAATAGATTTCATTTCATATGTACTACTGAAACCACCATCCTAAGATACACTTATAGATAAAATGTAGTATACCGCTCAATTGGGTAAACATGGATTATAGATGGTCTTACTGACCCATAAGTACATAGATGTATTCTCCTTTGGTTTTAGAAGTAATACCAAATTTGAAATGTAGCTTAGTTGAATCATCCTTAGATGAAAAAAATAATTGATGTACAAAGTAAAAAAAAAATAATCTCTTAAAACTAAAAATATATAATCCTTTTACCATGTAGGAATGCTTTGGGTTTGGAAATATTTGAGAAGAATGCATGCGAAGTAATGTAACATAGAAATTCTCTATGCAATAAGCATAATCATCCTTACGATCAAGCACAACTCCAACTTGTGGTTTGTAATCTCTGTCTGTAATCTGCCAAATCGCAAAAGGCTCATTGGGGGATTCAGGCAGAAGACGGAATAACAGAATGATAGTATACGCCTGTGGCAATCCCTCTGGATGAATCTCCCTGTTAAGACAATATGAAGACATTTTTTCACATGGAAACACATGAGGAGAATAAGATCTTCAGAATTTGCTCTTTTTCAAAGAAAAGACATGAGAGTAACAGGGAAACCACAGTGTTTAATGGAACTGAGCATTTTAACTACTCTCTCAAATAAGAAAAAACTTTGTGATAAAAACCACTATGTGATTTGTCAAGATGAACTCACAGCCTGTCTTCAATTGGTCCAGGCACCATGGTTATGGAGGAAGCCAGAACATGACCAAGAACTCTCAGAGATGTATTCTTGTGGCAAGATTCTGTATAAACTACACATATTTTAAATTCCTTGATGATAAGTACAGAAAAAAGGAGTGTAGCTTCATTCTTTTTTCATCTGGCCTGTTTTAGACAGGCAACAGAAAACAGCACTTAACTATTGCTGCTCTTTAGGCACAGATACAATGAAGAAGATATCTAACGTATCCTCTGCAATTGGTGGTGTATTTGCGCCCCACCTCATTCACCAGTGGCTGAGGCTTAGATTTGTGATGTTCAGACTGTTAGACATTAAAAAAGCAGAAAGCCAAAAGTAAATAAATTCATGCATTAAATGGCCTCCAGCATTTTCTGAAGGGGAAGGGAGGGAATGCAGGAAGGGAACTGTAAGAAAGGAGGTAGCTTCTGCTTCTCCTTAACCATTAGAATGGAACTGAGAAGGGGATCTGGCCTCATGAACATAAATATAGAAACCTTAAAATGAAGAGAGGAGCTGCTCTGTATTTTAGGCAAAGCTTAGGTACCCATACAATTACGGGCACTCTGCAATAATAACCTTATCACTAAGTCAACAACACCACACAGCACAGTGCAAGAATGAAAATATTAAAGTAGATATAGCAACACTATTTATAACTCGGATACCAAGTTATCTCAGATATGGAAACAACTATGCCGCCAGGATCAGGATGCTTTTATTGCTTTGCTGACTCAGTCTAAAGTGAGTTTTATTTTCTGGCTTCTCATGAAAAATAAGTGCCCAGAATACTCTGGCAAGTCTACTCAACATCTTACAGCAGACAACAGACTATATCACAACATTCTAAAAAAAATGAAATAAATAGGAAGTCTGTCTTTTTATTGTCTTTTTAGCATCTTATCCTGCTAAATGCAAGGTTTATCTTAATGTAAGAGAGCTGCAAAACTGGGATTATCTGTACTTCCCTAGATCATAAAAATCCAGGCTGTCAGAGACCTATCAGCCCTATAGCTATAATGGCATGTCAATGAACTCAAAAAGTCCTTAAGTCCTCCACTTTTGAAGTTGTGAGCTGAAAAGGCTGGCAAAAAGAAACTATCTCTTTACACCTCAGCTCCTGTGCCTGTGATCTGATCTTAACCCAATCTGGCAGGATGGCAGATTTCAAAGGCCTGTATGAAAATAAGATTAAATTTCCCTAAATTTAATAGGAATAATGGGCTATATTTAGGCATCTCCTCTGACTCAGAATGACTTTTTTTAAACTTCCTTAAATAGATGGGAGAGGAACAAATGTAAAAAGAAAAAGAGAGAGGTACTGTTCTGTTAGTAATATTAACTGCTAAGTCGGCTTTGGGGCTTTTTTGTGAAAAAATGTTGGAAAGAATGACCATATATTACCCCTCCATAACCAAGCTCTAAGACCACAGGCCCTTGAAAACTCCACTTCATTTGCCAAATACAGCAACTCAAGTAGAGGAGAAACTACCCTAAGTCAATGGCATCAATGTGCTGCTACTGCAGTATGAATGATGTCCCTGCAAAAAGTGTGCTTATCCCTCTGTATTGAAACCATTTCCCTCTGGCAACATGGAGCTTGTTGTACTAAGGAGGCTGTTGTTCAACTGTGGATTACGTGCGACTTGAATGGTTAAGAAGCGTAATGTCCAGAAAAGAAAAATAAGCAACTGGATTAATAATGAACATATCGCAATGGAAGAAATAGATTAGCATTTAATGAGAACAATGATAGATGTTCTGTGGAGTATATTTCTTGGAGTTCAGTAAAAAGAACACTAAATAAATGCATCTTCCATAAGATACTAATGCTATCATCTATAAACTCTATTAATCCTTCCTCACCAGTTTGCCCTAAATATGAGTCTTTCAGGTTTACTTACCGTATTGGCTGGCTGATAAAGGCATTTTTGTGGAGTCTATATGCTACATAGCTTGGGAAAGAGCCTGATTCCAGTGATATGCCTTGTACAGAAGCAAAATGCTTCTCTGTTAGATTATATGATTCCAGCATCTTGAAACCTTTAAATCCAGAGAGAAAATAAAAAATAAAACCACTATAGAGCTGTAAAAGATGCAAATGAACCTATGTCAAAATATTGGACAGTTACTTACCAGGTGAAGTGTATCCCTCCAAGTAAATAAGAGGACAAGCTAAAAGACATGAAACAACATATAATTCAAAACTATAAAACCTAACAGGATAGGAACATGTATATACTTCAGAAAGTTTTATTACCAAAAAGTCTGTACTGTTATTATTATTAGCCAACTTCTCTTACATTTATCATATTGTGTTCTGCTCTGTCGTAAATGTACTGTTAAAATCTTTACTCGTTACTTTTACTAGGATATTTCTACCGTGACAAATTGTATGGAATAACAAATGAACCCCCTAAATATGTTAAGAGTCTAATTCATAAGAAGAAAGGAGCACAATGACACAGTCTTTCCATGAATATTTAAGGCATGAGTCAGGCTGCATAATAGCTGTCAGATTCACAAGGAAAAACTGCAGATTTATATGGCTCCTCAGGAGCCAGCAGATGAGGCAGTTAGGGATTACACAGTTGCACATGACAGGCCTGAGAATTTCTCATTTTTGCCATAGAAGGATTTCAGTTGAGTAAACATGTGAACTTTATTTAGATAATTTTAAAACAGCATCACACACTATAGCCGCACCTCTTTAGCACCCCTAGACCAGTGGTAAATAAGAGATCTGTTGTGTCCCCCAGTTCACATTAGGCATCATTCTACTTCCTCTTAAAGAGCAGTAGTTTTCACTGACTGTTGCTCTCTTTTTGTTATACCACTACTTTTGAAATGTGAGACAAGATTACATAAAATGTGATACCTTTAAAAGTAACTTGCTCCCTTAAACTATGTCCATTTATTATGAAACTTAACTTTTATATGTGAACATTTCTTTTGATATACCTTAAATGGGATGGCAACTATAGCAGTATATAAACAAATGAGTTAATTTGGGAAAAGGGAAAACGATGTCTTCTACTCACTTGAGGTAGCTGTCTCACACACAAAGGTGACGAGGTTATCTTGAATCTTTTCAAAGGCATCAAAGTCATCAACAATAAATACATGACGCTCACTGGGCTTGCTGGCAATCTTGGCCAGCTCATTGTAGTCTACATCAGCCACACCAACCACAAAGACACTGAAGCCTGTAAAAGTAACACTTGTTACTTGAAATGTAGTAAACATACATTACAATTTTTCAGATCAATATTTCACAAACCATCTCTATCATTGATTTCTCAGGCTCTACCCAGTCTTTTATCTGGCCTTCATTAAGAGCATACCGTCTGGACATCCTTTCACCCTATCAAAACTCCGGAAGGATTAAACTGATTTTTGCATCTTTCTTTCAAAACTTTCTCCTCCTTCCTGCACTGATTTTTGTTGGGCATTATCCAATCTTACACAGCCTTGGCTACATATTTCCCTCACTCTTTCATACAAAATGTACAACCCTCCCAACTCTACAGTATCTTAAATCTGTTCTGTGTCCAAAATCTCTGTGCACACTACTAGTTATCCAGTTCTCCATCTGTTGCCATCTCCTGCATTTCATGCTTCTCAGTTTCCCCTTCACTTTCTTACTTTCCAAGTTAGCAACAAGGCTAAGCTAGTTGTCTAGTCCTCAGCAGACAGACATGGGCAGATTCAGAACACAATTCTACTCACCCCCCTAAGATGTTAACTTCAAGATAGAAGAAGCTATGGTCTAGATGCCTATCTGTTGCTCTCTTCACTAGCCATAAAAGGACCCTACATGATGACTTTAGACTAGACATTTAGTTGTTAGATGGCTTAAGTCAAATGAGAAGAACCCAGACCCCAGAATTTAATCATATCACTAGGTGTAAAAGCATAATCTCCTTCTTTGTCAGGGTGATTTTCCTCTTCAAATCTTTAAATTAGCGTCTTCTTGCCTTCTATGTCAAGTTTTTGTTTCCTGTTATCTTCTAGCCTTTACAGAATTCTGTCTCTGACTCATTTCTTCATTTTCCTTCTCCCACCTAAGCCTCTATGTGATAATTTGACCACTCTTTGCCATGCCAGAAAACAAGGAAGAACAAAAAGTCACTGCACAATTCAGCACTATATAGAAAAAAAATCTCCCGCAAAATCTCATTGACAAGAAACTGCACAGACATTGGGAAAGCTGGTTGGAGGCTGAAAGCAGAATTCACATTTATTGCAAATGATAAAGCTATCTTTATTTACATTTTTAATTTTTCAAAAAGAAATGGGAGATAATTATTCCTCTGTAGCCAATTCTGGTGAAGCTTTGGCTGAAATACTCTGTCCAGCTTTGAGCATGACATTTAAGATGCAAAGAAACCAAAGCAAGTAGAGAGGAGAGCAAAAATTATAAGAGGCTTGGAAAACGTGATCAACAGGAGGTTGAAGGAAATGGGTTTATTTACTCTAGAAAAGAGAAGACAGAAAGAGGAAATGACAACAGGCTTCAAATATGAAGGCCCGTTACAGTGCACAGTGATCAATTGCTTTCCTGGTTAACTAGGGAAATGAAAAGAAGACAATAGTTTCATTGGTCTGAAGCAGATTATTCAGGGAGACTGTAGAGATTTTTATCAATAGGTTAGTCAAACATCTTTAGAAACCATCTAGACAGAGCTGATTCCTTCAGATCACAGAGTCAGAGAAGATGACCACTTGTGGTTTACATGCCAGTGATTTCCGTAAGAAAGTACATCTCCTTACTCAGGGAACAGGACCTCAGGTGGTTCATGCACTGAAATGCAGAACTGCTGGGTACAGGGATAGGAATAAATTATTAGACTCACATAAGCAAATCTGAAGAGGAAGTGCAACGCTTCTCAGCTCAAAAGGCAGTGAAGGAGTCAGTTCAGACCCAGCTCCAGCAAGAGCAATTACTTTAACTGGAGATCCACTGGTTTATACCAGGTGAAACATAAAGCTCAAAAAAACAGGCCCATTACATCAAAAGCACTAGAATGGAATACATTTCACAATGATCCCTGAGGTCCACACAGCAAGGAGAGGAAGAAGTAACCAAAAGTCTCGTCTATGAAACGATATGCATGAGGAATTACTGGAAAGTCTCAGGAAGCCACATACTTCCCCAGAGGGAAGGCTAGAGAAAGAAAAAGTAAGTCTGGCCCAGAGAGTCTAAATTCTTTAAATAGTTTTAAGTTTTTACCAAACACTCAGAATACGTTCCTGRGTCCATAAATGTTGAGCAAAGGATTCCCAGATAATTGAAGCACCACTTATAATTGAGTTACTTAACCCATAAGGAAATGAAACCGCTAGGTACTGTGAATCACTTACCAGAGTGCTGTATGACCGTTGCTGCTTTCCTCACCTCATCCTGAGACCGACCATCTGTGACAACAACAAGTACCTTGGGAACACCTCGCCTCATGCCACTCTCCCAAGTCAAAACCTTTTCTTTGATAAATGTTAGGGCTTTGCCTGCAAAGTGCACAATGAACAAGGAGTCAGCCATATTATCCACAAGAGAAGAAATCCCTTATTTTACTTTGAAAGGGCAATGGCCACACAACTAAAACAGAAGAACATAAATACCTAATTCTTCAGCTGTGCAATATTAGGATAATGAGGCAGTTTCTGAAAACATTTTATCTTAAAGAAATATAATTACTGGTCAGAATTACCTGTCCTTGTGTTTCCTCCTCTGTACTGAATATTTTGAAGAGCTCCCAGGGCCTGGGCCTTGTCATCAAACGTATTCAGTTTAAATTCAGATTTTGCCTCATCACTGTACTGCACAAATGAAACCTGAAATGGAATATATCACAGTGTTCAGTCTAATACCTTCACATTCAGCCCAACTCTCTCCATTGAACTGTGTATTATGGTATATTAGTAAGCATTAAATAATTGAAAAATCTTTTTCATGTATGTATGATTATGCACATACATACATATTTACAAACACAGATATTATCACAGCAATGTACACACAACACTTTCTTTCTTTTTCATGTATGAAATGTGATGTGACCTTAAATACATATGATTAAATTACTGCTATTACTACGATGCAGTATATATAGTGCCTATTCTCTGCTTCTGAGATGTGCAGTATCTAAAAAACCTCTTCCAGGTTTCTTAGGAAATACAAAAAGAGCTTGGCAATAGAATGTCAATAAAGTTGGATATATACAAAATTGTATACTCTTTTGCCTTAAATACTGGAATACAATCACTGAATGTTTATTCTGAAATCATCTTTAAATTTAAATATTGTATATGTATATATTTAATTTTGTTCCTTTTACATATTCTGTAAAATTGCAATATTATACTATAGTAATTTGATGCTGAATAGACATCTCTCTGTATGTATATATTCACATTTCCTGAAGTAAATTCCCCTTTTTAAATTATTAGAATTGAATTCAAAACCTGAGATTGTTGCAACTATCTCAACAGGTATGTGACAAAATGTTAGCAGTTACATGTCTCTGTCAGCTCTATCAGGCCTTCTCTATCTCTAGACCAGGGACTCATAGTAATTCGCAGGAAAAAAATATTAACAAACAAACAAACAAATGGAAAGGAAAACTAGCTGGTATAGATTAGAACTAGGAAGGATAAAGAATGTCTGAGACAAAGCAAAGTATGAGGGGTACCTTTTCCTTAAAAATATGTCTATAAGTGTTATAGATAGGGAATCATAGACCTAAAAATATGCCTAGAATATGAAAGGCAGTTCATGAGCAATGTAAATAGTTTTTATAATTACTGGGGGAAATCACTCTTCCACAAAAAAACTACCTTCAGCCTTCTAACCCAGGAAGATGCATTGTACCTGCAGGTCATTGCAATGCTCCAGAAATACCTTGTTTGAAACTCTCTCATGTCTCACGTTATTCACTTCATTTAGTGAAAGAGAAATGGTTATGGGAACCTAGGCAGTGATGTCATCCAGTTTCCCATAAGCAGAATAAAACCCATAATGGTGCAAGGCTTACAGTAAGCCTAACAGGAAATGTCTCTGACATAACCATGATCAGTCCAGAAATCCTGAAAGTCTATTCCTCGTTAGCTATTACTGTTCAGTCTTTAAAGAGGCATTAATTCATTAAGAGGGCTAACTTTTCACCTTTTCATACTTTCACTATGCCCACTGTGGAGTRGACTCATGTTATCTATCTTTAGGATGGGATGAAGAGACCTCTGCAATTGCCACTCTCAAAGGAATTCTGCCTACTTAGTTACTGCAGTGGGACTCTAGGCAGCTTAACCAGACAAGGCTAATGGCAAGCCAGCTGGACTCTTTACATGCACAAGACTCCTTTCTTGCACTAAGAAATTAAAACGTAACCCTCACTTGACAGTCAGACTGCCCCCAAATCAGATTTCTGATATGACACAGACAAAACCTAGTGTATAACAACTAGGCAGTGTGCCAGTTGTTGATGCCCTATACAAAGAAACAAAAATATAAAATTAACCATACATTGACCATACATCACCCCAGTTTCTCTGCCTGCAGGATTCCCACCCACTACAACTTTTGCCTTTCAGAATAGTAGCCTCTCAGGATAGACTGGATTCCCTTCGTATATACAAAATGCCCAATATATTTCATAAATAATTATACATGTACACATGTACACTTGCATTGTACAACAATCTAATATAAAAAAAATGACAGCATTCTAAAAGAAAGGAAAAATCAGATGTAACTTTAGTAATTCAGCTTCATCTTCAGTTTCCCTGCAAAATGTACCCAACAGAAATAACAAACCTACCTGGATTCCAGCAGGATTAATCAAGTCAAAGGCTCCTACTGTATCAAAAACAAATTTCACTACTTTGTTGAAGTTATCATCACCAATACTCCAGGAAGCATCAGTCAAGAATACTATGTCTGCTTTGGCACCTCTGCATACTGAAGGACCAAGAAAAGGAACACTTAAAACATGTCATTCATAGCACTGTTAAATAAAGAGTATTACTTCAAAATTTGAAAATTCAAGAATGACAATATTCAGCAAACTTCTATTACCACACAGTCAACCTGGCAGACGGCTTATGCTCAACACAAAACCATTTATTAAAAATTTTCAAAGAAAAGTGCAAGAAATTAGGAAAAGCTCAAGAATCAAATGCAAATGTTTTAAATGACATTTCTTTTCTGAGCAGCTACCWTAAAACATAAGTTGTCTGCTGAGGGCCAGGCTCACAGACTTGCTGCAGAGCTGTAGAATATCATCATTTTTTCCCCAAATGTATGCACCTTGGTGTCCTAAACCAGGAAATTTTGGACTCCAGTAAAGCTCAACAGCAAATGGATGGTATTAGGAAACTGGTCTCAAACTTCATTTCCTTAAAATGCTGTGCTAGTTTTAAATCTATTTAAACTTACGAAACATAGAATTAAACCCTGAAACAGTGCAACGTCTATGTAAAAATACTGAATAAATCTACAAACAAACATACCATCCCGAGCTGGAGGGATTGTGGGAGGTGGAGGAGGTGTAGGTGGTGGCGTTGGTGCCTCTGTAGGTTTGAGAACTGAAATAAAATAATATTTTTTTTTACTCTAGATAAGTTATTTCATTCAAGGAAAAACTCTAGATTATGTATTATATTACCACACAGAAAGATCTTTTTTCACTAACCTAAATAATCTATAATTGGCAAGGAAAAATTTCTTGTGTTACAAGAGTAATGAGACTATAGCTGCTGTTCAAACAAAAGTACATGGTTTCATTATAACAGAAATSCTTGAGTAACACTGCACTCTGATAATGCATGCCAATTTTTCACCCAAGTGCTAGGAAACACTTAGTTTGAAGAAGAGCATAAGAATTTTTCTTTCCCTCATAAAATCCAAGTTGACATTACAATGAGAGAAAGAGGAAAAAAGATCACTTAAAAGATATATTGAAAGCCATTTAGGAGTAAGACAAATTCTACAGCTGAAACAAGACAAGTTCTATAGCCAAAACTTAAGGTTCACAGTATCTATTACCTACCTGTACGCTCCCTCATAGAGACCGGAGGTCCCTCAAGGTTAGGGGTCTGAACAAAGACGGTAGCATTGTATTCTGTTTCTGGTGAGAGACCAGTAAAACAATGGCTTGTTTCTGATCCACGTACTGTGATTTCCTGTCCTCTGGAACCTGTCAAAACAAAGCCCAACGGAAAGAAAGTTAGAACCCATTTTTAATATGTGTGCAAGTAAGTGTCGAAATTAGAGACCTCTTGTGAGGAGTTTGGAGCAGACAGGACAGCAGTCTTATTCTTGTCCCATAAAAGCTTTTCTAGACCAAGATTATGTGATGATTATGCACCCTGGAGCATACTGGAGAGTAACTACATGCCAGTGTACATGTGAAATCCACATAACTAGCAGATTCCCACTAAAGACTGTTAACTTGACAATAAGCATCACTCCCTCTTTGCAGCTTTTTCACCACTTTAGAAAAACAGGTTATGTTCAGAGCTTTAAAGCTCAACTAAATGCATCATGGCTTCTGGTGGAGGCTTGCCACCATCCCAAATAACTGGTGCTATCACTAAATAAGACAATTATAAGGCAAAAAATAAAATGCACTTACCATCAGCTGGGTTTAGCTTCAGTCTGTAGGAAGTTGCTGACCGATGAGCTGACCATCGGATACAGAAGGTATCCCAACCCACTTTGTAACTTTTTAGGTCAGTGACATTCAAGTATACTGTGAACAGAGAAAGAGATAAATTGCTCTCTGGAAAACAGAATGTAATGCATGTTAAATGAAGCACATCAAAATCAAAATTATATTAGCAGTGCTGGTCCAGAACTTGATTTTTTTTAAACACTCACAGAAGGAAAGAGCAGTTCTAGTCAAATCTCTTCATTTTCTGTTACGCCCTAGAGATCCCTGCCTAGCTATTTACAAAGGCCCAAAGTCTGATACCCTTCCCTACTGCGTAACAGCCCATTTTATGAGTTTTCATATGAAGTAAGTTGAGTTCTTTATAAAACAAGAAACTTCCAAAAATCAAAATCTGACTCACATATATGGTACTATGAAAAGAATGTACTGAGTCAACGAAACTCAGGATGCTTGATTTATCTTAACTGAAGAAATTTTTAGAAGTTTCTTAGCTGAGGCCATCAACAAAATCATCTCCTTCCAAAAAGCTGAAGTTTCGATCACTGGACATTCCTGTGAGATAAAGGCAGAGTAGCACAAAGCCTAGACCTGCTTAGCACGGTTAGATTCTCTAGTACCCTGGAGACAGTTAAAGATTGACTATAACTATAGCTGAATAAAATTTTAGGAAGCAGACTAGAAAATTTTATGGCATCAGATCATTACTTAAAACTGTATTCCATTACTGTTCCCAAGCTTAGTGTTTTTAAGATCTACATCATGGGCACATAAGTATTCTCCATGAGAGGATATTCAGACTTTCTAACAACCAGCCTTAAAAATCCTCTCTTAATCAATATTATCTCAGATCAGCATATGTATCTAGCATGAATACAACAAAATTATTTTAACTTACATGTAGTGCCTTGATCTGTCAAAGGTATGCTCATTCCAGAATCATACTGGGCATAAACATTTACATCATAAGTAGTACTGGGAGACAGATTATGCAAGGTGTAGGAAGTCACTTCTCCCACAAAAACCTCCATGGGCTCATTTGAACCTTGAATTGAAAGGAAGCATTAAGAAAGTACAGAGAGAGAGAAGGATTCATGATTAGGTGAGCTACAGTGTTTTACATGTCATCAATTGTTAATCTCATTTTTTCAAAAACAAAACATACTAATTTCTTAAATTTTAGCGTATCAGACTGTTGCAAACAGAACATACACATAGCTTTACAAGCTATTGAGCAATGTTTGTGTTTAATGTAACTTACAGAAAGGTATGTATATTGTTTCACTGTCACATAAAACAAAGGTTCTGAAGGACATTAGTACCTAAATACCTGTCCAATACTAATCTCACATACAGCAGTTCATATCCTCAGAAGGACAAAGAGGTATTAAAGAGAGGAAAACCAAGTCTGGTCCAGGACTTTATCTAGTCACTATATAAAATTTTAACTATACAATTCAGTCTCTGTAATTGAATGTATGAAACACTGTATTTGATAGTTTGTGCTTGTTATAAAATACTGATAATAAGACTTAAGCTTCCATCAAAATCAGTAAACAAAGGAAATAAATAAATCCTCTAACACCAACATTTCACAATACATGTGATTCCTATTCTGATCTCCCATTAGCCACTCACTATTCCGGAAATGGTATACTCAGAATGAACAGCTTTTCTTACCCACAGGTTTATATGCAATTTTATAGCCAAGAACAGGGGATGGTGAAGGATCCCAGGAAACTCTGAATCGTGTATACCATTCATCAGTTATATACATATTTTGAGGAGGAAGCAGGCCAACTAAAAAGAAAGAAAAACACTCTAATTAGACTAGTGACTGGTTTTCAACCTCTAGAAACTTACATTGTAACTCTGTCAGGTAATAATCACGTCAAAGACGTAATTAACATAATGAAACCTTAACAATGTTGGAGTGCTCAAGGAATATGTGCCTTAAATTTAAAAAATAATATACAATATTAAAACTAATTACCAGTTCTGCCATTTGCAGTCAGTTGTCCACCATCTCCATCTTCATACACAGCCACAACAGTAATTTTATATGGTGTATCTGATTGCAGGGGTTGTAGTATCACGTTATTTCTTATCCCAGGAACTGTTGTCTAGAACACAAAAGAAACAGAGGTACACAAACTCACAGTCCTGTAACAGGTCAATAATGACAGTAACTAGAATTAAAAACTCGTTTTAACACTTGGCGTACTTTTTTTATGTCCACTGTGGATAAAGTCATTCGGTGTATCTTAAGGGTTATAGCCTATAAACAATTATTAGTATTTGTTATTTTAAATTATAAAACATTGTGGTCAGCACAAAAAGATAAATCAAATTGACTCTTCAGACCGTACCCTCACATCAGACTGAGATGATGCTGCGGTCCCTCACCAAGATTTCAGTACTGTTCCCTCATAGAAAGGAAAAAGTCATGATTATACATTTGGAGACAGAACAAGAGAGGAAAAAGCTCCTAAAATGGGGATGGAAGTCAAAGTCATTCACGCTACTCATCAGTTTAATTTCTACCTGTTCATTATCCTCATCTTAGGATATCATTTTCTTGGCAGAAACAACAGTTAGTCTGAGAAGGAAGCTCTAAATATTTTGATATGTAAAAACGTGCCTGTTTATGCAATCAATCTCCTCAACTTCCTGGTGAAGCCATGCACTATTGCTCCCTTCTAATGAAAAGGTAGGTATAATCCAAAAAGTGACACTGCTCCATAAAATGGGCATAAAACACTGAAACTATGGAAAGTAACTTGAGGTATCTATCTCAAAAGCATGTCCCAGTCAATATTTTCCATTATTACTTGACAAAAATTTTCAGTTGTTTGAGACTTGCTATTTTTATGAAATGTCCAATATTTTCTGCAAAGAAAATATGTGTATTGAAAAATATGTGTGTCCTGATCAACAGGTCCAGTAGGGAATTTTCAACCACTGAATTTTCAGCATGCCCTATACAATAATATATAAGCAGCAATAGCATTTAAATAGCACTCTATACATGTTACATTTTGGCTGGTGGCAGTCAGCAGGAATTCTGCCATTGACCTCTGTAGGATCTGAGTTTGGCTTTGCTATAAACACTCAGAGACTTTTATAAGCATCAGATTAACTTGTGCTACCATTAAGCTGCAGGAAATTAAACACAAACACTTACAATTCATACTGAACCTTACAAAAGCAAGTTAGATGCTGAATCAAAGTTACCATTGCTTTCTTATTAAACTCTGCCAACTCTCTTCAATTTATAAAATGCAGACTTATGTTTATTCTGTATCTTAGCACACTGACTTCATAATGCAGAGAGTATGAAGTAATAGATGGCTATTCACTGTAGCACAATGTTTGAACTAAATGTCAGGAAGCAGGTTCTGCTCAGAATCTTCTGATTAATGTGTGATTGACATTTTTAACATTATTTTACACACAAGTTTGTTCATTAATGCTTCTCAGCATTGACAACAATGACAAAAGAACCCATAGAGCATGCAAAGTGTACTACATGTAAAACAGGTGTCGGTTTTTCTGTAGCCTGAAGAATCAATTGAGAACATCTTGGTGCTTAGTAAGGAATTACAGAACTTACATATTCATCGATAGGATCTCCCACAGTGGGTGAATAAATGATTCTGTACTGCTGGACTGGCCCATCAGCATGGTCCCATTGTACAGAAAGGCTATTTGTGGTCTCATCGAACACTCTCACATTCCTTGGACCACTGCGAGGCACTAAAGAAAGAAAATACAGAAGGTTTTATGGAGCATGATTCTTCCCATTCAGTGTCACTCTCACTGACTCAAATTCTGCCCTGAAGCCAAAGCTAAGGGCCCTCCCTGAAACCCTGAATAAACATATACAGGTAGATTTAGTCAATGATAATACAGCAGTGCCTGAAGGTCTTAAATAGAAAGAGGGCCTTAACTGGAGGAACTAGAGCAGTATGGAAGGGAGAGAACATCAGAGGGATGTGCAAAGTGAGCATCTACATACATTCAGCTTCTCAGACCCTTGCAGACAAGATAATTATAGTCTGTCACATATGCAAGTTTTAGATGAATATGGGGATTTAACAAAGGAAGCATAGAAGCAGCAAAAGAGAGGTGACCTATTACTGCCATAGATAGTTTCTTTACATATTATTTCTAGAATGAATTTTAAAGAAGCCAAGCGTAAGCCAACCAAGATCCCACAAGCTAAGTTGTAACGAGGAGGTTTTGGTGTTTAGGCATCTCCAGCAAAAAACAAACATCTGGGGAGGTTGACATATACAATTATCATGTGAGACACAGAACATGAAGCACATTTTTTTTCTGTTGACAGCAAATTCTACCCATCTTAACGTGCTTTTTTTTTTCCAGAAGACAAATTGCTAGTTATCTGTGATCACATTTTGAAGAACAGCTTTTAAACTCTTAAACATTCAAATTAGGCTTATTTCACAAGTGAAAATTACTTTGGTGATTATGCATGTACCGCAACTGCCAGACAACATAGCAAAAGCTCCCTTCCATGGAGGTCCATAATTGCTTCAGCCATAACTCAGATGCATTGATCTCAGAGTTGCACTGAATGGCTTACACTATTTATGATTTATAAATTCTTCACACACCAATTTTGACATATATTTCACAAAGCAAGTACAGACTGCCTCTTACATGTTCTTCCCTGTGCTTGACTTGGATTTCCTTCTCCATCTGCATACAGAGCTATAACATTTACTGAGTAAGCAGTGTCAGGAGTCAAGCGCTCCAGCATCACATCACGAGTGTTGCCTGGTACCACAATCTAAAACAGAAACAAAAGGCACCTATATAAAAAAAGCTTCAGTTTATATCATGTCTTGTCAGAATGAACAATTTGAATGAAATATAGAAAAATTGGGAACATGACCATGCTGCACATTTTCCAAGAAAAATAATACAAGTTTAAAATAACCAAACAATATTGATAAAAATTCAAGAGCAGGTGCAAAAAAAAAAAAAAAAGACAAATACATAAGGAGCTCTCATTCTGCAAATGGAATTGTTAGGTTTTTACATTTTACATAAAAATAGTTCAGAAAAAAAGAAGAAACATTCAGGAACAGAAACTGAAAAAGTAAATTCTGTCATGGTTTACTGACATATAAAGGACATTTTCTAACAGGTACTAATAGACAGGTTCCCACTCATGTGTGAAGTAACATGCAGTTTCACTTTACAGATGCAAATGATTCATTAAAAATTCTTACACTTCCTTACATAAAAACATATTCATCTGTACGTGTACAATATGGGTGTAAATTTTGTGTGAGTACATTCACAGGCTTAGCTCTAAAACTGCACCTGGATTTCTACACAAATCCAAGAACTCTTACTTCATATCTGGAGGGCAAATTTTTACCCATATCCAGACTTCACTGCTCACCAAGACCTACTTAAACACTAAAGATTTGGGGTAGACAGATGGTTTAGCGGTAAAATCACATAAACTTGGCATGTGGTTTCATAATTAAACATTTCCTAATAAATGTTTGTTGTTTCCTTCTCTCTTTTTCAAAAAAAAAAAAGTTTTATTTTAATTCATCTTTACCTGCAATATGGTAAAAGCTACTCAATCCTCAATACTCAGTCTTAAATGCGAGAGTCTTATTTCTTATTTCTTTTATTTCACCAAATCAAGCATTTATTTACAATGGACTGAAGTCCTGTAGACACAGTGTTTTCAGCAGGGACATTCCTGGGCAGACAGTTGGCCTGAGTTTATTATTATTGTTCTACACTCATTGAAGGAAGCAATATCTTCCACACACTTTTAAGGAATAGTATAAAACCTAAATTACTTACAGATTCTGATGGCCTTGGGCCAGACAGTGGAGAGTAATTAATTCTGTATTGCTGTACTGGACCTGGAGCAGGTTCCCATCGGACATTCATGCTGTTTGGTGTGGGATTGTAAACTTGAATGTTTCTTGGTGTTCCTCTCTCCACTAGATCAAGGATAATTTAGATTAAGTTTTACGAAGTTACTTATGTAAGTTATAGTTCTACTTGAATTTACAACAGTGCTCAAAGGAAGCTGAAAAGCACATCAGCCCAAGATAAAAACATTATTTTTGTTACTCCAAAATCTACAAATCTAAGAATCTCAGTGATTAGTCTTTACAAACATCCCTGCCAGGGAGCRAAGTACGTATGTTTATGCTGCAAATTGAAGGTATGATCATAACACTTTGTTACCCTATTGGTGATCAGATAGGTATGAAAAGTAGCCACAAACTACACTTTTTAGCTCATGCAGACACTAGGTGCTCAAACTCCCTGGCAAATTTTAAGTACATGGTATGGACATAAGCATGGATTAACATCAATATTTGCCATTTGTTCACCAATATTGCTACTGGCACTACAATTAAAATTTTACTACTGTGTGGAGGTAAACAGTAAGTTTGCTGCAYGACATAAGAGCTGAGCTTGCCTGAGATAAGTGGACTGAAAGCCTCCACCCGAATAAGCAAAGAAAACGGAGTAAGTTACAGAGCTGCAACCATAACCAAGCAGGTAAACAGAGATTCTTACACTTATGTTTTAGCTTTGGGAAAAATAAACTTCCACATTTGATGTAAAATCAATTTCTAATGATCTGAGCCACTCACACAAAAAATCCTAACATTTTCTTGAAAAGGACTATTTTACTTACAAGTTCTTCCAGTGTCAGAGACACGTCCACCATCCCCCTCTGGGAAAACTGGAACCACGGTTACAGTGTAAGGTGTGTTGGGTTCAAGAGTCCTCAGGATGACATAGTTTGTATTTCCTGGTACTGTGGTCTACAAATTTAAAAAGTTAGGGGCATGACATTTACATAAATATGCAAAAAGTTTAAGCTTTTTTGTATCTCCCTTACTCCTCCATCACATCTCATTTCTAGACTGGATGTGATAAAAACTTTACAAAAGGTGAAGCTTGAAGTAACAGGGTTCATGGTATCTTCTGGAATTGCATTTCGAGAAGGTTCTGTCTTGGACTTAACAAAAATGGTTGTTAAGTCCTATGCTCTCCTATACAACCCCTTACAGCTATCTTCACTTTTGGGTTCAGATCCTGTTCTACTAGTAACAGTAGCAGAATCTGCACTGATCTCTTTAATGACTACTATTTAGCAGCTCAGAGGCATTAAAAGGTCACTTTCGAAATCAAAAAAATAAATATTACATAACACTACAACATGCTAATGACAAGAAGTAATGAGCAGCTCATGTTAGAAAGTAAAACTCCACAGCATTTAAGAATATTTATCATCAGTATCTCTGGATGCTATTGAAACAGTGGCAATTCATGTACTCCTCATTTCACAGGCACATCAAATTGCACAGATGTGGAAAAAGAAACACAAGTGGGAAAGAATAATATTTTCCCAGTCTGCAACAAGGGTTCCCATTTTCAAAATTGTTTTAGCTCTTTAGCAATTAAGTAAATTTAGAAGATTAGAATAAGACTCCTATGTGGATTCTTCTGCTTTCACAAATATCATCCCAGCTGACTGCCTACAGACACATGACTTCTTAGCAGTAAAAATGGGTAGAAATGAGGTCTGCTGACTTTGCAGGCTGTTGTACACGCTGAAGCCAGCTTTACATTCACATGCACTGCCCTAAGAACAAACAAACAAAAAATTGTGTGTGGTATTAAATCCCTGTGCTAAGAACTAATCATTGAAGGTCTACTATGTAAAATCAAACATCTGTAATACATATGGGAGTAACTGACTTTCATGGAGGTGCTCTGCATTTTCTCCAGGGTAGCTATGAACAGAAAAAAAGCCAGTGCACAGGCAAACAAGACCCACTCAATGGTATTTCTCTCACTAGCACCATGAGCTGCAATTTATCTGAGACAGTTAATGAAATCCACACAAAGTATTTACCATTTCTTCTGCACCTCCTGCTGTAGGTCCATAAAACACTTTATACTGGCGAGGACTTCCTTCTGCGTGATCCCATCGAATGTTCAGGGTACTGGTGGTTGGGTCATAAACTAGCAAGTTTTTCACAGTAGTGAGAGGTTCTGAAACAGATCAATGAGCTGTCAGAAATGTGGAAACACATTCTCTCACCTGTGCTGTCAGATCATGCCTATGATGTAATGTATCATTAGAAAATATAAAAAACAACAGGTTTAATAGTTCMTGTTAAATGTTATTTGTCTTCATTAATCAGAACAAATCAGCCCCATTCAACAGCATAAGGAATGCTAAATACAGTAAGAAAAATTTCTTTCTGGACACTATTTCAGAATTATACGATGAGTTCATTAGGATTGTTTTCCTCATTCCTCACCAAACACATTGCTATGTCTGACTTTCCATTGCAGGCTCAAAAGTAAATTAAGTACAAATGAATTGATAAATTTATTAATAAATTTATAGTTAATTAATTAATTAATTAAAAATAGTGAATTGTTTTTTATGCCTGAAGTGTCTCTGGTAGCAAATCACTCAGTGCTTTCTATAGTAGGATCAAAACAATGCTATCAACATAAAACGATAGAGCCTGAAAGTGCACACCGTAAAGCTCAGGCTCTGAACTGAAAGCGCTGACAGGAAAATAGTAAACTTATACTTAACAGCACACATATGAGAGTCACATGCCTTCAGATGCTTTAAGATGTTTACTAAATTGTGCCATAAGACAATTAAACAGATTAAAATGAGGAAGAAGTTCCATAGTAGCATTAGGGTTTCTCTCAGCCTTAAAAGCTGGGCGTTCAGTCTAAGGTAGTGGTCCAGGGTTTCTCTACAGCCAGTAGACTGAAAGGCCTTCTTACTTTAAATACTTGAAACCCATCAAAGGACAAATGACAGAGATGGGATGAATTTCACCACAATAAATTTTTCTCAGTTAATTCGAAAAGCAATACATCAATATTGTTTCACACCTAATAAGAAGATCTCAAGAAGTTACTTACTGGTTCTGCCTCGTCCTGTCATTCGTCCCCCTTCACCATCCGCGTACATTGATGACACAGTAATAGCATATGGTGTGTCAGGCTGCAGCTTCTGTATTACCACACTGTTCTGCCGCCCTCCAACCATAGTCTGCAGTAAAACAAAAGAAAAAGATTAAAAACCCTTTTATGCTGCCCCTTTTATAGTGAAGAATGTAAGCATTTGATGCAAAGTGGAAAATGGTATGATATATCATATGTTGCAATGCTCTTGTGACTGCCACTGGCAGTAGACATTGAGCAATAATAATATTTATTACATATTCATCTTAGCAAGTTTAGACAGAGTCCAGTGACACAAAGCCAGTATTCTTTAAGACCTCTGAATTTGCATATAACCACAATTATATCTCAATTGCCAGTTCTGTGCCAGCACAGAGCTGTTTCTCCACATTGCCTCTAACTATATCGTATTGAAATCAATAGGAGTCTTTTATTCATTTTGACAGACTTTGAACTGGGCTCTTCATGCTCCACTCTCAGGTAGAATGCAAGCATGGAATAAGTTACAGCTGTGTAGATCTCTAAGGTAGTTTTGATACAATATCAACATTGCCTCTCTTTGATTTCAAAATTTTTACAGCATGATACTTCAGCTTCTAAAACATCTTTGTTAAGAGTCTAAAATCATTATATACCTTTCATTTTAATTTTTCTTTTACAAATAATCCTGTGATCACAATCTCCACCAAGGAAAAGATTTACAGTGCACTGAGAATAATACTTAGACCTTCAGCATTTGTGAATTATGAGCTTTTTGGGTTTTAATTGTGTGAAATTACATTTGCTCAAGGGCATCCTTTGTACTTTTAAGACTATCTGCACATTTTCAAAGCCTATTCAGCTAATATGTTTGTCATAACACTTAAAAGCTTCAGATGATGAAGAACTGATAACGAGCAAGCATTTATACATCTTCACATTTCACAGAAGTAGATTATTTTAATTTACAAGGGAACTTTTTATTTGTACTCAAGTGTACAAAGCTTAGTTCAAAGCATAAATGCTTTTAGCATCCCATCATGGCTGCCTCCATATTTTGGTACCTATTTGCCTTTCAAAACCTGACCCTAAATGATCATGATGGTCTCTGGAGTTTGGTGTGCAGTTTTTGCAGAGTTGTCTTCAAAACACCTGTGCTCTTTCTTGGTGCTGAGGCCATTAAACATCAGACAGAGCAATAAAAAACTTCTAGAAATTCTATTTTAAATATATCAGTGGGGACACTGCTATTGTCTACCCAGCAACTGCAGTTTAATCAAACATCACAGTAACAAAAATGCAGACAAGGAATTACTATCATATGACTGAGAATTATTTGCAGACAGACATTATAATGCCATGAACCAAGCATGAGTGTTCTGTGTGCTCTCCTCAAAAAGAGGTGTCTTCTCCGACTGCCACTGCTGGACTGTATCCAGTTGTGAATAATTAAGTCTATTAAGTCTACTCTTTGCACAATTTTTAACAGAATGCCCATAAATCTTTTTTTACTCCAGTACCAGCAATTAATTACAGATATTAACCTTACTGCTGTTCCTTATTCTTCTAGTGATTTCTCACTAAACTTGCATTCAACTACTCAATTCATACAACAGTTCAATTACCTCAACTCAAATGCATGTTGTTCAGAAGAGAGTAAGAATGGGTGCGTAAGTATCCAACTGATTCTAAAGTAAACATCCCTAGATATGCTTCTGAACATGTGCGATCTCCAATTACAGGAACAAGCCAAATGAGTGTGGTTTTCATCTGAGACTGCTCCTCTGAGTCATTTGGCAGTAACCACAACAGCCTGCCATTGCAGAATAGGGCATTTTTAAGTAGCGCACATTTCTGATAAACAGGCTGACTGAATTACCATTCCCAGGCTGTGTTGCGTAGGCCACCAGTAGTCAACACAGCTCTTGTTGATGATGCAGGGAAAGCTGGCTGGTCATATGGTATTGGCTCTCCCTATCATTACAGCTGCTCAATCATATTAAAAGACAATAAAATACCTTAAACGCTTCCCTAGCATATGTTTTGCCTAGATTTGTTTTTGCAACTGTTGTTTCTGGGTGGTTATTCTGTCCCCAGCGTGGTAAATGACAGTTTCAGCTGTCCACAGTATGTTCCACGGCAAAGTCCCTCTAATAGCACATGAACCACACTATGAAAACAATGGAAAACTCTGGACTATGGAAGTAGTCATGGTAGTTCACATTATTGATTGTTGTGATAACTATATATCTGTGACTTGTAGTCTCATGTGCTGATTGACTTGTTCCTCAACACATTTTAACTTTATTCTAGTTATACCTATAGATTATGTGATTTTCAAGAAAACAGGCTGTATCCAAAGTTATTTTTGCTCCATAAAAAGCATTCTATGTTGGATTTGAAAGGGGAGAAAGAAAAAGGTGGGAATATATACTTATTCACTATAAATATAAATCTTCACCTAAAAGGTGATTAATATGTACACTGTTGTGCTTTGAAAATAAATTATTCTAATGGATTACTTTGCAGAACTATCATTTAAGGTTGAATAACTATATCACTTCAAAATTAGTTACCGACTGTTCAGGGCCATCCCCACTGATAGGCTGGTAAACGATCCTGTATCTCTGCACTCGACCACTGGCAGGATCCCACTTCACAGTCAAACTGTGTGAAGTTGCATTGTACACCTGAAGGTTTCGTGGGCCACTCTTGGGGGCTGACAAACACAATAAAGAAAAGAATAAGTATGTAATTCAAGCAAAAAGCAGGGACAAACACTTCATTCATACTTTTAGGACTGCATGAATGCCTAACCAAGAGCAGAATGTATTAAGTATAAAACAACATAAACTGTAATGTTTGTAAAATAATAAACATGTGGTAATCTAGTGTTTAGTATTCTTCCAAATACACAATAATATTTATTAAATGATCTCAGCTTTTTAATGTCAACATTCCTCACAGTTTAGAAAACGATAGCTATGAGTTTTCTTTAATAATACCATTCAAATTCTTACCTTGTGTGGTGATAGGTACCAAGGGTACTAGAAAAAAGTAGAAAGAGTTTTCAGAATTCTTGTGTGTGTATGCCTTCTGATTTAATAACTATGAATAACAACATGCAGACACCCTTTATTTACTTACGTGTTCGTTCACTGCCAATGAGGTCATCACTTTCTGATTCATCAGGATAGATGGCAGTAACTGAGACATCGTATAGTGTATCTGGATTCAAATTTTCAAAGACCAAACTATTCTCATCCCCATTTAAGATAGTCTTGTGGAGAAATTAAAAAAAAAGTTAAAAAATAAATAAATCAAAACAAAACAAAACAAACAAACAAGGAGTGGGATATAACTGAGGAACTTTTTACAGAGTAACGTCACTACAAGTGGGTGTAACTATGTGTTCTACACCTTCTCACTGAATTTCCATTGAGCACAACAGGAGGACTTGCAAGTTACAGGCCATTTATTAATTACATTTCTGATTTTAAAAATATACCCTCTGAGAGACTGCCCATAAAATCTTATGGTGACTATCTATTCTTACCTCCTGTTTTTCCGATCTTCCATAGGGTCCCCAGGTTATTCTATATAGAGAGACATCTGGAGCTCCATGATCCCAAGTTCCTCTGAAACTATTAGTGGTTGCATCTGTGATTCTGAGATTGACTGGTGCTGGCACAGGCTCTATTATGAGAAAAGGAAAAGTATTCCACAGAATGTAACTACAAAATAAATACAGTTAAACCAAGGAAATACTCAGACAAAGAATTTAGAACATTATGTAGAAGATTCATCTCTCAGTTACCATGCTTCTAATGACTAAAATAAAATGCTGTAGTATAACCCAGCCCACCTACACTAAGCAAACCATCCTTCATAAGGTCACATGACCAGGTCATCACCAGATAGAACAGACATAGCTCTACTGGCCTCAGTAGAGGTCACAACTCACACGCCTGCTCACAACAACTGAAGTCCTAGCTCTTACATTTTGGAGTTAGAAGGAGTGATTATGAACTCCTACACACAGAGGTCAAGCTCCTGCATGAGTTTCTCACAGATCTTAAAATTCTTTATATAAGCCAAGTAAGTTATGACTGAATTACACCACTTATTTAGAAAGAAATCACAGAGGTTAACTGTAGGTTAAAGAGGCAAAATATTATAGCCACTGCAAAGAAATGAGTAAATAGGTAAAACCAGAGAATTAAACTAAAAATAATTTCTTTGGCAGAGCTTTCCTCTTTTTCCTTACACACACATTCATACAAAACCACAGCTATAGAAGAAAGGCTAGCACAAAAGCAAGAAAAAAACCTCACAAACATTTTTAAATAGACTACAAAATTAAAAAATCAGAAGAAAAAAAGAGAGAGAGCACGTGCATGTTTTTTCTCTTTTTTTTTAACATCAGAGTGAGGGGCAGTGATAAGGCAACATTCCTCATTTCTATTCTAGCTCTTCTGGTTAGCTGTCTTCTTGATCATAAGCCTAGATCAAGATGAGGGCTTCTCTGATATCAGCTTTCTCCTTTCAGTCTGTCACCTCCCTTGTATGGAGATCAGCTCTTATCGTTTGTGCAACACCATTTCCTTGCCTCTATTTGTTGAAATTACTCAAATGCTGTCTTTATGATTCTCTAAAAGTACGGGCTGGTTTAGCATTCCATGGTACAAAAACTCTCTTGGATCAGAAGCAAGATCATGTCTCTCTAATCCTCTAGCCCCAGTTTCCTACTCTCTTTCCTAGATTCCTGCATAGACTTGCTAAACCTTTCCTCTGCCCTCATATTTTCTTACTAATTCTAACCCTACACTCCTCCTTCAGCCTCTAAACACAAGTAATTTTGCTTCAGTTGCTGGTCTGTCGCCTGTCTGCAGACTGCAGGCTCAGTGTTTACTGCAGCAAGACACTGAACTCATCCAAGATTCCCGGGGATTATTATATTGCAAATAATGCTACAAATGCAAGTAAAATATTTCTCAGATGACAGATTAAATTACAATTCCACCTAAACTCAGTAACATATATTGCAACACACACAACTTAGATAGAACATAAGGCAAAAATAACCACAAGAAGGGTTATTAGGAAAACTTACGAGTGACAGCTTCTGCATTTATTGGTAGGGATTCCCCTTCATCGTATACAGCAACAACTTTTACATTATAGAGTGTTTGGGAGGAAAGGTCAGAGAGAGTAGTGCTGGTTTTGAGTCTGTCAATTTCCACCTAAGAATAAAAGTAGTGACTTAAGAATTGTAAATGGCTCTATTTCTGACTCTGCATTTGCTTCAATAGCAGAAATTCCTGTACTGAAAAACAGAAAAGTATTCCACACTAAATTTTGCCATTTACCCCTAAATTTACACCTGAATATTGAGTGCTATCTACTAACTCCTTTGCAAAGCATATTGTCTCAGGTACTAGTACTACTTGTGGATCTTTCACTGCTTCATTCTTTTGGAAATGAGGATGCAGACTGCATCTCCAGAAAATTCTCATTCCTTTACAAAACCACATGTAATCCTCCAAGAGCTGATTCATGCCTAACAGTGCAATTATGGAAAGCTTGCACATAACTCAAAGACATCTCTAACAATGCTCACACATGTTCTGACAGTGGGCAGAGGGGTTAACATACCTATTCCACAATCCTGTCCTCCTAATTGTAAGCTGTTCTTAGAGCTTGGCAAGGTAAGTAGAAATGGCAAGAGAGTAGAAATGGCTATTTATCAAAGCACAGTCAGTCTGAGGATTTTCCCTCTCTGGAGAAGGAGGAGGAAGAGGGGAGTACATAAAGAAATCTATCTCATGCTTATTCAGTTTCCAAGAAATCAGTATCCTTTCCTGACTGCAAACACCATGAACTGATGTTCTTTATTCTCAATGGTGACTTATAACACTACTTTTACTATTATTTTAGTAACCTAGCTCCTCAAAATAAAACTGTCTTCTAGTACTTTCAAAAAAGTTGCTGTCATTTACCTCCTTTACATCAGCTTCATCAGCTATTTTGTATCTTAGGATGTATTTTCGAACTTTCCCTGGGGCAGGATCCCAAAGGACATTCATGGTGCTGTGAGTAACATCCTGAACTGTTAAGCCTCTGGGTCCAGGCAAAGGTACTGTAAAAATAATGACAGTAGTAAGTGAAAATGCTGTTCACGGCAGAGGCATAGGTCTCTCACAGAAGGAATTAAATTCTTTTCATGCATTTCATTGAAATGGAGGCAGTAGCTTTCTGGGAAGTTCATTGCTTTGGCCATTAAATGAGACAGCTTAGGAGCTTATTGTCCCAGCAATGAGCAAAACAGCTATAAACTACGGTAGCTTCTCCTTTGTAAATTATGAGCACAATACTTTTAGAAGTGTTGGTGCTTAAGATTGTAACTTTTGGTGACAACAGCCACTTTTCATGTACAGTTAAGCGTTTAACATTTTTTAAGAAGAACATATGAATAACCATACTGAGTGCATCTAGCCCAGAAACATGCCTCTGCCAGTAGGAAATGTTTAAGGAAAGATGCTTAAGGAAAGGTATAAAAAAGGAAGCCGTGTTTAGATCATTTTTTTTCTTGATATGGCATGTTTCCTTAGCATTTTCTATACTTAAGAGAATGTCTGAATTCAGGAACAAGGTTTCTAAGTTAATGCAAGCAAAATTKAGACCTTTTAAAAGCACTATAGTCTCAAGATTGCCAAGCCAACTTCCTTCATTATTCAAGGAAAAAACTCTTTTGTTCCTCTTTTAATAGTTGGTCCCTTTTCATTGAAATTGCCTTCAAGTTCTTTTGGCAATGTATGAGTGTTAGAAAATGCATGAAACATGGAAAAGATGGTCTTCTAAAGAAAAAAGAATATATAAAAACTGTTGCATGAAATAAAATTAAAATTAAATGTTGCTGAAGCAATAACAAAGCAGAAATCAAGATGTCCATACATGTCACTTCCTGGGTGGTGAGTGGGTCACTGGTGATATCACCAAACAATACATAAGCTGTTAAAGTGTACTCAGTATTGGGGATGAGATCTACCAGCTGCACCTCATTCACTGATGGTCCAACACGCATCTGCACATGAAAAATAACACACCATGTTTAAAAACTGAAGAAAGCAATGGCAGAAAAGCAAGCAATGATTTAACTTCAAGGGAATTCTGTTTGTGAGATTCACAGTATATTTACAGCTTCCTGACTGATGTCATTGTATAAAATATCCCAGAGTAAGTTCACTGCACTTCAAGAAGTACATGCCAGTCTCATTTGACTACTATGATAGATCAAGAAAATCTATCAGTTTTTCATAATTTATTTTTGGTAGAGTACAGGAAGTGAAGACAAATTCTCTTACTTCTTTCTCTGCGGTTGGGACTGTGGCATTCACAGGTTCATATGTTAACAAATAACCAGTAGCTCCATTAAGAGGTTCCCATCTCACTCGCAAGGAAGTTGATCCAATGTCATAAACATTCAAGTTTCTAACTGAAGAGATTGGCACTGTCAAATAAAAAATACATATTAATTTATTTCCTTCACCTTCTTCACCTTTCATATTTCACATCACAGGTAGTACCACTGAGAATATTGCACATGGGTATTAGGGTATATTATGGGTAGTAGAAAGGTGATCTGCAAGCAGTGGTATTTTAAGTGGTGCTTGGTTTAAGAATGAGGTAATGGTCATCACATTTTGAATGTGCTACAGATTTGGTATACACACAGCTAAAACAAGTCTGCACTGGAACACTTCAATATTCTAAAAAGCAACATAAACTCACATGAATGCTCTAATATGAAACAACATGACTAGTTTGGGATCTGTACTTGTAAAAGGATTTTTTGTACTTTCTTCTTGTTTTCTATATTTCTCAAATTATTAAATAAATATCAAAAATTACCACAGACTTCATAAAAATCATGTACATACTTTAAGGGCTTATGAGAAGTCTAATACAAAACAATCAAAGAATTGAAATGAACACCTAATATTCAATATTCTTAAAGCAGGAAAGTAACCCTATGTTGCATTCAGCATAAATATACCTAAAATCAATCATGTAGACAGCTATAATAGAAACATGGCTAAGTTATGCCTCATAGAAGTGATGTAATTGTGTTGAACTGGCTTTTTGTTAATCTTATAAAATTAGAATGAATTTCTATAGTATTCTGGCTGCTAGTAGCAGGAATTAGTGATCTAGCATAAAAATGAAGGAGTACACATTTGTATATGATCAGATTTCAGGAATTTATAAACTCTGTCTTGTAATTCATGTCTGTTGCTCTGGTCTTGTACAGCAGTGCTTTATGAGCCTGGAAAGAAGCTGGGACAAACATTTTTTACCACACTGCAGTTTCACTTTGCTAAAGTTTTCCAGCCAAGCTCTGAACCACCAGTGTAACACAACACAATTTGGTCATTCAAATTAAAAAATTTGTTTCCTCTAAGAAGAAAGCCCATAGTACTAAAAGTTCTACTGGACAGTTCCCCAGATGACAAACTGGCTGCTAACATGTTATTCAAGTTCCATTTCTAACTTACAAGTTGTTTCCCTGCCGATTAGAGGTTCACTGCTTTCATCTTCTACCACAGAAAACACGTTAACAACATATTCTGTTTCAGGTTTTAGATCTTTCAGAACTGTCGTTGTTTCCATCCTGCTTACATAAAACTACATAAAAGAGAAGCAATGTTAACCACTGTACAAAAAATGCATTTGTAATCTTATCTCTAAGAAAAAAAATCATTCCTTGTGAAACCAATGGTATGGAACTAAAAATATGCATTGTGGTAATCTTCTATGTATTTTGTCTGACAGTATTTCATTACTTTTGCAAAGCAAGCTGTAGGGAATCCTCAGACAGACCCTTGTTTTCAATAAAGCTGGATATACCTAGCAGCACTCACTGTGCATCCTGCTTTCACACATGGTTTACACTTTTATATTACTCAGCAACATGAAGAAAGTGCCAGTGATATATGTTACCACTTTGGAAAAAAGTTTTAAATACCCAGGATAATCTAGATGGTTACAGCACATGGCATTAGCAACACCTTGCAGAACAGAAATGCCAGCAAGCAGTCAAGCTGTAAAGTCAGTCAGTGTGCACTGGAATGACTGCTGCAAACTTAATCAAAGGCCAAATCCTGAGGTCATGATTTACTAAGACTAAATTCTTCATGAGTCAAATCTGAGTTAAGATTTAAAAGCCACATTCAGAGTGGGAAGTTCAGAGTTAGGCACACAGGGGTGTCTAACTTCATTCTCCTAAATACTATTCTGTGTGGTTGAAGAGAGTGACAAGCAACTCAGATGATTGCCTAGAATCAAGGGTTGCCAGTTACTGGTGCGCTGTGTAGAGAAGTAATAACCACAAGATGAGTTTGACCCTGTGCATTAAACAGTTTGGAGGATATGCTTAGGCACAGATTTGAAGAACTATCATACAATGTTAATCTAAGCAGTACCTCACAACCTGTATTACCCACTGTCTTTTTTTTCTATTAACAAGAAAATGTATTAAAAGGACAGTGAGCCTACCCATGAGTATGCTCAGAAAATTTCTACTACAGACTTATTTAAACCAATATATGACAGTGGAATATGAACAGAAAGGAATTACTAGAAACACCTGTCAACTGTTTTTAAGAAATACATTTTACTCCTGGATTCATGATTTTAAAACAACCAAAGTCATCTTTATGCTCCTATTTTTTGTAATTTTTTGTATTATTTACCGAGGCATGATATTCTTGACCTTGGGAGCCTTTTTTCATTTACTGTTATACTATACACAGCACAAACTTCAGAATTACACTACTGTGATGCGGAAGTCCAAGGTTATTGTGGACAATGTCAGAGATGAACATACAGTACTAACCTGTTGAGGGCTACCTCCAGAGGTAGGGTAATATTCAACTCTGTATCTATCAACACTCTCAGGAGATGGACTCCATCTCAGTCTGAAAGAACGAGGTGTCACTTCTGAAATAACTAGGTTAGAGGGAGGTGGCAAATCACCTACAAGTGGAAGCAAATTTAAAAATTATTAATTTATCTTATATCATCAGGAATAAAAACATGAGACAAAAAAAATTGCTTAGGGAAAAAAAAAACACCTTTAGGTACTTGCTTCTGTTTCCTCAGGAATTCTTAAAACAACTGTGTGAAGAGAGAGCTCATCATCACACCCTCAAGACCAAACAAGCTCCCTATCATTCCTACTCCACCTTCAACACCAGTGTTTCACTGGAGAACCATCAGCTAATATTACTGTTTTTCCATGCCAGGCTTTGCTTTTGGGCTGTCACACATTAATACTTGAGCAGAGCTGCTGAAATATTCTTTATTGGATGAATATCATCAAAGAACCTGCCACAATGACCAAAAAGATGACACACCGAGCAACATAATTCCTGATTCTGGGAGAAAAGAAGGCATGTCCAGCCGTGTCATGCTGTGTTAGGTATAACACAGTCATTGTTGAAAGGAAAGGAAGAACCCCTACAGGGTAGTCCAGGTGGTCTGCACAATTTCCTCACACCAGCAGCTGAAAAAACAGCCCAGGGCTACACAGTGTTCCCAGTAAGTAATAAAAAGGAATTAGCAGTGCGAGCACGTAAATGGAAAAAGGATTAATTAGATTGAAAAGAAAATGTGATGTACCTGGACCTTTCACACTGTTACACAGATTCATGGTTACATCATCAACAATGCTAGCCAGGAAGGAGAAATCTGCAACATTGTAAGCATGGATGTCATCTGGATCCGTTGCAATCTGCTTCAATTCATTTTCATCTGCATTTTTAATACCTTACAGAGAAGACGTGAAGACAAAACTTGTTAGAAATGACAGCCATGAAACACAATGCCATGAACTTAAGTCCAAAGTCCAAACACATTCTTTGAATACCCTTTTAGGTACTTATGTATGTTGCCACTTCCCTGTGCATTTAGCAGATGGGCAGGAGGGGGTTGGTGCAGGCCACCTCTTCATAGAATACTTACCAATTGCATAAAGTTCCACTCCCTCGTCTCTGAGTCTTCTTGAAGGGGTGACTACATCATCTTGTGATTTGCCATCAGTGATGAGAACACCAATTTTGCGAGCTCTGGGTCTTAAGCCTGCATCTTGTTTGAAGTTGTTTTTTAAGATGAAATCCAAGGCCATTCCTAGCATGATACAAAGAAGGTAACCATCACTATAAACTATTTCCACATAGTAGTCATGGCAAAGGAGAGTATTTCATTCTAGTGATTTCACTCTGAGAACATCATTCCACGATTTTCTTCCTTCTAGAAGCACTCAGAATCTAGCTGCAGCCCATCATCTAGACTCAGCAGCAACTGATACTATTTCAGCCCTTTCAAAGTCTCTAATCTTTTATCTTTTACACATCACCCTCCTATCTGATCTCCTCTAGCGTCTCTTCTGGGTCTTCATCCCAACCCTGACATGGAACTGCCATTTCTTCTTCTCATATGCTCAACAGCAACCCAAGCTCTTCATCACCCAAGCTCTCCTCCATCACTTTGCTCCAGATTTCCACTGAGTTTATACGTCTACGTGCTATGCCTGTTCTCTTCCAAACATACTGAATTGAACTGAAAGGCCCTTTCATCATGGACAAATTTGAGCTCACTGAACAATACTGGGGTGAGCTACTAGAATTATCTTTATTGGAGTTTAAGGAAAATCCTGGCAGTGTGACCTACCTGTTAGAGTATTGCCTCCTTTGTATGGTAAGTTGGCTACAGCCTCTAACAAAGCCTGTTTGGTTCGGTAAGCATTGAGATTCCATTCTGTCCTGGGATCTCCACTATACTGTGCAAGACCTGGGAAAAAAGCCGTCATTACTCAGTTATTATCTGGCTGTGTAGCAGTTACGCCTCATTTTCCCCCCAACATATGAGAACTTACCAATCTGTACTTTGTCAGGACCAATATCAAAAACGTCAACAATACGGGCAATGAAGTTCCTGACAGTTTTAAAATTTGGCCGCCCGATACTCCATGAGCCATCCACCAGCAGCACGATATCAGCTTCTGCTCTGGTTCTACATTCTAAACCTGTCGTGTCAACCAGAAAAATATAACCTTAGCATGATAGCTTTCAACCAGAAAAATATAGCCTTAGCATGATAGCTTTCTTCCCCCATCCTTTTATATGACATATGTCATGAGTTAGCTTCCAAAATAGCTCTAGTTTTATTCACTGGCACTCTGTCAAGTATGACCTATTTGTGAACGTTATTCACACTAGTCACTGGTTCCATGGCAAAAGCTGTATAAATTTCTTCATGTATGTTTCCTTTTATAAATAAGTCTTCACAAATGTCAAGGCCAGTGCTCTTCTCTATTGTCATCTTATTATCTGTTTTGGTCTTTAAAGATGGTTGATAACTTGATTTCAGAGGTTTTGTAAAAGACTACTAAGCTAACCACTGACATGGCAGTGAGCATTATCAGATTATCCAAATTTACAGTATTTTAGTCTGTCATGGTTAGCTAAACTACTGCTTAATTTTCAACTATAAAATAGTGGAATTAATAGCATATATTACAACCACTTTCAAATAAATAGCATTTCTGAATTTTTAGGGGAAAAAGACATAGTAATTCAGGTGGTATAGAAGTTTGCACATCCAGGAAAGAAAGAACACAATTTAAAGAAGATGATACACAAACATAAACACAGGTCAAGAGATAGAGAGGGGACAAGAACAAACATTTATATAAAGCTGCAATGTTCTGAAAAGGTAGGAAGCTATTTCAGATATCTTCAGTTTACAAATTACAGAATAAAATATGCATCATATTGTTTTCATCACAAGGAAAATCACAAAATATTTATACAAAACAGACAGACACAATGATTTTATCCGCAGCCATTTGAAAAAAAAAAAAAAAAAAAAAATCCTTGCTCTCTCTTTTCCTGTAGATTGTGTTACCAGCTGCAAATTTTCTGGCTTCCTGCCATCAGAGCTTCTGGTCTTTATATGGAAGAAATCCCATTGAGAAAAATCAGCCACACTCATCACAGTTGAAAGATATTGTGATTTCATATATGTTCCACATAATTGATCCAACACTGTAGACTCATGAATATAACTATTCCATGTACCTGGGGGTTAAAAGCATGATCCTCTTCTGCATAGAAAATATAGATCTAGTCTTTAGTCAGGACAATAAAATCAGTTGGAAGTAGGGTTTAAGTAAAACCATGTTAGTTCAAAAAATTGCATGCATCACTTTAATATGGAAGGTTAAGTTAGTTTCATGTACAATATAAAAGTTAAACTATTTTGACTTTTACTTTTCTTCCAACTACCATAGTTCCAACATGGAAAATTCTAGCAAAGGCACCAGACCTAGGGTGATTATTTTTCCCCTATTAATAAATAATGTACTATTACATTTACAGTCCCAGATATAAAATTCATTTTTCACATTAACCATGACTCAAATCCATGCATTAGTAAAACTAATTAGCTTAAAGAATATAACACTGAAGACAGAAATGACAGCTGCCGTAATAAAAAATAACAAACCACTCTTGGTGCAATTATTTTTCTGCCAGACTTATTACAGCTTTACTCTAATGTCACTGATGGCCTGTTACGTAGTTTTTCTCAGTTTTACCCTCTGGTATTAGACAGAGTGGGACAGCAATTAATTAAGAAGCTTCTAAAAATGTTGTCAATAAAGTTACATGAGTTGAATATTTTTCACACAGCCCAGTGTGGAAACAAGGCATCAAAGAAGTTAAGCGAAAAGAATATAGAGTCGACTGTCAGAAATTTTATTTAACTCTGAAAGGCCTTTGCAGTTAGGTTCCTTCTCCTCACCAAATTCTCTCTGATGGTTATGCAAGCCTTGAAATAGCAGAGGAGAAAAGTCTTTACTTCTATGTGTATATTTGGCTATTAAGAAGCAAAGACCTACTTCTTTATGCTTTCCACGAAAGGAGGACTGAGCCCTGAAACTCTCTTCATCCAATATTAATTGAGAGTATGGTGGGCACAACTATTAGCGTGCAGAGGCCCATTAACCACACCAAGGGAACTGCTATCATAACATTCGTAGAAACTTACACTGGAAGGTTTAGCTACACAGGGAGAAACTCCCAAACAGATACTGGAGAGCACTCAGCAGTTGCATTTCTGAACTAAGTCTCCTTCYCTATAGTAAAAAAAAAAAGACTAAATAATGGTTATGTTGCATATAAACTCAAATAATATACAATAACACTGGGAAATTCCCAACTATCAGATCTTTGTTCATTATACCATTTTAGTCTTAAAAGGAAAAGTCACCATAGAAGGACAAGCAAAGGGATAAAGATCCGCTTAAAATTCTTTGTTCTACTCCTGTGAACACCCCTGTAGATCAGCCATGATCTCTGTTCAAGAATTTGACCTTATGTGATTTAACACAGATGTGGATGGCTTGAAAATGCAATGCAGATGGCTTTGAGTAATCAGCAAAACATGGGTTGCCTGAGTTATCATCTTTGTAGGATCATCGAAAGGGTGCAGAGGACTAGAATTGTGAACTGGGGCATACTTAATGCTCATTTCAGACTAGAGGTTATGTCATCAGGGTAGGGAGTATACTGAATCCTGTAAATAAATATTTATGTGCATTAGAAAAATGATAAGGAAACACTGGTAAACTTTTGGTCTTTTTTTATCCAAAAGCCAAGGCTGCCTTTTCTTCAATTCAGTCATGTTTACCTCTAGATAAAAATGGCTCCGAAGTAGTATCTGAAAGGGTGGTCATCTCTTGTCCAACCAGGGGGCTGCTCTCTCCTCCTTCAAACATTCCAAAAACATTTACCTTATAGGTAGTTCCTGCCCTGCAATAGTTAAACAAATGTACTGTAACTGAAGTCTCTTGGCTAGCTAAATGCTGACACTTCACTTATGAAATCCTCACAGAAAAAAATCCTCCATGGAAAAGAAGGTGCTAAAATGTGAAGCCCAAAGACTAGCTCTTCTACGGGACAGTGAAGTTTTGACAATTTAAAAGCTGATTCTAGACTCTATACTTAAATTTATAGCCTTCTTCATTCAAGTAATTTAAGACTAATAAAGACTAATATAATAATTAATTAATTATCCTATTTTTAATATATTTAGTATGTTTGCATAACAGATTTTGACATGGTCTGAAGCCTGCTTTATAAACCCAGACCTCTGAGAAAATAAATCAAGAACTAAAACTAAACTAGGCTTTTTTTTTAACATGAGGTAAGGAACTTTTGGGAGGAAACTTCAGAAATCCCAGCTTTCTCCAGTGTCCTGTTAGCTTTCTCATACGCGAAATGCAGAACACTGCCCACATCTTTGTCTCCTTTGGTTCCTGTGAGAACACCGCAAGTGATGTGAATAATCTCAGAAAGAGCCCTGCCAGGTGCCTTTCAGAGACTGCATAACAAGATCCTCATAGCTTATTGACAAAATTACTTTCTTACAGTAGATTTTGCCAGGCATATCAATCCCAGATCATGATTAAACAAAACCCTAAGCTAAAGTTATTTAAAAAAAAAGAAAAAGACATTAATTATTATCCATACCTAAGCTCCTCCAATACTACTGTGCTGTCGTACGGCCCCACTATTAATTCTCCAAGACTCCCGTCATCTTCAGTAGGGTGGAAAGTTACTTTGTACCCCTTCACTCGCCCTGGGGCTGGCTCCCAGGTTACTCGGAAACTTGACATAGTTGAATCAGAAGTTCTCAGATTTCGAGGTGGCTTAAAGGGAGAGGCTGTTAGGATGGAAAAAAAGGATTTAAATCAGGTCTGGTTATGGAAAAAAATCAACAAGTATGCTTTTATGTAAAAATCCATATGCAAATCCAGTATTAGTGGCAGCCCTAAACTCTTTGTGCCTTTCCTTTGACATAAAGACAAGTATCAAGAGGTGAAAGGTGAGATTCACTTCACGTAATTTTAGCTACCTAACCAATAGGTATGTGGGCTAAGTTTGTTATCAAGGCTCTCTCTACAGTCAATGGACTGAGGGATAGACAGCAATTCACCTCATCTATCTTAAACATCCATCTGATCTTACAATAAATGTTGACAATAGGTGGACTAACCACCATCAGTCTTTCTCTCTATTAATTATAGACTAGCCCTCTCTCTTTTACATAGCAACAAACAGGCGAGCCATATAGACCAAAAGAGAGAAATGGAAGCAGCTTCCTCTCAAAACAACACTGAAAAAAAGATAATTTACTACAGGCGAAAGTCACACCCAGCCAGTACTCAGTCACCAACATCACTTCTCAAGCTGCTTCCTCGGAGCTCTGGGTCCCACAGGTCAGAGCATGGAGAGGGTGGAAGCAAGGACCCTTTTGTAGAAAAGGTCCTGCCAACAGTCCTCTCCCTTTACACGCCTAGGGCCTGGCAGCTCAAGCAACTTCACCAACCACAGGTGTGGCAGTATGTCAAAAAATAATTCTTCAGAGGAGTGCCAGCCAAACAGCTTGCGGTTTTTAGGTCAAGAGCAACTTCCTCTGAAGACTAATGGTTACCCAGTGCAGGTCAGTCCTCACAGCCAGACAGAGTGGTTAACAAGCCTGCTGCTAGCTTCTGCATCACTTTTGCTTTTGTATAAATCTGAAGTGCAGTCATAGAAAATACAGCAGCAGCAGTGTAATCTCAAAGTTGCAAAAATGGGAATTAGAGTAAACAGAAAGTTACCATTAAAGCTTTGGAGTGGAAAGGTGGAGGGAAAATAAAAAGAGTTTGTCTTATCGCTGTGCCTATGCAATTGTCTAACTATATCTGAGAGATCATAAATGTCCTCAGATTGTGAATTCTGCTGACAAACAGTACATACACTCCGACTCACAAGGAAAAATACAGCCTCTCTGTCTCATCTCCCATGATACTCCTCCCTGAATTATCGTGACAGCTTCAACTAACAAGATCACTCAGGCTCCACTTGCTTCCAAAGAGTGATTACCACTACAGTTATTTACACTCAAAGCACAGAGGTGTATCCATATCAAGACTAACAGGTCAAAAATCAAAAGCAGCTGGATGATCCGAGATTTCTCTCAGTATAATTTTCAGGATTGAAAAAGTAGGTGTTGGTCAAGAGCTGATCAAGTTTTCATGACTCCTCTACATCAACCACATTTTAATTTAAAAAGAAATCTTCCTTCAGTAACTGAGGTGCCAATATATCCACTGTTAGGAGACTTGTTTCTTACTTCCTGTCATCAGTCAATATTACATATGTTCAGAGAACAGAGAATGGCATAAAGTATTTACAGTGTGAATGGCACTAGTCCCACATAGGCAGAAACATCTTGAAAAAAAATTCTCTTTTGATAATGGCTTTCTATCTGTGGAAGCAGAAAACTGACTCTAAATCTGGTTGATTTGATYTGGATAGCAAGAGAACATTTCCTTATGAAATGAAAGACCAGCACCAGATACATACTAAAGGCAGAGTAGAAAATGAGTTTTGCTTTTACCGCAAAAATCCCCTCACCAGTACTTAATAAATATTTTAGAGTTTCAGTTTCTGAGAGAGAAGACAGACTGTCCAAAAGACCATGGTCTCTGAGGTCAGGCTTCCACTGGTGACTCTTCAAAATCATCTACTCCCCCTTTTTATTACCTCAGGTTTTCCACAGAAAATATGGTGACCAAAGAAGACAAATCTAAGTAACAGGATGCTGGGTAGCTATTTAATCAATACCCAGAACGAAAAGGCAAATTATGAAACAACTGACAACACTTGATTAAGTAGTCTGTTGATATACTGTCTTCCTCACAAAACACCTTGTTTTACTTCTGATGACAGTATTTCAAAACAAGTCCAGTATTTTCAACCAGATTTTATGTCATATTTACACCATCAATATCAACAGCAAAAAGCTGTGCTCAGGCTATGCCATGGTGAGGTTTCCAACAAATCAAACTCTCTTCTCAATCTCTAACATTTTCTTCAATTTGCCTGTTAATTCATGATCTTGGCAGACTCCACCATACTTTTCTACGTATCATGATTATTAATTTTAAGCACAAAACTTTAATTATCAAATCCCGTACAAGCTTGTGATACATACCTGTTGTTCCTTCTGCTCTTCTTGATTTTCCTTGTCCAAAATCATAAATTGGAACAACACTGAGGTCATATGTAGTTCGTGGCTTAAGTCTCTTTAACACTATGCTTGTAGCAGGAGCATTTACTCTTCCAAACATCTGTCTTCCTCCACTGCGTGGTCGGTAGTACACACGATAAGACAAGACTTTCCCAGGCGAAGGCTGCCATGTAACTCGCATTGTATTTTCTGTCTCGTTGTCTACTGTCACAGTCCTGGCATTTGGTGACACTTTTCAGTGTAAAAATACGGATAAATGTTTACTTTGTCACATAAAGATATGTTCAAATGCATGCCTATGATATTCATTCTGCTGCATTAAAAAAAAAAATTGTCCTCTTTAAAATTACAGTATTTGATTGTGGGGAAGACACAGGGGAATCTCACAGACCATTGTTAAATTATTTTTTAATTGTAATGTACTAAAAAAACATAAGTGTGCTTTCCCCTRCAGAGGAAAAAAGAGGGAAGTATAAATTACACGATGACACAGCATAATTGGGAGTTTTATTTAGTAACACTTTTCGGTAATCTGTTAAAGTAATGGATTCAGTACTCTCAAATGAAAGTGATAAATTATAAAGCCATTGCTTTTTTATGAACACAATGTCCTATAGACTTAAGATTTTCTAAGTTTTGAGTTTACAGATCTGATAAGGTACTGGTATATACCTAAACTGCTGGGTGTTGGGCTCCATACAAACTACCCTGCAAATAGTGGTGAGTGACTTTCCAAATGCTTGGAAAAATCACTCACCACTATTTGCAGGATAGTGTATGTGCTGAAATAAGCACATGGACTAATAAAGCATTTTCTCTACAAATTGCAGCACTCGGCTTCTAAGAGTTATTTTCCAGACCATACAAATGTTACAAATGATCTGAAGTGAACTGAAAAGTATGTAATGCTGGCTGTCAGCCGGAATAAGCCATCTAGGTTTTGGCAAAACAGAACCTTCTTGCCATGCCAGAATCGGTCAGTATTTCATCACACAGCAAGGTAGGCTTTGCAGGCTACAGTATCCTCTCCCAGTCCTAGGAACTGAGAATTTCTAATTGTGTTTGCAACAGAAAGATGCAATGTTAGTTAGTCTCGGGTCTGGGTCTATTGATCGGCCTGACAGCAAGTTGCCTCAGACAGCACATTGAGGGAAGCAACAAATGGTATGGCTAAGCTGCCTACTTAACCTGGAAAAGGCTGGACAGCTAATGCTGCTGTTCTTGAAGAAAGAAGGAAGATGTGGAACAGCAGTCTGCTTTGACTCTGGGGAGTCAGCTCTTACCAATGGCAGATATTACTACTCTTGCGAGACCTTAAGAGCAACTATACTGGGTCGAGGACAAAGGATAATGTAGTTCAGCAGCCTGTCTCCAACAGTAGTCAAAACAGATGCTTAGGAAAGAGTACAAGAACGTGTAAACGCACGTGATGCTTGCCCAGAGCACCCCCTCAGGCTTCATCTTCACATGGCCCCTTTAGGCAAACAACAGAAACATCAAGGCTGATCCAGGGCATCCTGGATTTACGCCACCTTTCCTCCTTACTCTATACATAACATTTCTTCCACCTGATTTCCAGCAGTCACACCAAACCTATGAAAAGCTGGCTTCAGAGTAATTTGCAGACAAAATCACATCTTAAGGTGGAAGTAATTCTTGCTGAATCCAAACCTATACGACACAGAAGAGATTTTCCTTTTTTTTAATGATCAAACAGCCAGAATTGACTGATCTGAGGTGGCATTTTAGTTTGRGGGGACTTTTCAGGAAAAAAAAGGTGAAGAAAAATAAGGTCCATTTTCTTGAAAATATGATAATTTCATCAAGAACAGAATGGTACATATGGTGGTAATGTTGTACTACACTCACCATCAGTAAAAGCCTCTCCTTCTACTGGGTCTCCCTCTCCACTGCTGTAGGTTGCATATACTGAAATCCTGTATTTAGTCTCTGGCTCCAAGCCTTCTAGCACAGCATCCACTGTATTTCCAGGGACTCTCTTCTCTCCCATCGTATCATCATAAAGTGATTTCCATACTATCCTATAATCATTAACTGCTCCTGGAGCTGGTGTCCATGATAACCCAACTGTAGTGTCAGTTATGTCTGTGGTAACCAAATTACGTGGTGAACCACGTTCTGCAAGAAAGAAAACAGCAAATTGTCTCTAAAATACAAATAGCGAAAGTTAACAAAGTACAAATGGAAAAGTAAAATTATCGTAAGAGCAAAATCAAACTGTTCCCATCAATATTAGTTTCAATAACATACATTTGTAGTTCCAAGAGAAAACTGATGGATTTTTCAACAAAATGCTTAAAGCTAACTTTAGACTATGAATGATCCTATCCCTTACCATGCAAGATACTTAGCAGTTATGCTTTAGAATATGCAAAATAAAAATGGCATTAATCAAAGACTTGGAATGAAGCCAGTGCTTAAATGTGCTGCAGCTCATTTAGGTAGGTTTTAACTCTCAAGTAAATAATTTTATTTCATTCATTCATCTTCATCCTCATGTGTGTAACTTTTTTCGGGGGCTAGATAAAGTAGACTTTTACCTGAGTGAAACTGTCCTTCCTCTGAGAACCTTATCTTCTTATTTAATAGTACCGTTCTTACCTTCCAGACTATCGCTTATCAGATCTATCAGCTATTTCATTTTATGTTTACAACTAATTTGCAGTGTGTTTACTTCATGCTGCAGTTACAGTAGAAAACAATCTCTTTCCACTCATAAGACTTCTACCTCTTTCCTCCCTGTAGTTTGTTCCAGCCAGCTTGGAATGAAGGGAACAGCTCGCTAGTCTGTGAAATCCAGTTGTCAGCTGGATGCGTGAGTCTCACCTAACACACCAGAGTAATTCCACTGCTTAAAAATAGAGCCCATTGGTCTAAAGTGGTGCAGTGAAAGAAGTGCCTCTGTTTAATGTTTAAGATACATTTATAACATATGTTCAATTTTCTTATTGCAGTGGCTGGCTTTTGATGGCAGGAAAGGAACGCTGACTGGTGCGTTTAATGCAATGGCCTCACTGTAGCAAAATCTGCAAAAGGGATCTACAAAACTAGATCCACATACACACAGAAGTGCTCGGTTCTTTGGTGTGTATTCTCTGTGGCCTACAGGACATTCCTAAGAGACTGCTTAGCAAGAGGACTTAAACACATGAGGTGGCTTCATGGCATCACAGTTAAGTTTTACCTGCACTGATATAATATAGGGATATATTTTTACCACAGCAATTACAGGACCAGAGTCAAAATTCTTTGAACACAGAGAAATTCAGTACCTATCCAATTTCCACTGCTTAGGCTCATTGCAAGAACAGACCTCACTGTTTTCAGAAGCCTGAAGCAGTTTCAGTCCAAGACTGAGCAACAAGTTGCTCAAAGTCATATGCTGTGTTTTTACTTCTCATATTCATTTGTCTTTCACTTCCACCACAAACCTGCAACGTTTCCAAACATAATCCCACAGGAGCAAACAGAACTACCTGTAGAAAGGCTTCATTTTGGAAATATCTCATTGCCAGAACAACTTCATTAAAACTACACCAATGAATCCCACTTGGCTTAATGATGAATGGAAATTAATATCAACCTATCTGAAAACAATGCTTACAGTATAATAAAGATTCATCAGCTACACAGATTACAGAATCAGAGGGTACCACTCCAGTCACAAAGCTGACTCTCAAATATAGCTAGTAGAGTGTGTAATAGAATTCCAGCGTTGTGGGGTTTTTCTGATTTTAATTCAGTCTTGGGACAGCCCATCATGTTCTTCTGGAGGCAATTCTTTTTCTATCCTAACTCTGCATTAGTTCTTACAATTTTACTCTTCAAACTAATTTTTAACCTCACAATATAAATCACCACAATTTATGGCATCTTCTCTTCAAAAAAAGGTTAAGGTACAGAGGTTTTGATAAAGTTCAATTGTTTATCATTTCACAACGATAGCAGTTGCATATAGTGAAAAAGTTATATTGAAAAGGCCTGATTCAGCTCATGCTTCATGCAATCTCACTGAATTCAGTGACTGTATTAAATGAAAGCCAGGGCAGAATCTAAACTCCAAAGACCAATTTTCTGGGGAGCCTGAAAAAAAGATTTGCCTTCACAAGTAAATTACACCAATTTTTCTGTCTGCTCTTAAGCTTCTACTCCCAAATCTTGGCTTTTTCATACAATAAAAAAAATATTAAGGCAATCCAAATGGAAAAAATATGGAAAACCTAACTTGATAGAATGCACAGATGTCTCACAATAAAAACCTTTCTTTCCATATTTTAATGTAATATAAATATACAAGTCACTTTATTTTGGCTACTTTAAAACATGGCTCTGCCACAACATGATTTCAGTATTAAAGTATCTGCTACCACAGCACAATTTTTTGCAAGTCTACTCTTGGACGCTACAGTTAATGATATATGTTGGAAACACTGCAATAATAACTGCATATTTAAAACCGTTATTGATTAAGTCATTATTGAGGTCATTAAATAACAGAGGAAAATAATTTGTTTGGAATGGACTGTAATGAACACCAGTTACTGTAATATGTTGGTTCTGAAAGAAATATCCTTTGGAACTAAATGTCTTTTTTATAAGGCAAGGTAAGAGAGGGAAAAGGGACTGGGATTCCTACCAAACCACTAGAACTAAATGGAAAATTTTTACTTCAAATAGTTGGAAACTGCTGACAAGACAACTTACCCACTAAAGGAAATTAGACCTTTTATATGTTACACTGCAACCGAGAACATTTCTTTAACATAACACACTAACTTGATTTGCACCTCATGTGTGACGTGGAAGATCACTGACAGCTTTTTTCTGCTTCACTAGATCTCCCACAAGTGTTTTTGTATTAGGGGAGCAGCTGTGTTTAGGATGCGGTCCAACTGTAAGTCTTGAATTATTAGGATTCCACCAAGTATTCTCTAAGCTGCTACACTCAGAGTCAAGAAACATATTTATGCTCCACAGTAACACTGGTATAATGTAGTGACTAGCAAACATATAATTAGACCTCTGAGATATTTTTCCCTTGGATTAAAACAAAATACCTAGTTACCTTGCTTATGTTTCACCAAAAAATAAATCTACAACAGTATCACCTAAGCAGTCATTCTGTCCTTTGGTCCACGTGTTCAGAAATGTTTGTCGTACAAACAAGCTTCTTGCCTGCTTGTTTAAACAGAAGCGTGGAAACACAATGCACACCATAAGAAAGAAAAGTGCTGGCTGGCTGGCTGGCTCGCAAGTAGTTAACAGTCAAAAGACTCCTGCTTTTTCCTGACTTGAAATGGAAGTTAAAGTATGCTTATTGCTTCATACAGCCCCCAAATCATCAGCAAGTGAGGAAGCAGTTGGTTTTTGTAATTATCCCCGAACAGGCATTAGGTCCCATGATGCTCTGGAGCACCAAACCAGCTGGTGTAAGCACAGCTTATGGTGAGTACATACACAGTAAAACAAAGTGCTTGCACGGACAGGTCAAACCCCTGCCTGGGTGAGCAAGCCAGTCACCAGTTTCAGGCTATCAGATTCTCTTCAGCATTCTTTAGCTCAGAGCTGCAGTCTGCCTACAGTCCCTTGTACATCTCTACCATCACTCACTGCAGACACTTTCTCAAAAATTAACTTGGTAACTTTCAGTCAGATGCTTTTACATCCAGTGCTGGTCTTCTGCAATGTCCAGTTTCCATATTAAGTTTTTCCACCATACTATGCCAGAGACACAATATAATATTAAAGCAGTTTCCCTGTGTCCACTTGGCTCAATTCCCACAGCTCTCCAGCAATTACTGTTCTTATTGAACACAAGACTGTGAATCAGCTAAAATCAAAATGTTGACATTCATAAAAATCAAATGGCCTTATTCAAATGGCCATTCCCCTCAGAAATAGTCACACAACTCCAGCTGATTTCAGTGGGAGTTGTACGTGCAGTTTGGGCCCAAAGTTTAAACAATTTTCTGTATGTGTTCTTAAAACCAGCTTTCAAAATCAACCTGCAGCTGTAAATTTCAGGCAGAGCAATGTTTAATGTAAGTTAAATGCAGGATTGATCTAAGCCAGCATCCTAAAAGGTCAGAATCAACTAAATAAATGAGCCTTCTCTTGCAGAGGCATATACCAAAATTTTATGGCCTGAGTCCTGCTTTGTTTACAATGGGATACGTCAGAAGTATCCTCTTAAGTCAGCAGACTAGGTCGCCGTAGCCAAGGATCCAAGTGCGCACATCAGATGAGATGGTAGCAGAATCACTTTAAGGTTTTACTCTAATGGTCAAACTCTCCTCAGCGTTAGAGGAGGCAGTCACTTTGGTTGGCTGATATCCTTCCCTCCGAGCCACAAAGTATTTGGTGATTCCTGGAGTACCAGCCCTCAGGCACGTAGAGAGGGGCTGTGCAGATGGTGCAGGGGAGAGTCAAGGACCTGTTACACAAAGGGAATGCTCACTTGACCCTGTTAGAGCAGGTTTCTTGCTCTTCTGCTACTGGGAATGCAGAAAGGTGAGAAGATGCAAACCAGGAGAGTTTTGACCCAAAACAGAGGGAATTTGGCCAGAGCACTCCTGAGTCCCTGCTCTGGGATAAAGCCAACAGGAATTCATACTCAGTCCCTTTAATATTTTATCTGTCTTTTCCAACAGTTAATCAGTTAACACTACTCTCAACTGTCTAGAAATATCTTTTTATTATTCATTCAACCTTCCCCTGTGTTAATTTTTTTCTGATATATATTTCATTTCTTATATAAAACGAAGATAATTTTCCACAGATTATTAAAAGTCAATTTCAAATGTCAGACTCAAAAATCTTGGAATGTATAATTTTAAAAATGCATGAAACAGCATTAAATCTCCTGAGGACACTGAGTCCTTGTTTCTGTCAGGACGGAAGCAGCACTACAGAGTCTGAACATTACGTAAAGTCCCTGTGATATGCTAAAAACCTCATTGTAAGAAAATGTCACTTGAATTTGTACTACTCTGCCTGTAAGAGGTCATTCATTTCCAAAGCATTCTTATGTTACTATAGAAACAGCAAAAAGAAATCATTTATTTACCAAAGAACTACTATCCATTTTCTGACCAAAAAAAGAGTTGTCGTTCCCCAAAATCCCCAAACCTAAGCCCTAAGAAATGTATACAACAGAAAATAACTTAAAACTGAAAAGTGACTCAGTCATGACAACTTTTTTTAATATATCGCTTTAGTACAGACCTATTCTCACAGCACAAATAGCTACCCATCAAACGGGATGGCAGGGTTGGGGCCTATATCACTGAAACATAAAGATTCTCTTTCTAATGAGACTATGACATAATTATCTCTCAAATTTATGTCCTGAATATAATACACTACAACTCTTGTTGTTTATTCGAAAATGTACAAAGGTAAGAAATAAAATGGGTTGACATCTTTGCTAATGTAGACTAGCAGTCTCATTTATTTCAAAAGGACTATGTCCATTTACACCTACAGTGTTTCTAGGCTAGGAACTTCACTGATACCAGTGGAAATACTTTGAAATTTCTCAGTGTAAGCAAGATAGGAATCTGACCACTGAATCTTTTTCTGCAAAGAAGGCTTTTTTCCTAAATTTCTCTGAAATTCATATTTAAAAGTGTAATGACTCCCCTGCTTAGAGTCAGTAACTGAAATATTCTTAAAGCTGTTCTGAAAAATATATAACTGCCAGCAAAAGGACACTCATAAAATAGATTTGCAGCTTTCAAACTTTTCAGACATTCATTAGGATTAAACATTTCTGTGTAGATTGCTTAATCTAGCAATGAATTTGTTTCTCTTTTAAACAACTGCAAATTAYGAAAGTTAATCTATTTAGCAGCTAATGTACAGTATGTTCTTTTCATCTGACAGCATGCCTTTCAGCAGAAAACCAAATTCTTGCCAGACTTACAACCACCTCTCTTATTAAAAAACAGATTAGAAAAACAGTAGCTCTCGCAAACTGCTCGCTGTCTGTTGCATTTACACTCACCGCCCTCACCATGTTTATCATTGTATTTCATTTCTAGCATATGATGACTTAGGTAAGATCATATGATCCCCCCAAAAATTGAAAGCCAAATGGTTTGTTTGGGGTGTTTGGGGATAAGAGGGAGACTTTTCTCTAAGGCATTCCTGTGGGTGTTTCTAGCTTGTTCTTCAGTCTGTATTATGTATCATCAAATATAACCATCAGTGCTAATATGCTTAGTTCTCCCAGTTGTCACAAGCCTTGTTCCACTACACAGCAAATGGCAGCCTGCACTGATTTAATTTACTTTAGCAGTTTCAGTGACTTTGTGTGAGCCGAGGGGAATCACAGCCAACAAAATGTGTCTGAGGAAAATTTTTCCATGGCACCTTTATAAAAGGGCTCCAACCACAGCTGCCTAGTGATGGATCACCATGCACTTTTGAAAGTGAGAGGATAAAAGTGGAGAGTTTTCTACAGCACATATTTTGCATGTGCAGTTATGTTTAATGCAGTATGAAATATAAAGCTCCAGAACTTTCACCTCTGGATGGTACTTCATAACTGCAGACAAAATCAGCCAGTGACTGAAAGAGGCTAATACAGGTATAAAATATCAGAGCACTATGAATTTCCTAAAATCTGGATTACTGAAGAAGGAAAGCACACTCCAACAGAGGGGCAAAAATATTGTTCCCCTTTTCCCGCTCCACAAACACAAAAAAGAAATAAACCTATTGTCTCTGAGTTACAGTTACCTGTATGGTATGGAACAGCACCCTCAGAAATGAGTAATTTTCTGATTACTCATTTGCTAAACTCTTTATACCATGTTGTCCGTGAACAGTTCATAAAATTCTGATCCTCTGGCACATGTTTATATTTGGGCTGGACCAGATAGCTATGCAAACAGTTTATAGAAGAGATTATCTACAGTTACTTGGGGGAGTGTTTGCTCTCTCCATTTTATGCAGAGAAACAATAAGGGCAAGCATATACTTAGCAAAAAGAAAAACAAAAGGGGAAGCAGAGATTACCCAGCTGGTAAATGATACCAAGTACACAGAATGATTCCTGGGTTTGTGTGGATTGATTTTCCCAAGTATCCTGAACCAAACAAGCCACTTTAAAACACTGAAAAACTGCCGTGCAGAGCAAAGCAGAGGAAGAGGAGAAACTTCCAAGAGCAATTTGTAACTGTTCCAAAATACTTTGGAGATAACATACATAACTGAAGGACCTTCAATGAATGCCTGGGCAGACATGTTCTTGCAAATCATGTTAGAGCAGTCTAAAAAATTACCAGTTTTTTCTCTCTGCTGAAGGCTACCCTTGCAACCGAGATACAGTAACTGCCCATGTGAGCTCTCCTACTACATGCAGAGCAAAATAAATCATTACTGAAGGCAGTAGGAATGTTTGTCTACACCCTTAGTCCCAGGGGACCATTTAGTGACTCAGTAAAATTCCATAAACATCTAAGAGCTTGGATTTTTCATTTCCTGCCACTTGACTATACAATAGCTGGAGAAGCTACTGTATCCAGCTCCTCTGTTCTTACTTTCCTATTAGTGCTGAAATGTTCACTACACCCAAACTGATTTCTCTTAGACTACGTATCAATACCATGAACTAACAACTGTCCCAGTTTGAAAGGCAGTCTCAGGCCTAGCTCTTGATATGATGATGAATTGAAGTGGCCAGCAACTATGGCATCACTGACTGAATAGGTTTGGTGAGAATTCATATGGTGAAGACATCAAGTAAGCCCCACTGGGATTCCTGATACAGGAAAATACTTAAGTGCTTGGTACTTCAGTGCTGTTGGCAATGAAAAACACACACTGCACTATTTTGTTTCTCAGACACTATGGCTCACGGAAAAACTAACTGAAATACTAAACACTTTTTTATGCTTCCTTTCACAGCTTTTTTGTCATTACTGTTGATAAGTTTATTTCTCCAGGAGTTAAGATCTGTCCCATTCCCAGCCTCAGTCAGACAAGTTATTTCAGCTAATAGCTAGTCAAGCATTCACTTCACTGACCTGTGTAACATTTCAGCGGAGTCCATCCATATTTATTTTAGCTTCACAGGAGCATGACTTCTTTTTTCAAGTAAACTTCGATACTAAGCTTTGAATGTTACCTTTCAGTTCCAAAATCGCAACCCTTTTATTCTTAATTGTCTGGTTTTCCTCAAAGGTTTTGTCTTTTTTATCCTTCAATGAGGTAAGACAGTACCATACAGTGAAATATTGTCTTATATGTACTTCAACAGATATTCTGAGAACCTTTCATACCATTAGTCAGAGAGTCTTTTAAAATATCTATGGACCGTGTCCAAAGAATTTTGGCCTAATTCAAGTATTTTTATTGCCCCACGGAACTGCAGATATGCTGATTACTGAAATACACAATGGATGTTCCATGAGGAAACATCATGATTTAGGCCTCTGCTGTCATGCAAACAGAAATTTGTATACTATTCTTTACCTTTGATCACCCAGTAATGACTGACATCTGTATATGCTCTTACTAACATTTTATCTAACCAAGAAAAATTTAATAGACAGCTTTAATATGAAGAGTAATGTTTTCTGGAGAGCATCCTGATAGGATTTGTCAAAGGATATGCATTTCAGTCACAAAGCTATACTTGTCAAAATGGTAAAAATAATTTTTAATTTGGTTTTCTCCCAGCTGAGGAACTGAAGAAAAAGTGACTCAGCTAAGTGACAGGATTCTCATTTATTCATATTTATCCCAAGACAAAATCTGTCACAGAATTTTTTACATAAGGTTTTAATTCAGTTGCTTAGAGTAAAACTTCTTACAGGAATGATTCTGTGTCCTTTTAAGTGCAACATCCATTTTAAACTCCATCTGGTTGCATATAAACCCATTCCTGAGCTATACTCAACTATCCTTTTAAATTCTTTGACTCTTTAACCAATTTTCAGAATGTTTTTCTTCTTATTGACAATTTATCACCTCAGAAAGTCCAAATCAGAATCAGAGCCCTCCTGTGGGGGGGAAGCACTGATAGGACAAGACAGTCTCTACCTGAGACTGAATTCTGGTTTTCTGATGACTCTGTCTTTTTGATTCTGCTGTATTTCATTCACTGCCCTCTCTATTTAGAATGTGCTTTAACTGAAGGTCTAGGCAATGCCCTAAAAGACTTTTCTATTGCTCAAGTTTTATGATAGGGTAAAAAGCTAAGCTTATTTATGAATTTGAAACATACTTGATCTCTCCAGAGCTCCATGTTAATAAAGGGTCTCTCACAGGTTTACTACAAAGATACTCAATGAAAACCTTCCCACCAAATATAAACAGTTAACTTAGTCAACCTTTCACTAAAATTTGAGGCATCTCCCTACGGAAGTGGACAATTCAGTCTGTTTAACAGAGAGACAGAGGCCTCTCAAGATTTGCAAAGACGACTGAGGCATTCCTCTCTCCACTGACAGCACAGAGAAAAAAGCAGGAATGTCAGGCTCCTCTGTCTACTTGACATCCAGTCTGTTCTTGTTCTGAGAGTGAAATTTGCATTCCTGGATGTACAGTGGCTCAGGTTCAACGGAAAGAGTAAAGGACACTCTTGCCCAGAATACGCTACAGCCTTGTGAATCTGCTAGGATGTGGAGATGTGAATTCAGACCCTCCCAGACTGAGTAAGGCCTACATCTCCATGCTCCCTCTTCTCCCCAAAAAAGTGTTAGACCTAGTAGAATACCATACAAAAGGAAATGCCAGCACCACCACAACAGGGAAGTTCATTAAGTCCTGATCACCTCTGGCTTTTCTGGAGGATATGGGCAGAATCTAGCTACCTGTTCTCCTTTACCTGGATCTCAGCAGTGTTCTGGGCAGGAGACAGGTTCTTTTCACCTACAAAAAGAGCATTTTGGACCTTGCATACGTAATGAAAGTGAAGGAGTTAGGGAAATTTCAGCATGAATTGCAAGGTGCCTGATTCTCTGATGGCTGCACCCTATTTCAGTGTAAGTAGGTGGGTTGGATCCTTGTCTGAGACCTAGGTAGTGGGGCGGGCAGGGGGTTGGTGGCTAGCTCTCAGTTGCTCCTTCTATAGTCAGCAGACAAAGAAATGTTCCTTTGAAGGAAAAATGAGATCTCAGGTGGACTACCTGTTTTCTGGAAGTATCTGCCTTTCTTCATCAATCACAGAAGAATCCTAGAGAGTCCATGCTGCAAACTGCAGTGTTCAAATTAGTGCCTAAATTTTAGTGGGATGAATTCAGCACAATGGTGAATCATTGGAAATGATTTTTTTTTTTTTTTTTACAGTTTCCTATTTAAAATAGGTTTTCTGGTCTGTTTCCTAACCTATGTCATAAACAAAAAGTTAAACTGATGGAGAAACTGAAAGCCAAGTATATCCCTACTGTAACTCCATTAGCATCAATGGATGAGTTTTAATTCCACATAATTAATCTGTAAGATATTTCAAGTGCCGTGCCTACACCGCTGCAGTGCCAGCCACTAGCACTACATACCTGGCCAGCACAGAGCACAGTCACACTTCCTTTCATGGCCTAGGAGGCAGCTTTCCCTATCCTCTGACAATTAACAGATGATACTGAGAATGCTCACAGAGAAGTAGTCTGGGAAATTCTCTGCTCAAAGGCAGAGCGAGAGCAGCCTCCCCTCCTTATAAGAAAGTCGTTGGCTCCGACCTACGGTTTTGCCAGCAGGATATGCTTCATTATTCCTATGCCTAGACTAGATGTTGCTTCTGTAATGCAAAAATGGTCCCTGAACATCTTCCAGTCTCAGCACAGTAGAAACCCTGCAAATTTTTGAATGGATAAAATACTTTAACCCCGTTAATTATTCCTGTTACATTAAGAACAATCTGCCACTAAAACTGCTTGGAAGTTGAGAGTTATAAGACAAAATATTTCACTGAAGTGACTGTACTTCCACACCAGTGGAAGTTTTGGTTGGTGCTTCTGGCAATGCCTTTTTCAAGAGACCCAGAGTCCCCTCCACAACCAGTAATTTGACCCCACTGTTTTCTCTGACGGACACTAGGTTTGGAAAATCCCTGTAAAGTAGGAGAATGTCTTTATGCCTATTTTTCATTTACTTCTACAGAAAACTCAGGAAGACAGTACACTTTAAGACACCTTAAACATCAAATAAATGAATGACTCTACAGAAACAACACATAATTACCTTCATGTGTTTCACCCTCTCCAGAAAGGGCCTCTCCTGCTCCAGAGGCATACAAGGCAGACACTGTCAATGCATACCTAGTGCCTTGGTCTAAGCCTTTCAGCACCTTAGAGGTAGTGTCACCTTTCACAGTCACTTCCTTTGTTTCACCTCCTGCGATTGGAGTGTATGTTATAAAGTACTGCTGCACTTTGCCAGGAGCAGCACTCCAAGACAGCTTCATTGTAGATGTTGTAGCATCAGAAACTCTCAAATTTCTTGGTTTTCCTCGGACTGCACATGTCAAAAGATGTTGAAAACAAGTTGAAGCAAACTTCATTTCTTGGTTTATTTTTTAGGTTACCACAACATAGGACTTAATGCTGAAAAAATAATTCCTGAATAGACTGTACTAACACTGCTACAGTATACCTTTACTGTAATCAGGATTGGGCAATTCTATCCCCACCCTCCTTAGGCAAAAATTCCCAATAAAGTCTTTTTGCTCCTATTTTTTTTCTATTAAAACTACAGGCTCAATCCTGGAACACTTATACATACTAGCACCTGAATATATGCTCAACTTCAACACGCCAAGATCCACGTTGAAGTCACTGTCTGCAGAATCAAGTCAATGATCACCAATGAATGTGAAATTAACACATTACGGTTTCCTACAGAGTTCTTTTTGATGATAGTTTTTCTGGTGTCTAATATTTAAAATCTCAGTGAAGTTTAACCAGTGATCAGGACATTTGTAATGTCTCTGTACTCTTCAGATTTTGTTTAATAAGACTTGATACCTGTTAAAGGACCATGCATTTTCATACAAGTTAAGGCTACAGTGATAACTTTAGTAAATTAAATGTTTCATTCATTCCTTGCTAGCCATTCAGAACAAAGTGCAAACAGGGTCTGAATTTGCTGAAAAGAGATATAATTTATATCATTGACAATATGAAGAATCATGAGGACAATTAATTAAACATACAGGTAGATTCTTCACCCAAGTTACCTTGCCATATTAGGTGTTGCAGGTTCAAAATACCGTATTTTAAAATGAAATATTACAATTTTGATAAATTATATTGTCTTAAATTACCTCTCAACTAGGCTTGAGCAATTTTATAATTCCCTGTTCACCTGGGATAATACATATGGCCAATGTGGGTTATTATCTTTTCAGTATGAATACGTCAGCATGCAGCAAGTTCTTCTCAAGCTTACTACATTCACAGCATTGATCATGTACCTTCATCAGTTTTTGCATATCCATTCAGTGAATTTCCAGGCCCAGACTGATACTCAGGAATCACAGACACTTCGTATCTTGTGTCTTGGATCAAGTTCTGCAGAGTAGTTGATCTATCGTTTGCTGAGACAGTCACTTGTCTCCTTTCTCCTCCGGTAAGTGGTCTATATACAAGCCTGTATCGTAGGACATTTCCTGGAGCTGGAGTCCAGCCAACTACAAAGCTATCAGTAGTTTCATCTGTTATCCTTAAGTTTCGAGGAGCACCTTTAACTACAAAAAATATACACATATAATTTGTAAATATTTGCTTTTAATCAAGTAGTATCTGAAGTGAAACCATTCCAACCATTCTGTTAGCTCATCCAGTTTACCAAAACAACAGCTTATATTGCCCTCCCATTGTTTTAAGGTACACAAACCATTAGTCTTTTCTGAAAATGTAGGGCCAGAGTTACAATCAGCAGTGTAACAAAGTTGTCCCCAAAAGTACATTAATCCCAGTTTATACAACTGCTTCTGAAACTTAAGACAGTCTGACTGTGTTTAGCAGTAATAGTAGAACTGAAGTGTGTAAGGGACATTTGGGCATAGTAGGGAAATTTCTTAACACAACAAATAGCATAGGTTTCTTTGCTGTGGCCATTTACTTCTGCACCACCTCCATTTACACATAGTTGTCAGATACACCTGACTACACACAGGCAACTCTCCTATTTTAAAGAACTGACTAAGGTAAATGCAACAGGAAAAAAATCACCAAAACAATTCTATTTCTTTAAGTTAAATTTTCACAACAGAAGATACATTCATTGCAATATGAGTTGCATCTAATGTTTAAAAGAGGCTTCTGAATTAAGTCTCAAACTCAAAGACAAGAAATAGCTTGAAAAAAATCCCAGAAATTAAGGAAAAACTGTGGTGAATCATTTAACCTAGCCTGGTCCTTAACAAAAGATACGGCAGCTCAGGTAATTTCATACGAACTCAGTGGGCACACCAAAGAAGGACTTGACTCTTCCAACTTACATTAAGATCTACTGTACTGCAAGTTGCCTAGCAGTACGTAGCATTGTCATTTTAAGCAAAAAAAAAGAGTTTTGTTTTTTATTGTTTATTAACTGAAGTATAATTCAACTGGAACGTTATATGCCAAAAGCATCATTCTTCAGTGTTAAATTACAGATCTGTTAAGAGTGGAGCAATTAATAATCCTAGCTTTAAAGAAACAAACTTGTTTCCTACTAATCAGAAACACAATACTCAATTTCAAATTCTTTAAAAGCCTGAAACCAAAGTTAGTTGCCAAAAAAGCTGTCTGGCCTAAATTGTTAGCTAGATCTGCATGGAGAGCTGCTGATGTTTACATGATTGCAGAACTCTGTCTTCTCAGACATGTTGGGATTTCATCAGATCAAGGTGCTGACAATTATTTAAGGCAGTATCAGTGACAACATGGGAACACCAATTATTTTTATTAAAGCTATTCCTTCTCTTGTCCCTTACGATCACAAGCTACACGTTCTATCAGCCAAGAGTTTGTCTGTTTTCCTAAGGGAAAGTTATGTGTGGCCAAAACATTCTGACTGGTACAGTCATGGAAATATGCACATCAACAGTGAAACCTGTATCTTCCAAACTTAACATCCACACACACATGTATTTCTATCAATCCTAAGAGGAAAGAGCAATTAACAAATTTCCATGCTGTTTCTTTTGCTCCCTTGGAACCATTTATGTCACCAAAGGTCACAAATGACAGCATGGAATAATGAAAAAGAGTGGATCAATATTTTAAAAAGCATGATTTAGACTAGGCTGAGTATTCAACTACTGGAATAGAAAATTAAATTTACTGTCATCCTTCTTCTTTAAATCAGTGGAAACACATCGTGGCAACTCTATAAAGAAAAAGTACAGCTACCATGCTTAAATTTACAGCCACTGATCACATAAACTCACACTGACATCAATGGAAGTTTTGAATCAGTAAGAGTTACTGGATCAGACCCATGAAGTTCTGATGAGAAACAGCTGACCAAAAACACAGCCCCCTTTAAGCCTATGGTATATAAAACAGAATTTCTATTAATATAAGTTAGATGTAGACACAGCAAATTATATACGTACATGCTTGACTTCAAATGTATTAAAGTCAACATGCATTCCTGCATCAGAGTCATAATTATAAAATAGAATAGTTCAGTTGGAAGGGACCTACAAGGATCATCTAGTCCAACCTAAGTGTATATTAAGATTAATATATGCCAATGAATTTATTATTGACAACACAACACTTCAATTGAAAATAGGTCACTGCAGAGAAACACAGCATCCATCCAACTTTCAAGAAAATAAAATCCAATCTTAACAATTTAATGTTGGCCTATTATTGGAGTTTTCTATCTTTACTAAATGCATTGAGAGACAATAATGTTTATTCTCATCCTGCATACCAGCACAGCTTCTCAGGTTTAGCTGGCTATTCCACGTACACCCATTCTCTCAATTAAGCAAATTCTTATTTGAACATATGACTCTTTTGTGTCTGAGAATAATGGGAAGCCTACCTTCTAAGGTGGTTTCCTCTCCATCCAAGGGAGGGCCATCACCATCTTCATATTCAGAAATCACACTGACTGCGTAAGTAGTTTCAGGTAGCAAGTTGGTGAGAACTGAGCTAGTACTTGAAGCTGGTACTGAAACAATGAATTCATCTCCACTGACTGCTACTTTATATTTAATGAGATAGGACAAAACCTCAGATCCAGCTGGAGACCAGCTCACTTTGAAACTGTCAGATGTTACATCAGAAAAGACCATATTCGTTGCAGGTACATAAGCTGTATGGAAATAGAAATGCACAGATGAGGCATACTTGCTAGAATATTTTTTAACACAAAATCTCTAAAATAAATGAAGTGTCCCTCAATAACTTGATTTATTCTAATTGAGCAGATATTGTGTTGCACATGCAATAGTATTTGTTTTCTATACTTGCTTATAGCTATCAAATTTCATGAAGATCATATCTAGGTTGTCTCAAATCATATGACAATGAGTAGAAGCACCAACTCAGTGATTTCTAGATCAAATGAGAACAGTCCGTCTAAAAAACTGTACTTATGAAAACTTAAGTTGGAATCTGATAATCAAGCTGGGTTCCCTCTTTCATATGTCCCATGAACAGCAGATTAGAAATAGGACAAAATAAATCCCAGTATTTTTTCAGGAACGGAGTCAAAGGGGAAACAAGGAACTTGACATGAGGCACAAACACAAACCTGACATCCTGGGCTTGTTTTGGCTGCCCTAGTCAGCCTAACAGTGGGGATGTTAAGACTGCTTGAGCCCTCTAAAACAAAGGCTGCTTTGCTGGTTTGTTCCTCAAAGCTATCCTGAAACAAAAGGCTTATTTTTAAAGAGAGTGGGGTTTTCAATACTGGGGACTATTCATTGTTAGTGTTCTACTAAACATAGGTAGGGACACTGAGGGTGCAACTAATCATAAGTAACTTTAGCTGACCAAAAGTTGATAATTTAGAAATCTTTTAAATATTAAACATTATCCAAGCTCGCCAAATTTGGATGCATGTGAAGACTTTCATGTGCTACTTCATTTCAGTCTTTACAGTTGGATTGAGATTAATATCACCTAGCATCTGCTGTCTCAAATTGTCTTGTTTAAGCCCATTTCAGAGGGCCATTCCTTTTACCCTAAAAATTAATCAAATCACCTTCTGGAGGTGTTAGCGTTGCTCCATTGCCTTTGAAATTCTAAAAGACAAGCTTAGGCTAGCTACCTCATTTTGGACAGCTAAAGAAGAATGGCCCTAGTAAGTAACTGTTTTACTCAAGACATTGAGTGTAAAAGCAGAGCACATCCACTAGGTCATTCCAGATAGACACACGCTTTAATAACTTTTTAGCTACCTAGAAGGGGAGGGGGGAAAAAAATATTTCTCCAATTTTTCATCTGCATTTCTCCATTAATTTCCCCTACTGCTTTTAATATGTTTGAAAATGAGAACCAAATCCCCAGTTATTAAAATTATCATCATTTGTATACAGACAATTTCATCAAAATCAATTCTTTAGGAAAGTACAAGCACAAAACATTGGTTCAGATCTTTTTTCACTGCATTTTCTACATTTCTCTAAGTAATAGTAGTTACTTACATTTTTTCCTTATAGCAGCCAGTTCCTGCTCAATCCGTAGGCACACAGACTGTGTAAGTTCAAATGATATTCTTTGAAAAGCATCAAAATCTTCCACTGTGTAAACATGGGTTTCAGCAGGAGGTGATGCAATTGCTTCTAACTCTGTACGCACTGCATCCTTCACACCAACTGCAAATATTTCTACATCTGCATCCCTCAGCTTTATTGCAGGTTCTTTAAAAGCATCTGACGATTTTCCATCAGTAATAAGAATCATGACTCTTGGCACATTTGGTCTTGATCCTTTGCTGGTAACAAATACTTTCTCCCTCACATATGTCATCGCTTTGCCTGTGTTGGTAGATCCACCTCTGTAGGGGAAGGTGTTAATAGCCTGTATTATGTCTTCCACTCTGTTGTATCTGTTCAAAGAAAACTCCATATGGGGATCTCTGCTGTACTGGACAAGACTTATCTGTACTTTTCGAGGCGATATCTCAAAGCTTTTAACTAACACTTCCAAAAAGGCTCTTACTTTAACAAAATTGGCGATACCAATGCTGTAGGAACCATCCACTAAAAACACAACATCAGCTTTTACATCCACACCACGTGAGCATTCTGTAAAGAAAAAGAATTACCACTATAAACAGATAGTCAATAGCCACAGTATGACAAATGCATCTGCAGTTCATGTGTCATACCCGGTTGCTTATATAGGAAATAAACCATTCTAAGTAAAGCTGCTTCTCATAAATAATAAAGGTATGATATTAAAACAAGCATCAGGGGTTTAAACAAGAAAAAGCTACTGTGTGAAAATAACATAGTAGCTCCTAAACTCACCCACTTGAACTTTTACTTGTTGTGTTTTTTCCATTATCGTTATTGGCTCACTGGGGGTCAGTCCTTTCATTGCATAAACATTAATTTGATACTCTGTGTCTGGAGAGAGATCTTTAACATTAAGAGCAGTAGTCTGAGGACCCACACTCAGTACATGTTGTTTTCCACCAGCTATCATCGGAATGAACTGCAGCCGATAGCCAGTTATTTGGCTTGTGGATGGATCCCAAGTGATCCTAACAGATTTTGAGGAGATCTGAGTGGCCACCAGATTTGAAGGAGGCTCCACCACTGAAAGAAATCAAAAGCAAACCCGGAATATTAATTATAATTATAAACATATTTTCTTGCACCTTTTTATTTCTGGAATAAATTTAGTCATCTTTGCTTAATCCCTACTAAAAATCACAAATATTTTTTAGCATAAATAAACACAAGTGAATTACAGGACAGTCCCAATGGGGCATCAGTGAGAGGGTAGAAATATGAACAATGGATTTGTGGTCCCCTGAGTGTAGTAGAAGTTCCAGGATAAATGCTGCCTTGCTTTAATACTGTTTCAACCAGAAGTGAAAACTACACCCACAGAAACACAATAGAGAGTGTGAACAAATGCAGATGTGAGCAGAGCACTATGACAGTGGAATCATTTCTGCTGCCATTTTCATCAAAGAATAACTAGTTACTTAGAATCTTACAGGGCCAGAAAGCTGCAATGATACAGCTTGATGTCTGTGTTTTCTCAGTGTTCTCCAGTTTTCATTCCTTGGTTCTTAACCTATTACATATTCTGCCCCTTCACCAAGCAGGTTTTTTCCCTTTAGTACATTTTTCCATCATTTTTCCAAGTGATGCCTGTGTCCAAATTGACTGTATGAGACTCTGATAACTGCACATCATTGTGTTACTCTTGAAACTATGGAATAATGGAGCTATTCCAAATCTACTGCATCACATGTTCTGTTCTCCTGCATTTAAATGCAGAAAGCTGAGACCTGTTTTCCATACCTGCTAAATGAAGCATGGATCAAACTCCAGAAATAAAGCAAAGGAAGTAGGGATAGCCCCTTAAAAACACATCAGAATACACTGAAGTCAATAAATACATTTATATAAAGTATCTCACCTTCTTCTCCACTAACCAGTTCACCTAGTTGTTCATCAACACCAGAGCACACTTGCAAGATAATTTCATTCTGTATATCCACAATCCCATCAAAATTAGCCACATTGAACACATGCTTCAGTGAAGGCTGAGATGCAATTAGCTTGAGTTCCTTTGCATCTGCTGCTTTGATTCCTAGAAGTTGCAATAGACTGTGTTAAGTGGCCATAAAATACAGACACCTGTGAATGTATTCATAAAGTATTAGAACATCCTGGGGTAAAGCTGAGTTTAATTCAGTTCTGTCTTCTGTCATTATCGATAATCAAACTACAAAATAATGATTAATGCAATGAGGTGACATACTCCATTTTCAATCTGAGAAAATAATGTGGTATCTTCAATAAGGCCAAGGTTGAAACTGTGCTTGTCAATCATCTTCATCTCCATGTAGGAGCTACAGAATTACTATCAAATTAACACAACTGGTATGTTCCACTCTGGAGGGCGCAAACGACCCATTTCAAGGCATACACATGGAAAGAGTGGCATAGCGAAATTCTTGAAACACAGAATCTGTAAAACATATAACTTACTTCTTTAGGAATGTTAATCTCTCAATCATTAGAAAAACTCAACGTACCCAAAGAAAAAACTTCTACTCCTATGTTGCGAAGCTCTCTTGCAGGAATTTCGACTTCATCTTGAGCTTTTCCATCCGTAATGACAATTGCTACTTTGGGAAAGCCTTTTCTTGCTCCACCAGACTCAGTGAAGGTGTTTTGAACCAGGTAATCAATAGCCTCACCTAAAAACACCATCAGAAGTTGTGCTTTATTAGGCTTGAATGAACTAGGATTTTAAGCAAATTTGAATTATAAAATGAGGTGCTGAATAAACATGTATGTGGGGAATCTGTACCTGTCATGGTGTTGCCACCTTTGTAAGGTATCCTTTTAATCGCATCAATAAGATCACTTCTTCTGAAATACTGATTTAAATTGAACTCTGTTCTTGTATCTGAACTATACTGAACAACTCCAACTCTCGTCTTTTCTTCCCCAATGTCAAAAGCTGATACAAGGGCAACCATGAAGTCCAGAATATATCTGAAGTTACTCCTCCCTACACTCCATGAACCATCTACCAGGAAAACTAAATCTGTCATTGCACTTATGGAGCATCCTGGAACACAAAAAAAAAAAATAAATAAATATCTCTGTTAGCAAATGAGCAATTGCATTCTTACAAATCAGTGAGAAATGTCTGACAGAAACTTTCTAGGTAAAAGCCAAAACAAACAGATATTTAATAGCTTGATATTCTTATCTGGAATATCTTACTTGGGGAAGCATTAGTTACATAAGTGAACACCCATACGAGCCTTCTAGCTGCCATTACCAAAAAGGAACTGTCACCTAGATACTCCGTTTTAAGACACATCTCACGCTACTCCACAAGATCTGTTATGCCACAGCAGATAAAAACTCACATATAAAACTTTTTGCAACAGTTTGATGTTATGGGAACATTTCATTTTGTTACCACTTCTGCTTTGCATCTTTACATCGCCATAATAGCTGCACAGGTTCTTCTGCAATACCTTTTTTCCACAGCACAATGTCTTTTGTTAATAGGACTCACGGACTTGCTCAGATTAGTTGCATGAAATTCCTAGTTTCAGTACCAACTTTAGATCTTACTCTTTCAATGAGGCTATAAATTCCTTCCATCCCAGTCCCTTCCCAAGTTTTCTTAACTCTGGACAATTTTACAAGTTAACTTCATTGCTAGGTAACACAGGAACACAGTTTAACTTCATGGGGCCCTAGAGCTAGATGTCACTTCTCTCTAAAATGTCAGATAAGTTGAAAGACAAAACACCTTACTTTGTAATTGAGCCTCAACCTTCTTTTCCTCTGGTATCCCTGGACCACCTGTCTGAACTGCACAAAGCACAACACAGAGAATTTATGGAGGAAATCAGGTTAAATTTGTTAACATCAAAGAAAAGCAGGTAAGGAATTAGAGACACAAATCTGACAAGCCTCAGAACATGAAAACATAAATGCAAGTTATGAATACATGACCTGTACTTACAGATTTGACAACATAGCATTCAGGGCAACACAAAATACAGAAAATGCAAATAATTAAGAATCCTCTGTAATTGTACATCTTGAACAATAATTTCCTGAAAATTAACTGCAACATCCCTGGATGAAATACCAATATTACCCCTCTCTAACACATAGGGGAACTCATCATAAGTAATTTTCCTGTGGTTGTTTGGGAAGCCTGAGACATGCAACAAAATGTGACATAGAAGATAGTCTGTTGCACTTACCATTTTTATTTAATTAAATTTACTTTATGCTTTATTTAATTATTAAACATAAATTATAAAAATTTAAGTTCCATATTTTATTATGCATATAGATATATTGTGTCACATTTTATTGTTTGCTGAAGGTAGTTAGCTTTTTTTTTCCCCACACACACAGAAAGCCGGTCGGATTCATTTGTTACTGAGGTCAATGAGAGTCTTCCCCTTGACTTCAGCAGATGGAGGAAGTAGGTTTAGCTCAAAAGAACCAGTGGCCTCCTGCAAAGAATTCTGTAGGGGTTGTCAGACACGATATATCCATGTTAGTCTCCTCTTATCTCTTGCAATTTATYTCTGCTTCTACTAGGAATTATGCTTAATGGAAAAAGGCTGTTCAGACAGCTACATCTGATCAGAGTTTAGGTATGTGGCAATTCTGTTGAGGAAGTGGAACAAAGACAAGTTTTGTGAATGACCACTCAGTTATCTTACTTGGTTTTCTAATTGTATTACAGGTACTTACTTGTCAGTTGGCCAAAAACAGGTAGACTCTCCTCTCTTTCATCATATGAAGCTATTGATACAACATACTCTATATCAGGTACAAGATCTGATAAGACAGTTTGGGTAGTGCTAGGTGAAAGAGTAAATTCTTTAGTAGGCCCATCTGCAATAAATATATAAAACAGTTAATGCAGCCTTTAAATCCAGTAATCTCAATGACAACTTGATCATAAACCAAAAAAAAAGAAAATGCAATAGAGAACAATCTACCTAAAAATCAATGATAATTTTAGAACAATACAATGAATTTTGAAACATGAAACTTCAAACTAACCTGTTTTCAATAGTGAACAAAATTATTGAAGTGTTTAATAAATTCCAGGAAATTTGAAACTTAAAATGCACATACAAAATGTACCATCATCTAACAAATCATGGTCCAGTTCTGATTCAATATCACTTTTACACTGATTATTTCTCAAAGTGGAACAGAATAATGAGTGTCTTACACAGCCATAATCAGGAAGCTATATGACATCACTGCATCATTACCTGACACATGCAATATTTCCCCTGGTAGAAGAACTTAAATGAAGTACAATACAATTCCCTAACTTCAAGGTAAAAGCATAGAAGAGAAGCAGAGTGATGATTCTACCTTCTTTTTGCTCCTTGCAAAGGAAAGGTGCCCAAAACTTATTACTTGCAGTCCCCAAAGGGTAAACACTATGGTAAGAAAAACTCTGAACTTGGAACAATCACTGCTCCTTCCTATATGCCCTTTGCTGCTATCCAGTCTTGATCACAAACTTCAGAAAGATGTTAATAGCTACTCTCATACCTAAGTTAGATATAAGTGAAAATAAACGCAAGTTTTCCAAAAATTTCATGACATAAGAAAATTTTACAGAACTCACCATTTGTTGGAACCACAGTTATCCTGTAACCCACTATTGCATCTGGTGGCCTTTTCCATGACATTTGAACATTATGTTCATCTATAATTGTAAAATTCAAGTCTGATGGTGGATTAACTGCAAAAGATTTATACCAGGTGGATGTTTAAAAGTTTGAACAAGCTTTGGCAAATGAATAAATAAAATAATGTTGAGCAAAGCTGACTAAAATTGTCTTTGCATAAATTTGTTTCCAACAAATATAAAGATATGTTGTTGGAAAAAAGAGTAAAATAAAAGCTGACAAAATACGACAAAACATCAAAGAGTATACGCATTACAGAGGACAGCACAGAACATATGTTTCTTGAGTTGCCAAGACATTCAAGAATGGCCAGCAAAATCAAGCACAATAGAAAACACGTTTGGATACATGTACAATGAGTTCACAGATAATCACCACATATGCAAACATTTCACATAACAATTAATGGAATTTTTTTACATGCTGGGTGCAATCCGTACAAGCATGCCAAATCACAACCTGCTTACAATATCATGAGATCATTTAGGACATTGAGAACACAATACTCTTCTTAATTAGACGTCAAAGAATTGATCAGCTTTTTAATATAGTCTCTGCATAGTCATATTTCTTATCAATTTCACTGAATCTAGAAACTTGGCAGAGAAAAAATATTTTAAAGAATACAGGAGAAGATTGGACATTTAATGTTCAGTAAAACAATTTCTGTTAGGGTCTAGATACGAATATACATGTAAAATGTATATCAGTAATAACAATATACTGGTGTATCATTTTATTTCAAAATATGGAGAGCTCCACCCCTTTGTTCCTAGAAGCCACTAAAATGACACACTTTGCATCTGGCTGCAAAGGATTCAGGAACTAAGGGGATAATAAATGGGGTTAGTAATGGTTGCAATTCAGCAACAATTTGCTGAAATATTTGAGCTGATGCAAAAGTTCACAAAAATAAGATTCTACCTGTTTACACCAGCTTGCTGTACAATTTCAAAGGTGTAAACTACTGTTTTCATGTTCCCTTTGCAGCAGGTGTACCCATACTAGTAGTGGCATTTTAACATAAAATGCCAGTATGGTTCCAAACAACACAATGGTTAATTATGAAAAGACAACATCAAAGTATATTTATGGACATTTATTTTACAGAATTTATAGAAAACAGCAAAAAGGGCACCAGTGATCTGAACAAATGACTGCAAATAAAACTTGTAGGAGCTAATGACAGAAGTAACTGAACAGTACAGAAAGAAATAGTTTACATACGCTATTTTGCAGCATCATGCATATGTAAATGAAATGTTGATTATTATTTTTTTAGCTTCCCAAGATGGACAAAAGCCTCCATGTACAAGGTTTATTACACAAAGACGTTTCATAAATATTTTATAATGATATTCTCTTTGTAAAATTGTCATGCTTATTCATGCAGTATTTTACTGACTCACTGTCAGTGCATGGTAGGTGTATTATATATTATTGTTTAAATAGTTCTACAAAGTAAGATTAGGTTCAGCCATACTCTCCTTAACTACTGTGAGACTGTTTTGCAGGCATTTTTAATAGACAGATCTTCTCTGTTTCATGGAAGATCTCCATCACATGTCAGATTTTGTTTTGGTTTTGAACATTATTTAAAGAGCAGATAAAGAAATAAATGCTAGAAAGTATATTTATGAAAAGACACTGTCCAATTGCAATAAGTAATATTGAGCTCAAAAAAAACTGGCAACCAATTGTGTTGGCATTTTTTTTCCCTTTAATTTACTGTTATTTCCAACCATAGGATAATATGGCTTTGTAATACTGATACAATAGACACGCTAGTACTGAAGTAAATGTTATTTTTCCTATTGTCCATACACAGGCAGTGAGATTAGACCATTAACCTGCATGCACAGTTTATTCATCATTCAGTTTATGAGTATCACAATGCTAGAGACAGCAAGGTAGTTACTTAGTGTCAAAATCATGCAACACATGTTAATAGTAAAATACATTTAGGTGATAAGAATATCATTATAAAATATTGTTTCAGTAGCAATGGCTCAGGACAAATTTAATGCAAAGGCAGAGACAACTGACCTGAGCATGCTTTTAAAAAAAATTCAGTACATGGAAAAAATAGCGCCACCAACCTTGCAAGTAAATTGGCATGTTGCAGCAGAGACTTTAGGCTTTAACTGCTGAAGGACAGCAGCAGCCCAACTTGTTGATATCCAAATGACCGGATTCCAGATAAACTGAAAAAACTGACTGTGAGGAAAAGTCTTTAACATTTTAAAGGATTTCAATCCGTTTTATGAAAATTCAGATGTGGATCTTGGCAGGTAACAAGAACAGTGCATCAATACATAAGTGACATATCTGTTCGTCCAGGTGTTCACAGCCTTTTAAAACAACAGCGTTGCAGGGGACCTCAGAAAGTCCCCTCGACCATCCCACAGCCAAGACATGATCAGCCACACCATGTCATTCCTGACATGTTTGCTCAGATCATTCTTAAAGACCTCCACTGTTGGCAAGATTGCCAGCTTCCCACAGAAATTACTCCAATGCCTCACTCCCTTTATCATCGTAAAGTTATTCCCGACATTTAACCCCAGTCTTCATTGCTGCAGTTTAAATCCATTCATTCTTAACCAAAGCACTGAATGCTTCTCCCATTGAAATCCAAAAAGGAACCTTGCCTGAGTGAAAAAAAGCCAGTGTCGTCAAAATGTCTTCTGGATGGCCTGTGAGCTTTTGATACTCAAACAGAACCTCCAAAACCTCCATGGACCTTCACGTGAGTCAGATTTCACCCATGTGAAACTGGCTGCAGGATGAAGACCAAACCATGGTCATATGAAGGAGAGCAGTAAATCGATCTGAAGTACAGCAAAATGTTTAGATGACAAAAACCTTATTGCGATAATCAAACAGGGCAACTGTTACTCTACATTATTAAAATTCTTCTTCCAGAAGGGTATTCACCAGTGGAAAAATAATACATCTGCAATATGGAATCAGACCTGACTTCTAGGAACAAAATGCCCCTGGTTGCAGCGAGAGTTTGTCCCGTTACAGGGACAAACCTTAAAACTCCACTCTGCAAAGGCTTATGTGTGAGGGCAGCTTTACTCAAGCAAGCAGTCTTGATGTTGGGCTACTTGCGTAAGTGAAGTTGCACATATGCTTACAGTGTAGTGACAGTGCTGATCAGTCTAACCCTGTGTCCATCAAAATCCATGCCAAACCTCTCACTGACTTGTGAAGGTACAGGATCATGATCGTAACATGTGATGGTATTATAGCATTGCCTTAATACAGTGATTCCACTGTTGATGCACAGAAATGTATGGCTCCCCTACAGGTTTCCAGCCTAGTAAAAAAATAACTTGCTGTATGACAATAATGTTTACACAGTATTAATTTCCACCACTCTTAGAACCATGATATAATAACTTCCTTGATCGGATAGCCTCTTTTATGCACCACAAAAGAAAAAAAAATCAGACATGATATACTTAATTTATTGCCGCTACTTGTGTTGTATACATGTATAATAACAGTATCTTTTCTGAAACAAAAAATATAGAGCAAGGCATCTTTCTCATGCTATGTACGTCTTATACTAGCTTGTATTACTTAACAGGTAATGCAAACCTAATATATAAAAGTCTATGCCTTCTTACAGATAACACAATATGACTGCTAGAGGATCCCAATGAGTATCTTAACAAGACAGAACTAAAATATAATCAGAAGATCAAGCAATTTAAATCTAGAACCAGACTTAAAAGTGCTATAACTTGGAAGTAGCTGTCATCCACAATCCCTTTGTGAAACAAAATCTGTAATTCCATCACTGGAAAAGAGTCACTATAATCAGCATGTGAAATAACATGTTAGCCCATGTTAAAATAACATACAGGCCACAGAAGCTGAAGAATAAGCCCAGCTTTGCTCTCACTGAGATAAGCCCTGCTGAGGCTGGAAGAAGCCAAAACTCCTCATTTACTATTTTCTTCATATATGGCATGGATTTGACACAACTAACTAGATCACAACCCCAGTCAAGCTGCTTTGAAATCAGTGTTGCCAATGTGAATGGGAGAAAGAATGAGCTATAGCCTACCAATGTAGTTAAGAGCAGCTTCTCCACCTTCTTGTTGCCAATCACAACACAGAAACATTGCCACCTGTATGTTTGCATTTTTTTATTTTATACATGTATATGAAATTTCTTCAAAATACAAGATATATAGTTCATAAGTGTATTTTGAAAAAAAATCATTTAAATATATATACCTATACATGCAAAGATGTATGTAACTAAACATAATTGCACATATATACACACACTGCATGCATGAAAATTTACTGAATTTTACACGTTTGTGCATATATATGTATGTTTATGTGTATGTATATATATACACACACACATATACTTTGCTTCTAATTAGCAGTAGGAAAAACAGGGAGTTATAGTCACCTTCATGTATACACAAATTTCAATTTCACCCATAAATCTACATGGTTCTTGCTTTAGGAACTTGGAAATCAACAGCTAGTTTCTCGACAGATAGAAATCAGACATCAAAAGGTAATAAAATAATTGTCCCACCAATCAGTTCCAAAGCTGAATAGGTGGTTAATTTCAAAAGTTTCAGCTATCCCGGATCATCTCTAAACCATTCAGTCAATGAAAATTAATGTACTCAATACAAACTTTATTACATGAGAAATTTTTTAATCCTCTGTAACTGCTGTGCTACAATTATTTGTCACTTACTGTATTGCATGTCCTGGAGACAGATTTTTCACCTGACAAACCTTTTTCTGCACTACACAAAGGTCCCACACCTGGCTCAGTGATGCCCTCCTTCCCCACCTCCAGCTTAGAAAATGGACTTTTCTAGGTCTGAACCAGTTCCCAAAACATTGAAAAGTCAGCACCTTCACATGCTCAGCGAGGTCACACAGAACCAATAATTTCCTCATTCCTTTCCTGTGCCTTTGAAAATCCCTCTGTACTAGGAAATGCAACACACTACACATGGCCATGACAATCACAGCATTACCTTGAGATTATAACTAACAGGTTATTCACATACTAATCTACTTGGTTTAACTATGATGAAAATAATGAAAAAAATTCTTATCTAGCGAAAGGACATAGATTTCCCCCTGGCTCTTTGTGATCACAGATGGAAAAAATACTGTGACAGAAAGAAGTCTTGACACGAGGACACACAGAGAATGTGCTGGAGTATTGCAGTGCTGGACTAAAAAGGCAGGAAACAACTTAAACAGAGCATAAAATATAGCATCACACACAAGAAGTTTAAGCTGACAGAGAGAGACATCAGAAGGATTGCAAAATAAAACAAGAATTTCACTGTAAAAGAAAAGAGCAAAAATGCTGAGCATGAAAACAGATTTGCTTCCTTGTCCAGAGTACATGAACAACTTCCCCAGTGAAATGCCATGAATGCATTTAGACTATATGTTGGTTTTACCCCCTCTACTGCTACAGTGATCATCCAACTAGAAACCTCTGCATTGCTATATCTCTGTAAAACAGCTCTAACTCCATTACTGTAGCTCACTGCCTTGCCAACAGCAACAGAACAAGGCTCTCACGAAGGACTCGCAGAGCAGCTGTGATGCTGATGAAGAACCAGTTTCACCCTGGAAGATTTAGGAATCTATGAACAGCAGTATCGGATAAACACCAGATCTACTCACAGGAGAGACTGAAAAATGAAAGTTGAAGGAAGGCAGAAAAATAGAACTAAGCTTTTCCTTCCCTCTGCTTTCACTCCATCTTCCCACCCCGTATCAACAATCTTTACCACATCAGATGGCCTTCTCCCTTATCCTCCTCTCACTTTTTCATTCCTCCAGGTGCCTACCCACACCTCAGGGAAAGAAAATTCAAGCTGCATCTCTTATGAACACCACAGGGAGAGCCAAAGGAACAACAAAAAAAAAAAGAAAAAAGACAGAGAGACAGGACTGACTGGTGGGGGGAAAGCTTTGCCACAATGTCATCTGAAAGTTGGAAAAATAAACTAAAGGACAAACGTCCACAGGAGAAAGTCAGTTCAGCAGACAGGATTTAAGTTGCAATGATACCAGACCTAAAGTAAATAAGATCCAACATGCAATTTACAAGACGATGCAAAATTGAAGCACAAAATTAAAACAGTGCAGAAGGATGACCAGTATAGTGCAAACAGAAAACAACACTGCAAAAAGCTCTACAAAAGCAGTTCCCACCAGAGCAAGTCCTAAGGTACTCCTAGCTTTGAATTTCCATTTTCAGCACCACTATTTCTCACTGCACTTCCTACTCAAGACACTTTTCTGCTCTTACTTCAAAACTCTGGAGCTAGAAGAAGTTTCTCACAGTAACCTGATCACTGTAAACTAGGTATGTTATTTAATACACATTTCTGAATGCAGAGTAATATAAGTCCTGTCCAAGAGCACTCTACAACTCACAAGATGAGGCTTTGTCCACTCCTTTGCTTAACAATGGTGCATCCTTCAACATGAGATCTAAACAAGCTTGGCCATCTTGTCTGGCAATGTGTCTAGTTGCGCTGTTATAAAATAACTGTGTACTTCTCCAAATACATTTTCATTAACACTACTCAAGCTATGACTTGTTTAGTCCACACTATAGCTAAATAAAACACCTTCACTTACATTTTGAAATAACCTACTCCGTAGATGTAATCAGTGGTGCAGGACAACCGCAACATTACTCCAGCTCCGAGTGAGCTCCCTCCTAAGATGGGGAAGAACGCACAAACACATCCACTCCCTTCCTCCATCAAAACTGTACATTTTCTCTGCTTTCTCTGGCACGGCGGTCCTGCATTTCAAATGCAACTCTGAAATGACTTCAAATGACCTTTTTCGGTTCCTCGGCCAACAACAACGCAGCGCAAGAGGGAGGCAGCAGGCTGATTCTCTCCTAGGGTGACCAGATGTTGTACTACTGACAGAAACGTCATCCTTTTCCAGAAAGCCAGTCTACTTTACATCTGCGTGCCCCAAGCAAGCACTGCTGCTGGGGGTGCAAAAGCCTCAGAGGCATCTCTGAGACACCGTGCTTTTAATAGCCATCAGCCAAGGTGACCAGGTCTGGACACAAGAGCTTGCAGCAGGCCACGATCAGAGAATTTGTTTCAGTTCAATACAGAAAGAGAAGGAAGGGAAAAAACCTGAATTATCAGACACTGGCTTCTGGTTTTTTCCAGTAAGTTTGGGGGCGTTCACACCCAGCGGTTCAGTTCACCCTACGATGGAGTCAGGTCCCGGAGGTCAGATCGAGTCATTTCAGCACAGGACATTCAGCATCTCTATTTCCCCTGGCAGCCACTGCTGGCAGAAATACCGTTACTACGACCAAAGCCGTGCAGCTCACACAGAGGGCGACAGGGGAGGTTGCCCCCACACTTGCTGTTAATCCACCAGGGAGGCAAATGTGCCAGGGCCAGGCCWTTTTGAGCCACGCTGTGGCGAGTGTGGCGGCCACTGTGGGTCTCCCCAGTCCTTCATCCCTGCAGCTGGAGGCAAGACACTGCCATGGGCTGACAGCGACCTCAACCTCCAGAGAGACTGGGCTGGGGCCCTGCAAGGAGGAGGAGGAGGAGGGGGAGAAAAAAGGCCGTTTTGGGGGTGACGGCGCCACATGCATGACAGAGCCTTGGGGCCCCAGCCACCACAGCAAGGCCTGGCCCAGGCCCAGCTACCCTTCAGCGGATGTATGTCATGGCAGCAGTAGCATCTCCCTGGGGGTGTCCCCCAGGTCAGACCGCCACAGAGGCCGAAGCATCCCCGAGGGAGGGTCCRGCCACCCCAGGGCTCGGCCGGGGGTCGCCCCGCTGAGCAGGGGAGGCCAGTGCGCCGGCAGGCCGGCAGGGCGGAGGCGAGGGGTCCGGCCTGGACAAAACACACAGGCGCAGAGAGYCAGACTCTGTTGGAGCATTTTATTTCAAAGCTGTGGGTTGTTGGGTGGTGGGTTTTTCGTTTCCTCTYTCAACATAACTAAACGAGACTCTACAGCACAGAGCCCAGCCATTCTCGATCCGTCAGCGGGGCAGCGCCGCAGGCCCCRGCCATGCCGGGCTGCCCGCCGGCGGCGGCAGTGGCAGCAGGCTCCTCGGGGCGCTGCGCCCGGGCGGCCACACCAGCTGGCCCGYGTCCTGTCTGCGGGGCGGTGTGGACAGCACACCAGAGAGACAGAGAGAGGGAGCTACGGTCCGGCTGACTAGCCGGGAGAAACAGAGCACAGAAGGAGCTGGGCAAGGAAGGAGAGGCGTTTCTCTGAAGGAGAGAAAGAGAGAAGGTGAAGTAGTTACACTCAAAACCGGAGAGGGCGAGAGCCGGTAGCTCAAGGCTGGTTGGGAGGTTTGTTGGTCAGCGGGGCACTGGGGGCAAGGGGGCAGGGAGGGGAAGGTTACCTTCAGCCTCGATGGAGGAGAGGAGGGCGGCTGCACACAGAGCAGCGACAGCCGAGCACAGCGCTGTCTTCATTTCTGCCCTTCTGCCCTTTCAGATCACAACAACATGAATGAATCTGCAGTGATGGGGGAAAGGAGAAAGGAGAAGGAAATGATACGCGTGGATTAGAGGATTGCGTGGGTGTATTCATGAAACATAAAAAAGACRAACCGTAGATTTCACTTTGTTCCCTTATCCCCAGCCCCCACCCACGGGACCAGGTTGAAACCTCTAGACTTGAAAGCCATCCAAGACGATGACAGATCTGCATGACTAACTGGAGAGTCTCGTCTCTCAATAATGYGCCTTTTGTTGCTGAACCCTTTCCAATCACGGTAAGCACATGCGGCTTTAACCTAGTTGGGGTTAATTTGATCAGGGAAGCGCGGTGAAGATCCGAGCCTCCGCACGGGCAGGAGCCAGGAGGGAGCTCCATGACTTCATCGCCGAGGGTGATGATAGCTAATTCAGAGGTCATTCCTGCCTTGGATCAACTAAATGTCTCTTTCAGCTGGGGATTTTACTCGGCTCCTTTTTCATAACTGTTGAAGCACTTAGTTAGCTGTGTTTTAGTGGTCTCARGGCAGTTTGGAAACTGTAATAAAACTTTTTTTGAGGGGTTCTGCCTACGAATGTGCTATTCTTCATTTCTTGAAGGTCTGAAATAGATTACACAGAAGTGTGTGTAACACACATCTGAAACCTGACACGTCTGTCTAGCCATGATGTTTCAACATCTGATAATTCATTTACACGTCCTGAGAGAAAATAGATTTAAAATACACTATAAAAAGCAGGCAGGCAAAAGAGTCTCGCAATCACTGCAGGTTGTCTAGCAAAATAGGTAGGATTAGGCCAAGTTAGTGGTTCCTCATTGCAAGCAGCTAYACCTTCATAACTATATACTCTATGTTACGTCAAATTACTCCCAGTTACTCCAGAAAAACTTCCAAATTATTTCCTTGTCTACCTAAAAGCTAATATGAACAGTCCTCATCGCATATGCATATAAGTGTTTCTTAAGTTTGGGGTTTTCTATCTCGGGAAGTAGGGGAGGGGTAATTTGTTTGAATAAAGTCATAAATGTATCATATATCATAATTAGGCTGGAGGAAAGAGAATTCCAAAAGCAATTAGGCAACAGATTTTATCAGGAAGGTGCCAAGAGCAAAACAAAAGAAAAATACATAAATCATTAGTCCGTAGAAATAGCTGAAGGGGAAAATAATATTCTTCTGCCATCTAGAGAACTAACCAGCAAGGCACATTTAGTGGGTAGACGCTATGGAGATCCAGGAATTTCCCAGTTACTGTCACTGAACCTAACAAGCTTCTGCCGGGCAGCTGTATATACTTGCCTTAGCCAAATGCCTTTACTGCACATAAAAATACCAAGAGCTCAAAGAAAAACTAAGCAATGGTTTCAGTCCAATGCTACCTCCAGCAGGTAAGCAGAAGAGTAATATTGACCATAATGACTCCCTGACACTAGGACAAGAAAGACCAAGGTTAGCATTAAATTGTCCTGAAAGCTCCAAAATTGTATCACTGCTCTGCGTGGGAAACGGCTGTCCCTGAGCACATCTACCGTATTCTGCAGCGAGTTTAAGGATCGCCTAAATTCAACGTAAATGGACTTTCGTCCTCGAAATCTTGCGTGGGCTTGGAGTGCCATCTTTTGATCCTTTTGAAGAGCAACAGAAATTAATCATCTCACAAAGGCATCTAGGAGTTCACTACTGCTGCAGGTCTACCATTCCCGACATACATTTTTCTTTCATGAAATAAAACGTCTCAGCCAAAGCATTCATTTGCCCACCTAGAAACACTTTGTTTCTTTCTCGCAAACTTAGGTGTGTGAAAGAAAGCCTGGAGGTGGCAGAGGAAAGGTCCTCTCGCTGGCTCAGCAGGCGCACAAGCAGACTTTGTCTCAGGACTAAAGGTTTTCTCACTGATCTTTAGAGACCACTTTAAAAAAAAACGGGCTTTCACCAGCACCAGTCCAATCTCACGCTAATTCAACCTACAAAAGCTTAGCCAAAGCATTTCCAAACCGCGCAGTGCACAACATCCACCATTATCAAGATGAAAAAATAACCTAAACGAGAAAAACACAGGACAAAAACCCACTACCTATCAAAGGCATCAAAAATTGGCAACAGGAGAAAGCATCACCGGCAGCTGCACACACACGGGAGGGAAGCGAGAGCTCCTGCCAAAGCCGCAGCGGTAGCGTGCCTGCAGGGGCGCTGACACCGGGCTCCGCCTGGAGCCTCCGGCCGGAGGGAGCCACTGCGGCCGGGACACCGCCACCGCCGCCTACCCCTGCATTCCTGCCCGGGCACACGTCCGCCGGCAGCGCCCGGGGCCGGCAGCCCGCCGGGCTCCTCCGTGCCTTCCCCGGGGCCTGACAGCCAGCAGCCCCTCGGGGCGCCCTGCTCTGCGCTGCTCCTCCACCCTCTCAGCCTCACGCCTGCAAGCCGGCTCTGACATGCCCAACGCGCACACACACGCTCTTTCCCCCTTCCTGCGTCAGCCTTCAGCCCGGCGCTGCTAATCTCAGCCTAAAGTGCATCAGAAGGGGCTCCGTGCCTGGTGCGTTCGGGCAGGCAACGGGGTTCAGCCGAGGGGAGGGCAGGGGATCCCCGCTCCTGCGCGGGCACAGACCTTCAGGGGCGGCTGCAGGGTGCTGGGGTCGGTGACGGGGCAGCTCCTCCAGCGGTGACTCCGGCGGTGCCTGCAGCAGCAGCCGCAGCCGTCGGACCTGGATAAAGGGAGGAGGAGAAAGGATGAAGCTCCGGAGGCACCTTGTGGAGGGAGCAGCAAGTAGCAGCGGCGGCAAAGGAGGAGCAGAAGCAGCGGCAATAGTTGAGCGCAGAGGAGGCGCCTCGATTACTGGTAGCTCCCGATGCGAGGGGTCCGTCTGGGAAGACTTGCCTTCTCCAAGTGGGAAGAGCCTCTTCTCAATCTGCTACTTAATAGAGGGCTGTTCCCAACTCTCAGTTTACCCTCGTAAGCGGTTACGAAACTGCAGGGAAGGTGGACTGCTGCCACCGGGTGATATATGCGCTGCTCTGCTCCAGCAAGGAAGGGGATCCACTTCTGGAAACTGGCGCATACCTCCGCGCATTCCTGCGGCATGAGGCGGGCGGCCGCCGCGGCAGTGCGCCCGAGGGCAGGGGCCCGACCCGCCGCCCCCTCCCTCCCCTCGGCTTCCCAAACGGGGGGAACACGGCAGGGCAGTGGAAAAACTGAGTCCCTGGTCACGGCTTCGAGGGACGGCGCAGAGGGTGTCCTCCCCGCGGGGGTTTCACGCAGTCTCCGTCCCCCTCCTCCCGCTGAGGGCCCGTTCGCCCCCCCGGGGCCGGGGCTGGTCCCCGGGACAGCCTTGCAGAGAAGCACGGGCAGCCCCGGTGCTGCGGCTGGGAGCTTCGGGAGCAAAGAGGACATAGTATTTTTAGCACAATTCAGGTGTGTCTGGCCTCCTCCCTATGTCCTACACGTATTAAACCACCTCCCTCGCCACATAGGTGCTTTGCTTCGAGCACAAGGCGCTGCCGGTGCCGGCCACCGCCTGCAGCGGGGCTCCGCGGGCAGAGGGGACGAGGCGCACGACCCCCCCCCCGCCGCCTCAGACCCTGCGGGCAAACCCGCGTCCGTGGCCTCTGCCTGAAACGAGGTGCCTTCAAAAGAAATTGCACCTTCCAAAATCGGGCGAGAGGCTCCATGAGGCTCTCTCGTCGCTCGTCACCGGGAGCCTCCCCGTGGAACCCGGCGTGTCCCAGCGTGCCCTGGGGTCAGAGGGTCCCAGCGGGACACACGGCCCCTTGCCTGGCCGGGGGAAGCAGGTACTCCCCGGCCGGGGCCAGGCGGGGCTTCCCGGGGCTGCTGCCGGCTCCGCGCCGCAGCGAGGTCTGCTCCCGCACCCGTGGGGAACGGCAGCCCCCGTAGCGCTCTCGGAAGAGGCTCCTCCGGGCTAAAATACGGGATGTCACCGTCCCCGCGAGGCGGRTCCGCAAACTCGGGAGGCGGAAAGGGAACAGAGACCGGCGAGGAGCGGGGACGCACTGCCGGAGGGGAGACAAAAGCTGCGGGTGCCTGSCAGCCGCGGCCCCGCTCGCCTCCGTCCCTCAGCGCCGCCCGCGCCGCGCCGCAGCGGGGCCATTCGCGGTGCGCGGGCGCCCCCCGGCGGCGGCGGCSTGCAAGGGCGGCGCGAAGGGAAGCGGGGCAGGGCGGGGGCGGCCGTCCCGCCGCGGAGGCTGCCGCGGGGCACCCGTGAGGCAGGGGCTTGCAACGCGGAGGGACAAGAACGAAAACAAACGGCTGGGAAGGCTGGGGAGAGGGAGAGACAGGGGCAACCCCGCAGCGCGGAGTTTAGGACCCCCTGTTTGGGGAGGTCTGAAACATTTTTGGGGCATGTTGGCCCCATGTCAGCTTTTTGCGCTGACGTGAATTTCGGAGCAATCAGGACGAGCTCCAGCCAGGGTGGAAGTGCCTGATAGCGGAGGTTAATAGTTTAGGGGGGCACGGCTCCTGGGCACTTCCCGCAGGACTGGGAGAGCAAGGCTATGTCGACGGGAGGACTTGTCTCTCCTGAGCTGAATCGGGTTGTCTTCATTTCTGTAACAGTCCAGTTATCTGCATGAGGACCCAAACGCTGAAAAGAAAGTGATAACCGGAAGATGTGCGCTGACRTTTCCAGACACTTTGGAAGCGAGTCAGCTACTCTTAGGGACACGCCACAGCTTCAGCTGTCTGGTATTGATAAAATGCACTTTCCAAAAGCAACACCTACTCTGCTGATAAACTTTCAAATACTCTTGACCTATTAACCCCCTTGCTGAGATGTTAAGTTGGATTTTCTCTTTTGGCATTTTGTTATGAGAAATTTAATTTATTCCTATCCAGATCTGATATATAAAAGCAATATTTCTAAGAAATAATACCTTTTTAAAAAAATAATTTAATTTCCTGAGTGAACACACTGAGAACACCAGTATAAATGTGGTGTGAACAATAGTTTCAGAAAAATGGATATCAGGAATTACAATGAAATAACCTTCCATAGGAAGTGAATTAGTGCAAATGAGGCATTTTTATCACTTGTGCACTGAGACAGTATTTTTTACAATGAMCTGTGGATTTTTTCATCATAGGATAACCAAGATTTTATGTTAATAGTTAAAATCAATTAATGCAAATAATGAGGGTGAAAGAAAATATGTATTGTTCTGTTTAAAAGTTAAATCACTCAGAACAATTCTTTGAAAATATTTAAATAGTTTGCTACTAAATCTACAACTGGATTTACATGAGTGGAGACTTTGAAACCAAYGGGTCATTTAGGGGTGCAAGAATCTCATAGACTTTCCCTCATAGACCTAGGTGCTGCTGAGGGGACTATCTCCCTTTCCTCTCAGCTGACCAGCTGTGCTTAATTTCTTGGCGTGAAATAAGACTCAGAGCTGGCAAGAGCAAATAATTCATTGACTCCAAGGGCAGCAGGATTGCATTCTTATCTTTAACTCTTTGTTCTAACCATTCTAACCATGTTCCTCCTAAGATCTTTTACATGTAAAATACACCAATGAATTGCATTTAGAGTGTGTGCTTCCATACACCACAGTAATTAAACGGATTGTTTTTAATCAGCTCTGTTGCTATGTACATTCATAGTCTGTGTACACAGTATGTGATGCAGAAGGCATTTCTGAAATGCATAAACATTTACTAACACTCTCCTGTCTGCTTGTTTCTTAGACAAGTGTTAAACACATTAAGACCTTGCACTCCAGCTCTGCAATTTTCTTTGCTATCTAAGCTGAATAAATTGAATTGGTGACAAATTTAAATACAAGAATCAATAYTTGAATTCGTATTCATGCTTTTAATAATATTGCCCATTTCTGGTGTAGTTATGTGATAGTAATATTGCAGGTAACCAGGAATTTCTTAGAAATTTTGAACTGGTTTTGGGTCTAGAGTAATTCAAGATATTTTGTGCTTCTGGCACCTTTTTTTTGTTTCCTCAGGCTGCATTGCCAGGGCAGAATAAAACAAGATGTTCTGCATTTCAGCACTGTAAACCTTGAATATCATTTGCCATGTGGATATCACACTAGGTTTGGCCTCTGTGGCTTCCTGACACTTGCATCTGCTCTACATACGAATGTGGTAAATGCCTTATTCATATGTGTATATATATATATGTGCATATGCTTTACACAGAGGAAGAATCAAAAAAAGTGTCAGCCTTTGAACGTTAAACAATGGATAGATTCAGCATTAAATGTTKTTATACAGGCAAAACTGCGCTGCTATCAGTGACTTACCTACATCTACCTAGGAACTACTTTGCTGGTTGGTCTATCACTGCATCTATCACTACAGTGTATCTAAATTAGACATTGTCTTAGTACAGTTATTTAGGAGGCCCATTCATTCCTTACAGCACAAAGGATGACCTTTCCAGTATATTTTTTATTCCCTATTAACCAAACATAAAGCTAACATTGCACAGTATTATATCTGCAGCCATAAAATGCGGAAGGACAAAATACAGCAAACCGCTTCCTTCAGGACTTGTCTTCTCTGTGAGATTTCCAGTCAATGGCATGAGAAGAACTCAGTCTGGTGTTTATTTATTTGRATAATTTCATTTCAGAGCTGGTATTCAGAGAGCAATACTAGTTTGACCTCTCATAATGAGGAATGGCTTCTTATATTAGCAGTGTTCAGAGAGGACTGGTTCTATCTGAAATCTACTCATTTAGTGGAACAACTATGGARGCAGTGTCCCTGGAGAGTGTTACAGCCATGAAACAATTATCTAGCTCACCAGGTATGTTCTCCTTAGCAACTATTTATTTCTTTAATTTCTCTAACTGATTTTTCCCATCATGTAATGCCCTGAAAGTAAGAAATGATTGTGGCTCCAAGTAAGTAGAACTGGAGAAGTAAATAAATCATTCAAAAGCAGAGGTACAAATAGGAAGGAACTGGGCTTTTAATGCAATTTGGGAGTCTTACAAAAGCCAGTTAATTTGTAGGCAGTAATTTTTAAAAATATCAGATCTTTAATACTAAAATTCAAAATTCAAAAAAATTTGATACAACGATCAACGGTCCTTTTCATATATTTACACAAACGTGCTTTATATTAACACATTCCTAAATTAAAAGTTGCTTTGTTTCAAAGAAGCTGGTTGATCATTTCACAACAGAATCCCAATCTATTCAGCAAGCATTCCCCAATGAAACCAGTACACATCTTGCTTGATTAAAGAGGGCAAGAAAAGAAATTAACTGAGGACAGTGACCCTGCATATTTGTCAGGTATCACGATATGTCTTAACACGACCATTCCTGTCACGGCAATGGACTAGCCACAAAGACTTGCAGATGCAGGTCTAAGCATTCCTTTTTTCCACATGGCTGAGGGGTCCCCAGTGAAAGAACAATGATCCACTGAGGAAACACATCATTTTAAAAAAATCAAAAYACTTTTAAAAATCACTAGCCACTAGCTGCTACTTGCAGAGCATTATAATACAGTGTTCACTGAGTACCTAACTGGATTCAACATATGATGAAAGGTTAATAGCCATGGGTTCCCCTACATTTGGTAACCCTTCAACTATTTCAGTGTAATTAATGCCTACAAAGAAGCACACACTATTAATCTGCAACAAAGTCTGAAATGGTACRGTGCCAAGCTCTGAATAGGAACATTTTGCTAGTTCTTCTTASTACTTCTATATCAAAAAATATCAATATCTATTGTGACAGCAGAGTCTGTGTAGGTGGTAGGTAGGCTTATGAAGAAGATAAGCTTGTGCCTGAATGGACAAGGTATTCAAAGGTATTGAAAGTTCAAGTTGTGTTAGCTAATGAGTGACCTGATCCCATTGTTGCAGACAGTGGAATAATTACTGATAGTGGGGGAATTTTAAGACAGAATACCTTGTCATCAGGCCAACTGCTGATGCTGTCCTTCTGTCCCCCACAGGCACAAAAGGCATTGAGTACGGAGGGATGCTGTGGGTCCCCTGACTGAGGAGCAGGTCAGAGGGAAGCTGTCAAGGGGGAATACTCAGCTGCTGCTGCGCTCTCTCCCGATACGCATTTTTCCAAGAAGGTTTAGAGGACGTACAGGTCAGCCCCAAACTTCATGTCACTTCATTCAAAAGCTTAAACACTCTAACAAGCGAATCTGATACGAATGCRCAGAACCATAATAAATAAGGCTGGAAAACATCCTGAGAGGCCATTTAGTTCATGCCCCGTCATTTAAAGTATGCCAGGGCTTCAGAGATAAATCCTCCATACCATATTTAGTACTAACAGCATACTTTGGGGAGCTGTTTCCTAGTGGCTGACAATAGATAATAATTTGTTTTAGGTGAGTCGCATGTTGTCCATAGTTGGACTATGAGCACAGCAGTCAGAAATAAGCTGGATCAACAGAGTAAAATTCTACTCTGAAGTGAAAGGAAAAATTATTTACCAAAAAAAAAAAACCTACACCAGAGAAGCCTGTATCTTTGGGTGATTCCACAAAAATAGTCTCAGTTTAGTATGAAAAATTAATTGTTTGCTTAACTGGCACCTCTGCAAACTCTCAGCCTGAGAGCAAAGAACCAGGACTGGGAGATTCCTTCCTGCATGTGACTGCCAGAGGTACAGACCCCACCAGTCTTGCTAAAAACCCTTTTGCTGTTACAGTATGTCTGCACTTGACAGTCATGTAATTTTTTGACCATTTCTAAACTTTAGGGGAGATGGATTCCATGGTCATCATCATCCCTGCTCCCCCCTCCCCCCACCTTCTCAATCTCAGTGCCTTGATATCCAGACTGGCAGGTTGTGGCATTCACCACAGCTCTTTCCTCTCCGAAAGAAAGAGCACAAGAGGCAAAACTTGGGCCAGGATGYGGCCAGGGAATACACCAGGCCCAAGAAGCTGGATAGCCCAGGTTATATATACTTCCATGAGACCTATGGGGCTCTCATCTGMATGTCACCTATCACAGGTGTTGATAAACACATGGAAATTTTGAAGTTTTGTGGAAAAAAGAGTCAGGCAAGAGCTTAGCTTGCAGGCATTAAAAGCACTGCYTAGGTATCACCTGTTAGGACATTTATGAACTCCACATGAGCTAACTTTAAAAAAKAAATTTGTTTCTTTTGCACAAGTCATAATTGGCTAGTGACTAAAGGGGCAAATACACGGAGCAAAACAACACAGATTTAAATCGGCATTAAATGCAGCCTTGTGGCTGCTGCTTCCCAATATGTTGAATGCTGACAGTTCCAAATACCAGAACATAAGATTTATTTGGATTATAAATAGATGTTGCCCTCTGCTTCAGTATCAGAAGCACTCTGTTGTGTAAACAGAAAACTTGTTTTTTGTTTCCACTTTTAAAGGTTACTTGAAAGCTCCTACCCACTCTTTGCTGACAGCCTTTTTCACCTGTTGGAGTTCAGTGTCTCTCTCSTGTATCAACATCTCTGCAGCCTGCAGAGAGGCTTCACAGGAAGCTGTTAAAATGTCTCCTCTCATATGCCCTTTGCTCCACTTTCTTGGATGCTTTCCAGCTGGCCTCACCACTCTCTTAGTTTTTAGCCACSCCAGTTTATTGAACATGTCTTGGTTTTGGCATTGTCCTGATTTCTGTTATAACATATTCTTCTCTGGAGAAATGTGTATGCTACTAGCTCCAGTGCCTCTTATTTGGTGTTTGTTTTTTTTTTTTAAAAAAAAAAAGGAAATCATCTGCTTAGGATTTTTAAACGAATAGTTTTTTAAGCACAAATTACACTCTGAAACACCACACAGGTTCTTTCCATCCTTTGCTATTACATTTTCTAGAGAGTAAATGTTCAGCTGGTAAATCTGACCTGTTCCTCCTTTACCCTCTGGCCAGTACTCTTTGAAATGTATTTAGGTGATGTGCTGCTTAAGGCACATGACAACATGGGGCTTTACTACATCATGATCTTCTTCCCCAGTTAAGAACAGCAGCAGCTGCAAGATGAGGTCCCTTTCTTTAATGCTAGGAGTAGCTGTTGGGACCTTATTTTCTAATAAAAACTACAGAATCTGCTTCTCTAACCTCCAGAGATGCGGAGAAGGCAGACAGGGGTTGTGCTCCTTGACACGTGCCCCACCATCGCAGTTTTGCTGCTTGAGAACATCGGCTGCACCCATTGCTCTGTCGTGCATGGTCACCTCAGGTGGCATTTGACTCTGGGTTAAGAYGCATTTAGGTGCCTGCATGTGAGCCCAGCATCTAAACTTCTGCAATGGCTGATGAAGATCTAGTTAACAAACTCAGCRGTGCCTGAGCAGTTTGGCCACCCACCGTCCACGGGGCTTGGCTCAGTTGCTTTCACGTTGGGCTCTAGAGCCATTTGAGTGCCCGGCAGCATCTGAGACCYCTTGTGGAGCTGGTAGCTACAGCCCAGGACCCATATATGCTGGTACATCTCAAACTGTACTAGACCACTTAGGAGGCAGAGGCGGGCCCCCAGTGCTGTTTTGGGTGCCACAGGCATCCTGCTAGGCCCCCAGCTGCTATAACGCAAGTGTGCGAGTCTCCTGCGTGTCCTCTGTTGCATTTGCCAGCCCCAAGCCAAATATAGCCTGAGATGGTGCTAGACACCCAAGTTTAGCCAAATGGATTGAGCACTTTTACTTTTCATCTCTGGTATTTTTGCCAGCCAAGTCTTCTGCCGGTGCCAAGCTTTGTAGTCTGCTCGTGTAAATACCTATTTACTGGGCACCAGAATGAGACCAGCAAATGTGCCTGATGTTCATCAAAAGATGTTTAGATGGTAGTGATTTCCAGTCTCTACCCATCTGCTTTTGGATCTCAGACCCAAACAGAGAGGTAAAGATTGTGACAGAGGTTCCTGCCTAACTCTGTAAAATACATCATATGCAGCTTTTACTGCCTAGCCATACAGWTGATGTCTCTCCTGCACCACTCCCAAGTTTTGTGACTTCCTTTCAGAAGCTGCATTTACACCCCATAAATAATTAAGCTGGGGTAACCAAAAGTTGTGATTCCTCTCTTCCCAGAAATCTGGCCATACATTTGAGTACTATTTCCAGAAATAATAAAATCCTTTCCTGTTGTTGTTGTTGTAAGATATTTTTCTATTTTATGATTTTTATAGAAGAGAATTTCTTGGTATTGCTCTTCTAAAAAATCAGGCTATTTATGTAAATGTTTGAATATGGATTTAGGAGTCTAAGTTTAGGCACTTATTTCTCAAAATCTCAGCCAAAGGGAGAAGATGTACTAGCCGCCTGGCGCACTGTGCTCCAGCGCTGTGGCACAGTGGTCCCAGTGCAATGCTCCGCACATCATAGCACATATTAGCACACCACACTATATTTAGCAAAATGTGCCCTACTGCTCCTGAGAGATGACTGAATAAACCTTGATAACAAAGTTGGCCTGGCTCCTTTGGGACTTGTAACTTCCCACTGAGCAATAGAGATCATTAAAATGTTTTAATTATATAATTCCCTTTTGCATAGTGTTATGATAGATAAGATTGCACATGTGTGTCAGCCTTTCCATTATAAAYTCCAGGTCCCAGGGCATTAGTCATCCAGAGTAAGTGCTCATGTTGAGATGAAACAATGTGGAACCATTCTGATATTAAATAAACATATATAACTCAATTAGTTAAAGAACACATTTGTAGCTTAAAGGTCCTGATGGAATCACAAGCTCSTCCTGCACCTCCTTGCAGGAACGGAAGCTGCTCACAGTTACTGGGAACAAACTGTCTCAACAGGTGAGACAAGCTCTAGCAGCACCGAATCTCTCTCTCTCCCTTTTATTCCAAAAAGCATCTCTGAATATCTATGTATAATGTTATGGTCACATCGATGAGAATGATACCAGGGGATTTGCGTAGAAACTTTTACAGGAATCTTAATTTGGGAGTAAGAACATTTTGGGCAGATCACATACTTCAGCTCCTGCACAGCCCAGTTTTCTTGGTTAAAAGCGAAAACTTCTGTGGGAATGAAAGGCRGCCATCTACAAGTATTTAAATTTTTTGCTGCTGTTTGAGATATTTTTAAAACTGGACAAACAAACATCATATGCCTCCTTTGGCCCTGAGAAGTCCYCTACAAAATTTTTAACCCAAAGAAATTAAGAGACAGTTCAAGTTGTTTCTGGATCCTTGTGGCAGCTGAAACACTTTTGGGTTAGCACATATAAAGTATTTATCTCAATTGAACACCTCACTGTTCTTTTCAAGGCAAACATTCTGCTGCTGCTCCTGGTGAAATCACAGGGAACTGCATCTCTAGGTGAACTTCACAGACAGCCTCAAGARGAGAGTTATTCCTCGATACACCTCTAATGGTAAGGATACCACTTTATTAGACTGACATATTACAAGACACTCTATCCCACTCTTATTTTACACCTCCCTTAGCAGTCAAATGCGTGTTGCTCACAGGGGAAAGAGAGCACCTATACTGCAATATGCTTTTAAAGCAATACCATGAGCTTGTTCGTTTCATACTTCATTTGTAACAATTCTATTTAGGAAGCCTTAATTTAGGTAACTCTAAACCTCCAAGCCTCCTGTGGTCTTTTCTGTTGTAGCTCCTTCCATGTTCTGATATATGTAAAGCTTAAATATTGCCAGATCTTACCTGATCATCCCTTTCCAATTTATTTCCATGCCCACCAGACAGCATTTTGCCTTTTCTGCAGCCAGCAAAGACCCAACAAGACAAGGGACAGACAGTTTCACCAATGAAAATACCAAAGCTGGTAACATAACAACAAAACAATAAACCAATAAAATACTGGGGAGGGAGAGGAAAGATAATTACATGCACYACTTAAACCAGACAGAGGAGAGGAAAGATCCTCAAGTTTCAGAAAGTTCAGATTGGTGGATTGGGAACTCAAAGAAAGAAACACATTAGCAAAGGAGAAATTCATTCCTCTTTGGCAGTTTTCTCTAGGACATAGCAGGCTATATGCAACGGGAGTGAGTATTTTGTCAGCTGAGTGAACTGTATATAGATACTGGTGTTCCCCAAGGAGCTAAAACCAGGACTGCCTGACTGGGGACTCAGTGGGATAACACCCTTCTCTCAAGTACCTCCCCAGACCCTGCAAGTGAATTTGGCTTGTCACAACACATGTAAACAGGAATCCCGGCCAATTACCTTTTTTTGTGAGGATGTATCTTTTTGAGAGATACAGGTACAAGTGTGCTTTAGCTTTACATGTRTTTTGGGGAAGCCTGTAATCAGCTAGTCTAATAAAAAACTTATGAATAATAAGAGCAACTCTTGAGAAATATTGAGACAAGACCAAAACATATATCACAGTTCGTATGCTCTGCCCACCGAGTTTGAAGACTTGAATACTCAYATTCAGAAAAAGTACAGTACAGCCAAGAGATTCTCCTCAGATTGTGTTTCTGGACAAGCCATTATTTTTACAGCAGAATTGTCTGAGTACTGAAAAAATAAGTGGAAAGGCTCAGGCAAGTTAGACTGGAGAAGGTGGTATTAGTATTRTTAAAACGAACTTTTAAAAAAAAAWAATCGTACAAGCATGCACATGAAAAGATACATTGGTTCTGACTTGCTCATCGCCTAAATACCTTATTTAGGGTCAAGTCAGGTTGAACGGATTGATTTTGTCTTTGAAAGTCTGATTCACTCTAGCAACTATGAAGGTCAGCCTCCACCTCTTTGGTATGTAACAGAATGGGAAAGAATGGGAGAGTAAGGAAGGACAGCTTAATACAAAAGACAAAAAAAAAATTCATCATGCTTTTTCATAGTTCAGAGCAGTGATAGCCAAGGTGAGCAACATTAGAAAAGTGGTATTTTTTCTCTGGGATCTGGAAAAAGAAAAAAAGTACAGATCAGACCATACACTTAGATCTCTGGTGTATGATCTCTGGTGTATGATCTTTCTACTTCTGAGAGTTTCTGAACTTTTTTCATGGGGTATTKTAGGAAGCCAGTGCTGTGATATTGTGTATTATTAGTCCTCAAACTTTTACTGGGGAAATGTTTGTGTGTGTCAGGCTAATTGGATCTATACATGTATTCAGCAGCCAAGAAAATGTAGCCCAGGGCACAGTTCTAAGAGTAGGTAGTCCTGAGCTTTCTTCCAATGGAGAAAGTAAAACATGGTCTGTACGTCTGGAGTCTCAGAAAGGATTGTGTAACCTAGAACTGCAATACTGAGAATTTAATTTTAGTCTGTTTCACCTGTCTGATTATTGTTTGAATAGTCATTTCTCTTACGGTACCATGAACAATTCTTTTTCATTCTGCCAAAGCTGGCACACTACTAAGCTTTCTTTGTTAACCTTAAAACCATGTAATTTAAAAGCTTAAATAATGAAAAATAGGGTGGCAAGGGAAGTGGAAGAGATGGAGTACTCATTGCCTATCTAGCAGAAAATGTCCCCCATATTKTTGGGGTGACATTTAGAACAATCCAGCTCAGTGGAACCCAGGACAGCGTTCCCATATCCTCAGCTCCAGGAGGCTTTCYCATCCTTTAAAGCAAAATATAAAAAATTCTTAGCTACCATTTCTAATAACAGTAACTGAAAAATAAATTTTACATGAACCTGAAATAGAAAATTTCACATGAAATCTCTTTTGGAGAAAGATACCACGTGTGTTGCCTAAACACAAATTAAAAATAGGACAGCAACAAGGTAGCAATATTGTACATCAATATAATACCTAACTCCAGAAAATGTTGATTTAAGGATGGTAGTGAAGCACTACAGTAATAGAATCAGACAAGAAAAGCACACAATTTGAGTGTGTTAACTGTTAGCAGTCCATGACTTCATATTACCAACCATTTTATTTTTTAAAATTTATCATTTTTTCACAATAGCAAGGAGTAATAGAGGTTGCTTATTTTATTTTCTTCTACTCATAAAATACCCATAGGGAGACTGAAGGTAAGATCTTCAGATACTTCCAAACACTTTCTGTTAATTTTAGCCCTAGAGAAGATGCATAGCTCTCTTCTTGCATTTTCCTAGAGAAAGACAGTATAAGCAGTATAGGTACCTGATTTACACCTTCGGCAGCTTGTGAYGTGGACATGCCTGCAACAAATTACACATATAGACTGAACAGCAGATGGGAATTTCCCTGTTAGCTTTGCAATGTGGTCCCAGAAAATGGTGCTGAGCAGCTGACCGTGGGTCTTGTTTGGTTTATCCTCCYACTGCTCCTGCAGCAGAAAAAAATCCAGACAGGCTGGCAGAGCCCCGGGTTGCGTACGCCACCCCGTGAGCGCTCGGCAGCAGCACAGCGCGGCCCTGGCAATGCCAACCGCCCTCCCGCCTGCCTCCAACTGCAGACTCCAGGGACACGTCCTGGGGTTACTAGACCCACCTCTGCCAGAACAACTTTTTGTCATTTGTTATTCATTTAAATAACATTTCAAGGCTCTGCCTGTAAATACTGATCACTTTGTAGTACGAAGATCTTTTTCCTAGCTTGCATTTACCCCACATGCCCTCCCACCAGGGCTGCTGCCTGCTGCACAGCTCACAAGCTGCCGCCGTTCCTGAGACAGCGGCCTCTGAGATGCGGACGATCGCGAGAACAAGAACGGCTGCACATTCTGCTTCAGTTGCACACAGAAACACACATTTACCGCCTAGCTCATCACAGGATTTTTGTAATTTAGACTATTTAGACGATTGTCCTTCTTTCAATATTCTTCATAATTCCTGCGGGTAGGAAAGGATGTGAGCTTTTTAAAGATTTTGATCTTTCTTTATGCTGCCTTCCAGCTGCCCACCACTTGGTCCACATCTTGGTAATAACCCTAGGCACATGGTAGCAGCAGAAGCCTTACCAGTGTCGCAGAGAGAGCGATTCCTTCACATGCTGTGAAGTATAGCCCACTGTGCTGCAAGGTTTCTCTTCCTTGTTAGGCATCAATGTTCATCCCAAGATAAGCTGTACCCCATTTCCCAAACCTTCTTCTGAGACATCCATCCAGGCAGTTCTTAATCTTTTAGTCATGCAGTTGGCCAAACCCACCTATGCAGAGAGACTAGCATCGAGGGGTATCCCCCCTCGATAGACACAGTAGATTTTTGGTTCTACTAGAGAATTCTGAGTACACTGGCCCTTCTCTTCCAGTTTGCCTCAAGTTTAACAAGCATACTCTGGTTCTCCAGGATAACAATGAAAAATTCTAAACAARCTTAATCCACAAGAGGCTTAAAATAGTACTGTAGTGGGAAGCTAGATTTTTGCRCTCATTTTCACATTTTGGAAAACCCACTGTTTCCTTGAGAAGAGAAACAAAAGGATTCTTTTGATGGAATTTTTTTTTTTAGAAGCTCTATTTGTTACAGAGTCAACACCAGACTTTCAGCATAATAACCCACAAGTAGCAACTTGACAGGAAGGCTACAAAGGCACAAATTGTGTTAGGAACATAAAACCTAACTAGGGATGCACAGCTACCACTTGTTCCCAGAGATGTTTTTCCCCAGTAATTGCGATAGTCAAGCTAGTAAAAGCCATCAGGGTAGCTTACAAGTGAGTCTCATACTCACTAACTTAAAGATGCTTCCTAGAAGCAGTTTTCATAGAGCAGGCATTTTCACTGACAGCACTAGCTACTTCGGATATAAGGCTTGTTCCTGAATACATGATAGCAGCTAATAGTTATTATTGGGTATCCCTGCCCAATTCTAAGCCACAATAAATTTTTTCTCCCCCCCAAGACAACAATGGATCTCCTGTTGCATTTGTGGTTGTCAGTATCATAGCAAGCTGATAAACACCACCTCAGCCACTGAAAGAGGAGGACTTCAGAAAGGATCATGATCAAACCATTAGCTTTATCAGCCATTTGTTGTGTCTCTACATATGCAGAGAGCTGTCATGCAGTTCTGGTGGTAAAACAGAGCAGGTGAGCACTCCTCAACCATGTTATTGCTAAGGCACATAACCTAGCTCAAGGCACATAGTTCAAATTGCTGCCAGGAAGTTTGGAGTGACCCAGTAGAAATGACATTGGAGCAGAGCTGACAGCTCTCCCAGAAACGAATAGTGTCGACTGAGATTTAGAAACAGCAGCTACTGACACCTTGACATAAAGGAGTAGCAGCAACCTAAAACTCAGCCATGCCTATGCCTACAGCTTTTGCGTCGCTTTCTGTGAGAAGTCTTAACATGAGACACTGAAAGATACCCGCTTTCCCCTTTAAGTTTGTGAAATTCATGGTCTTCTAGGTGGAAGTAGTCAAGTGCAATTGAGGCTTCCTTTAGAGCTGCGTTGCAGGAATGCTAACAACCATCCTTTAAAAACATGTATTCCTGTATCCCAGAAAAAGAAACACTCTTCAGAGAAAGGACAGGGAAACCCTGGAGCAGGTTGCACAGAGGCTGTAGAATCTCCATCCTTGGAGACGCTCTCCGTGCGACTGGTCAAGGCCCCGGGCAACCCAATGTAGCTCTGAAGTGGCACTGCCGTAAGCAGAAGATTGGACCAATTGACCTTCAGAGGTCCCTCCCAAACCAAATCATGCTACAATTGTTAGAAACCTAATCCACTTAACCTGGTGTGTACTTATGAGCTAGATCTGCTCCTACCCTACAGACACAGGGCAGTCCTACTCTCAAACCACAGAAGAGTACAACTCGTAGAGACAGCAGGCAGTCTCTCTAAGCATTTAGCCTATCCTCGAAGTTACAGAGCATGCTGGAGAAATTATTCCAAAAGAGCATTAAAAACAGACAAAAATTAATAACAAGAATTTGAAGCTTTTCTAAGCACTGCCTTCAGTATCTTCAGTATTTCTGGCTTAATAGGGTCCAGTTCAGCTAGGTCAAATTAGCAGTCAACTGCCAGAGTATCTGTCTAATTAACAGTCACTGTAAACCTTTTCAATCAGTAGAGAAATTCTAGCTCTGCACTAGTACAGGTAGTATTAACACTTATTGTGCCCCCTCCTCCACTTTACTATTTGCTCTAGAACAYCCTCAAATTCTCTAATAAACTTTTTTTTTTTCTTATTTTATGCTAAAGAACTGATTGCTTTATTTACCCTAATGACTGAGAACAAGCTGGCTTTAGCCACCTGAAACATGAGACAATGTTGGAAGATTACCAAGTCTTAATCATGATTAACATACATACGTTGATTTCATGGGCAGCAAGATAAATACACAATCACTCGCTAATCATATTTGCATGCTTAAAAATCTTCATTCTTTTCAGGAAGTATGATGTTCCATTAAGCTGTAGCAGAGAAAAGCCACTGAAAAAAAAACCACCAACCATCTGTTAGGTGAAGGTGCCGAGTTCAACTGAGACTACTTCTAAGCTCCTGAAGCTGCAAAAGACAGTGTTATCGCCTCTGCATAATAAAACCTGTCACCTTTGGATCGTGATCAGGAATCAGACTCCTCTATTTCTAGATGTATTACACCCAACTTCCAGCAGTTGACAGCAAAGATACAGCATAATCATCAAGTCCTCAACATTCATTTCCACACAGGTTTAATCTAATCCTAATCATTTATTATAAGATTAGTTTGCTCCACTAAATCGAGAAGAAGAAATTTCTATAATGAAGACAAGATACCACCTTCGCATAGGGACTCAGGGCACTTAACTCACCTTCGAAGTACTAACATAAACCACACACAAAGAAAAGAGGCTCACAATTCAAAGATCTGCATATTGATCAACTCAATGGACATTTACTGCAAGTAAAAAGCACTCTAATGTAGAACACATGATACAGTCCAGACCACCACAACACAACATAAAAAAAGCTTTACTGCTTGCAGTTAACATGTTACAATTAAATTATGATTCCAAGCATTAAGCCAGCTGCTTATAAGAAGTATAAGCTGCCATCATAGTCACACAGAATTGGATGAAGAGATGTTAGTCACTTGAGGCATCTTGAACTGGAATCATTTCTGCTTCTTGGGCATTGAAGCGACAAGTAGCTCRTAAACAACATAGGCTGTTCCTGAATTAAGAGACAGAAACGATATTTTCAGAATGGTAAACAGAATTCCTTTCAAGTCAGCTTTCACTTCCCAGTTTGTTCCAGAACAAATATTGGCAATAAGCAGTTGCAATTCAGACACAACACATTTCCATAGCCSTGTCTCAACAATTTTTTTTTTGGCAATTTATATTTTAGAGGCAAAAATCCTTAAATACCTCTCCATAAAAATAAAGAAACAGGAAAAAAAAAAGAAAGGGGAGAGGCATGTTTGTGGAACCTACACAGATGATCATAAAGTAATGGTTACTCATTCTTAAAGTAACTGAACTGAAAATCCATTAGATCAACATATTTAAGTTAGAGGCTATTACAAAGCTATGTAACAAGCAACGTAAAGGTTAAATATACAGTGTCATAAAGCTTGGATATATTCTGCTAGTTTTCACAGCATGTGAAACCTCAGCACATCAAGTATCACCTACCATTGAAGAGAGTCAGGCTAGTGAGAAAACTGGTATATGATTGTGCCATAATTACATTTTACTCCTTTTCAGAATAAGTAGTTCTAGTTTTCTCTAACATCATACATAAATTCTGAAGGAGTATTCAGCCCATAGTACTATTAGTCAGGGGGAAAAAAGCCATCTGAAAAGTTAAACTTGAGAAAGCCCAAATAAATTTATAGCTTGTCCAAATGTTTTTTTCCCCTCTCTACATGCATTTTGCATGTTCTAAAGAACAGACTGAAGGAACTGTGTAACTAATTTACAGAGGAAACACCAGACATGTTGGAGATTGTACCAAAGAAAAAAGAAAAAGTATTCTAATATTAGCGCATTGGAAATTGTACCAAAGCATAAATATTTTAGTAGTAGCCTTACCAAAAACTGAAAGACCCATGGTGACTCTATACAACAAAGCATCCATCACACCACCTTTAAGATGCACTGGGATGCCATTATCCTCCTAATGGAAACAAGTGACAAAAAGAAGCTATTTAAATACAGTTCTTGCAATATTGTGTTAATATAACTAGAATTACCCAGAACAAGAATTACTTCCCCACGTTATCTTCCCAACTCCCAAAAGACACTGAACCTTATTTAGATTCTGCTTTGTCTTTCAAGCTTTCACTCTGGTATCAGGTGATGACTCACTAGGGAAGTATAGTAAATTATGCGTACATTCATTTCTAAAGCAGTGATTGGCAGATGCCTAAACACTTCTGACGCCAGTTGCCAGCCCCCTCGGGTGCACAGGATATGACTACCGTCCCTAGAACCTTCCCATCTAGCTCCAGCATAGTCAATCCCTGCTGCAGGGAGCGACAAGGGGAGGAGCCTCTACTCTCACCTGGTGTGATACAGGAAATTGTTTTGCTCCACCTGAAGTAAAACTCCTAGACACCAGATCTGCATTTTTACCCTTGTCAGCAAGTTCACGCTGCTCTGGAACTCAAGGTGGCCTCCAGTACTGGTGACCTGCAACCCAGCCCAGCTTAACTTGCTGCCCCACAAGTACGGAATGGAAGGAGGAAGAGATACACCTAGAGATCTCTGCCAGCAGAAACAGAACCTCTGACCTCACCCATTGCAACATCCTGCTTCCCCTTGGCTCACAATGAACACTGCTCCTTAGGCAGTGTCCCAACAAGACTGGCTTTCTCTTTCAGGGGCTTCTAACATACTTTTTCCCTTTCACATCGCTGAAGCCCAGTCTACTCTATCCTCAGTATGAAGCTACTGCTGCAGGTTATGGCTCACAGTTGGGAGTATGCTGTTGAGTATCCACTGCTTTGACATTTGAAGAACGACTAGTTCTCACTAGGTGTCCCTATCAATCAGGAAGAGATTAATTTAGAAATTATTTTTAAAGATTCAATAATTTTCTAGGAGTGAATCCAATCCCTTAAGACCTTTACTGTTTTCATGACTGAGAAGTACATTAATACCACATCCTCATTAAGAATTATGGGGCTCATCTATGAGCTATGGATATAGCCGTAAGACTGCAGGTTTAACTTTTCACTGTACTTCTGTCCTCTCACTTGCTGTTTTTCTCTATTTGTCCTTMGGACATACACCCCCACCTCATCTCATTTCAGAGTACTTTGTCTTTATCTTTGTATAGTACCTGCTACTCATATGAAACTCGAGCACAAACCACTTCACAGGGTAAAAAACCCTGAAGAGCCAGCAAGTCAAGCATGCATGTACAAATATTCTTAACCTCTGTAGAAAATAACTGTTGATTTCAAACACTGTAGTCATACAACTGATTTCAAGAGCTCACCTCAGATGCAAAGAGGGCTTTCAGCAGTTCTTTAGAAACAAAATGCATGCAATTATGATCTACTAAAACCTTGTTATTCTACTAACATTATTCTACTATCAGTGCTCACTCAATACCTGAAAAAGCTTCTGCTTCTCAGGAACTCTATTTTCAAACTGCCTGCGTGAAGCAGTGCTTATGGTCCTCTGRGAAATTTGGCGAAGACTCTGAAATACAAGATAAACAGTGTTTTAAAAACAGTGACATTTTTCAGCTATACCCACACCGGGTTAAAATGGTTTATTTTAAAAGCAAGATAGAAGTGGAAGGGACAGGAAAAAAGCAAAGTCTTTAAACAAACAAAACTTCACCAAAACCCACTGGTTTTGAATTCAACCTTTCAACAGACTACATAAAGGACTGATTGACTGGTTACCTAAAAAGGAAAAACTCAGGAAAATTAATTTCAGTAAGATACAACAGATTTATGGATCTGCAGCATAACCCTCATAATTAGCATGCTTCTGAGAGAAATCTTGACCTCACCCCCTTAGATCTCAGTTTTAGGCACCATTTGCTGTGTCCGACTCTAGCGATGGGGAGAATAAGACAAACATGTTTGTGCAGACAAGGATCTTCTGTCATAGCTGCAGTTCACCTGCTACCCACCAGCACAGGAGCTAACCTTCACAGAGCTGAAGAAGACTCTCCCCMCACACACACAGAGTTTAAAGACACCCTTGCTGTGTCCTAACCTAGAATCTGTTTCCATAGTCAGCTCACATAGGTGCTCATTGGCACAGGGCAGGCCACTAAAAACAATAATCTATAATTCCTCCGATGGCTGAAAGTCTGCCTTCGCTAAGATGTCAAGTCTCAGAGTTAAGAGCCAGCTGTCCCTCTAAGCTGCCAGCAGTCTCCTTCAGGCAACACTGATAACGTTGATCCTCCCCCCAAAATTACCACTAAAAATGCAGCCACGGGCAAACATCCAGCTGATGCGGGTTGCAAGTAAGGGAACCACACACCTCCTCCCCTCGCCCACCCCAAATAAACACACTACAAAATTTAATTTATCTTCTTAGGGGCGGGCTAAGCGTACCCCAGACCCACTGACTCAACTCCCGCCCCTTCCGGTACCTACAGCTCAGCCCTAGGCGGAGCCAGTGGGCCAGGACCCGAAACCAAACACTTCCCCCTCCTCCCGCAGCTCCTGCAGCAGCAGCCGGCACTAGCGCGGCCGCCGAGGCGGTCGCCAGCCGGCCGAGTCCCGCAGCCCGAGCGGGGACCCGGGATGGCGCCGACAGCCCCTGAGGGAGCCCACCCACACCAACCCAACCCCCCCCGCCCTGCCGCCCTGCCGCCCCGCCAGCGGCAGCCCCGCGGCGCGCTGACGCAGCGGTAGCCGCGGCAGTAGCGGGCTGCTCTCCCCGGCCCGGCCCGGCCCGGCCCCGCGGCCTCACCAGCAGGTTCCGCCACATCGCGGCTCTTGGTCCCATCACCTCCCGCCGGCAACAAGGGCAACGGAAGCGGAAGCAGCTCCCCCGCCCCTACCGGCGGTACCACAGAGGCAGCCGCGCGGCGCGGCCAGAGCGCMGCCGCAGAGCCTACAGCGCCGCCCCGCCCCGCCCGCCGCGTCATCCTGCCGGCGGGGGGACCCGGGAGAACATGGCGGGGGCGGGCCGGGGTGCTGAGGTGGGGCTTGGCGGGGCGCGGGCCGGGGCGTGAGCGCGCCCCGGCTGTTTCCAGGCTGGTCTAAGAAAGGCTGTTCCCCTCCTCACACTCCCACGACGTTCTTTCCCCGGCATACATCGATGGCGGGCGGCACCGCAGCGCAGAGGGGTGCCCGCCCTGAGGGGAGGCGGCGGGGGGGGGAGGCGCCAGCTGCAGAAGGAGCCGTCTCCGGGTGGGTGAGGGGGGCAGCCCAGGCCCCGCGCCCCCTGCYAGGCACGAGTTTTGTCCCATGTTTRTCCGGTGTCGGGGCCCGGGAGCCAGAGATGAGCCCCACGACACCGAGAGCGGCATAGGGAAGGTGACGAAGGAGCGGTGACGTCTCCAGCAACAAGAAGTACGGGGCAGTAAACGGGCACCGAGGCGCGGGGTCAAACCCGGAGGTGCCTCTCCGCGCCATACAGCGCCAACGGAGGAACGGCGTTGCCGCAGGATCCTGTGGCTGCTGGCCGCCTCCCTGCCTTCAAAGGGCACTTTGGAATATCCACGRAAGAAACATCCCTCAGAGCTGCTCCATACAGATTTTAAAATCACCTTGCATTTTTTGAAGTTTCAGACCTGCAGAGGGCTGGGAGCGTGTCCCGGGAGAGTACCACCGTGGGCTGCTTCTGTTCGTACGGACTCCCTCGACATCCCCTTTGGCCGTCCCTGGAGGCAGGACACCGAGCTAGGCAGAGCCCGGGTCTGACCCAGCCGAGCGGGGCTTACGCCCTTGGCATAGATGCGGCATCCCTTGTTGAGCCACTGTGCACACAAAAAACAAAGCTGAACCACGTACCTGCCCACTGCCTGAAACTCCATTAGCAGCAAGGATACTGAGTACTCTGCATGTGAAAAAAGAAAACCCGAATTCAGTTTCATGTTTCACAATATATAATTACAGGCAGTGAAGTAATGCCAGATTGTATGAAATGCAAGCCTATTTGATTCTAAAGGAAAAATCTGTTTGCCCTTCAAGGAAGTGCTCCGAGAAGCCTGCGTTTTTTCTGCATTGCAGATCCAGCCCCATAATTGCATCTTCTCGTGCTTCAACCTTACGCTGAARTGCAATGCTGTCAGGAACACTATTTCCTGGCTCTGCTGCAGTTGCAGTGCACTCAGTTTTTGGCATTACACTGCTTTTGCGCTGGTGCCAGACGTCATGGTGAATAATGTGTGTCAAACGCAGCAAATTAGTGCTCAATCTAGTATGGAAATAATAAGGACGATACCTCAAAGCACAGCACTTCTCAAACTGATGAGCTGCCCCCGAAAGAAACTAAAAACACAAAGATGGAGAAGTATTTATAGGTATAGTCTTAGCTGAGTAGAATATTAAAAATACCATTGAGAAAGCATAGTCATGGAGAAATGTGATGTGTTGTAACAAAGGAGGAAATTGGATGCATTATTTAACAAACAGTTTTCAAACACTCAAGCAGTGCTATTACAGAATAACATTTAGAATACATTACTATACTGCAAGATAGATTTCCATTCATTCCTCTTGCAATCTTTCATGTTATGAGTGCATGTAATACTTGTATTCTTATTTTTATACACTCAGTTGTATTTAGATACTGGTAAAAGGATCATAATCCCCAGATAAATTATTATTACTTAATTTCTGCTGTGTGGACCATTTCCTGATATGTCTGAATCTGAGCTTCAGTGCTATTGTCTGTCAAAATACACTTGACAACAAAGGCCATACTTAAAGCTTGGCATGTGGGTTATGTTCCGATCAAAGCTACAAGGTGACTGCGCAGAGCAAGCACAGATGGTGTCTTCAGTGTTGACTACTTTATGAAGAAATGAAAACTTGAGGGAAAGAGAAATGGCAGCTTGCTGCCTCAGGGTAAGGATATTTCACTAAAAGCAAACACAGACTGCTTTTTCCTAACAGGTGGAGTAACTTTTGCATGTACTGTATTGAAGAATAATAAAATTGTTAATCAAAACTCATTGTTGAAGTTTTGTTTAAGCCAGAATGAAAACAGGGCTGTTAATCTATATGTTAATAAGCATTCATCACAAAAAATGTTTGACCTTTCTATTACTGGTTTAAGAGGTATGTAAGCCCTGCTAAAAAGATCATTCAGTTAGCTAACATTCAACCCAACTGTGGAAGTGGAAACCCCTGGTGCAGCAGGACAGCTGAAAATGACAATTTTTTTAAACCTCCTCCTGAGTCTTGCCTGCCCACTAGTTAAATTTTTTTCGTGCAAACAAAATAATTTACTCATACAGTTAAAAGCTACATTGTGTATGAGGAGAGAAAACACGCTGTATTCTATCTTAGCATAACCATTTTCCAAGTTACTTTGAATTGTATAATACACTAAAATTGCATTAGAAGAACTTGCTGACAGAGCAACGATTGGTTCCAAAGTACAAGCATCTATTGTGAAACATACACTAGCTTCAACCACGTAACTCCAGACCTCAGTAGGCAAGCCTGGAGACAATCATATTTTCATTTCTTCCAAGAATATCATGGTTCAATCTTTCCCATTTTCATAACAGAATTAATGAGTCCATTAATTACATTCCTGGCCCTCTAATACTACTTAAAGCATCTCAACATTTGATTTTGCAAAATTTGAGCACAATCCACTTGCTSAGGTGCAAATTCAACTAAACTTGTACATAACTCTGGTATTCAGTTTCCTTGAATTGTTTCTTTTGTGTCATCTTTATCCAAAATCAGAGTCCAGTGAGAAAGAACTCCACCTACTTTCTTTCAATTTATTTTTTTTTTTAAACTTCTTGGGCTTCATTCATTGTTGACTTATGCTTTTATTCCTCTTCATTTCATTCCCAACAGGAAATGAGGAAGATAATTTTCCAACTTAAGACTTTCTAGCAGCAGTTGGTATAACTCAAATGATGGACAGCATTACTTCATTTTCAAACACAGGTTGAGCACATTAGGAATGGGAGGCTTACAGGAAGGTAGTTTCTTATTTGAGACTCGGGTTATATAAGGACCTGCTAATTCCTATCAGGCCATTTCGTAATGCACTTTAGTCTTAATTGAAACTGTCAAGTAAGATTAGACTTCAYGTTTAGGCATAGAAGGCAATACGGTGATCAGAACAGATTCCATGAGCTAGAACGTAGGGTATTTTTACATGAAAATACTTCTGCTGATCTGAGGAAAATCTACTACTACTACTACAAAAAAAGAACTTTTTGCAGCTGGGCTTTCTACCTCAGACTCCATCTCCACACTGCTAGAAGCAGCCTCTTCCATAAACTGGTCACATTGCTAAGAAGAGAACAGGAATAAAATTGGCTTAAATTTTCACATTTTTTCTCCTACTTCAAAAGTGAGAATTTTTGGCAGACTGTTCAATACAGACAAGTATTTGGTATGCGGAACATTTTAGGGTGTTGGGTTTTTTTGAGGTTTGGGTTTTTTTAAACTCACAGACTAGGTCAATACAAAACCCTCATGGGACTGGCTTGATTTTAAGATTGATATCACAGACCTTCCTGAAGGCCTTTGTGGTGTTGCCCTCTTCATTTCTAACTCACCATAGCTAGTTAGTTCAGTTACAGGGAACAATCCCAGGTAACACAAATATTGAACTTCTATAAAAAACAAACATGTAGTACCAAGTGTAGATCACAAATTTTCAGGCAAGATCAGAAACCATATTCTTGTCATGGTAACTTTGAAGATCAGAATCATTGTAGTGCTTCCAGATTACTCTATGGTTAGGCCTTGTTCTTTGTCTTCAGCGGTTGCATTCCAATCAGTAACTTTTTTTTTTTTTAAGTAACTGAAGGTACATTCTGCTTTAGACTTAGTCACATTTTTCCACCAGACACTCACTTCAATTCAGTCTTGGACATTTGTCTATAGACATTGTAACCCTGGTTTTCCCACTGCAAGTAGGGCATTTGAGAGAAGGTGCAGTAATGCAACCCAAATGCCAGCCACATTCATTGCTCTGTTTGATGGATTCAAGCAGATAATATACRCTTGCAGATGTTACTTGACCCTAGATTGTCATGGCCTTTCGTCCCCCGGAGATTTCTATAAAAAAAGACAAGGCTTGCATTCTTCAAGGTTTAACATTCATAATTAAAGCAAAACCATGCTGCTGAGAACCTAGTTTCAGTACCAGTGTGACTTTGGGAGGCAAAGGCTGTGAAGGATCCTTCACATTCGTTATAAGCTGGTAACTCTTCCCTCTGACTCAGCAAAGCACAATCGACAGCTCCCTGAACAGCCTGATGCAGTTAAAAAAATACCTGAGGTGACAATCTGCTTTGTTACAGGGATGTAGATTTTTTTACAAGAAGCCAGAAGGAAGTTGGTCTCACACAAGAGAATCTGTTTGGAGAGCTCGTGCATAAGACAGGACATACCCTAGTTTCCCAAATTACCCTCTCCAGGAAAGATTCTTTCATACGCAGACCCTCATAACAGCAGCAGCCTCCAGAAAGCTTATGATCTCTCGCACTTTGGGCACTGCCTCAGTTGGTAAGACTTGGAAAGTACCAAACTGGCACTCAGAAAGCAGAGGCATTGCTCTTTGTATTTCTGAACCCTGGTAGTGAGTACCTCTGAAGGATGCCACTGAAGACCCAGGTCACAGGTGGTCAAATCCAAATTCAACACGTGACACTGAACACACCAGGACAGTGACACTGCCCTGAAGTGTCAGACAGGGATGCCGTGGTTTCATCTTTGAACACGTGACATATGGGCAACTTGTAAGAAATACAAAATCCAAGGATCTCCATAGTTATCAAGATGACATCAAGACAAACGAGCATGAGTGAAGGAAGAGTTTACAAATTTGACCTGGTATTTTAAGCTCTTACAAGCATTTTAAGCTCCTCAGGCATGCTGTCTGTCAGGCGTACTGCCTGACAAGTATTTACTGCTACAGGCTCTCAGAGAGAAAGTGTAATTGTAACAGAAACCAAATGGACAGTGATTCTTATCCTGGTGCACTTCATTGAGAATATCAAAGAAGCACTGACAGCTATAGTCAGTAGAAAAAAGGTAAGCATTGAAAAATATTTTAAGGTAAAGATAGAAAAATACTTTTGTTTTTAGTTTTGAACACAGCCCAAAAAGCAATATTTCCCACTTGGAAAAAGATAGGGATTATGAACGAAGCAGAATATATTTGCATTTCAAGTGACAAACACAAAGTTTAAAAATCAAAATATTTTAATAACCAGTAATTGGGAGACATCCCCTTACTGGCTTACGACATTTTTGACTAGCAACTACTCTACAGATGAAAGCCAGTTGAACAGTTTGTGTGAGTYTTCTGCCTTGCAATATACAAAGGTACATACCCTTATTCTATAATTCCAGCAATATAGGTACAACACTGTAAATAAAATCTTAACATCTTTTGACTATTTAAAGTCCTGTGCTGCCACACTGTACTATGCAAACAAATTATTATAYGGAGGTACAGAAAGCTAGCATACTGGAAATGTTGCCTCATTCCAGTTTATACAGATTTACACACTTAAACCGCTAGCTTAAAAAGATTACACAAGTAATTCAGTAAAACAGTCATGTGTTTATGTGATAAATTAATAGTATTGTTTAAAGCTGGCTATAGATTGAGCTACTGGACCATGAATAAACAACTTTTTGTAACAAATATGCAATGCCAGAAATACAACTCACTTAAACAGCATTCACACTTAATGAGAATACATCTTTTCATCCAGATGAAAATAAATGCATGTTCAAGAACAAAATAAAATCTCTTATTAAATGGTTTGCAGAATTTATTAGGTCTTTTTTAATATACTCAATACTTTATCGAGCTAGTTGCATATGAAGAGTTCTCCACCATATACATTACAATTTCTGTGCATCATCTAAAAACAAGTCACCAAAAAAGTAATATTTTACAGGTTACAGTTAACTTTGAATTAACCTAAAAGTGAACCCTTCTGTAATTTGATTTAAGACACACATTGCTTCTAACTGCAATATTTAAATTAGGTTTCACAGCAAGCTCAACCTGCATTTCAATGAAAAGAGGTTACTGCCATCTCAACTTTTGAATTTCTATAAGTTTACTATCTTAACACCGCAAAAATCTAATGTGGTGTTTACTCCCAATAAGGAAAAAGTATATGACAATTCCTTTACAACAAAGCCTGCTCAGAATACATATGCCTCAAGAAATTCAGGAAACTCCTCCAGTGCAAGGAATTCACCCAAATTTGTGAATGGAAAAAACATTTTAGGTTCTTTTTGATTAACGCTTGGAGCTGCTCATAAAAAAGCAAAACCAGCAAGCACAATAGGTAAACTAGTATTGGATATGACTTAAAGCAGAGAAAATTAGAAAAAAGCAGATTCTACCTGCAACAAATATTTCTCAATTTAGAAGAAACTTTAAAAGGGAGTCACACAGGTAATTAACAAATAGGTTTTCTGATATCTTCATAGGATGCTAGTTTACTGGCCAGACACATATATTGTAAATATACAAAGAATCCAGAGTGCTGAAATTTACACAGCACTTAAAGGATTTAACATAACAGAGGTGGGTAGGACACAGGAAAAATATTTAACAACTTATATAAATATATATTAAAATCTCAGCAAGAAATGTAAGAGCCCATGCACACAAGACAGTAAATTGAAAAAACATTTAAGACTTGACTTTTCCTTTCAACAGCACTGACACCTGAATTCCAGAAAGTTAACAATTTACAGTATCTTATACCACTCTTTCTCCACGCAGTCTGTATGTCCTGAATCATACCGACATTACACAGCACATGAACAAGCAGCAGATGCATCAAGGGAACAGGAGCTATATGCATCGTGTGGCCTGCCCAGTTACAGGCAAGTATCAAAAAAATTGTTTCTGACATAGGCAGAGATACAATCAATATAGCTAATTGTATACCCGTCATTTTCAAGAGTTAATCCACAGTATGGGAAAGGGGAGCTTTAGATAAAAATTATGTACCCAGTCTCAGAAGTGACAGAAGCAGAGATTTATCTTTCAAAAACTGGGCCCATTCTGGACTGGCCTTGATGCACATGCAGTACATTTGTTTTCAGAATGCAAGATTAATTGGGAATGTCTGCACTAGTGTTTCGATTTCCATATTTGTGATGGATGATCAGCAATACAACTCCTAAGAAGAAGCATATGGACCCAACAGTGATGTAAGCAATTCCCAGAAAGGGATTTTTGCCTCCCATCCACGAGATGGTGCTTAGGATCATCCTTTTTCGGCCATCAAAACTGTGCACAGGGTAATCTGAAAAACATATAGGAAAACAAGAAGCACATTTCCAAATCTAGCTTTATGTGGTCAGGCACATTAAAATTTTGGACCATTTCACCCAGGTTCCAAATACAAACTGCCACCTTTGAATACTGGAAGTGCAAATAGCCACGTAAGGAGATGTTAACCCCTTTTTAAGGGAAGAGTAAATGAATGATTATGTGGTTTTTGAAAGCAGCTTCAATAAAATGAGGAAATCTAAATTTTAATTCTTGAATATATTTTAGTACAAAGTTTTTCCTAGTGACTTTATGTTCATTCAGTTTTATATGCACTCCCCACAGTTTTGCAGCAAAGGAAAATACTGCAGTAGTTATTTAAAAATGATCATTAAGTGCTTTCGAATTTGAAGAATTTGGTAACTATGACAACCCTCCCTCTCTAGTCTCCTGCACTTCTACCTAGCCTTTAGTATTCCATAGAATGACAGACCCTGATCCACAGCTTTGGCATTTTTCTGACCTCCAAAGTCAGTCTGCCCTTGATGACATACTGTCATTACACCCTGAAGTTAACGTTCTCAAATTTCTAGGCTACCAACTACCTCTTTCCTTCCTTTTTCCTACGCTTCCCTCAATTAGTTTACACCACCCAAGCAATCTGATTTCCCTCTCACTATGAAGCTACTAATTTATTTTTATACACAGATTTGAGTAATTGCACAGCAGAGCAGGCTGCTCTGGAGCAAGTAGAGAATAATCTGACAACAATACATGGAGCCACAGAAAGACCCAAAGCAGGCCCTCAGCTCCCACATGAATGTTAATTCCTGCACCCATGAGAAATGTCTCTCCCAGATATTCAGTACCCTTCAGTTTCAAAGCAGTAATTCAGAGTCCGTAGGAAAGCACAGGGAGGCATCAAAGAATTAGTAGTGCATACACTGATGAGTAAAAACGCATGCTGCAAACCGGCCACAATATCAACCTAAGGGTAAATAAAGTGTGCCCATATATAGTATTTTGCAGAAACTAAAACCTGGCTAACTCTTACTTAGGCCATTTAACAGGTTTCAAGAAGGTTTACCAGCTCACCTGAAGGCTAAGCTTCACCTGAACTACACTTAAGTATCTTCCTGTCAGCCAAAATGCAAGCAAAATGCCCAAAAATTATCAGATGGAAACGCTCCCATCCATAGACTTTAGCCTCTGTCCCACATGAGGCAGCTATTGGGGACTGCAAGTACCCATAAACATGACCAAGACGTGTGAGAAAAAAGTGAATGAGACTGACCATACACCTGTGAGAATTCAAGTTAAGTGTACAGAGACACACTAGTGTCCTCCAAAATTTGCCTACTGGGTAAAATTCTACACTGAAATCTTCCCTAGGATTAACATCTCCATTATCTACTCACAAAGGCCTCCTCTAAAGAGTTGATTTTTTTTCTTAACTGAACTAAATGTTTTCATCCTGGTTAAAAAAATGTAGTTTTATATGAATGCAGTTTTATAGGAACTACAAAATAGCCTAAGAATGTTATGATTAAAACTGCACTTACGTTAAAGAATATAAGTCTAACCCAGTCATTTCATTTATGAAGCTTAAAAACAGGACTGGATTTCATGTTCTAACAGGCCACACACAAGTTAATTCTATAAAAACTTGCACAGAAGTACAAGATGGTAATTATTCTACCCAATTCTCACTACCAGTTTTCAACCACAGCTCAATACCATCTTTTTTTTTTTAGAGATGGTAAGAAAAAAGGCTAGTTCAATTTGAACTTGCACAAATATATGCCCGTGTAATCCAGCTAAGGTCCTCAGCTGTTTTCAAAGGTTTTTCAAAGGATACTGTACGCGATATCCAAAGAATACTTTCCAGCCTGTAAGGTAGGCTGTAAGTTATTCTTCCTTTCAATGAGACGATACAGCTTGCGAAATGTTGGCAGAGCAGCAGTACGCATCCACACAATGAAGTCTTCATTGATAAAGCCATTGTTGTCAGGCTCGGAGTCCAGCATATACACTGGCTTGGGCCAGTTTACAGGTTTTGTTGTGCCTAGGATTAAACAAAAATAGTAACAATAAAGTACTTCAAATACAGGACTAAGTAACACACTGGCTCGTCAAAATTCATTCTAATATTACAAAAAAAACATACTAACTTCTAAACAGTATGAACAGACACGTTGGCTCACTACTATTGCAAGACACTGGGCTGTTTAAGAACTTTTTATTTTGCAGCTTAAATAGTAGTGCATATCCATTTATTCTCATAACAGCACTGTCCATTTGTTTAAACAAATTTGCCTCCCCTACACATTTATATAGCTAGGAAGTCTTGTCTCAAAAAATTACTCTACCTTAGTGAGATAGACCTCCATTATGATGGTAGCTCTTCTGCTCACTTGTTAGAGTTTGACTACTGCTTCGTGGATCACGAGCAAATAAAATTATGTACAATATTTTAGATGATGCCATACTAATGCTTTTGCTGATTTTATTGGAAATACAATTCCACACTGTATTAGGGTAAGGTATCTGCTTTTCCAAGGGTAGCATCACATTGGTAACATGTAATTTGGCTGTGACTAAGCAAGAAACCCACATCAGGTTAAACCTGAAATTATTATACACGTTGTATAAACACACCCACCCACACACCTTAGAGCCCCGAGGAAGATTATTTTCAGACATTGGTAGCCAGAGAAAACTTTGACTTACCAAACTGTATTTAACGTAACAAATGAGATAAATCAGTCACTTATAATCACAAAAAAGAATGAGGTTTTTAGAAAACTTTGCACAAACTACCAGTAGAAACATTTAAATGAAAACGCTATATGAAGAGTTTGATTAAACAATTGCAGGATTTCTTTTCAAGCTAAATCCAAGCATTATAGCAGTTGTACTGATTTTGGCTGGGATAGAGTTAAATTTCTTCATAGTAGCTAGTATGGGGCTATGTTTTGGATTTGTGATGAAAACAATGTTGGTAACACACTGATGTTTTATTTATTGTTGAACAGTGCTTACCCAGCCTCAAGGCCTTTTCTGCTCCTCAGACTGCCCCGCCAGCAAGTAGGCTGGGGGTGCACAGCTGGGACAGCTGACCCCAACTGCCCAAAGGGATATTCCATACCATATGACGTCGTGCTCAGCAATAAAACTGGGCTGGTGGAGGTTGGCGGGGGCTGCCGTTGCTTGGGGACTGGCTGGGCATTGGTCCGTTGGTGGTGAGCAATTGTTTTCTTTTGCATCACTTGGTTTTTCTTGGGTTTTATTTTCCTCTCTTTGCCTTTTTTTTTCCCTTATAATTTTTTTTAATTATTAAACTGTCTATCTCGACCCGCAAGTTTTCTCACTTTTACCCTTCCAATTCTCTCTGCTCCATCCCACTGAGGGGGAGAGGGTGTAAGTGAGTGGCTGTGTGGTGCTTAGTTGCCAGCCGGGGTTAAACCACAACAGCAGCACACATATTACACTTCTCTCAGTATTCAAAGTGGAAAAAAAAATATCAGAAATTAAAAAAAAAAAAAAGAAATATTAATGATTACAGTAAAGTTAAAAATCAAACACTTTCACATGATATTTGCAGCTTTCATTATTTAAAGACAACCTTTCTAGATAGCAGAGTAGTCCTTAGCTTGGATTTCTTCAGAAAACCCCTATATTTTTAATTAGCATGTTCACTAAAATGTTGTCAGTGAGGTAAAACTCATTGGAATCAAAATGTGTTTGAAATGTTTCGTTCTTCTTAAAATTTCACATCTTTTTTTTTTACCTTGGAAAAGAGCAGTTAAGTTATTTCCATCTCCTGTAGGATTCCTGAACTTTACATTTTTATCTGTCCACCACGCAATGCCTTTTTTAATCAAAGTAATAGGAGTCCTTGTGTCATTATCAATGCGGTATAATTCCAATGTATCTAAGGAGAAAATCAAATTAGAAAAMCAGCTGAAGAAACTTTCATTAGACAGATGACCCTGATAGGCAGTGAAACAATCACCTCCAGGAGAAACAAAATAAAAAAACTGGACAAGGCATTTATTACCTGCCTGCCGCAATCACAAGCTGTTCCGCAAGAATCAATGTGTATTAGATTGCGGTGTATTATCCATACCTGATATCTATATGTCTACTCCACAGCAGTAACAGCTTCTCACAACAGGTATTTCATCCTTTGTTCACTATCAGATTAAATTAATTCTGACAGCAATTTTGAAAAAAGCAACAGCAGTACATCACAAGATATTTATTTTATTCTGAACAATGAAAATGTGTTAATTCAAAACAAAAAAGCCCATGTCGTCTTTACTCAGAACAATTTGCAATACAAAATATACACTAGATCACAAAAACATATAAGTAATAACTTAAAATTGTGTTACCATACCGTTAAACATACTGTTGGCAATAGCTCCACAAGGAGCAATGGGTTTGTCCTCATTTGTGCGGTAAGGCTCACATTCCTTACTTGGATTCTGATAGTTAGAAAGAAAAAAGGCAAATGAGTCTGCGCCAGTTTATCCAACTAACCTGTTTTTTACTACAGTACCTCAATAATGTGCACATCTTAAGTGTACCACAAAATAATCTTTTCACAAATCAGATTATTTACAAATACTTCAGCATTCAATACTAGTTAGCATGATTGATTTTTCTTTTACAAGCAGGAGTAAAATCTAAATAAAACACGAATAAAGTCAGAATCCCATCATGGTCATACTAAAAATAAGGCTTCTCTTGGAAGCTATTAGAACTTTTTTTCTTTTGTCTTGTAATAGAAACAGTGTTCCAACATGAAGAACTCAAGTATTCTTTTATTAAAGGGTTTTTTTTAAGTATGCATCAGTGTTATAGAAAATAAGACTTTAATAAGAAACCAAATGTAACACAAAATGCAAAAGGTAGCAAGGACTCCAACAGCATGCCAAAAATGCAAGCAGAAAAAGGTCCCCCAAAACCCCGCATCAGTCATCAGATGTAGCCTTCTGAAACTCTCCTTTTTTTTAAAGTTTACAGGTAAAAAGGGAGAATCATTCTTGCTGGAGCAAGAACCCAACTGTATTTCCACTCCTCAAAAATTAGGAAGAGGAGAGGTCTGGCCCTAAACATTACACAGTGGCTTGAACAGAATACACAGTACTGGTATTTTCCAATATCGCTGATGTTCAATATTGAACCAGAATCTACGAGAATGGATGCATTTAGCTGCAATATTCAAACCAAGTGCTAGGTAACCAAATATTATTTTATGCTGAAAATGAAAACTTCAGACAGAATGGATACAGACAGATACTACTGACTGAAGCTAACAAGGCAGATTAAAACTATTCAAATTTGAGAAGTGATTGGAGTACTGCATTGCTGTCCACTTAACATGACTGACATAAAATTTTACATTACTTTACACAGTTACTTTCTGTAAACAAAATATGAATTCCTTATGGTTGTTTTCTGTTATGCAAAAATTCTTGTACCTCATTATTATTAAACCAAATACTCTGCTATGTGGTGATTTATGCAATAGTCAGAAGTTAGTTGCTTATTAATATCCAAGCATGAATACCTACAAGTAGTGAACTGTTATCTCCATTTAGCTGGCTGTCATCTCGAGATTTCACATAACGACGATGGTTTTGATAGAAGTTGGAAAGTCCATAATACATGAATACATTGCTCTACAATAAGCAAGATGGGGCAAGAAGGTTTTTCATTCACACAAAGAACAGATCAATAAAACATATGAACACACTAACTATCACAAAGCTTAAATTTTAACCTCTCAGACTCTGTGTTTACTTTACAGCAACATTCATAAAGCAAGAGTCTCAATCCTATCTTCACACTGAGTAGAGAGTACTATCCTAAAATAAGATGGCATCCTGAAGTCAAACAGTATCAACATGCCATAAACACATCACCAGCACTAATCCCAGTACCCATCTTGTCTGACGTTAAACACATAAACCTCGTTATTTGCCTCCAATTTGTCAGAAAGCACTTACCTGCTATTTCCAATTCTTGTTGAACTGAGTTTTTTTTTTAAATCATGCAAGAATAGCTGATCTACTTGCCATCTATATGACACATACGGTAAATCTAAATGTGTAAAACACAAGCATTCTGTTTAATGTTGTACATTTCCAGATAAACAGGGGCATTAAAAACCATCTCATTCCTACTACTAAAAAGGCAAAAATGAAATCCAAGTTCACAGGAAAACTAGAAATAATCCTTTAAAAGAAAAAAAAAAAATTAAGACTTAAGCGATACAGCTTTCCTATCAATTGTGAAATAAACCATATAAACTGTTCTAATTTCACTTTGCATACAGGGTAGCATACCTCAAATGAATGTTCCAGTGTGAAATTGATGGTGCAAGTACAAGGTGGTGTGCTGTCCCAGGACACATTTAAACATTTGTTGCAGGGACTAGAAGGCTCTGTTCCTGTATAGTCAATCTGTAATGGAAAAAAAGTCATTAATTTACAATGGGAGAGAAAAGAAAATTGATTAACAAGCCTGAGAGTTGATATGGCAYTTATTCTGCAATCTTATTACACCTCAACTCCAAAAGCCCATTCAGACCTATTTGATGATCTCAAGATCTCGCAATGTAAATGATTTAGTAACTCTGTCTATATGCTCAATTTCAGCCTCAAACAAATTTAACACCGAGGTGGGCCATTACTGCTGGGGGGGGGAAAACACCACCACCACCACCACAAAAACCCAACGAACACACCAAAACACGAACAGCAGATAGTGCAGACAACATGATGTTTCCAAACACACACACAATAAAACAAGCAGAGCTCAGCTTTTACATGCTTACCAGAGGGGTTAAATTTTTAAAAGTTTACCTAGATATTTAATTAAAGAGTTTTGCATAAGAAAACTTGCTTTGCTGCCCATTTTTAGCCATCTAATTAGTCAGAACATTAAAAAAAAATTTTAAAAAAATCACTTAATGCCCAAGAACTCTCCTAAAATAGGGAAGATGAAGACACTAATACTGCTTTGCCAGGAATAGTAAAATACCAGTAGGTGGACAAGAAAGATGATGAATGTTAGTCTGGCTTATTCAGTATTATCTGTCTTTAATAGTTTAGCTAAAAAAAAAAAAAAAAAAACCAACCAAAAAAACAAGTATGTGAAATCTGTACATACAGGCTACCTGGACAGTATGTGTAACATATCCTGAGCAGCCATGAGCTCACCCTACAGCCCAAGCCAACTGAAGTTGCTTGACCACATTAGCTCTCCCTCATGTATAGCTCCAGCATGTAAATGGCAGGAAATAATTAACTTGGGCTCAGCAGGCTAGCTCCAAGCATAGCAGGAGAAAACTCCCATCTGCCTATAAATTATGTATTTCTACACTTACTATGAACTTCCTATTTAGAATTTACACTGAGGGGTGCAACATATACCAAGTTATGGCAACAAACTGTTGAACAGCAGTATCATTTGAACTACAGTGCCTATATAGGTTTATGAAAGACTGCTGCAAATGGTTTGCCCTGATTTATGTTTGTAGTGAAACGCATTATCAAGAATTAGAATGATTTATGATCTGTCCTAATATCTGTATTAAGGTTAGCTAAAACAAACATGCAGTTTTAAGGTTCAGGGAACAACTGAAGCCTGTTTTCCTCTGGATCTTCTTCAAGGTCTCTCTTTGTATGATTTCTTCGATATCTATTAAGCTGCAGCCCTTCCCTCAGCACTTTTATTAATATCTGCTCTGCTGCCAGATTTCTGACAGATGAGACCTACCTGAAACGAGTCAGCTTCAGAAGCTATTAGCTGGCAGAGAGAGAGAGGATCACATAATGTTTGCTTCCTTCACTGAACAAGATACTGAGTTTATGCTGATCTAGAAATAGCACTACTGCAGCAGTCCTGAACAGTTCTGTTCAGCTACAGCAGACCACCACTGCTCTCAACAAACAATGCATCTTATTTGTTCAAGGCTAACTTGGTGGGGGTTTTTTGCCTGCTAAAGTAATCTTAAACAAGCATTTTCTTTAGAAAGAACTTAAACCTCCATATCCTGAGCTAGTTCTTCAGTGTGTGGAGAAGTTTTAGATCAAGAACAAAACTCAAATACTCTAAGGTTGCAGAAGATCCAAAGACTTCACTTTTAAAAATGTAATTGACTACATTCTGTGGAGCGTGAAATTGATGTATATTGAAACAGAACCATGCTCTTGACCACTATCAGCTTCAATGCTATTCAAGAGCTTTCCTGTACAGTAACTGCCAACACAACTGTTTTTTTCTGCATCCACATTTACAGGTTACATTCAACAGATTGTTTAAATAAAGGGATAGAGGTATCTGTCTTCATCTCTTGACAAAATAACGAAACCAAGACTTTGACAACTGAAGGACTGACTTTGGGGTCCATGGCAGGAACCATTGCATGACCCAATGTTCTGTCCCCAGGGATCGGCCAGCAGCTAAGTATGACAAACCCACACAGAACGAGCCCTTCCCAACAACCCCTGATCTAAGGACACTGGGTATATCCAAGTTATCCGGCACCAATGGCTTTTCAGGCTGCTGATGTCCCTCTCAGTTGATTTACATTTTTGCAGTGTAGAAATAACATAACTATTGCATATACATATTCTCCAAACCATTTATGACTCTGTAGATTTTATATGCTGTCACATATTTATCCTACTCTGCTTGGCCAGTTCTTGTATAAAAGGCATCCCATAACTCTGGTCCTCTCTGAGAATTTTATTAAGTTTTGTCTTATTTTTTGAGATGGGGCTACTGGAACTGCACACAACACTGAAGATGTATGCAACAGTAACCTACTTTCTTTCAGTTCTTCGTTCCTAGTCATGCCTTAAAGTCTATTTGGCTTTTTCACTACAATTATGCATTTCACAGCAGTAGTCATAGCACAAAGATCTCTTTCCTATACAACTAATGTTTTGGATATTTCTCAGCTTTTATCACATTTTAATATGCTCTGTCAATGCTTCTTATCCATTCTAAAAAAAAWAAAAAAATAAAAAAATACCAGGAAATACAGAACTCTTTCATCCTTTAATAACATGGCAAAAAGATACATTTACACAGCTGATTCTCATTTTCCACCCAAATGAACTATTTTCATGATAGACTCAAGATAAATGGCTGTTTATACCCTTTGAAACAGTGAGAAAATGCTAGAGAACAATCAACAAAAAACCCTATAATTCTAGTACACTTAAGCTGTTGGAAATCTTCCACATTTGAATTCAAGAGAGCTTATAAAGGAAATCAATGGAAAAGCTAAATTTTCCTGCTCAGTCCTTGCACCTGTATGAGAACAGCACAGTTCACAGAGATATTAATGGCTGCAATATCTAGTTGCAGGAAAGGGTGATTTGAACTGTACATAAATATGTATTTCAGGGGCATAAATTATACATCCTATTCAATTCCAATACACTAAGTTTACAGGCAGCTATATATATATATGCACACACACACACTTAACAAGTATGCTATTGTCTAGGAGGTGGGTGTAAATAACTACCTCTGCTTCCTCCCCAATTACATTTTTAAAAGAGCTTAGTCACTGCACCTAGCTTCTAGATGCCCCATCTCTCAGAGCGAAATTTACAGCTATTTCTGAGTAACATTTGGAGGTTACTAACAAAAGCTAGCATACTAAGCAGGGACCTATCTCAGCTAGGAATATAGGTGATAGGTGTCCTAAACTGCATCCCTCACTGGTGTTCAGAGACCAAATGCTGGTCTGTAAAATGCTTCATCTATGTTTGTTGCTGCAACTGTAAAGCCTTTTTTGATTTAAACTTTTTTTTTCCCCAAAGTTCAGCTGCCTTTAGAACAATAATCTCACTCGCAGAATTTCTGCGTTGTAACACTTGATAAAACACGCATGAGGATCAGAGAACAGAACCCAAGTTTCCCCATTCTTACCTGCACACCACAACTCCTGATCATACTCTCAGAAGTCAAGAACTCTGTTCCCTCTGTCCTCACCAAAGCCTAACGATCTGACTTGGGAGAGCTTCATGTGAGGTAGACGATACAAGTCTGAACCCACACAGTAAAACAAACAAACGAACGAATGAAACCCTTTCTAATCTTGAATAACTTGAAATTAGAAAGGGTGGAAGGCCAGCACCTGCCAACTGGTTTCCTAATATAAATGGCTACTACTGCTTTATACATGCAATTTGATTGCGTAGGGGATATTCAGTCACGCTCCCAGCTCACCTATGGATTTTTGTGCTGCACATTAGGTGGGAACATCTAGTTTTTGGCTCCTACTGGAACTTATTAGGAGTACATGACTGAGCTGCTAAGCAACAATAGTATATAAAAATTCTGTATATGCATACAGCAGCAATATAGGCACATGGAGTCTCTTACATTTTTGGACTCATGAAACCCTGATGCATTTCCTGTCCCTACAGATTAACGCAGATCCAGTCATAATGAAAAAAAGGGAGACATATTTATCCAATTATATTTACCTTACAATCATTATGATCTAAGACTTTGTATTGCTTTACTATAGAAATGGCTATTTTAAATGCAGTCGTCAAAAGAATCAGAATTAGCAAGGATATTTTTTTACTTCTCTCCATTGAGTGTCCTGCTGAAAACATGTGATTGTATTTACCTTCAATATGACTATAACACGACAATTTAAAAGTCTACATGCCCAAGACAACTTAGTAATGTTCTCTGAAGCACTCGTGTCAATTTTCAGATGTTCTGCATACCCTCGAACCTTGACAAAAGAAGCAATAGCTTTTCAAAAATATGCTTACGTACAACATTTGGACGCAGTAAAACACACTTCAGCTCTGGTTTTTTTCACTTCTGCTTTTCTCCTTGTCTGGAATTTTAGTTCTTAACATAAAAGGACACTGAACCTTAAATTTATTATAACATTGTTTGCATTTTAGCAGAAACATGAAAATACAATACCATTCACTGTCTGCCTCAGGATTTCTTTAGTTAATTGGGCTTCATTGCCACATTGCTACCACCAGCCAAGCCACTGTCTTGAACACTATTTATTCGAAAGTGACAGCTTACTCTGATAACTAGAATGATTTGATCCACAAAAATTCATATTCTCCAATATAGCAATCCAGCAAACAACTACGCATTTTTTTCCTACAACCAATCTTGGTCACATTAGCTCACTGAAACTAATCATAGCCATCAATTTGCTTTTCAAGTTTGTCCCTAAGCCCTTTGGGTTGTTTCCTTACAACACAAAATGATTCTGTTATCAATGGACCTAACTGTGATATATGGTTTAGCTTTCAGTTAATGCTCAGCAACTTTTCACAGCAGTGGTGTCGTTAATTATCAAATGTAAAGGACTCAGTTTTTTGTAAGAATAATTAGAAAAAGCCACACTCTTCGATCTTTGCTTCTAAGTTTACTCTGGACACCCTGGTCTCCCACAGGGCATCTAAAACGTTAAATCAGTAGTGCACATAAGAATTATGGCAATACATTCACCACAGAGTTTTGTCCTGAAACTACAATTACTTTGGAACATTTAAAGATATATAATCCATTGCCACAAGCTATGCCAAGGATGATGCACATACTTTCTGTACTACTGAGAACAAAACTTGCATTGGGCCGTGTTGATTAAATACTGGCATTAACTTTCCTGGAAGTTCACGCAGGAGCACCGGCAAGGCTGACAGGAGGGCTACGATCCATGCAGAGGATACTCTGCAAGTTCAACGTCTACTGAGGGTTAATTAATAGATGGTTTGTTAAATGGCACAAATGTTAAACTGAATCGGCACAGACAGGACGAGGTGTCCGTTCGCCGGAGAAACCAGGTAACCCACCTCGACGTCCCGCCGAGTACCGGCAGGAAGAGACGGCGGCAGATGTCGCAAGGAGGAGCGAGCAGGCCGCCTACGGGCAGGCGATCCCTAACACCGCTCCCCTGGTCCGGCCCGGCCCGGCCCGGCGCCCCCCCCCCGAGCGGCCTCCGGGGCCTTCCGAACCACCGCCCGGCCCGGGCAGACGGCCAGGCCCAGGCACCCACCGGCCGCCGCCGCCCCCGCCCCCCCGGCAGGAGGAGCCTGTGTCGTCCCCCCCCCCGCGCACCTCGTACTCGCGGATGTTGTTGGAGGTGACGAAGATGCCGATGCCGATGGGGATGAAGATGAGGCCGATGATGAAGAAAGCCGGCAGCACCGTGCCCGCCGTCAGGATGGGCTGCCAGGCCGGCAGCCGTTGCTGCTTGAACGCCGTGTTATCGGGCTTGCGGGTCTTCACGGCGCCGCCGCCGCCCACGGCCCCGCCGCCCGGCACCCCGACACCGCCCGAGGGGTGCCCGTCCGCCTCCTCCTTCGCGCTGTAGTTCACCGCCATGGCGCCCACCCGACCCGACCCGGCCCGACCCGGCGCCGCGCGCAGCCACCGGCGCCGCCGGCGACACCAGCAACCCCGCCTCACGGCCCCCCGCCCGACACGTGACCGGAGGCCACCGCGCCTGCGCGGTCGGCCGCGGCAGACGGCAGGCGGCGGGCGCGCGCCTGACCAGCGCAGCAAGGCGCGCGGCTGATTACGCGCCCGCTGGCCACGCCCCACCTTTCCGGGTGGCGAGAGGACGGCCGCGGGGGAGCTGCGCGTGCGCGGAAACGGGGCGCCCCGCCTAAGGCGGGAGGGCGGGGTCAGAGGGCGCATGCGCAGTGGCGCTCGGCGCGCGGCCGGGCGGGCTTCCGGCTCTTGCCGCTCAGCGCTTCGCTGCACCCCGGGAGGCGGTGCCGCTGAGGGGCCGGGGCCGGGGCCGGGGCCTGCCCTGCGGCTCGCCCCCGCGTCGGGGACGCGGGCGGGCGGCGCCGGTGCCGTAAGGCCTGTCGTGCTGCGGAAAGCGCTGGGGAAAGTGCTGCGCCACTTCCTGGCTCCYTCGCCGCCTTCCGGCGGCGCAGTGTCTGGCGGGGCAGCTAGGTGCCAGCCGGCCCGCAGGCCCCTCCGTGCCCCCGGGAGGGTCCTGGCCGCAAAGCCCCGCTACTCCTGCCGCTGCTGCGGCGCTCTGGCGCCCCGGGGCCAGGCCAGCGGAGGATTGTCAGCCAGGCCAGGCCTGCAGCATTGTCACCCCCACTCAGTTCCTAAGGGGAGCCCAGCCCTCCGCCGTCCCCCGGTCTTCCCCCTGCGTCAGAAGAGGGTTGCTGGGGCAAGGAAGCATCCGTTGGATTGCAAATGGAGACGTTAACTTAAGCTTCCTCATTAATGGGAGCAGCATCAGCGCCACTGTGGAGATGTGATAATAAAGGTCATCTCTCAGCAAAGTTAAAAGCATATCTTAATGAAGCCATTCATACCATCCCTTTGAGAGTTGTTTTGCGCTATGTTCCTGCCCTGTTGTCAGGAGGTGTGTGAGGGAATCAGCGCAGTGAATGCGGATAGGCACGTTGCTGCCACAGTTGTTACTTTCTGTTTCCTTAGGAGCTAATCCAGGTTCAATTCATTAAATTGTCACATTGTGGAAATCAGCGTGTGAGTATGTATTTGTATCCCAGAATATCTGCTTTATCAGGCATTGCTCAAGCCAATGCAACATTGAAAGTCCGTATTTCTCACTTTATTGGCACTTCTACATTGAAGTTTGTTTTATGAGGATGGTGTAGTCTTTACTATATAGAGAGAGTGTAGCCAAAATCCACTTTCAGCAAGTATTTATGTATTTTAGGAAATGTATTTATTGATTTTAGGAAAAAAATAATTAAAACTATTTAATTAAATAATTTTATAAGCATGTAATCCAGTCTAAGACCTTTTAGCTGCCTGTGGAACGTGGAACATCTTCTGTGAAATAAATGCCTTTTAGTTCTCTGAAGAACCGAAAGTATCGACAAAGACCACTGGAGGGAGCGAATGACTTGTGCAAATGCGGTCTCTCTGTGGAGACTCAGGCGGCCTCTCTTCATAGACAGCATAGGAAATTTGGACATTCAAGCATCTAAAATTTAAGAATTAATTTGGTACCTAAATAATTATTTAGGGTTCAAAAATTAATCATATTCCTTGTGGCATCTGTGCTAAAGCTATATCTCATTCCTAATTTATTCTTTCCATTATCTTGTGGGCCCTCCCTTTTACTGTTATTCCCCCTAGCTAAGCCCCTTGTCCCTATTATCACCCTTTTCTTTATTATCTTTTGTTTTCAATTACCAGCTTCAGCTATAGCAACTTTTACTCCCGCAGCCTCACAGAAAATCCAGGGAGGTGCAACCTGGGATCCCAAGGGAACAAGACTGCTTGTAAACCTCTGCTGTGAGATGGCAAGAAGTTTCTCTGGCAGCATGATAACAGAGGGGCGGTATTGGGAAGTTAGGAATCTCATGCTGCCAGGTATGAGAGGACTGGCAAGAAAGGGCACATTAAATTTGTGTGGGAATCTGTTCTGCAATGGTTGAACTGGGCACGGGCTCTGTCAGCTGTTGGGGAATAGCCACAGTAGTGATGCTGCGGGCCACGGTGATGGATGGCTGATGTAGTGCTATCATTTCTGTGAAACGGGCAGAAGAACAGTGGGGCGCTTCCTAGAGGGTCTTGCAGAGGGACCCTCAGTCAAGTAAACACAGGTTGATTTGAAAGTTTTCCTTCAAAAAGTTTCAAAACGACCTGCAGGGGAGACATTTCGCCTAGGGGCAGACTAAATCCAGTCTAGGAAAACCTCAAATTATGACCGATGGAGRTGAGAAGAACCCCAGAACTTTTATGGGCTGATCTGCTCCATTTGTATCAAGTGASGTGCAAATACAGCCATAGCYGCAAAAGCCCAGGATAAATCTGGGAAATGTGGAAGAAGGAGAGAACAGGAGAACTTCCTCCTTCCCACCCCAGTGGAATCAGCTGCTGTCCGATTTTGAACTGGGCAAATTTAACATGGTGTGGTATAGCACACATCCTCGTGGCCAAGTCCTGATGCGAGGATAGGTACTGCCATATAGACAAAGCAACAGCTGAAGTGAGGTGTTTCAACTAATCTCTGCTTACCATTCTGCATGATGTGAAACAGAAAAACTATTTAACATACCATACAGATCAGATCCACTGTTATTAAACAGTTAATAGCTCTCTCTTTTCAACTAGTTGTATCTAAAGCCATATGTTTGTCTATAAGCTTGGCCTACACATACACTTTGCACTGTAACAACTAGGTTTATTAGAAGCACGAGTTTTCTTTTTATCAAAATGATTATATCCTCAGTAGCATAACTGGATGCAATCACAGGGTATATCTTACTTCCATTCTTTAGAGAAATAAAGAATAGCAGCATAAATACTCCAATATATTGGTTTTACTTTTTCACCGGTAAGCTAAGGTCTTGGTTGGGTATTATTCCACAGTTTTACACTAAGGCAAATTCATTTACATCCAGGCAAGTGCAACCAACAAATCTCATGTTCATGAAATTTTACAGTGAGGTGCTGTGCGATGTAGTGCACTTCACATTGGTTTGTGTGCAGTTATAAGACTAATGGGTACAGAAAAAAAAAGAAAAATACTTATAAAAACATACATTTATAACGTTCCTTTTTAATATGTGGTATGGCAAGCTGATTTATTAGACACCATCTTAGCAATSACTGATACACGGACCTCTTACATAGTTGAGGCCTCTGTGTGTTATMTTTATTAACCTTTAAGGCAAGGAAGAAGCAAATATGTGTCAGACTACCTAAGCATAAATGCTAAAATTACAAAATTTTATTTTGAAAAGCGAAGTCTGATTTCAGGGATGTAAAATGAGCCTTAAAATTGTACAAAAATGAAAGTATTGTAGTTAATCTAAAAGATCACCAATTGGCATTTACTTTTTAATTGTATTCCATTAAGCCCCCAAAATGGTCTTCTTCTGGCACTTATCCTATCACACCATCCACCTATTTATAGGAGAGATGTAAATAATTAATGCTTTTTAAAATAAAATCTAAAGAAATAAAACCTTATGCTGTTAAAACCACTAATATTTAGAACAGGCAAGGCAAATAAAATGCATTAACTGCATTATTTCAGGGAGCAAATCTACATATCTTAAAACATTAAATACGAAGTTTTCAACTTAAATGTTACTGTTCAGAAGAAGAGATAAAACCCCACGATTCACAGTAGGAGGTGGAACATTCAGGGCAGTAACCCCCATTTGATATCTTGTTATCTACATTACAGATGGTTCTACAAAACAGGCAGTTTTGTTTCCTCTTTGAGCCAATTATGTTTCACAATGAGGCAAAAGGAAAACTCACTGGCTGTAGAGTTTCTCTCTAGAAAACAAAGTATTTGAGATTTTTTTAAATAGATAGAAACGTCGTGGTTTATCACTTATACTAAAACAGGTCTTTCAATCCTCTTCAGACAGTAGGAGATCTTTAAGAGAAAAGTAGATCTTTCACTGTTTTTCAGTTCCTTAAAAGCTACTGATATCTATAGCCCAAGATAGCCTCTACATTGTCTTCATCTGAAAGCACTTCCTAATTACTTCCTTTAAAATGACAATACTCRTAGAAATTAATCACATCTTTAGTCTATATGAATATATTTCTTCCTGAGTGTCCCCAGAATATAGGCTAATTATGTGGCTAGTGCACTTTCTTTACTTGTTTTAGATTCAAATCCAAATTAGGTAATGTAAAAAATTGACCAGGAACATAAATGCATTGAAGATGAAATACAGACTTTGCACACATGAATTTGCAAACACCCTCCAGGTGTTTCTGTGAAATACTTTAGCTGCTGGTCAGGTGTCGGATCAGAATTTATTATTCTACCTGCATAAACCATTATCAGCGATGAAATAGTGTATATTACCACGGATCTTTTATAACCAATGTTACCAGTCTCCAAAAGTGCTGCAGTTCATCAAAAATATTTTAAAATCTAAATGATTTCAAATACACCACGACTGTATTTGTGCTTTAAACAAACCTTTATTTTTTTAAAGCTTAAAAACTTAATGTATTTGCGAAACCATAAATGTTTATATATTTGTTTAGAAATTATAGAACAAAAGGGGACAACTTATACATACACTCATACTGAATCGGCTTTATATTAAAATCTAGACAAGGAAAAATATTTTCTGCTTTGGTTGGGACCTTTTAAATCTAGACTCAACTTCAGAATAAGATTTCACTTATATTTAAAAGCTGAAGTTTACTTGAGGCATGTCACTGTCACTTTCAAATAGCTGGCAATTTCCTTCCAGATGAGCTCAATGTAGTTCTTAACATGGATAGGTTTTGATTCCCAAGTAATGCTTTGAAAATAGAAGATCTGGGTCATTACAATGTTCATTCTACTGCGCAGTAAATTGAAATGTGGCACACACTAAACTTTATTCACCTCAGCTGTATTACTCTCTGAAAGCTGGAATTCTTCTYGACTCACTCTAAAATATGATCTATAGACACAGCTATGTTATTGGCATACATTGTCTGCCATAAGAAAAAAAAAACACTCCTTAAAAAACTTAGTGTACAAGCTGAAGTACAAGATATGCCAACAAAATGACTCTTTTGCAAGGATAAGCAGCATTTATTGTGATTACTCAGTGTAGCTGTATTAGCAAACTCTTTACAATGCCGATCAACTCCAAGAAAGTTTATACAGGTCCCAGAATATCCTGCCTCTCTACAATGTCAGCATTTGCTGCAGAGCTCGTATCTAGAAGAAAAAACAGCTCCCATGGCTGGCAAGCAAACTAAACCATGGAGATCAAATTGACTACATAGCAGTGCATTATTATAGCTTCAAAAATGAACTGGCCTACTCATCTCTGTGGGACACTGAGTTAATGCACTCTTTCTGGTGTCCCACAGCATATCTCCTGCAAGCAACACCGTTTTCCCTTCCAAAAAATAGTTTCTCCCAGTAGCTTCTGCAATTAAAAAATCTGCAGTATTTTAAATATGTGCCAATGACTTAGATTAAAAGTAATTCATTATGAAATGTGTAAGAAAAAAAGACCCTGCTGGTCTGGTTGTATCCAGCTTTACATATAATTCATTCAGAAATAATTTTAAGTATAGCTGCCACAGAACTCTCTGGATGCTATTTGAAAAGCTACAGCCACCAGTGTAAAATGTGCCTTCAGCGTATGGCCGAGTGCATGGCATCTCATTTATACAGTCCTATTGGTCCTGGCCTAAATATTCTGATTGTACCAGACATCTCTGCCAATGCAGTGAAAGTGCAAGGTCAGAAACCATTAAGTCTTTAAGGGCTTGGTAGTAAATCCCTCTCTATATCTTAATATCTGAATTGGTTTTACTATGTACATCACTGTGATACCGCAGTGAAATACCAGTCAGAAAAAGTAACTTCCAAAGGCATACATTCTGTCCCTATAAACAAACACATATGTGAGTACTGTCAACCTTAAGAAATTAGAGTTAAAATTCAAACACTTGATTACATTTGCATAGTTGTGAAAGTTTATTAGTTACAGTGTAATGAAAATCAACTTTTTCGGTACAGGCAGAAGTAAAAACATACACTATATAGAAAAAAATCACAGCTTTAAAAACTGGCTTACATTGTTTAAAATGAGTAAATCTGGTTGTATTTCAAGGCATTGGACTTTAATATTTAAATTTATGCCAAACCATCACACAGTGCAAGAAATATTCTGCAATAGTACAAATTCCATACAGCAGTCTTCAGAGTATTTAGTCTCACAGAATCTCATGGTGGCAAAAAAATGTGCTGAATATTTTTCCATTTAAACACAAAACATTGTTGAACTTAAAATTTTCTTTCTTTACATACTCTCTATTACAAAAATATCAAATTGTGAATTTGACAGTGTATTCTACAAATAAATGCGCCATGGACAACAGGAATTGCAACTTTGGGACAGTTACTTTACAAAGTGTATTATAAAAATAAATTATATGGCAAACATCAAACAAAATCAAGCACATGCCTTAGGCTTTGCAAATAAAAGTGAAATTCAGCTGGCAGAAAGACTGCTTCTCTCTGACTATGTACTTTCAAAATATCAGCAAGGCCCTTCATTCTTAAAGCTCTACCAAGAAAAAATATATAAAATCTAATGGAAGCAATAAATACTTCCACGAATAATCAGTAGCACAAGTGACCCTGGTGTTGATGGTAGAGAGCTTCTACAGTGATCCATCCAACTGGCAAGGAGGGTAGTGCACACAGAGAGCATACAGCGGAGCGGTAACTCATCTAGAGTTCATGCGTAACTGGTGAATGATGACACTCTCTAGAAGAAAAGATAGCAAAACATTTGGATTTATGAAGCTGCAAATGAATTACAAGTTACTCTAAAGGAGAACAATTACAATGGCAGTGCAAAGCATTTTTCTTCTAGAAATGTCTTGCAGGCGTACTCTCACATCACTGGTTGATAAAAACTGTCCTGGCTAAAGCTACAAAGGGARACTAAATTAGTACCGGGCTACGACTCAGGAACCCTCGGCTTCCACTTCAATGTCATGACCATGACTCGGTTGTCCATAGGGAAAAAGAATAATATAGTTGAATGGATTAAACCACAGGAACCCCAAGATTCCAGTCCCACACTCGAATCAGGTAGAGGAAGACTTGGAGTTGGGTCTCTTGTATCCTGTCTGAGCAAATCCGTCAAAACCTGCTGGCAGTTCTGCAATGGGGATGAGGAAGAGGTATGAGGTCAATTCTCATTTTTAATTGAGATTTGGCTTAGAAACCTATGCTGATTTTATTCAGCAAGTCTGCTTGAATTTTGCTACTGGCTTGAACGGGGATAAATTCGAGCCACAGCATGCAAAACTAAATGTTGGTGTTGTCTTTGAAAGGCTGGGTTTAACTTTGCCCTGTGTGTAACGTAGGAGATCCCTGATCCTGACTAATCTCTGGGCTCTCCTGAAATACTGATGACCTGGTCTTCTGTTCTTCTCTCTAAATACACTGCTCCTGCAGGCATCTTTTTAAATACAAGAATTTAGCTATCATCAATGATGTTTTTCTCTGAAAAGGTGTATTTTATGCATTTCAAATAATATAACTGTACCAATGCTAACAAGAAACATATAATAATACATTTTCAAAAATACTCATTTTCTTAATTGAAATTATTTGTTTGCTTTAAGATTCCTTCCTCTCTTAATAGTCTGAAGATTTTTCAAAATTTACACGACCCAAGAAATAACACTAATCATGTATTTATTCCCTTTTACATTTTTATTGACTTCTGCCTTTGTCTGCTTCCTAACTAATATTTTCAAGATGTTTGATTAAGTTACGTTATAAGAGGAAAGAAAATCAAAACGTTTTCCATGTACTTTTAATGCCAGAACTTTGCCACTAGATGGCAGATTCCAGTCAYGCTTTTCATACATGGTGAGTCAGAAAAGCAGGGCTAAGGCAAGGTTCAAGAACATACGTCAAGGCAAATGAAATAATAGAATTTCCTAAATAAAAAGTATTTCTTTTCCATATAATTCATCAATAGCAAATGATTTTCAACAAGATATGTATACCAGCTCTACCAAATTTGAGCAATGAATGTGAAAGAACCACAAACTACAGTAAGACTTTACCTTCCAACCAGTGCTGTTCTCTAACTTCAAACTCTTGCGGAATATGATGTAAAAAGCTGCATTTACTTAATATCAGATTGTAACCTCAGGCGAACTCTCCCATTAACTTCGATGGGAGTCACACGAACTCTATATGAAACATTTTTTTTCTTAATATTCACTATGCACATTGTATATTAATATGGAGTTTAGATACAAAATTCTAAAAACTAAATGGGTAGCAGAAAAATATCATGCTCCTTGTAAAGGCTCAGTCACAGAATGAACAGCAAAACTACAGTAGGTTTCTRAATCAGTCTTCCTCCTACAGACCAAATACAGCAATTATGCAGAAAAGAGTAGGAGAAATAATAAAAAAATCAAATAATTTCCACTTCTAGTATTCATTTGTTCAGTCATTTCTCACACATGTATAYGTAGGCTCCTAGTTTGTCTATCAGTTGTTCRTAATTGAAATGCTTATATATAYACAAATATATATATTATACACACACATATATACACACTCACACTCTAGTTACTAAAAGAGGTGTCTGAGCAGTTATTAAGCTAAAATTATAGTAGAGCAGATTTTGTCAGAGTTCTGTTGGACCACCYTCTGTAGGAATTATATCTGCAGGATATGATTACATAAATTTTTCTAGGRTTATAGATGTGAATATTTCAAGGAGCTATAAATTCACTTAAACAAAACAATTTATTTTAATGACAGGAAAAGAAAACTAAGTTAATGTAATACTGCTAATTCTGCTTTCAGTCCCACTGATGTAAATCAGGACTTCTCTGGGAAACACATCATAAACAGCTGGCCTATCAAAAATACCAGTTCATATAATGAAGCACATCAACTGACATTTTAACATATGAAGTTTAATTTCTTCTTGCAATATATACAAACAAATAACACCAGATAATACAAAAATGTATATACCACAGACAATGCATGCCCAAGTGACAGAAAAGAATCATACATCAGTATTTCTATTTTTAAAATCCTATTGAAGAGTTTTTGAAGTGAACTTCATACCTGAGTGATTCATACCTGACTCTCAGAGCTGATAGCTCTGCATCTGAGAGGAGTTAACCCTGTTTGCATCTTCCAAAAAGCCAAGAGCAATGTGTAGGTAATAAAAAAGAGTCAAAGTGAAGTTATCAYCTATAATGAGAAATGTTGCATACAGTTTTGCCTGAGAGAGCTCAGGCAAAATTAAGGGAAAAAGGRTAACTTGCACTGATGTAGGGGAGAAAAACATTCCCCTAAATGAAAACAAGTTTGAAAGATGAGCTCACAGAAACTCGTGCCAGCAAACTACAGGTTTCAAACCGACTCAAYGAAATCGGCCACTGATGTGTGATGGGAACACATAATTGGTCTGAAAATTGTCCTGACTGTTGCAGCTTATGCCAAGCATCTGAAATCCAGCAGGACAGTAGCTTACTCTCTTTAAAGACATGCTCCTCCACTTTTGATCAGAATCACTGAAAATTCATGTAAATATTGGGCATATTTTAGAACATATGTAGCGTATTTCAGATAGTAACATATGACTTGGCATCCAGTTGGCATGAATCAACATATTAACATGACTTTAGGGATTACTCACATGATGCTAATTACTATGTGCTGGAAGTGGTTTGAGGTTTAAATATGGTAACATGCATATTCTATGSGCATATTCAGAAGAGTCACAGTGTTACTTGTTTTTTGAAAAATCACACTAATGAGTGTCATGAAAAGAAAAAAAGGTGGGCAAAATAAATCAAAATCTTTGTTTTTCTTCTATTATTTACTTAGCATGAGAGAAATCCCCCAGGCGTTAGGGCTGAAGTTCTGTGCTCCCTCATTTGCAGTCACACTTACTCAAATGTATTGCTCTGCTAATGACTACATTAGCAATACTTGTATGTAACAGTAATTCAGGTGATGGGATCTAATCTAGAGAACACAGTGGAAAACTGATTAGAACTAGATTTAAAATCACAGAGATCATCTGGAGAACTGAGAGTGCACCTTCTCAGTCCATGTGTGCTGCTCATGAATGGGTTGGCCCTTTCCCTGCTCTTCCACCTCTCCACSTTACTGCTGTCCCAAGCTGTATGTTCCCTCTGCTGGGCTTGAGTCATCATGACTGCTTATATGGCCACACAGTCACCCAGAACAGGGCATCTCTCCAGCTGACATTGACTCCTACCAAAGACACAAAGATTGGTTTCCAGCCAGCTCAGTTCCTGATGAAGTTCYTGAATCATTATTACTCTGAGTTGAGTGCATTTTGCTACTGAGACTGTTCCACTTCATTAAAAAAAAAAAAAAAAATTTACAGAGAAAAAGGTAAGAGAGAGAAAGCATGAGGATGAGTCATTCTAGATGATCACCTGGGCAGAGGAAGGTTTGGTTTCTGCATTGTAATCCAGTAATGTAGAATACACAAGAAGSCTTGTAAATAAAGGCCCTAATATTTTCCTATGGATTGGTGTCTCAGAGCTGGATTCTTTGGTGCCTAGCAAAATCTGAGGTCTGAACAAAGCTTGTCCTTGTGGTATTTCTGACATCACTCTCTTGTGTTCATTCTTTGATGTTGTATGAAGGTGAGCTCATGCTACATTATTCCGCGCAGTGGGGCACTGCTGAGGTCTTGCTCCTCTTCTCTGTCGCCCTTTTCATTAAACTGGAAGAACTTCTTATTCTGGAGACCCCTATTGCTTTGTTAGATTTGGTTGAAATTGGTCGGTGTGTTCAATGTTACTTATTAACAAAGGACAGATGGAGGGATGGATGAACACAGACACTTCATCTTATAAGCCTTCTTTTCACAAAAGGCCAGGCTCAAAGGCAGCCTTTGGAACAGGGACCAGAATCCCGGGGGGGGGTGTCTCCCTCCTCCTAGTTCAATATCCTGACCACTCAACCACTCTCTTGTTTCTGCTCAGTGAATACTGAAGCCCTCCATGCAGAACAGCACAGCCTTTACAGGAGGGAATGAGAATGCCACCTTCTTCCCCTCAGCTGTCTGTCAGTGCCACTGGTGAACCTGGCTGGAGCTGATGTGGGTTTGAGTCTCTGCAGATACTGGTGAGAAGGAGGACCTGTCTCYTACCTTTGAAGAAAGGTTTCAATCAAAAGCTTTTTAAAATAAGCAGCACTACCCCTACATTTGTGTGGTATTTGACCTACTAGGAAGCATTCATGATTCCACAGTCACTTTAAAACAGCCACTGGTTTCCTATGCCTCCCTTCTTTCTTTTTCCGGCCTGAGAGCCTGGAACTAAGCTACGTTGAAGCTAGCCTTTATGCTTTTTGCCAGATTCCTTTTACTTCAGATCAATTCCCCAGTTAAGTTCAAACACTTGTGCCAGCTCAAGGGACAACCACATGGAAGTGAGTACTTTCTTGGCTGGAGGTGACAAAGACAGGACTACAGCTTTTGACTCCAGTGTGGGGGTTACATCCTGACTTTAAGTGACCATGAAATTAAAGCCCTTAGAGGAAATACAAGAATACCTAGATTATGGATCTCGATTAGGTTCAGAGGCTGTGGTGCTAGTTAAGTCACAACTGAAACACTGACTAGACAAGTGCAGTGGAAGAACTTCAGGAAGATCTTCAGGATGCCACTGGGGCTTAGGCACTGTCTTTAGACGTGGTTGTCTAAATTACCTTCTGGAGCTGACCATCTGAATGGAGAATCTTACTGTAGTCAACAAAACTATCTTCAGATTCAGGGGAAATTCCAATATAATAAAGACAGTTACGCTTCAACTTTTAAGACTTCTGAACTATAGGCTTTCTTTTTTCTTCATCTTACCCTTCTTCTACCTTTAAGAGACAAGAATCTCAGGTCAATTAAAACAGATGTTAAAAATGATGAGTACAACTAAATACCTATTTTTAGCTAACGGTTAAACCAGTTGCCTGATTCCAACTCTTTGGGCTTCTGCTATGGAGCAAAAGTTCCTTTTGTTGTGCTGCCCCTGGGAAAAATAACAGGATCCTCGGTCCAACCTGTCTGGAATTTCTCGAGTCCGTCTCATGAAATTCTGCTGACTCTACAAGAGTAATCCCCGGCTTGTGCCCRCAGTTCTGGTTCACTTGTGCTACTCTGTGTGTCCTGGATTTTGAGTACTGTAAGGCTGGCTTGTTTCTTCAGGTGAATTAGTTTCTTAGATCTCAAGCAAAACAAACAAATTTTTCAACCACAGGCACACATAGAATATTGCCTTGGGTGTAGCAACAGTTAACTAAGGAACTAAGTTTCTTTGAAAAAAGGATCTGAAAAGGAAGGCTTAAGGCAGCTGTAGTTCATCACTTTATCAAGCCACATTAGCTTGGGGTTCATGTTTGCAATATTATTTAAATGACTGTTTTGACCTGAAGACTTGCTTCAGTGCCAGTATTTAGAGTGAATATCCAGCAAAAAGCTCTTAATAATGTGTTTTCTTCAAACATCTGCTAAAAAGTCTATGTTACAATAACAACAGTAAGATCTCGGCAACAATTTATTGACAAATTGAGGCTTTTAAGTGATAACAATTAGTTGAGAGGATCTGATATATTTCTGGCATAGTAACTCACATTGCTTGCTAATTCCACTTTCCAAGTTTTAGCTGAAAAACCGGGAATTGAGTGTTATGAAAAATGCTACTAATACGAATCTGATTTTCAGATGTCATAGGAACCAGAACCTTAAAATTAACAGGTGTTGCAGGTGCTACACGTGTGAAAATTGAAACCTACTTCTTTTCTGATGTGGCAGCAGCTTTTACACCACAGACAAAATGCCCTTCATGTGAATAATAAAAAAATGCCAGCTTTACGCTGGGATAATGGCCATATCTGGATCTTAAATTGGAGAGCAATACAAAGTGCAGACTGAAGACTAAACATCGCTTGGGCTGAATGTAATTTTGCTGACCTTCTGTGGCAGATGCTTCCATCAAATCTCTTCTCCCAGACAGAAAGCCATTTAATATTTCACTCACTGGTGCATTTTCTTTTCTGTGAATTGTATTTATTATTTATTGGTGGTCTTCGTGCCTTGCCTTCTGAAAGCTACTCCTAACCACTGGGTCCTTCACAGCTTGCTGTGGTGGTTGAGGTATTATACGAGCTTTAAAACCATCATTTATCAGTCTGCTCGGCTCCATTTCTTTTGGTTGTGACTTTCTTCTGTGGAAATTGATCACTTAATGGAAATGCCCTTTAATAACTTTACTGTTATTAAATAAACAATCATAACAATCATCGGCATCCACACCATTTCCATGCTGGAACAATTCCTTAAAACATGCTTAAAAATGCAAACATATAAATGAGGAAATCACAAAGAGGGAAGGAAAACCAATGGATCGCCATGGTATTGTGAGGCAGTCTGTATTTACGACAAAATATTTCAAACAACTGAGAACTGAGAGTAACTTCCATACCAATCCCTATCTCTTTCACTGTCTGTACYTGAGCTATGCCTTTAGATAGCAATTTCCACCACCAGCCGTCTGTTTACTTCCCCTCTAAGACATAAGGATGCTTGGCAACTAAGGCTTAARTATAGCACAAGTCCATCCAACCAGGAAAACTGAAAACAACCTAGTGAAGTCARTGGAGTGACTTGCTTCATAGCCTTTCATGGTCTTTAGAGCAGGCACAAATGGACTGTATTGATTTCAGCCAGATCAATGTTTCTCAAGCTTTTTTCAAGGACTAAACACCTTTTGGCTCACTTGCCTTCATCTRACCCCTGAGCTGGCAGTAACCCAGTGTGTCTAACTCAGGGACCCGGCTGTAAGTACTGTCTAGAAGTGTTAATCCCCTCTGGAAGAAATAAGCTGCTGCTTACTACCGCTGCTGCCTAACATTGTGCAACCTCCCTATCCCCCTTGAATTTTGTAACCACCTTGAGAAAGCAGCTCACCACTGAGAAACGCTGATTTGGATGGRAGACTCCTGGGGAGAAGGCTGGTCACACGGTCACCATCCTTTCCCTCCTCCCCTCCCTCCCGCACCTGAGGTACTAGCTTTCATTAAAATAGGACCTCAAGTGCACAAATGTCTCCTGRCATTGCTTCCCTAGGCAATGTGGCATCTCAAAAAATGTGATCACAGGCAGGAAGGAAAGTGCCCCATGCAGTAGAGAAGGTGGAAAGCGATCCGTTAATGTGGAGGACAATCTAGTAAAAGTGACCAAACTTCCTTCGATCTATTAAAAAGTGACCAAGTCTATCGTTAAGAAATCCTGGGCTAGATTAATTACCCCATACTCACTTCCTAGGCTGAAAATCTTCCTGGCRTACTACTGCCTTTTTGATGGCTTTTCTTTTTTAACTTCAGTAAGAAAACAAAAGGATGATGTTACTTAAGTAGTCAGTGCAACACACATTAGTTTGTTGTGAGTGACAGCTGCAGGACTCCATTAGTACAGGCAAATGTGAGCAACTACACAGACAGGGGTCTGACTTCCATGGTAGCAGTAAAACCTGCAGAACATACCCCCTGAGCCACCGCCATCAGCCCTGACCCCCACCCAGGGAGGCAGAGCTGCTGGCTGAAGATTTCTTCAGTTCTATTTTCATAGACTGAGTCTCGGCACGAGGCTCGAATTTTGTCATATTTCCTGCTCCTGGGGCTGCCACTACCGGCTTTCCTGCTTTCATACCTTTTGACACAGGAATGCGGGTGGGTGTAGGTCTCGGGGATGACCCATCCTGTCCTGTCTGCAAAAGAGAGAGACAGAGAGAAATTACATGAATGGTGGACTTTTTYTTCTCATGTATGCTCATCTTATACTTTTCATTGGCTCTTCATTTACCTCCCAAGCAACCATGTCCCAAATCACGCCTATTAGCAAATTAACGTTCATGTTTGAAATGTGGCCGTAGCACATACTGCTAGAGTAGGACCACAGCTACAAAGTCAGGATCGAACGAGTTTCCCAGAGCTGAGGTCTGGTGTTTTGGATCAAGATGTCATGAGGATGGGAATCCCTGCAAAACTCCGATTCCACAGCACGACACAGTGCAGCACGGCCTTAGAGGCTACTAAAATGCTGGCTTAGCTGTCAGACAGGTACAGTATTAGCATCTTGCACGGAGACTAGCCCGGGCCCTGAAAACAGTACAATCATGTGAGGCTAATGCTGAACCCAGAGTAACCGCCATATTTTCAGATCTGGGGCAAGATTTCTCAGCAGTATAGATACAATGGAACTTTGCTTCCCAAAGTATGCTGGGGCCACTTATTTCTGCACTGGGAAGTGCAGRGGCAGAGGGAGACAAGGCAAAGATTTGGATTTCCTTTTCCTTGTAGCTGTGGGAGGAGGGATGTGGGAGAGGGCTCTCCCTCCTCCAAGCTCTAGCCACGACTTGATGAACCCTGGGGCGGGTGAAGCCGGCAGCCCAGGTTTCCAGGGATACCTCAAGKCAGTGTGGACATGGTCATTCTACTACTTCTGCCAGCCTGCTGCCCTGGACAACAGCCTACCAAGCACACTYATCCTCAAGTTTGGGGACTTCAGAATATAAAAAAAAATACGGCCTTGAGAAATTTTAAATTATTTTTTTCTTCTGGATGGAATCCAGCTGAGGACCCAAGTATGGGGCTGGCAGACCCAACATGATGCCTACCAGGGACCTGTGTCCTGCTAGAGGCCAGGCTGGCTATCCTATAGCTTTGAAAATGGCAGTCGGTACAGACCTTTAGGTGACTGAATCCCACTGTGTAAACACACAAGGAGCACCTGGAGAGGACAAAAAGATTCAAAAGGGCCAACTAGTCTTTTCTGTCTCCATCGGCCAGATAATGTTGCACATACTCTGCAAGGCCAAAACTAGAAGCTACCCCTCATGGACCATGTCCTAAAGAAAATACTTTTAACCATGACAATTCTGAGAGGAAAATGTGTTTTATCTTCTGCAGTGTGCAATACAGACACAAATGTTAACGGTGACAATTTCAGTGTCTCAGCTGAATTTCATATGTGACTTTTTTCTGTTCAGATAATGGATGAATACTTTGATCTCACAAAAGAGAACACTTCTCATAAGATCCTGGAATCCTAGATAGACCATCTGCTGAATGACCGAATTCTGCAAGTTATGACATGTAAGCAAAATAAAACTAAACTAGTGAAACAGACTGGATTAGGAGATCGTGTCAACTGCAACATGTATTTGCACATTTACTTAAAAATGCTTTTAAAAAATGCTCCACGAAGGAGCATTTTTCTCTCTCGAAGGATTTCCAGCCAGTAGCATCAGAGCCTTCTGTCTGCATCCTGAGTATTCAAAGAAAAACCATTCCTTAATCTTTTAAGATCAGTTCAAAACCCATGTGTACACAGAAAAAAAATCACAATTGGAAAACTTGAATGCTGTCTGCCTGGCAGGAAGGAAGCCATTTTCAATAACTAAAAGCAACATTTACAATAGCAGAATAGCAGTCTAAAGGCTAATATGGAACTCACATGTAGATGTCAAAACAAGTTAGGCCCATACAATTCTGTAGGGCAAAACATGCAAATGCATTCCATCAGCCTTGGAAAATATGTCAACATCCCAGGGAACCCAAATGACAAACATCTTGTACTCCCTGAAAGAGCTCCACAGTGTGTAAACATGAGGCAATCAAATGAAGTAGCTGGAATCTCAGGCATTTCTTCAGCTTTATTCACATGTAAATTATTAACTAAGGATTTGGGCGCTTTGAAGTTACTCATTTCAAACCTAAATCACTCAAAAGCACTTTGAAAAGAACTCTAACTGGCTTTAAATTTCTTAGTTGCCCTCTTTACGGCATACTAACATGTTGATCATATGGATGCTAATGCCTGCTTCACGYGCAGCTGCAAAAGCATTTTGTATTTGCTAAGCCATGACAAATGGCACAAAGGTGGCTCTTCACCAAGCAGTGCCCTTTGGCGAGAGTGACGGGCTAAGCAGGCAGAGGACACCCTCCGGTACACTTGCGCCGTGTCTGTGGCAGAGAACCATTTCTTCCAAGACCCAAGCTCTAAGCAATTCCCTCCAGCCCCGTTTGTCTGTAGGCTGCTGTCTTGTCTTCTGGTTGATACAGGAATGCGGCTCCAACCAGAAACCAACTCTTACGCAGCCGGCACGGAGCGCCYGAGACGGGGCCCCGCGGGACGCAGAGTGACGCTGGCTGGCTCTGAGCTGGCGGTACGTGGTACTGGAACAGCACCGGGGGCCAAAGCGAGGTTAGTAAACACATTACTGAGAGTGAGATAAATACATGTGGCCGCTAAGCTGGTTAGGTCGATAATCAGTGCTCACTGCAGGCACTGGCAAGTATATTAAGCAGTGAGGTTGCAGTAAGGTTGGACAGTCCCATTCAAGGAAGAAAAGCAATTTGAATGTACAGAACATTGAGCATGTTTTAGTGGTTTATAACAGAACCTCCTTAGTGCATTTTATTGACACACAAAAGGAGTGCTTTCATGCACACGTTCACTTTTGGAACATTTTAATAACAAAGGTGCTTTTTCAGCACTTGTTCTTGATCAGATCAGAGACCAGCTTGCCCCGGACAGAAATGGTTCAGGTCAGCCGACACATAGGTATGTAGTGCAATTTGAGATGCCCTGGGCTATTCAAGCCATCTGCACAGGGCTGGTAGATAAGGACCCAAAGAGACCTGCAACCTCTGATAAAGCAGCTGGAAGTTAGGTAGGCTACCTGACAGCACTTAAAATGACWCTAAAGAAGTATGTTTAGGCAACTGAAAGGGTGGGACTTGCRATCTAGTCAATAGTCAGTGGAGCCCAGTGGGCAATTCAGCTCACACGAAGCTAGCAGCGTCTCAGCTGAATCACCCTCCAGCCTCCAGCGAACAGGGCTCAATGCTGACAAGGGGCCTGATGACTAGGGACCCAGTTGCCTGCACTGCGGCATCTTGTGACATCTGAGGTATCCCGAAAGCTTCCCCTGCAGAAAGGTACAGGTCCACGTTATACCTCCCAGCCTCATGCACATGTCTCAACTGCCATAGGGCATGCAGATAGCACCATGCACCTCTATACGGTCRAGTGAGCTGACCCCTGGATCTCTAGTAACTCAAACAGAACCTTAGAGCACATATGGGACACCTACAAAGAACTGAATTTAGCTGCCGATCCCAAACTAAATGCTGTCCAAATGAAAGTAGCCTTATAGCTGCTTTAACGTGTGCCCAGTTAGCTCTGGCACCCAACAGCCTTTCAGCCGTGCCTTGCTGCCTCCGACACAGGACACCCTGCGTGGTTGGTGCCATGCCACTACACTGGCTCTGCTGCAGCCGGGATTCCCTCTGCTCCCTGCCCCTTTGCACGTCACCGGATTCACTGTGTACCCTGGCAGCATAAACAGCCAGCGCTGGATGCCAGGCTTGTAGGAGGCGGGGAGCACAGGGATGAAGTGATTATAGGATTGCCACTCATCGTGGTAGCCAAAGAAGATCCAAATTCACCAGCAATCCTACTGTAAGGATGTAAGGCTTAAATCAAAAAACAGTATATATGCACCACAGTTGTTCTTTTCCCAAAGAATATTTGTTTTTATTCTTTGGGTTTTTTAATGTAAATTATATGAACTGTCCTGGGAACAGGGACTTGGGCTAATGTTCTAAGGCAAGACTAACAACCAGGCTACAGTTTCAGGCTCATTTTGGTCTGCATATCCTCTGGTCTCATAGTGTTGAATTTTTGGTTGTGCAGTGGTCCATCTGTAATAAAAAAATTATCTGCTAGGTCAGTCCAAGTATTTTCCTGGGTGTGGGTTTGACTCTAATCAAGCTAAGGAGGACCAAAACCCATTTTTTCGACTTCTACGGTAATTACCTAAATCCATAGGCTATGATATAAAAGGCAGTTACTGGCTTAGGGTTTGGTTCTTTTTTTTTTTAATCAAAGTGGCAATGGTTCTGTTAAATGCTGAATTCAATCCAAATGGTCTAACAGTCTCCATCACATCAGCACTGGGATCCAGGATGCACCAAAGCTCCTGCCGTGGAGACCCCTGTGGGACTGGACAACGCTGGGTGGCAGTGCTGGTGTGACGAGCCCTGGGCTTGTGCAGCAGGCAGAACATGAAGTGCCTCCAAAACACGGGGGTCCAGTGAGTTCAGCTGGCAGTGGAAACAGTCACTGACCGGTGCCTTTTTCAGTTGATCGTTTTGGTTAAGTGCTTAAAAACTTCCTTCGGGTGCCTGTGTCTTTCTTTGGATCAGGGTCTCATTCTATCTAAATCAAAACTGTTGCAGACTCAAACTAGGACTTAGATCAGGGGAATATAAATCTCTAGTTACTCTAGAGTGTATGTCAGTGTAAATCAACACAACAATCCTTAATCCTCCACCCTCCTAACTGGTCCATCGTGAAACCACAGTCTCTGGCTTTGGACTGACATATGCAGGGAGACACCACAGCTCAGGCTGAACCTTTAATGTACCATGTCTGCACCTTAAAATTAACTTCACCTGCAGTACTGAAGATAACTATAAATTCAAATTGGAAGAAGAGTAACTGCAAATTTGTTATAGCAACAGATGAGAGCTAGGAACTTCATAATTATTTTCCCCTTTCTAGCTTGACACTGTATTAGTACATTGTACAAAGCATTTTGTACGAGGAGAGTTGAGAAAAACATTAAACCTAGTGAGCTAAGAAAGCAGTTTTGTATCAGTTTGTCTTCTTTGATTTTATGAACTTAAACTCTCAAAATTATATCAATGTTGGTTTCTTCTAGGGTTACTGAGTAAATGATCACAACTTGTTTTTTTCTGACTAGGGGTATTGAAATGTGTTTGTAAAGTAGTCATTTGCAAAACAGATGGTAAATATACAACTTCTATTTTTTTTTTCAGGGGTTAGGGAGGAAAAGGCACATTTGGGCTTCTTCAAAGTTCCCTGCTCATCTGACCAGGGACCTTAAAAAACAAAGGGAAGCATAAGATAAAGTAAATCTTATGGTTGAACTATTTTCCTTACATTCTAAATCAGGGAGGATGAAGTGAAAGAAGCCACTTTTTAGCCAGATGAAAACAAAACAAAAAAGTTTTGTCTGCCACGGTTCAGTGCATCATCACAGTAGAGACAGACATCTACTAAAAAAGAATGAGGAACTCTTTAAAAAAARAGTTTTCCAAGCTTCTGAGAGACAAAGGAGTTTGTAAATGAATTAATTCAAGACTTTTTAAAAAATGAACAATTGCCTCTAGTATGTAGGAAAACACTGTACAGTAAAGTATCTACAATACATTATATATGTGGGGAGACAGAGAGCACGCACGTGCGATCCCAAATAGATCCGTATGACGAATGCAAGTTTTATTAAGTCAGGGGGCTTAAACGGGAAYGGTAACCTCGCTCCAAAAGTGTGGAAGTGTATCTGAAATACACTTTGACATTTCAGCGTGGAAAGAGATGGCTGAAGAGGCATGTTGTAGGGCTCTGCAGACTCCTGAGCGGCACGGACAAATGAACAGGGGATGACTATTCAGTATTTGTCAAGATACAAGAAAGAGGCTGTAACCAATGAAGGTATTGCATAAAAGGTATCAAACAAAAGAGCATTTTTCCCGGGAGCCCACAACCGAATTCACTGCCCCCTGATGTTGTGGAAACAACAGTATAAATGAGTTCAAAAAGCAATTAGAAGAATAAATAGAAGAAAACTCCGCCACGGTCTATTAAACACAAAGATGTRGCTACAGGCCCTGGTTCAGAAATACCCACCTATTGCCAAAAAGTGGGAACAGATGCTGAGGGAAACATTACTGTGTGTTTACCCACTTAAATTAATCTTCCCCTAAGCATCTGCTACAGGCTCTGTCTAGCTAAATAAGCTTTTGGACTAATACAGTACTGCTGGTTTTCTATTTTGGTTAAATTCTTCTTTCCCAGGGTATTTCCAACTAAAGCAATGGAAAACCATGTCCAATAATAAACTTGGGGGGAGGACTATCAATAAATATTGTCCAGTATGTTTAAAGACAGAGGTGAGAGACTGATTTAAGTACGAAAAAGAAGCTGGGGTACAACCACAGAGGCACAGAGAGAAAGCAGCAAAAAATATGTTAAAAGAAGCCCTGTTGTAATACAGCACTTACAAAAGTTGAGAATTTCAGAGGAAGAGAAAGAGCTTTACTATTCACTGGCTGAAAGAGGCTTGGAGCTGTAAGCAATGATACCATGTCTGGCTATTCATTCCTTTGGAGTTCAGCATTATAGCAGATATTAATTGAATTATAACTATAATGGGATTATATGAAAGAAATGCCAGCCTGCATGATCAGACTCTAAAGATGGGCCAGCTGGGCCAAAAATCATTATGGGTATTTTCAGAAGTCAGAAATTGCACTCACCAAAAGTAAAAATACAGTTTCCCCCTCTGTCATCTCCATCGTTCTTTGTCCCTCTCTGTCTCTCACTTGCAATTTTACAGGATTGCCATTATGAAAATAACTTTAAAGGAACTTTGCAGGAACTTCCTTTGAAAGTTACTCCTTTGGGAGATAATAAATACACCAGCGTCCAACACTGGTACAAAAATATACGAATCAGGCAAATTTTGATTTTATAGTTAAGCTCGTATCTGAAACAAATGTAGGGAAGCCAAGAGTTTCTCCTCACCCCACCCATTCTTTCCCCACTGGTGTCTCAAACCCAAACTATGGTTGCCCTTCTCCTTACTGTGAAGACTACATCATGAGACTGTGCTGCTTACCACTGATTGTGTTCCTCGCGTGGAAGACGTTGTAACAGGCGTTATAGTGATAGTACTTGTCAYCTTGCTTGCTGCAGGTCGCGAGGACAGGTTGTTCCGGGGTGATCGAAGGACAGTACCGGTGACGACTTCTTTCTCTGCTGCTATGTTCACCGGTCTGACCGTTATCACAGGACTCGCGCCATCAGGTGCAGCACTGGGAGAGCGTTTAAACTGGGAACCTAAGTGGATGTGGATTTTGTTGTCTTCTGTCGTAATAATGTTGGCGTTGGCATTGTACTTGCGGATTGGAGTCGGGACGGTTTGTTTTTCCGGTGTTACTTTGAAGACAGCCCTTCCCATGGTCATATCTTGTGATTGYGGAGAGACAGAGATTTCTGCCGGTGCTGCAGATGTTGATACTGTCATAATCTGAATTGGTGATACAGGTCTGTCGGCAAAGGGTGCTCTCCCTCCCTCTGGGGACTTTTCCCTGGAGAATGTTGTTATAGTGACTGGAGACATAGAACGATCTGGGCCTGTGGGACTTTCACTGCCTTTCCCTTTTTGGGACATAACGTTTGGAGAGGGAATGATGGTTATTCGTGGCTTCTGATTTCCCAAAGTAGGAATGACAGTGGTACTTGAAAAAAATTCCTCTGAGGTTGGACTGGTTATCTCCAAAGTAGCTGTGCTGTTCTCATGGTCTGGTGTCACCCGAATATGAAGAGGTTGACCCTGCTTTGGTGAAAGAACAACCTCCCCAGGATGCGCTGGACTACTGTGGGTGCGGGCTCCTTTATCAGGAGTTCCCTGAGCCCCGGTTTCCCTCTTTCTCATCCATGGTATCCAAGATTTCCTCATTGCAAGTTCATTCGCTGCTGGAGGATATCTCTCGAGCACTGAAGAACGCTCCATGGGTTTTTTCAGACCTACCTGTCGCAGATTGCTCATGATGTGATTCTCCTCCTGGAAGGATTTCCTTATAAACACTGCTGGAGTTTCTTCTTCTGCTGTTTCACTGCTTACAGCATCTGTTTGCACGCCAGTGGACGTCACGGGAACATCAACCATTCTTCGTCCATTTATGCTGGGCCTCAGAGCACGGCTGTAACGCTTAGAAAGCTCCAGCTCTCTTGTTAGGTTCAGAACTTCCTGCCCCATGCTCTTGTTTTTATTTTCTTCTTCCATAAACCTTTGCTGCAGAACCGAATAATCAACTTGGAGCTGAGAAAGCTGGTCTTCTTTGTTCATCAGCTCATGGATTTTTTCCTTAAGAGCTTGAACTTCTGCTTTCAAATCTCTGCTTTTGGCCTCTTCCAGACGAAACCTGTGCCTCAACTCTGCCTCCTGGCTCACTGCTTCACCTTTTTCTATTGCTTTGGTTTTGGCAATCTGGAGCTTCATCTCCTCCAGCTGTTGAGAAAGAAAGTTAGCTTTATCCTGCTCAGTCCTAAATTTCTGCTCTAGCTGATCATATTCATCTTCTGTCTTCATCAGATCTCCTTCAACCACTTCCAATTGTTTGAGACGTTTTTTCAGTCTTTCAATTTCAATGGTAAGTTCTTTAATCTTGTTGTCCTCATGACAACCATGCTCTGGTCCTTTCCTGGTTCGACCTCTTGTAATTTCTCTTTCTACTTCCTCCATACCATCAATTCTTTTCTTTAACAGGTCAACTCTACAGCTTAGTTCAGAGGATTTTTCTTCTTCACTTCTCAATTTGCCAGTTAACTCATCCCTTTCCTTTGTCAAACTAGATACTTTTTCCTCCATTTCGGATTTCAGTTTCAAAAATTTCTTACTTTCTTCTATCAGTTTCTCTGTTACATCCATAACTTTCCCTTGTTCAACTTTAAAATTCTTATTTAGACCCTCAACCTTTTTTTCCTCCTGTTTTATTTTTTCCATCATATTTTTTCGTTCATCAACCAACATTACAGTAAATGACTTCAGCTTTGTGAGGTCATCTTTTAAGCTTATTTCAGCCTTTTCCAACTTGCTTTCTGATGCCTCAAGGTCTTTCACTCGAGTCTTCACCACTTCCAACTCATTTATCAAATCCTTAGTCAAATTCTTTTCTTTCTCCAAGCTTAAGTGTAGCTGGGTGCATTCAGACTTACTTTTACTGAAAGCCTCTTCCAGCTTCTCTAGTTCTGACATTCTTTTCTGCAGTTTTTCCACTTCAAGTTTCAACTCTTTGCTATGGTGCTCTTCCTCTTGCAGTTTATTTTTCAGCTCTTTACACTGGGATTCAGTTTTTGTGATCTCTTCATCTTTTCCCTCCATTTCAAGCACACGCTTGCGGAGGTTTTCCACTTCTGCCATTAAGCTAGAGTTCCCACATTCTCCTTTTGCTATTTTATCTCTTAGTTCTTGAAGTTCCTCCTCAGCTTTTTGAAGATTCTTGTTAGTTTCTTCTAGCTCCTCTATTCTGCGAGTCAACCCCACTAGCTTAAGCCTTAGCTGTCTATTATGTGACTCTTGATTAGCCAGTTTAGCAGTCATCTCCTCATGTTCTTGAGAAAATGATGACGTTTTGTGTTCAAGTTCTGCCTCTAACTTCATCAGTTTTTGTCCATCTTCTTTTGTTTTTGCACTGATAATTTTAAGCTTTTCTTCTTCTTCCTTTAGTTTCTGGTTTAAGTCCTGTATTTTCTGACTTTGTTGACCAAGTTGTTCAATATGCATTTGTCTTTCATCCACCAGCATGAGTGCAAATGATTTGAGCTTGACTAGTTCTTCTCTTAGTTTATTGAGTCTCTTCGTATGTTCCTTCTCCTTCCGGGCTTGATAGATCTTCTCCTGCTCAAGAAGTTTCTTCAACCTGAAACAAGTTAGAAGAAATGCATTAAACTAAAATATATATATATATATATATATGTGTGTGTATTCCTCCATTTTTTAAATCACCTTCATTTTATCAATTTTTTTTCATTAATAACCTAGGTAGTCTTTCAAGAGATAACTACCTACTACAGTTACATTCTCGAACCAAATATTTTAAATTACAAAAGTTAACTGAAAACTATATCAAATCATCTAGAAATCTGAAAAGCAGTGAAATTTTATACATGTATAGATAATAAATACATCAGGTTTTAATTCCTTTACATTTATTTTTCTGTTAGGATGATGTTGCTAAAAGTATGTAATATCCCAAAAGGACAGGTACATCTACTCACCAATCCATTTATACCGAACTTGTTTTACAAGGTGGATTCCTCCTTATGTCTTGTATACACAAAAATGTGTAAAATATGATAAAAAATGAAAACTAATTGCTATATGCAGTCATACATAAATAGATCAATCCTGGTTATAAATAAACCAGCAGGACAGAAGATTACATTAGTACACAACTGATAAMCATCTAGGCATCACAGGCGTAAGAAATTAGCAGGAAGATAAATTTTCCAGCACAGTGACTATTATCTTAAARAGTTTCTTCTTCCAGGTGCATTTCCATTTACAATAGTAGATTTTGTGGACTGCAAGGATCAGACTAATCAAACCTTTGGCTACAGCTAACCTCAGCTGGAAAATGCTCTTCTTTATATAGTCTGTAAAGCTGTATTCTCAGACAATATAAAAGCTTGCGATACACAAATTAGGTGTATCCTCAGAAATATAATAAAGACCTACATTTTCCAGCCCTACCCATGCAACATTTCAATGGAGAAATTACTAGTAATGTAAGTATTTTAYATCTGTGATTTATATTCAGGGTACATTGACATCAGCACAGGAAGTGCCTGCACATATTGTAAGCACAGATTTATGAGGATGGTGATCCTCAACTGACAAAGAGGTACAGATGACACAGGGATATATCCCCTACTAATGTAAGAGCCTTATTGTAAAAGCAGCAATACGACTTAGAAAAGATGACACAGGTATGCACTGAATTTACTGTGAAATGACATTTTTTTCAAACCACTGTCAAAGTACCTGCAACTCCCATGTCCCCTATCAAGACACGTGTGATGATTCAGATCCACTTGCTTTTGCTCACCCTATCTCTGAAGCTTTTCAAAAACTTTGTAACTGAGACACGCAGTGAAGTGATAATAGCAGAGCAATTTACCACCTGTTAACTAACTTGCAATAACTGGAACATCCATGTCTTAGAAAAGACCAACTTTTATCAGTATTTTTATCTTGAATGCTGGACTGTAGATGATAGTGGGTGAAGCACAGATGTACATTCCTCTCTGCTGCCCCAGCAATGAAGTGGTGCAGAGAGCTCCGGGGCACAAYGTTGTACACAACAGATGTCTCCCAGAGCCCTCACCTGAACTCTAAACTCATAACAACAGCCACATTAACTTGGTCCTCCAGCAACTGTTAATGTTTCACTCCTCGTTCCCCCGGGACCAGAACGAACAGGAACTGGAAAGAAAAGCTATAAGAAAAGAGAAGGAAGTCAGAGAGTAGAACACAGGATGCAGTAGGTAGGGAAGGAGAAGGCTGAAGAATACATTTGAAAACAAGAGTCAGATAGGATGTGGGAGTAAGAGAATAGTAGGAACCAGCGGGAGAGAGAAAAACAAACAGACCTTACAGCCAACCTTGCTGGGTCACAGATTATTCTCAAAAAAATCTCCTTAGTTTTGGCAGCTCTTTGGAAAGGACTGAAAAGGCGTGCTGGTGGATGCCTCATCATGGGTCAAGTTAGAATGTCAAAAGGTAAAAAAAAAGACCTGCTGCTACTCACAAAGCACACACTTTTCACACTGAAGAAGGAACTTTATTAGCACGTATATTCCCTGGCTGCTCTATCACAATGCTTTATGCAAAAGTTTCTGCCAAGAACTCTCCCTCATCTCCCCCAGGCTACATTTTTAAAGAAATATTATGCGTCCTTCCACAAAATATTATTTGTCGTGACAGAACAGTGTGCCCTAAGCTGGTGGTGCTCTAAATGACCCATCTCCCAAAGTCATGGACATATACACGAAAATATGAGATCTTAAAAACAGAGAACACTTCCAGCCTCCCTGGTCCCACAGGAAAATTTTAAGGTGACCCCTATAAATTCAAAAAACAGAAGACAGCATTTTGTTTTCTTTTTAACAATCTTGTCACTTGAAACCCTRTCTAGAGATGCTCAGGAAACTGCCTGTGATTTTGAATTCCTAGGCTGTTCACAAAGGGCACCCAGCAGGATTTTCACCCAGCAGTTGCTACAAGCAGTACACGTCAGCCTGGCTGCTAAGCAGAGTGCAAAACAATTCACTGGCCCCACCATCACCTGAGAGTCTACTGGGGAATACTGCTGAGAAAGCTCATCACTGAAAAAAAACCCAAACACAAATACCTGTTAAACTAAGAGAAAGAAATGCCAGGGATGAGACTGAGCAATAGGAGAAGCAAGCACATTAGCACTACCACGCTTTGCTGCACCTAGCAGGAGAATTAGCAGTGGGRAATAACTGGCCTGACCCCTCTGGGAACAGCAAAAATAAAGCACTGTAACTGCCAATACGGCCAGGTGAATTTGCTAACATGTGTGTGCTGAACAAGGTAGAAAGCACTGTGGAGCATTTTATCCTCCCTCAGCTTTTATCCAGTGAAACTAGACTGCCTAAGATTTGACAAGTGAACTTTCACAGAAGATACTTGACAATACTTCTGTTTTCCATGTCCAGGGAAACTGCTTCTAAAATCTGGTTCTGTGAGAGATGGATGGGAAAGCAGCGTCAAAATCTGTGCAGTTGCCAAAGTGATAAACAAAATCTACACCTTTTCAGTGTTACTTCTAAAATMAAGCTGAGTTTAAGCTTGCTCCTGCTTTTCTATCTTCTGTACAACCCTCACACCTCAGTGGTTAAACTGGAATTTCAGCAGGATTGCAAGGTGATGTTGTCCCCTCTTGACCCTTACAACTGATTTATTAWGAGGCTTCTCATCTGACTGCTGCTGCTAACGTTTGCTAAGTAACACAGACCTGCATGGGCTCCGATGCAACACTAAAAGCACCTCAGAGACTCACAGCACGTGTGTCTTCAATGTGTTATCCAGAGCAACTGCACTCCGGATTGTCAACAGATTGAAAGCACCTGCATTCAGGCTCAAGATAMGCAAAAGGGAAAAGAAAAAACCGAAAACCTTTAATAATGAAATGCAGGGCTAGATACAGCCCAAATACTGACAAGCCAACAGTTTGGTATCCCCAGTCCAGTCCCTGTATTTGCTGCCTTGRTTTGKTTTTTTTAGGATGGGGAGAAGTATTTGGATAAAATTGGATAATCTGCGTTCACCAGTAAGAGTCTCGGGGCCTCGGCACCTGGACTGCAGCAGGGAAGCAGGCAGATCTGCTCAAGTTCCCGGTGGAGAGGGGGACCGCGCTGCCTGCTCCTGTGTGGGCAGCACTGCTGAGGTCTGTGCAGCACCTACCTCTTTTCCCCACAGGTTACCACACATATCATGTCAAAACACGCAGCTTGAGTCATTCCCTGAATACACAGGCTTCTGCTGCCATGAGGGTCCAGGTGGTCTCTCCCTCTCCTTTCTTTCTTTTGCTATCTGTCCTCCCCACAGTATTTGAAGAATGGGTGCCCTACAGCTGTCCAGCATTCATGATGATCACACTCCCCTTTACAGTAAATGGGATAAATAAAATGGCAAACCCTTATGTATGAATACGTGCAAACTGTTAACTACCTCAGTTAAAAACAAACACCCCAGGACAACACTGTGCCCTGATTTCGCACCACAAAGGAAGATGCCTCTGACCCTGACTGGCACGGGGCAGGACACTGGACTACAAAAGCTACTGATGCAACCTCGTGTGGYACCCGCTGCATCGGGGAGCTGCGTCTCCTGCATCCTTCCACAGACCGCAGTGCTAGCTGTTGACAGCCGCACCGGGCAGCACTAGGGAGGCCTGTGGGCAGCACTGCCGGGCAGTTAGGAGCGTGAAGACTTTCAACAACCAATCTCAGCTTGCAGAGCAGGCAGACACCAGAGTGGAGGAAGAGCAACTACGAACTTAGTTTTAACCTCCTTCATCAACGGTGTGCTGGAAGCAGCCAGCGAGGAGGAAGGCAGGAGTGGRTGGGCAGTAACCAGGCCCTCCCTGTCCTCCTTCCTTTGGGTTTGGTGCTGAAGTGTTTCATTGCACAAGGTCCTTCTGCTTCCCCTTCCCTCCTCCAAGCTTCAGCTTGATCATCAGAAGCGCAACGGGATGCTGATAGCTGCTGAACCCTATCCCTTCAGAGATGTGGCTTCATTTCTTTTATTATGGTTATATCTCTGTGCTTTGTCCTATCAGCCCTGACYACCTTGCTCAGTCAGGGGCTAATCATTCCTTCAGGTTTGGATGTCAATTTTTCCTTAAAGCAAAGCTGGCCAATACCATACTTCCTTTTCCCCRTCAGCTACATGCCGGCTGCCAGAAAGTCCAGTTATTGTGTCAATGTATTTGTAAGAGACAGTTCTGGGTTACGGCATAGACACAGTTTGTAAAACAGCACATTGGGTAAGTTGGGAAGAGGTGTCCAACACAGGCAGGGCTCCAGACTGCTGCAAGTGGGTCCCTAAGTCCGCCCTGAAGGATTGGTGACAGAGGAGATGGCTGGCTGTATCTCCTCCTTCCAATGAGAAATGCAGAGTGGTTGAAGGGCTTCTTGCTGGAGTCTGCTGGTTAGCCAYCAGGGTGGTTTAACATTCTTTTTAAAGCTGATCAATTCATTGAATCAATAAAGCTACAGACTTTGCTTAAACACATACATTGTTTCTCCTGTTTTATTTCTGCATGTGTCAAGTTCAGTCACTGAGATGCAAAGGAGGAACCCCACAAYACCATTTTCACAGCGTCTCTTCTCAGACCAGAACAAGACTTCAACATGAATTATAACTTACAGCTGGAGAATGTTTTGGTGTTTTTGAAAGACATTGCAATAGTTTCATACCGGAAGAGCTCCAATGGGTGTTACTGGATTTTAGATGGGACTTGTTTTATTTGTAAATGGTAAAAGCAGTAGCAGCAGCAAGACCTTAGCTAAAATCAAGCATTAGTTCTTGTCTACATTTGCAAAAGAAATTACAAATAGTGGTCAGTAGACATTTTCTTGCCTTCTGCAGGATTGTAAACTTCATGACTACATTTGAAATACAATAAATGTAGCAAACTAGGAACTACAAAACCCATGCTTAGCACTGATAGCTGATAAGAGAAGCCATTCTCCAAAGTGGCTTGCAATATTTTAAGAAAMTATGAAGAAGTTTCAGTTATCAGGGGAAAGATGCTCAGTGATTTCCAAAAACCCACCTCTCCCCTCAAAAACGCATTCACTTCAGAATGTTTTAAACAGACCATGCAAAAGTGAAAAGCCCCCAAAACATTTATTGAAAATTATACCAGTGTTTGCATTGCCCTTTCCATTTGTATTTCCATCAAGATGAGAAAACATCACAAATGCTCATGCGATCTTTTCCATCTCTAGCATAGAAATGGGCACTCACCTACACGAGGAAACCCTGATAAGGCAGGGCAAGCCAGAGGATGACCTGAAAGGACACGAGCTGCCCCTGCAGTTTGCATACATGAGAACATTTTGGCACCACATTTCAGCTGCATTGGCCTGGTTTAGCTCCCTGCTTTGCAAACAGACTAAGCCAAGCATCCGAAGGTGTCTCCCAGTGCTCTCACAGGAGGGCCTAATGTGGAGGGCAATCTGGAGAGAGGTGGAGCACTATTTCCCCTGCTATCAAGGCAGGGGCAGCAGGAGGACCAGCATGTAGAAGGAAAAGGATGGGAAGGAGGGAAGCAGGTAAGGTCTCTGGAGGACCTTTTAACTGGGTTTGTACACAGCTTGGAGGTCCACAGAGCTCTTCATTGCTGCTCTAGCACACAGCCATCTCAGATGTACTGCTCCTGTAGTACCCTGTTTTGCCATTTAAATTCCAAAAAGTTTGTTGCGATGGGATGTAATGACTTCTATTTTGTGGATGGCCAGTAAGTGGGGGTTAAGAGAAGCACGTTCACGAGGACTTGGGTCAGTCTAAGGATGAGCTGACTGACGGCTGATGAAGGCTGCTTCCTCCCTGCGGGGCCAACAGCGTTTCTGCCACTCACACAGCAATCCCAGGGAAGCACTGGGAAAACAAATGMCTTTGCAAGCTTGTCTTTCCACTTCAACCTTAAAGAGTTTGCTACTGCATATGCAGAGTTAGAGAGACTGGAAAACTTCCTAGTGGTAGCTAGAAAGCTGCTGCCCATTAAGTGATTTGAGAGGCTGCTCGCTAGAATCCCAGGACAATGAAAACCAGCAAGAGGTGGTTTAACTTAATAAAGGAGTTCCCTCTTAATTTTTTTTCCCCATTTAATGTACAACAGCTGATTTTGAAGATTATTTCCACAGCCACTGGAAAATCTTCCACATGTCAGGGCTATTTCTGAGTGCCTCCGTGTTTGGGGCCAGGCTGAGATACCTAGAGGCTGAGTTTCAGTGATTCGGAGTGCTTATAATTTCAGCTAAAACCAAAGAGAGCTAAAAGGTGGCCAGGCTCTCTAGGAGGCGAAACAATCAGGCCTAACACTCAAGTTGGGCAATTCAATATGAGGTAACACTTTCAAATCATCAGCTTCAGTCCTTCCCTCATATCCATCTCAACTGAGAGAAGATGTAGATGAGATCAGATCCCTTAGCAAAAAAAAGAATAAAGCACATCTGTGTTACGTTCTCCTTTCTATCCATTAAACTTTAAAGCCAAGGAACAGAGACAAATGTTTGAATGACCTTGCTACAGAACTTCCTGAGTTGCTGTGCAGTTTATCACAGGGTCAACTCKGAAAACAAATAAAAACTTGTAAAAAAAATAGTTATCAGTTCTAGTGACTCTAAAGACAATTTTTTGTGGCTACCTACTATACAAAGTTAAAGCATAAAAAACCCGCATATTCTTCATTGCTGAATTAACTTTTGAGAAGTGACTRTATCAAATTATATCAAAAGCAAATTAATAATCTTGCTGCTTCAAAACTGCATGACAGTTCCCAAATTATACTGTAGAAAACATTTTCTTTACTTAGGAGGACACATTGCTTGTCTTCTACAACAATTTTTCCTCCTCTTTTTGTTTCTAACACTGATTTTGTAAAAATTAAAGTCCAGTTTGCTGAAATAGTTCATTTGTGTTGAAATCGTCTTACTTCAACTGAACAGTGAGTAAGGGCAGTATTTTGGAATAAGAACACTTACTAGATTCAGTGTCCCACCACCTTTCCAGTTCGYGTAAGAAAAGCACCGAAGATCTTTACGAATAAGACACGACCAAAATCTGTTCAGGCTAAACAGTATTACAACTGGACAGGCACTTTTTTTCCAGCCCCCCCAATTAAGATATCCACATTAATTTCGCAGGTCAGAGGAGGGGAAGGGGGATGAGCAGAAAGCACGCAAACAGCATCTGTGAGAAAAGGAAGCAGCAGCGCTCAGCTCAGAGATGAAATYTGCCAAACCTGTCTCCGAGCTGCGGTTATCCTTCCCTGACCCCTCGATGGCTGTCCGGGCGAAGGCACAACCCCACCAGGTGCACCTTCCAGGGCTCCAGCCAAACATTAAAACTAACGCAGTTCTGTCCCGTCCAGCCCGGCTGGAGCCGGAGCCGGAGCCGCGGCGGCGGTAGCGGGGCTGCCCCGGGCGCACGCCGAGCATCCCGGCCCCCCCCGGCCGCAGACCCCGCTCCAGCCTCCCGCCGGCGCCCACGCTTATGCCCAGCRCATTCAGTTAACCAGCGAAGCGCGCGTGTACAAGAACAATTAGCTCTGCTCAAATAAAAAATAATCTGAGTTATCTTACCTTATAACTAGACTTTTTTTTTTTTCAAAGCAACCAAAAAAATATAAAAAGAAGGCAGGTTTTGCAGGACGACCCGCCCCGCGCCGGCTCAGCCCCTCCGCCGGCGGGAAGGCGCCCTCCCCTCGCTGCCATGTCCCCCGCGCACTGCGAGGTGCGGGCTGCGCCCCGCCGCCGGGGCCGGGGCGGGGGCCGGGGGGGGCCGGGGCGGCGGGGCGGCATTGTGCGCTGCCCGCCGGGGCAGGGGGAAGGGGTGGAGCCGCCGCCGCGCCTCGGCGGGGCAGGAGGGGTGGGAAGGGGGTAGCTGGGTGGGGGGCTCGGCTCTGCCAGCGCTTCCTTTTAGCACCGCTTTCCCGGAGTTTATCATTGACAGCCCCCTCCGGGCGTACGGTTTCTAGGTTAACGATTAAGAAATAATAATTTGATCGCAGAGAACCCTTGCGAATTRCTTTCGCTTAAGTGAACTAGGATGCACAAAGGCGATACTTCCCGGTCCGAGCTGCCGATTCATTCCTCTGACTCAAGAAAAGTTCCCTTTGCTTTTCTCTTGTCTTCGTGGTGTTTGAAGTGACAGTACTACTGTTGGTAAGCACTGGCTGATCTTAAGATCAGTTGATAAAAGGCATGAATACATAAAGAAAATCCCCTGTGGATTTAATAGACGTGCATATTTGTTTTTGAAAATCCATGCACAGTAGCCAGGCTGAGAGTCTGCGTGAGGTCTGAAAATCACCATTCTGCTAGCTCCCTGCATTAAAGGAGTCCTAAATCAGCCCTTTTGTTCCCAAACCAACATAAAAGAATTTGGGGATTCCTTCTATTTGCCTAACGATTCCCTAGATTGCCCACTGTCACCTTTTCAGTCTTTACAAGGAGAACTAGAAACCACTCTTCCTTTTCCTTTCCTCTTCCCTTTCTTCTTCCCCTTTTCTTTCCTCTTCCCCTTCCCGTTCACCTTTGTCTTTTCTTAAGAAGTAATATCTAAAAACACTGAAAGCATATCATGTCAAATAATATTATCCACAAAAAATGGACCAGTGTGTGTTTACATTTTTGATAAACTATCTAATTTTGTGTTCTTTAATTGTTTTTCCTTAGGACCCTCACYTCATTCAGCACACAGGCTGGACAATGCTCATTTGACAAGCAGGTGCTTAATGATTGATTTTATGCTCTTTATTCAAGGTCCTGTCTACCACACACTCTTCAGACTGCTGAGAACAGAATTATTAATTTCTGGGTGGGAGATAGAAGCACAAAGGGACTAGGATTTTGGGATGGGATACCTGCTTTGGGGTACGTAGGATGTGGTTTTCAGAGCGCTGCAGGATGGGTGCTGCATCTGCTCAGATCACAGCCCCATTTGCCTCCAGCCCAGGGGTGGATGCTCCAGACTCCTGCACGTCAGAGCCCAGATCCCCAACAAGCTCCCCAAAATGAGAATCAGAGTGAAAAACATTCACAACCCATGTAAATTACCTTCACATGATTTTACTAGCGCCATGTAGGAAATCCGCCACACACACTCAACAGGGGTAGTCACATTTTCCAGGGAAACCTATATCAGCCTTAATCATTCTCTCCCTTTCTCTATTCCCCTACCTCATTTACTAAATACTTTCCAAAAGGTGAAGTTGGAGTCCTACAGGTAAATCATTGCCTCCTGTGTGCAAAGCTGATGCATCTCAATATGTTTCTATTTTTCCAGTGTCAGAGGAAAGGTTTCTGTACAAAACTTGTCTTTGATTATGCAAACGATCACATGCATCGAGTGGACAAATGTTCTGCTTAATCGACTTACTGTGTCCTTTGCAATCCTAATAATCGTTCTGGTAGAGCTACATGTTCTTTAAAAAGAGGAAATTGCTCGCACAATGGCAAACACGAAAATAGATATCCACCATCGAAATTCAATGGTGTGGCATTATATTGGTACTTAMGGAGATTGTCAGAAGAGTTTAGATTGCCTGCATAAAAGTCTGCACTCTGAGTTAACAAAATAATTGATAGCAATAGCAGGTTGTCAGCCTTGAGGCAGTTTGATACTAGAAAGGCATAGAGCACTTTGCAAGCAAGTTTCAAAACTATCTGCTGACAGAGGGGTTTGACTGCGGTCAGCAGCTGAGAGCAAGGCTCTGCCCTGCCGGCGCTGCTGGCTCTGCAAGAGGATATCTGGTCACACACCCCGTCCTGGCTGGCTCTGGGCTCTGAGCTCGTTGCACAGCTCATCCCAGTCCAACTGCACCTGCCATTCAGTTCCAGGCTCCTCCTCACCTCTGCACTCTATTTCTAGCCAACCTCCACCTCTCCCAAATCTGCAACCCTCCTAGATGTCCCCTCATATCTGCTCTGGCTCTTCTTTTGTCCGTGATGCCACGCTTGGGCCAGGCTRGAACTGCAAGTGACACATCTTCCCTCATCTGTGTTTTCATGCTCTCAGCTCAGAGCAGAAATTTCAGGGAGGTCAAGAGGATCCTAATATTTATATTAGGAAAGCAGCTGTGAGTTTATAGCAGTCAGCTTTGTACAGATGTGACATGAAGAAGGGAGGGGACACTGGGCGTCCAGGCCAGAAGGGGTCACCTGTCTCATGAAGTCCRACTGCTCACAATCACAGCAGCCGTGCAGTGGACTCCTGCCCACACCAGTGACCTCAAGGGATTACCTCTACCCATCACAAATTTGGCAGCAAAAAACCAGCAGCTGGAACTATAGTGTGCCATGAGAAGACSAGAGGGTGACTGAGGGCATTGCCAGTGTCCCTACCTGGCAAGGGATGTGTTAAAGGGAATGCCCAGAGGATGCCACAGAGCCTGCCCCAGTCTAAGCCACCACATCTCTCCTCTTGCCCTGGTGCAGGCAGAGTCATCAGGAAACGTGTGGCGTCCTCCAGAGGGTACCACATCATAAAACCACTGAATGGTTGAGGTTGGAAAGGACCTTGGAGATGCCTAGCCCAGCCCCTTGCAGGGCGAGTTAGAGCAGGTTGCACAGGGCCTGCTCTGCCTGAGTCTTGGACACCTCCAAGGACGGAGACATCATAACCTCTCTGGGCAACCTGTTCCAGGGCATGACCAACCTCATCTTGAAAAAAATCTAAATTAGGCTGATCACTAAGACAAGGTGACATATACCACATACACTGCCTCATGATAGTCACCAGCAGCACCTGTGACCACCAGTGATCCCCAGAGGGGACTTATCCCAGACTGCCAGCTCCCTCAGCTTCCTCTGCAACTTAGAAATAAAAGCACAGGGAACGTGATGTAGAGTCACTGAAGTTGTCTGGATGTGAGCCAGCAGACAACTGGCTGCAAGACTTGTTAGAGAAAGTGCAGCATGGTAGTGGTGAGCCTACACACCCTGCACTAGCTGAGATATGTCTGTACCACCACCAGACTTCACAATTATTCTCCATCACTAGTCCAACTACTCCAGGTACGCAGCACTACGGCAGTACCAGAGCTATAGAGGACATCACGTAGGATGTCACAACTAAGGTCAAACAGGCCTTTAACCTTTACAACTTTTCTTTTACTGCATAGGAATCAAATTATATATATTTGTAAAAATATAAAAGTACTCCATATGTTGTTATTTCTCAAGAGTACCTTCACTTTTAGGTCACATCAAAGACTGGGAAAATCTAACTTGCTCCCCAGAATTTCATTAATCTTTTTGTTTATGCTTTCATTGGGATGAAGTAGTCCAAGAAACGCATTCCTGAGTAAAGCAGCACTTGCAACATTGCGAGACCAGATAAGAAAAACACTAAGAAATAAAAGCAGGGGAGGGAATAGATAGGAATCCCAAATTCCATCTTACCTCTGAAAGTCAGATATTGTTCTGTGTGCCTGGCACAGTTGTCTACTATAGAGGAGAGTAACAGGGAAGCAGAAGATGGAATTGGTTTAACTATTTAATGATGTGCTAATAGACTACACATTTCTTTGATAAGTTGCTCTCTTTAAAAATTCACTAAACTGCACAGCAATGGATTCCTCTTGTGGATCTTAGAGACTTGTAACAAATGATTGCCTGATTATAAAATTCTCTGTAAACAGGGGTTTGTAACCTTTCCAGCAGACCGCCCTGCTCTCTGTTGGCTCTTTATCTTCAGTGCAGAAACATATGTAACATTTATAGTGAAGGCAGCGCTTGCAACTCTCTCCAAGTTCTTTAACATGTTATGAAAAGCCCAAATATTTCTGTTTGTGCAGAACAAATCTTTTCCTAAATTTGTGTTTACTTACATACATGAAAAAGTACACTGTGTTGCTTGCCAGATTTAATTTTTTTTTCCATAAAACTTTCAAAGCAGTGAAAATCTTCCATCATTATTTTGGCATTTTTTTCCCTTCTTTTGGTAAGTCAAACTCATTTGGTAAGTCAGACCTGTCCTCCACTTTCTACTTAGCTAGTTGCCTACTCTAAGTGTAACAGATAYTAATTAATTCAGTGGCATCTCGATAGAACATGAAAACTTTGAATATTGAGGGAGGAGAAAGGCTGATTTTAATTTGCTGCTGAAGATATGGTGAACAAGGTGATCCGCTGGGCTTTTTGGAGACAAATAAATAATGAAGATAAATACAGTAAATTCTTGAAACATGACTTTGTAGGAAAAGCCTGAGAAAAAGACTTCAAGTTGGACTCTCTGCTGTTATATCTCAGGCAATACATTTTATATGGCATACGTCATGCACACTAAAAAATTTCATTTGGTGAGCTGCACTGACAACTGGCTTTGTTCACCTTTGTTCTTATTTAAAACAGGTTGTTCCATGCAGCTGTTAAAGAAACTGTGTGCACGCACACACGTTTGCACACAGGCTTTTTTATTACTCCTCAGATCTTTCTAAATAAGCAATGCTGCCTAGATTTTAACTTCGTTTTCTCTTTGCAGCATGAAAATTGCCCTACGTTAGGGTCTGCTGCCTTTTATGGAAGCATGATTCAAAAGTTTAACAAAAGCATTTCTGGCTTTGTTTTCCTTTTCCACTTTTTTTTTTTTTTTTTCCTTTCTGGTTTTCTGCTTTCTTAACACTTGTGTGTATCCTTTTGATATCTGGGAAAGCTCAGTGTCTCCAGTACCGGGGGACTCCCTGAAGTAGAAGTGATTACAGCTGAAGTAGGACCCATCTACGTCAAGGATACTGTTTTATAGCATGATTTGATTATTACTTTGTGAATAAGCACCAACAGTGCCATAGAAGCAGACTGTGGCCCTTTGACCAAAGCATCTCTGGAGTCAGGGGAAGAGGTGTCCAGGGCCTCAGAGAAGTGCACATGGCAGGATGGTTCCTTGCTGCCCCCTGTGGACCTGCCATTTTTACTGTTGGCTGCTTCATTTATCCGTGCTTTATCAGAGCACCCCACTAATGCCATCTTTACCGGCTCTGGTCTCCACCCTTGTTTTTCTAAATTACTCACTTTCGATGTGCTAGGTGTTCATGTGGAAAAATGACGTGGAGGAGTGAGCTTGAGGCTCTGAGAGCAGGGAGAGCAGTGGCTGTTCTCAGCGTACCAGGAGAGACTTAGACTTTTGGCAGTCTCTTGGCCTCTTTTGCTCAAGCTGGGTCTGGGACATGAATTAAGCCTGACTGATTTTCACCTGTGTGTTGCTTTTGTTCTKTTGGCAGGTGGATCTCTGTTGTTGCCCCTTCTGCTGCCTCCCTCTCACCTGACTTCTCCGAATGTGGGTTTATAGAACAGAAATACTCCATCTAGAGAAAAGGGACACATTTTTAAGTGTGACAATAAGTAACTCATAAAGAACAGTGGTGAATATTCCCTTACTGGAAACTGAAAATCAAGGCAGAATTACCTTTTTTCCCCTAAAGTGTATCATCTCGTGGTGCAAACAAATTCTGTGAAGTCCCAGTGCCTGTACCACACTGCATCAAGCAACATCATCAATATGATGCCTTCTGCTTAATTTTTGCTGTATTTTTCTTTATATGTCTTCTGCTTGCAGCTCGGTCTCTCTTCCAGCTTCATCTCTTCACCATCTTTCTTCCCTCTGTCATCCACCTGGAAGGCTCTACAGCGCTCTACTTTCACTAACAGCTAGTTCCCCTCACCACTCCCTCTGTTCTCATTAATCTCTTAATTCAGATTCACTTCCCATAATCTTTGTCTTGTGGCCATCCCCTGCCCTAAACCTGCCTCTTTGCTATTCCTCGTCCTTTACCCTTCGGTTCCATCAGTTCAGTTCTTGCCCTGTTGCTCTAACTCCTGCTGACCTTTTCTGGACTTCATTTTCTTTTGTGCTTCTTCTCACTGACCCCTCCTCAAAGCAAGGTGATCCAGTGACTGACTGGGACTCAAAGGCACTTGAGTCCTACACCTAAAACTAAAGGTTGTCCACCTCACTGCTTCCCATTTGATACCCCACTGGAATAATGTATTTGATAGAGTGAATAAAWCAAGTGGGCAGGAAAAACAAGAGAAAACAGGCTCCAAAGGATTGCTGCTTTGTTTTAGCATCAAGCAACCTGAGTGATGGTGTCTAGAGTCACCATGACAGGATCTCAAACATGGGAAAGTGTTAAAAAAAAAAAAGAGTGAAGAGGTTTAAAATCTGGGTTTAGGAAGTAGCATCATTCATATAATTGCACTCACTGGACTAGTCAAGCATGGAAAAGCTCACAGAGCTGTACAACAGCAATGCAGCTTGAGAGCAAGAGTCTRCTCAAGTGGAGTCAATATAAAAACTCCATCTCCCTCAATGGAGGGCCTCAGATTTTCTTAGAAATACAGGCTATGTGTGCACTGGTTTATATCATATTTGGCCACCTCAGTCACAGCTTGACATAAGGATAAAACAGTACACACCTATAAAAGCGGAGAAAAATAAATAATCTTGTGAAGATTTCTTCTTGATTTTTAAACATGACTTCCTGTGAGCACCATATTCAGTGATTTAGCAAATAATGTATCCTCAATAAAATTTTCAAATGCTGTAAAAGAGCAGTCAGCAGCTGCTTTTATGAACTAAAGAGAGACTGATAGATTTTAACAACATCAGCACTGAGTAATCCTGGCTGTCACACCACATCCTAACATGCTGTGTCCCAACTGTCAGTCTGAAAGGCTGTGAAGGTATTTCTGTTAATTTTCATGCCAGGGCCCTCAGCTCTTGCCCTGAACACAAAGGAGCACACACCTGCCCACCACATCCATCTCACACCCCACATTTGCTAGTGCTTTTTGCCCCTGTGTTCTGGAGGTCCAGCATAAATGGACATCTCCCCCTACCCCAAAAATAAAAAAACAAATCCCACCACAACCCTGAAAAAAAAAAAAACAAGCAAAAAACCCCTACACCTACACAAAGCTTTTCTATTACCACATAGCTAATTTGCTACAGTTCATGCAATTCTTAGGCTTGCTGCTTGCATTAGAAGATTTGTGCCTATTGAGAAGCAATTACAGAAGAGATTGTCCCCACTGTACACCCCACAGCACTCACCCAGGGGCTAGACTCTCCGGTGATTTGAGCCTGCTATTTTAACCTCCTACTTGTAGTTGCTTAGAGCAGGATCCAAAAAAGATTTCTGGAATGCAATTAATGAAGAATTTAAAGAGGGAAAGAAAAAAAAAAAAGAAAAAACCAACACACATATAAATCTGAATGTTCATAGGCACCTGATTTTTGGGCAGACCTATATCTTCRTCACCCAAATTTGCTGTTGCACATCCTTGGAATTCCCATCATCTTGCCTGAGCTGAACATCATTCTCCACCTGCGGTTATCTGGGCCTCATGAAATACATGTCTTTACACACAGAACAGCAAGGGGCTTGTTCTGAGGACCAGGGAGACACGGGCTGACCACAGCCATCGCACAAGGACAGGAGCCATAGGTGCTTCCATTTGAAGGAAGACTTGCAAGGGGGCTGCCTCTTGCACCAGAGCCTGCAAGCTGCATTACTTGCCCAGGGAGTGGCATACCTGGTTTTATTTCTCTCCTCAGTCTGAAATAATTCCAGCTTGCACTACCCCTTTCCAAGATGATGTCCTGACCACCAGCCTGTTGAGCATTTGGACGGCAAAAGGAAAGGACGGGGAAAACTCATGTACCCAGACGGGGAGCAAGCAAGGAGAAACAGGGCCAGTTTCATACAGTATGTGTGAATTAGAAGGTGCACTTCTTGCCTCTGCTTGCCTTAAAATTTCTTTCTACGGTGTCTGTGTTGCCCTCTGAATAACTGCAGAGCTTATGCATCGTGGCCCTGTTGCTTCCTAATCAGGTATTTGGCTGTCAGCTGTTGACTTCCACTGAGCATCCTCGCTTACAAATCACTATTATTTTTAAAAATGTTATAGTGACATAAGTGCAAATGATGCCTCACACAAAAAGAGAGGCAAAATCAGCTTGGAAAAGCTTACAGCCTCCTTGGTAGAATCAATAGGCAATACTGACCAAAAATATTTCAAAATACAAAGGCTGTAGAAAATTTGGCTGTAGAAAATATGTAAAAATAATACAGTAATAAACTATTATTATCATAGAAATGGATCTAGAGGTTATATAAAAATATCATAATACAGGAAATAAATATTGTTGATAAGTTATTTTGCTGGAGAGCGAAGTCTTATCCAGGAGCTCTAACTCCACTCAAGAAACTGCTGTATGTAATACATTTATATATGCAAATATATACCTCTACAGGTACATATACACACACACACAATTTTAACATTTTCAGAGTTCCTACCCTGATTCTCATTAATCCCCTTAATCAAGAAGAGTTCTACTGACTTCAAAGGAATTGCACCACTGCCAATTTGTGCTCATAAAATCCAGTGTCAGGTTGGCGTTTTTATGGATTACTTATTTCCTAAGACCCGATGAAGCTGGATGCAGAGAGCTGAGTGTGCTAGTGATGGACTCAAAGGAACAGCACCTGCCACCGAAAGCAAGTTGGACCAACAGCACATGGTCTGTCAGGTAAGGACATGAGCCAGTCAAACCAGGACACGCTCTTCTCTGTCGGAGGATTATCAGGGCCCACAAAGCATGAGCTGTGCAACAACTGCAAGTGGCAATGCTCTGTCCTCTGCACCACCCGCCTGCCTTTCACCAGTATGGGCGCCGTTTTGCCCCTACTTTTTTTTGGAAAGCGGGGTTCTATCTCAGCCAGTAATTTGCAAAATGAAAAAAWGTTGAAAGATATGCATCATTTTAAAACAAGTTAAGTCATCTGTGAAAAGCCTGATATTTAAATGATGAAAGAGAATACATCTATCCCTTTCCAGTTCCTCTGAAAATAAACATTTTAAATGGAACTGTACAGGAACTTTCATCCTGTGATATATACACTTGTCACCAAGAGATACTTTTTCACCTATGACATAATTGCTATCATCAGAAAAGCATTGCTGTCACTCTGCTGTAATTTAGACTCATTTTCTGCTCATTTCTTTATCTTTTCTCATTAGGGCATTACAGAGTCAGCTACATTACTATTAATCATTCCCTAATATAAGCAACTGGATAACAGAGCTCTGTGAGTAATTGATTTTTCAGTTTCAGACCTGAACCAAAATTTCAATAACTAATTATCAAAGAAAAAAAAAACACCACTTTATTCTTCTCTCTCATTCAAGTGGAAAAAAGTTTCATGAGGATTTCAGTGAAACATTTGTTCATCTTGAGTAAGTCATTTCATTTCCATCTTTGTCATTTTAAGAAAAGCAGCAGATAGAGAGGACTGTATCTTGGCACCATTCACCAAGCCAACAAGTGAAAAATCCTCACTCTTCAGGAGATGGAAAGACCATGCTCAGTGAATTCCTGTGTCTGGGGGAATTTGAATACCGAGGCACTGACCTACAAGAAGATTTTCACCCCTTGTTGAAAAGAACTCAAAAAGTATAAAAGTGACTTGTGAAAGTGGAACAATTTTACCTGGGAAGAGTGGGAACAGACACCCCAAGAGACCCAATGACATGACCTCCTCAGAGAGGTGGGTTTGGATCCCAACAGGTTGGTGGGAGCGTTGAAAGTCTTCCACAGTCCAGGTGAACGGCATAATCACAGGGTTATTTGATATGTTTGTTTGACTAGCTGGTCTTGTGAATTAAGCCACCAGATTGTCTTTGATGACATTTATARTAATTATCTTACACCCAAAATGAGCATTTTTAATGAGTTTTATAAAATTAGTCTAAACACTAACTATGGCAACACAATATTATAATCACAGACACTTTACAAATATGCGCTGAATTATACATTTTGCATTCGGCATATCTTTCCCCTCACATTTGCAAAAGCTTTGGCAAATTTCACAAGAATGTTTGGTTTGGATTTTTGCACCCCCTGGGTTTYTTCCTTCTGCCTTAAGATTTTCCCACATATAAGCCTTAAAAAGAATGAAAACTGAAATGATGCAAATATAAAACTCATTATTGGTATTCTCCACTGCTAGTGGAGATACTGCAGGAATGAGAACGGATGCAAAACTTAGCACCCTTTTTGGGAAAGAAGGTGGAAAAATCATTACATTTGTTTAGGGTTAGGACAGCTTCTATATAGGCTCACTGAGTCAGAATAACCCCCCAAGTCAGATGACATCTTGAGGTTCTTCACACAACTTAGTGGAAGTTATCTGACCATGCAGAACAGGTCTTGAATATTTGTAGGGCATTAATCAAAATAGTAAGTCATATACTTCGCTAATCAGTCTGTACATCTCTGCACAAGTAAACTTCCATTTAAACATAAAGCAAATATCAAGCTTGAGTGCCTATTAGCATATATTTATACTTGTAAATAAGTGGCATCTATATAAATTTTTTAGAAATTCACTGAAACCTGGCACTTCAACTGAAACCTGTTTCTAATCTTTCTGAATGAGGAAGCAATTTTCCCTACATGACCCTGATTCAGTTCTTGTTTTCTTTGCCTAAAAAAATGACAACTTAAAAAGATGGCCTCAGTAGAGCTGTGAACTGATATTTATTTCAGTAGTATAATAACTCTGAAACATGCCAAAAGCCCCTTAAATGTTAAAATTGTTACCTATTGCACCCTGGACAGAGTTTGGGTTCGTGATTAGATTTTGAATGAAGTCATTTTTTCCCCCCGTCTGACCCTGGGAGCATTTGAATTGATGATTTTAGCAAGCAAACTTGCTAGGAATAATGAACTACATTTATAGTTTTGTATAATAATTCTCTCTCAAGGGCTGTGAACCTGATGCCTACTTAGAAATAATTTTGGAAGAATAGTTGAAACAACACATGATGCCATTTTATATAATCCCAGAAGTGACTGAAAGACTGGACAGTTTTGAGGACTATCCAAGTGTGAAGAGATGGATTTGGATTAGTCCCAGCTCATGGCAAGCCTCACATTGTGTAACACTTGCAATACTTTCATATTGTTTCTCCACAGTCCGATGTGGCTGTTTGTTCTCTCATTTTTAAATTACCTTTGGAGCCGTTTTGATGGAACTTGGGACCAGATTCATTAGTTAAAACATAAACTTCGAGCAATCTCTGCCTTGCAGTCAGCTAGAGCTGTAAAACAGGACCTGCAAAATGGATGACCTTCAGATTTACTTAACTGTGCAGAAATGGTATTTGTCATTGCCAGGTTTTTTCATTTATTTCTTTTAATAGACTACCACAGTATTTGTGATCTGTGATCCTGTGAATATATTACATTGACAGAAAATAGCCAGTGTTTCCAAACCATACAGATAGCATGTCAACCTAAAAGAAAAGAATAAAAACTGTACTGTTGCCTTTCTACATTATAAGATTAAAAGTTTAGAGAYGCACTTACTGAAAAGTAGACAGAGAGTGACTCAGTGCTCTACTACGGCCAGTAATGTGCGGTAAGATGAGTAACTACTGTAGGCAATGGTGAATTCCCACAGTCCCATCGGGCTGACTTTTCCTTTTTTTGGGTCACAATTTGGAAACCAGGATTCAGAAACAATCACCATATGAGAAAAAAGTCAGAGTACAAATACAGCTAAGAACTCTCGGAGAAAAAAAAAATACCAAAAATCTTTCTGTAAAGTAACTTGATTTCCAGACTCTAAAGGAATCACCAACGGATTACGGAGTTACAGGCCAAAATCTGTGCTATATGTTTGCACCATACACCTCACCCCAATATCTCTGTATGGGGCTATTCTTACCACAGAATTTGGCCTTAAACTGGTAAATCACAGAGATTTATTAGTCCTGAACACTTCATACTTTTGGCTTTATTGTTCTCTACACAAGTAACTGACGGATACTCTGCCYCACTGTCTTCCTGCCAGCTTCTTTATTTTACAAGCTCCATAAAAATCAAGAGAAAATGCAAGCTGGAAAGGTAACATCATCTCCAAGCTATGTCACACTCCAGCCTTTACACTTGCTTGGGTCCATGAAATAAAGGGAAACAAAAAGGTAAGCACTTCCCAATGAAAGGCTTGGTGCTGCCGTCTCGTGGGAAAAGGGAGAAGGGGAGCTTTAGTAATAAAAGCAGAAATGCAAAAAGGTGGTGGGGGGAAGAGTTTAAAAACTTGCTAACATCAACACTCCCATTTTTGTTTCAGGACGGCTGTGTGCTTTATTGCTCGCAGATCAGTTTCCTTTGCAGGTGATGCGGGCCCAGGATTACATCACCAGCAGAGCAGCCAAGAGCATCTCGGTGCCAGGATGACCGAAGCCGAGAGGAATGTATTATCACAGACCTCCGAGGGACTTGCCAATGCATTCCTTGCTGGGGGTGCTGCGATGGGGGAGGCAGAGAGGAGACAATTTTACTCGAAGACTGAAAGGAAACTTTGTGGAGGAAAGATCTGGGGTCACAGTCCTGCTGTCTCCTCTAAGCAGATCTAATTATGGCCATGTACTTCAAAAAGAGGGTTTAACTAAAACCAGATTTAGCAGGGCACTGCTTAGGAAGTACAGACTGAATCCTCGGCCTTGCCTTTGAGGAAAATGCGAAATGCTTCAGTGCACTGGGAACACTGTCGCTGTGGTTGTAAAGAATAATTTGAATCTGCAGCAAGGAAAGCAAGAGCCAATTTAAAATCCTCATCATTTCAGTGAAGTTTTACAATAAAATGTGACTAAACATAATAYCGATGCTTTCAGACAGACGATACTTACATTAGATACTGGGTGTGTATTTACTGACACGTTGTTTGGTGGGGTAAAAGTCTCAGTAGTCTCAGGGATTGTGCTGGAAATGATCAGATTACTCACAAAGCAGTTGCACAGATCTCCCTTAAAGAGCTCCAACAAAGCCTTTCTGCCACATCGCACCCTCTATTCGGCAAACCACGTTCCATGCATATAAAAGAAACTCCCTCCTCCCCCCATTTTTGAAGGCTTTCAGGCTATTTCTGCCATCCCGTCTGCAGGACTGGCTCAGTGGTCCTCACCACAAGCCTGTTTCTGAACCATTAAAATCAATGGGAGCTTTCTAGTGCTTTTAATAGCAGCAAAATGTACTGTCAACAAACGGGATTAAAAGAAGAGTACAAGACAAATTGTTCAGAGATTAGCACCTCTAAAAATGTCAGGATTTTAAACTTCATCTCCTAGGTTGATCRAGAGGTTGAAGCAGTGCTGGGGTTACACAGAGCTCTCCCCTTTTCCACCAGAAGAAAAAGCCTTGCTGATCAAATAAAAAAGCTTATAATTGATCCTAAAGATTTCTCTCCCCGCCTCCTCCCAGTTCCCTAAACGGGAAGGCAAGAGGGCCGGGACTAGGCAGAACAGAGAACAACCAAGTCCCACTTCATGTTAAGCCTGCTTTACACAAGAGCTTTTTGGGGTAGGGAAGTGCCGATAGCTGGTTTAGCTGCAGCCAGCTCAGCTGGTGCCCGAGCTCGCGCCGCCAGCTCGCTCCCCAAAGCATGGCTGAAGAGCAGGAGGGTGCCTCTGCTGGGAGGACTGATTTTATCATTGTGGCTGCTGCTGCGTGGTCTCCTGCTCTTCAGGTGTCCGCTGCAAGCTACGTTGTGAGTGCAGCTCCAGTCAGACCCCTCATTCTCCACTTGCCAGACCAGAGACTCCTTACCCCGCCGTCTGCCACCAAAGGTCTCCGAGGGAGCCCAGGGGCCTCCAGCTCTTCTCCTTATTCCTCAGCCTCGTCAGGAGGCTCCAGGAAGATGCTGCTTTTGCACTCCCGGGGATAAGAGATGCCCAAGGGCAACTTGATGTTATAGGAACAGCAGCTGAGGTGGGCAAGTGTGGAGAAGGGGAATTTCGGTCAAATGGTAAAAATAGAAAATACTGTCCCTAACTTTCAGAACATTCCCATCTTTAGATATGATTATAGCGTACTATAGGGAAATTTGCAAAGTACTTCAGCCACCATTTCTGTAGAAGCACCTTCCACTAAAAGTACCAGATTTCTTTCATCTCCGTCTGGCAAACAGTTGTCACTGCTCTTTTCCTGTAACATGCCAACATTTTCCACAACCTTTCTACAGCTTAGTTGCACTTGATGTTGCAGAGCCAACACCAACAGTCAGGCCCTCCAACTTTCTCCATTTACCCCTCCTAGCTGTCTACATTTTTAATATCCCTGCGTACAATTTTCTCTTTTTCATGCTTTTCATGCATAATTATTCTTGACAAATCATGTTTTCCTGTTACTTCCTTCCTGTGCAAGGTTGACCTATTAATTAGTCCCTCATAGGGACCGATTGCTTTCATATCATGTGGATGGATTAGAGATAATGTATGAAAGTGTATGTAAAAAAATATTCCAAAGTAAATACATTAAGAGAGTGCTAGAAATACATTAGAACTGAGGCATATTTCTGCTCTTAAAGAATTTCCCTTTTTATCTTGTTCAAACTTTCACAGGACAGCAAAAGCAGATGTGGCTTCTAAAAGTTGGTGTAGACAACAATGGTTAGGAAAGATTGGTAAAATACTGTGAGGAAAAAAATTACTTAAATTACTTAGATCCAGGACAGAAATTATTACTGCTCGCCTTGTATCGGGCTGCTGTGAGATGGCCATCCCGCAGGACTGTTGTTCCTCCGGCTCACCCTGTCTCATTAACATTATAACTGTGAGTGCAGCAGAGTGGCTGACGGGCAAAGTTCACCTCCATGTCCCTTTTCTTTTTCATGGAGACTACAAGTCTGTTCAGCTCTTAATAAAATAACCCTCAGGCCTCAAAGCACCACAGTAAAACAAATTACATATGTAGTGGTACTTATAAAACAAGAATGCCTATGCAGGACCCTGAGAAATGCCTTTGGGCAGGTCAGTTTTCTGTCCCAATATGCAGACTAAGTGAGTATGAGAGTTTTTTGTATATTTTAACCTATTGCAACTTAATCTTTCCACTACAAACTTTCTTTTTGACAAAAATCTATTGCTCATTGCCACTGTGGGGCTTTCCTGAGAAGTTATCCCATCACCCTCTCTCTCTCTGTGAATATAGCCCTCAAACGATACTACTTACAGTTTTGAACACCTACAAAGATGTGGGTGCAGCCTCAGTTTCGTGTGCACCTAGCAAACAAACATGAGGAGTTGAGATCATTTAAGACTATACACTAATGAGTGGTTTCCAGCCCATCCTGATTTTGCTAATCTGCTCTGCAAGTGATCTGGGAGGAGGACCCTGAAGAGGGAGGGACGTGCATGCTTGGTTTTCTATGTTTAGCTACATGCCACGTTCCCTCTGCTTGGTCGCTACTAAACTTGAAATGAATTTTCTCATTAGTGCCTTAGACAAACAAAGTGGATTAAATAGCAAACATCAGGTTTCTCGTGTCACTCAACATAAATCAAAAGGGCTTCAGCACTGCAATTCTTCCCCCGCAGCCACCAGTACAGAGGCACTGGCGACTAAAGCCGGCAGATTTAGTTGCTCTTAAAGATCTGCTTTCAATAGAAGAACAAACTCAAATACTCCTTTTTTTTATTGCTGTTTTTCCAAAAATTGTAGAATGTAGAAAAACTGAAGTTTAAAAGACACGAAAGAGCAGGAAGAGTATGAGAAAATGCCCACAGAGATGGGACTTGATATCTCAGCAGTAGTAATGTGAGACAGAAAGCTTTTTAATCAATTCATTGAAGGAAGTCAATTCATAATCTTACGCTATTTAGTGACCTTCACAAGTTGAGCTGGAAAAATAAGAAGGCAACAATTGTCAAATTAAAGTGAATATAAAATATAAAGACAAATGTAAATGGTATTTTAATACCACTTTTACTTTTGTAGCATTTTAGTTGCCTGCATGTCCACAGATACACGGTTATTCAGCATAGAGAAAAAATGGCATCTATGAGAATCAGATGTGAAATTGCTTCTTACTTGGAAACACAACAAATTTTTTATTTTCTGCTAAGAGAATCAAATTGCTAAGATGCAGAAGCATTTTTGTTCTTTAAAGTTTGCCAATCAACCCGGGAAAATAGAGAGACAGAAAAACAGCAGCTATTAAWCCAGGAAATATGGTCACTGTAGCTCATGTGCCACCTACTCAAAGCTGGCGCTGAACTGAGCTCAGGAAATACACTAAACAATTTAGCTCCTGGCTTTTTGCAAATGTCTGCCACCAGACTGTGGTTTCCTCAAAAGCATTTCTTCTTTGAACTTGCCTTAAGTATTTTTCTCAGAGCTTTTTTTTTTTAAAAAAAAAAAACCCACAAACATTATGGATTGATTTCAGGCAGTTTGGTATGAGCATGAAAATTTCATATTGAAAAACTGAGGCTGTTACCGAGTGCTCATTCTTCACCTTAGGTAGGTACTCTTTCTTTTCTTAGAGACTCAGCGAACAAATTGCTCCCACAAGGAGGACAAACACTTGAAGAAAAAAAACTAGAGCGTATGAGCCTGTGAGATAAACACTGCAGACAGTCCATCACAGGCTGGGCAGGTTTTATAAACCATGAAAATATTTTCTTCCAGGGGAACATAGATCTTGCCTGAGGCATGCACGTTCAAAAATATGAAAAATAATGCAAATGGTTTGTGGTTTTGCAAACCTAAATGCGAAGGGCATGGCAAAGTCCCTACCACTTGTGTGCCAGTATCCTAATGGTGTTGTGGTTTTCCTTACCCTGTCCTCCTGCTGTGACAGTCTCCCGTCCTTCACAAAACGCGGCGCTTAGCTAAGCAAGCCAGCCCCAAACGTAGCCAACATAAATAACATCTGATCAAAATCTGCCAGGAGGTGAACCCAAAATGGGCATGAGTAATTCAAAACAACTTCGTTTCTTAATTCAAGCGCACAGTACAGGAACATTCAATGGTATTCCTCCAGCTCTAGGCTTGCACAGTAATGTACTTACTAATAACATGAGTGGACTGACATTTACAAATGGTTTACACATGAGTTTAGTGTCATTTAAATACGGAAAGTACCAGACCACGTCACTGCTGAACTGACAAGCACTGGAACACTGGGGATACTCTCTGCACCGTCTCAGGTACTCACCTCTCCCGCTCCTGTTCCAAGAGGTTGGTAAAGTCATCGCTCTTGTTCATATAATCTGTATGTTTATGTTTCTCATTTTCTAGCTCATAAACTGTGCGGCGATGGCACTTTTCTGCCAACAGGAGCTGTTCCAGCATGCGCCGATATGTCTCTTTCTGCTTTTCTTCAAGTCTGTCCAGCTGGATTGTAGGAAAGGAGAATAGACKGTTTTAAAGGTCTCCTTGCTTACTTTGTCTGATTTATTAACCAACAATGTTGTGTTTGGTAAATTCGAGTCTCATAATTTTATGTCTTGGGCTTTACATAAAGCAGTGACTAGAAATAAGAGTAACTGTCCTGTAAAAGTAATGAATTCTTCGGATGGCGTGTTTGCAATAAACATTTGCAAGGTTCTCAGATACACAAAGGACAGAACTTCACTGTTTTAGGGTAACAAATAATAATGTTGCAGTGCAGAATTTCCCCTGTGGCGAGGTGCTGTGCACACTTTCTTCATTCCACACAGGAAAAGCTGTAGCAAATGCCAGGCCAGGATACATGCCCTCAGACCCTGGGAGCCTGAGTTCACACACCTATATGGGGACTAGACACCTACACATGGAGCGTGAGGTGTAAACTCAAGGCTGAAATTTGGGTTATGCATCTTCAACTCACCTGTAGGACTGCTGGGATAAAAWGTCTAAACTATTTATATTCAGCATAGATTCAATTTTACATTACCAAATACAACTCATTATAAGCCTTAGGGTTTTCCCCTCAGCCTGTTTTTTGACAGAAATTTCTCTTTCTTTATTAACAACACTACCTTTTTTGTCTTCTGGGGTTTTTTTATTAATTTAATATGCCAATTATTATTSAAACAAACACTGAGGCCAGCGTGGCATGTCTAAAAAGTTGCCGGGGCACTCCGAAGCCACCACGGCTATTCATGTTGCTCCTTTCACTGTTTCTTGGGAGGAGATGACAAACTCCATCCTCCTCCCTGCCGAAGGAGCCCGCAGCCCTGGCACTTCTCTGTTTGCCTTCCCGGCACGGCAGCTGGCAGAGCCTGCTCTGCCCACCCCCAGCCTTTACCCTGCCAGAATCGCATCTTCCTCGGCCCCGGCTGCACCAGGCAGTTGCTGTTTCATAGGGTCCCTCAGCAAACTGAGGGAAATAAGAGAGCAGGAGGACTACGGCGATTTGCTCTCCAGAAGTTGRCCATGGCAGCCAAAGTAAGACAGTCATTGCATTTTATAAATGAGCCAGGTTTTGTTCAGCCTTTGAGATCAGATCTTTTGTACTTATGAAATTTTGTCACCATCCTATTTTAGCTCCAATGTAACCCCTGTGGACCTACATATGACAAAAGTTTTACACTGAGGTCCCCGCCAAATTATCAGCTTCTTTAGAGAAAAGCCCTGCTAAGCTCTTTTAATCTTGTTCGACAGTATTTCATGCATGATCCCACATGCTAATGTTTGCTCTCCTTATTTACTATCATCCCAAAAATTCCAGAAGACGCTTCAATAAGAATGCACAGTATAAAGATATCTCATGGTAGACACAATTTCTGGTGAAAAAAATTAAATGTTCTAATAGGAGGAACTATGAAGATTTGGACAGGCACTACTACAGTATATTATATTGGACATTGTTGCATGCTCTTTCTTCATGCCCTGGACTGTTATGAAACTATAAACATGAGCAGTGGCTGCTTATTTTGGCATTCACACTGGCCTCAGACATTCCCAGTTCTATTCTACATTCATTTATTGGTTAGATTTTAAAGCAAGGGGTCAAGTCCTACAGGTCTCCTTTAGGGGCTGAACTGACTTTGCAGTCCTAGAGCTTAAGTGATGTAAATTGATTACGGATTTATGATCCCATAATATGGTCAATGTCAACCTCTGAAGGTCTTCTTTTTCTAACTATGCACATGATAGTGGTCTAGGATGCCAAGAAAATCAAAGAGTGCTTGCCAGTGCTGTGAGCAGTAGAGGTTGGAGCCTGTAATTCAAAGGAATTTAAAAAACAGAACTGTAACACCCGAAGATTTTGTTCTCACTTAACAGCACCAGCCCAAAGGAGCATACAAGCTCTTTATTGTTTGTGTTCAAACCCAGTGACTTTGCTTACAATTTACTCTGCAGTTGGGTGAACAAGAATATTCAGTTTTCCTCCTATTTCTTGTCACTTGTACAAATGCTGTGTTATCCTCTTGCGTATTCCGAAATATGTGGAGTCTCACTTCTGGTTAGGATTCCCCCTGCACAGACATAATGATGTGAATCAAGAAGTTATTACCTCTGAAATTGGTTTCTCATAGACATCTTCCCCTATAGACTTTTCCTGGGCAAGGATGGCGTCCCTGTGTAGCACTCGGAGCACGTTCTCTGGAGCTGCAGACCCATAATGAGCTTCTAAAACTTCAGGTTTAGTTTTCTCTGTCTTCAGCATGTGGATCACATCTTCCCTTGCCTGTAACATTGCAAATCAGTACCATAAGCCAACCTATTAACCAACAGGGAAAATAGGGAAAATAGAGGCATTTTGTACGTATGGACTGCATACACAAAAAAAAAAATAAATTAGAAGAATGCCAGGCTGCCAATCCAAATATAAAAACTTTGGGATATATCAGAGTAAATATGATCTGTGCAATCCGAATGTCATCCTTGTAGGCATTAATTATTCTATTCCTAACTGCCATTACATTTGAATGCTGTGAATTTTTATCTGGGTTACAACTATAACCAGGGAACATCATTACCCTTCATATACTTCACCTTATTCACTGCCCATGCTGTTCCCTGATTGGGCTAAGGAGACGAGTAGAACAAGCAACACAAGTGGGCTGAATTAGTATTTCTCAGACAGCCTCGAATCAAGTATTTCTAGTCATTTCCTACCTGACTTTGTGACTAAATATTCTCTTCAAGTAACTTTTAAAATAAAGTTTTCTAACTTTTGTTTGTTAAAACAAAACCCTAGAAAAATTGCAGACCCCAGCTAACCGGCATAACTGGCAGCAGACCCAAAGAGGCTGTGGAGGAGGGCTGCTGACGCTGGAGTGGGGCCGTACCGGGGAGCAGTGGTGCTCTTGCAGTCGAGGGGAGCGTGGGTCCCAGCTCCTGCTCCCTGCCCTGGGTGGGAGCCCCCAGTTTCAGCCAGCATGAAGGCACCTGGGMATGATGAGACTGCTCTGCAAACCACCTGGCTATGAACAAGGGGCATTTTAGGGCTATGCTGCAGATAAATGCTTAATCCTGAGCTCTGTTTCTAATGATACTTGCCAACATCTGTTAAGCCATCTGTAAACCAAAGGCAGGGCACTTGCTTGTCCTTCAAGGCAGGTTTATAAGGCCATGATCCAGGGAGGGGCTGTAAAAGGTACAAGTTTTCGGTGGGCACGAGGGAGGTCCCAGATTTCCCTGGAGAGCATCTCTCCCACAAGCCCAAAGGGATGGGGGGCAGAAGAGTACGGCCGCCAATTTTTCTCTCACCTGCCCTTCCGACACTCAACCCATGTGAGCTTGGGAAGCGAATTAAGGGCTAAGGAAAGGTTCAGATATTTTAGGAAAAATCCCTCACAAATCCTGCCCCTGTGTAAGCAATGGCTGTTTAGGATTTATGACCTGACCAACGCTTCATGCTTTTCCACAGTGTTCATAACKGCACTCCGTATTATCCCTGTAGCAAATCTTAAATCTTTACCCAGTACCACACAGGCATTGCAACTCTACAAAACCACCTGCTTTTAAAATGAGCAAGGAAATAATTTCAGGAAATGGCAAAGACCCTCTAATATTTTTTTTAATAAAATAGAGTAACATGAAAATAAAACAAAAAATGAATTTGAGGCAAAGATCACGCCACCCAACTGAGAACTAGCCCAATTATAAACAGCTAGCTGTAGGGGCTTACTCTGTACAACATTTTGTAACCTTAAGTAAAAGCTTTGTGCATATCTGCAAGATACAAAATACAGACTGGAATGATATTAATGTTGTTTCAGCACAAGTGTGGGAAAGGTGCATCACTCGTGGACATCAAAACTACAAGTGAATTATGTGGGCTAGTCTCAGAGAGTGCCAAAAGAGCATGTACACCTCAATACATCATGTCCCGGGAATACGCCACTCTCAGTACAGGAAAAATGTTATTTTAGGAAAGTTTTAGACAGGTTCGAGAATATATCATTTTTTATATCCCTGTAAAAATAACAGTTATCTTAGTGTCTTCGTTACTATGAGGCCAACGCTTCTATATTGAAGAAAAAGCGCTTAAAAAGTCTAATAGGATAGCATGGGACTTTGGGAGAATTTAGAAATATCCAGATTTTATGATGTGTTGTCTTAGGCCCTTTTAGGARGAGATAGTTTGGGGGACATATCTGCATCCTGCCCCAATGAAGAAATTTGGTGTCTTGCAGCAGGGGCCCCGTGCCACAGGCATGCTYGGGGAGAGCACTGTGCAAAGGGAGCACCGAAAACAGTGGGATGAGGGGGCAGCCCCCTTCTACCTATGCACCAAGARCCACAACCAAGCATGTGGAAACCTCAATTCATTTTGGTCATGAGCACAGAAGGCTTCAGGCCCCCCACACCCCATTCCTCAGGGACAGGCACACCTCGGACCCTAGGCTATTTGGGAGGGGAGGAGGATGGGTTCTTTCTCTCCTGTTGAAGCTTTCAGGCCCCAGACAGCATAATYAAACATTGACAGGGCCAGGCAGAGCAAACAGAGACATCTTGGGCTTGGTGATTTAACACTGTGACTTGGGAGAGCAAAAAGCTGGACTCCAGTCCCTGCAATGGTTATTTAATACAGTAATAGCTGACGGAGGGACCGAACGCTGCTCTTCCCAGCGAGTGCCCCAGCCCCTGTTCAGTTGTGCGCTGCCGTGCGTACTTTCCTTCCAGCCTCATTAGTCTTTAATCATTGACAATTAAAATGGAGCAACTTTAGCAGAAGGGAATGAGAGTCCCTGAAACAGCTTATAACTTGCCAGCTAGGAAAGGTTTCTGGAAGCTGTGGGTTTGGGTCCCTCGAGAGCCAGAGGAGCGGGTGATGCTGAATGGAGGAACCAGCACCCCAAGCAGGAAAGAAGGTGCCCAAGCTCAATTCAGAGCTTTGACAGAAACCCCTATTCATTGCTTCATTTTTAAAAGGAAGCAGTGACACACTTAGCTCCAGGGGACAGGGCAGGGCTGTCAGCCCTGAAAATCCCTCGCTGCAGCCCATGAGGAGGGCACCCAGCCCAGGGACAGGCTGGGTGGCACCATCCCCAGAGCGCAGGCAGCTCCCCGCTCACATACCCCTTCTTGGGCACCCCACGCTCTGCAGGCACTCGGGATCTGGATTGCATTAGTGTGGCAAGGTGCCTTCTGCCTTTTCTGGGCTTGGCCATTGCTCCTATCGTTATCTTTTCAAGGGTATCGGCTAATTCACTAAGTACTCTGTTTCCATGGACTTATGATAACAGTTTGTGAAAAGCAAACTARCAAACAGACACTCAGGTTGCTAGGAAGCATTGAACCAAAAAAGGGGCCTCATGCTAATAATAAACTGGAGAAAAATTTGCTTTTATTTGGTCAGCAACAAGCCCCAGCATAGGAAGGTTCTGAAGTGCAGCTAGCCTAGGTCAGAGAGGGGCCCAGGCGACATCCTAACCTGCCATCAGCCTCATGATTTGCAAACTCTGGTTAGTCTCTCTGAAACTCCTTAGGATAAATGTAGAGGGAAGGAGCTGAAACAGCAGGCCAGTGTAACTCGTGATTTCATGTTTCCTCCAAATGACTAATTTTCCACTGAAACAGCTAAGAGAGAGCTCACATGGAGATATTTTCTTTCAATGTATAGCAAACAAMTATCATTGTACCACAGGATACAGACCATTTTCAGAAAACAAGTCAGAATAATCCTCTAGAGGAACACTTGGGCTACTTCAACACACGTACCTGGAAAAAGGTACAAGAGGCTCAAAGTGGGGGGTCCTAGCTAAGAGAAGGGAACCATACTGGCAAGCTGTTTCTATTGATGGACATCTACTGTAGGTCCCTCCCTTGTCTCAAAGCACAATGCTGTTTAGCATAAATCATAAGCTAGGAGACAAACACAAGGAAGAGATTTCAAATTGGAAGTAAACTTGTATATAAATCCCAGAGGAATGTTGTTTTAGCTGTTTTGGTAGGAGGAATATGGTGTTTGGCACAGGAAAGTCATCTCTCAAGTCCTTTTTTTTGTTTTGTTGGTGCTCTGATGAGAGAGAGTATTCAGGCATGAGAAGACCACATATTGCAACAGCTTGTAACACAATGAAACTTATTTGCGTAAGTCCAGAAGGCTGCAATTAGTCAGAGCAGCTCTTTAAAGTCAAGATACAGAATTTAGAAAATACATACATTTACTTTTATTGGTTTTTGTTCCTTAAATTGTCCTACAGAGAACTCCAAGCTAACTTTTTATCTATACTGTTCAGATTGTGGGTTCTTGAAAATAAACAGACTTTTCTGTTAATAAATGGCCCTCAAGTACCTGATTCTCTAAACAGTAGGAGCAATGAAGACAGATTAATGAAGAGGCAAGTTTTACCTCTCAGTAATACTCTCAAGGCAAGAAACACAGAAGGCTAGATGTGTTGAGAGGTGTTTTTCCACACATTTTCTCCAGGAGCAAAGCCTGCTTACAGACTCCCTGCCATCAAACTCATAGAACAGCCCAGGTTGCAAAAGACCTCAAAAGATCATCTGGTCCAACCTTCGTGGGAAAGGAAGCCTGGATGAGATCATCTAGCACTATGTCCAACCACATCTTGAAAACTTCCATGATAGGGACTCTACTACATCCATGGGGAAGTTGTTCCAGCGATTGATTGTTCTCACTGTAAAAAATTTCTTTCTTATGTCGAGACAAAACCTCTCCCAGTGCAACTTGTACCCATTGCCCCTTATTTTCTCTGTATGGCTTCTTGTGAAGAGAGAGCCTCCATCTTCTTTGTAGCCAACCTTTAAGCACTGGAATACTGTGATGAGGTCCCCCRCCATGCCTTCTCTTCTCCAGGAAGAAAAGACCTAACTCCTTCAGTCTTTCCTCACAGGGCAGGTTCTCCAGCCCTTTGATCACTTTCATGGCCCTCCTTTGGACCTTCTCCAGCCTGTCTGCATCTTTTTTGAATTGTGGGGACCAGAACTGGACACAGTACTCTGTTAACTTCTTTGACTCTCCCTGCTGATAGAGAACTGCAATGTTGAACTGTATCTAACCCTCATTTTATGCTTACTGGAGCTGCCAAAATCTAAAGTCTGGTGACCCGAGATGTTAAGTACATCCATGGAGGGGCTGAAGTGCCTGCTCTCCTTTCCCTCCTCTCTACTACCCAGTGATTAGTGCACTTACTTAAGATGTGGGGTCTGTGTTTCTACCTGGGAAATATGAATTCCCCAAAACAATGCTCCCCTCCCCTCAGAAGTGCATGCTAGCCACCCAACTGCAATGCTGACTTGAGGCCACTCTTTGCAGGGTTACCCTGAAATACTAATWTTGGGGCAGAATAAAAGAGAAAGGCTTTCTTTTGCTCACTGGCTTCAGCAGAGCAGGGGTCTGAGTTCCAAACCTTGCTTTACTACGTGTCTAGTAAAATATTTTAATGATATAGAAAGGATGTAAAGAGGTCCCTGCCTAAAACTGAAACCATTTAGGAAACAATAGCATGACTCTGCTGCTTGTAAAAGGGGACTGGCAGCCTAGCAACCAAATTCTTGGTCAACGGGAAGACTGTTACACAAGCCCGGCCTTCGGACGTGCTTCCTCCTCGTGCCCTGCCCTGCCAATTTACTGCAGCCCTCTCTCCCCATTCCCACAGTCTTTGGCCTCTCCCRTGAGACTGTTAACAAAACTCAGCACCCACTAGACGGGGAATTTTTGCCACAGCCCATTTGTCACCTGGGAAATGGGACTGAGCCGATCAAACTCGTTTCATGTAAGGCATCTAGTAAATCGGAAAAAAATTTCAGTTGTATTCAAGATGGGCTGAATGGAGTCAAAGTGATCACTGTCAGCTGAGAGTAAAATCCAACTCAAGAACCTTTACCGGGACATCTCCTAAACTCTTCTCCTGAATTTTGTTTGTAAGTAGCCTTCCTGCAAATTCAGGGTGCCTGTTTCAAAATCAGTTACCAGTAACTATTTCCTTCATAGCTCCATGTTTGGAGCCATCTAAAATACATCTAACTACTTCAGACCAATCTAAATATTTCAATAACATGATGACAATCCTCTCAAGTAATTGAAAGAAGTTTTGAAAATTTGGGAGCAGGAGTAGTATTTACAGGGATTACACTTATGTAATATTTGGAAGATGTGATATTTCCAGCTTTTGCCTATTTCTTTTCTAGTTATCATGACACTTTGTTATGCCTGCACAAGTGAAAGCACCAAGTAATAGAGGTTTAATGTTTATGAAGTCATATTTTTCTTGCCAGTGATTAATGACAAGATATAACTATCAAACCACAGACAGGAACCTTTACTTCTACTTGTGGTGTTGTTACTTGCATTTCACACAGCTCAGGTTATTTATAGTGCAACAGCTGCTCTGTACTGCATCAGAAAATAGATAAGGTCACAGGTTCTCCATGTAATGTTGTGATCTTACCAGTGGCTGATTTCCTAAATTCCAGTAGACTTTACAAATGTTTCATCTAGAGCTAACAAACATCACAACCAAGGCATTCTTCTGAGGGAGATCAGGAGGATGTTCTCACACTGCTTTCTGTGCTATCCAGGACAAGCTCATGCTGTGTCACTGCCAGGGCAGGAATAGTCTTGTCTCTGAAAATTCCCATTAGAGACATCAGAGAGTGAATACTGTGTGTTCGTTTAGTTTACTTTGRTGAAGAAAGCATCTTCAGGCAGGCATACTTGAAAAACTGCATCTGCAAAACTTTAACACTAATCCACTAATCCATGTTTAATCTCAGTAACTTCCCTTCTTTTCTTTCCTTTTAATTATTTGAATTTCTTCCTAAGGTAAGTGCACTTTCTTCATTTTGTGTCATGATACTATGAATATGAACAGAAAAAGTAATRAAAGTTACCCCTGCCTACTGGAATGGCACTTTTGTTAAAGTCTGATTCTTTAAGCTATGCCTACGAACTGCTGCAAGGACTGGGTAGCAATTTGTCTTCCAGGTCAGATGCACTTACTGTACAGATGCTTCAAAGCTGGGAATTTAGATGCTCTACTGCATATTGCATCGTACAAAGCTCCTTTTTGCTAAAAACCTCAAGAAATATTTTTCTCTCCTATACCAGATATCTGAAGTAGCCTTGTTTATATCACTCATTCAGTGATTCTAGCCATTCAAAATGTTGGCTAATGACATGTATACATAGTTTTTCTTGCAAGGAAAACTTTATGTACAGCAAGGTTTTTTCTTGCCTTTCATCTTAGCTTGATTTCCTAATACTTGAAACTATGGAGTTCACTTGCAAGAATTTCTTTTAACATTTCTGGACTCAGGTCTACATACGTGATTTACTTTGGAGATAAAGGGTTGACTTCAGTTATGAAAAGTGACCATCGGTGTTTTTATACAAAAGTTTAGTGAAATATATCCGGAAATGTAAGTAATACCTCATGACTCCGGGGATATGAAACAGAATTGTCCTGTCTTCTCCACACCTTGCAGAACTTTCTGGCCTTGTGTTAAGCCTTTGGAGCTATACAGTGTATTTCATTTTGTTGTGCATTATCTTACAGYGGTAACACAGAAAGTCCTTCTAAAATCAATACTGGAGGGGAGGCACATGATAGACCAGCTCATCCACTGCGCAAACCCTCTGAAGTAGCTCCAGAAGAATTACATCAGAGATTAATTTGGCCTCGTATGTTTAAAAAAGTCCACGCTAAAGATTGCAGAGCTGGGGAGAAGCAGCACAGAGCAATGTATTACTTCTTACAGCAAACTTTGAAACAGATCAAATGAGCACTAGAAGACATCTGTCTGTTATTTCCTGCCCACACAGCTTTGTTCTGCTTTATTGCCAGAGAGCTCCATGGATGATGTCACTTTTTTCTGAAGAAAACAGGCCACCAGAGCCTTTCACTGACATAATTAATTATCTGTAGTCTGGGCCACAGCCAGAAAATTCCCATGGCAAGGCCCTGAGAAGTATTAACTCCACACTGCTTGATGTTTTCAGAATTATTAGGTTCTGGGATATCCTGTATTGTCTTTTCACACTGAAAGAGTGCTTTGCTTGATATTATCAAACTGTGGGGCAGTTACTGCAGCATATAGAATTACAGTGTCATGATCCAGTCAGCACAGAGAGACCAATGTGAGGGGTCACTGTCAGTTATGTGCACAAATCTGCATGTTGGGATATGCTGTACATGCTTCAGCAATGCATCACAATGGCTAAACCCATTGTTTTGGGTTTGCTGTATCCAGTCACATAGTCTACATCTCAGCCAACATTAACCGTATAATAACATTTTGCACATGACCTGAAGCCCAGCAGCAAGCAAAGACCACAGATTGATCCAACAGCAAGGGAGATCCCAGCAGCAGGGAGAAGGAAGAACATCTGTTAAAACACCTTTTTGGACACCTGAGCAGGAAGAATCATTAACAACAGCACACGAATGACTATTTGCAGTTCAGGGCTGGTATGCAGCTACGCGAGGCGGTGTGCGTCCTAATAAACGAGGTAATTAACAAAGCAACTTTAGGTCTTTTCTCTGACCAGCACTAGTCACCACAATGATTGCAAAGGCAAAGGGGAGGTCCCTTGTTCAGGTACTCCAAATCACACGTGAAAACCCAAATGACTAAGTCCCTATCCTGGTTTATTCATGCTAAGGAAATGATCTGCAGCTTTCCATATTCCAGGTGAATGGCCAATCATGAGCTACTATAGCAGTATAGGAAGTCATTAAAATTGCAGCACGTTTCCCACAGCTTGAGGTGTTTTTATGTTGCTGGAGTCGTGTAGTAAGTTGCCATGTTCCTTTTGTCACCACAGCTTATTTTTGATCAGTTAGCACCTCTTTAAGAAGAAAAAAAGTTGACTAATGAAAGAGTAATAACAGAAAAAGCATTGCTTTTCCTCTTTCTTGTGTTATCATCTGCCCCTTAATCTTATGCTAACCAGTCTGGACCAAGACTCAAGAGATCCATGTTCTGTTCATGGACCTCTTTCTSCCGCTTCACACATAAAATTAACCTCACCATACTCCAATTTTCATTCCATAAAGGAAATAATACTTCCCAGGAATGCCGTGAGATTTAATACGTAAGTATATACAAGATCTAGGTACTAACGCTATGAATACTACAAAAAATATGGCATTCTGACATCAATATAGTTGTTCTACTATTCATTTTCCCCCATTCATTATATTCTTTTATTTCCTCCATGCTTATGGACTCCTATACTATCATCCATTTTGTTGATATCCATTGGAAACTAAAAAGTATCTTCATTAGACATGTAAGTCAGGTTGTCTAAATTGCTCTTAGGAAGTGCTTCATGGACTGTATAAGAAACTGAAGCATCTGAAATTAGGCGCTCTGGTCTGGACTTCAGGGAGGCACTTGAAGCTGCTGGCCTAARTACCCCTCTCCAAGAGGAACAAACCTGCCCAGGTATTTTTTTTCCACAGTGATCCTAGCTGTCTTCCGGCAGGAATGAGCACGCACAGAGCAGGATGGAGTGAGAGACAAGCTGGTGCCAGCAGGGCCGTAGCCGTCAGGATGATGAAGGTCAGAGGAAATTCTTCTGCCTCCTCTGCGGAGATGCAAGCATAGCTCAGAGCAGGATACCAACAGACATAAGTGTGTATACATGTGTAATAAACTGTATACACAATTTTCTCTTGTCCAAGCATTTTGTTGGCTTCAACAAGCTGTTTTTCAGTGCTCTGTGCTACATGGATGTGCATTCAAGTTACTRATGACTGATGAATGGGCAAGAACAGTAGGACTGCATTACAGTGAGCACTTACCAGCGTAGCCAATTATTTGAACAGAGGAAACAAGGGAAGTGGTGCGAACTCTTAGGGTGAAGTAACTTAGAGARGGCAGGCAACAAAAGGCACAGAGCGAGAGCTCCTGGCTATGCCCATGATGTGCTTACAGCCTCACGATGTCTCCAAAATCCCCTGATCCTCCCCAATGTCTGTCCTTCCCCTCGCCCTCCCCAAGACCCACTTGGACATCCTCTCCCCACTCCATCCTCCTGTTGCATTTCCAGGAACGACTCTGAAGCCCTTCAAAATGTCATTTTGCCTGAATTACTGAGACTGCCTGAGCCAATACTGGGGAAATGGGTTTTCATTATGAAGCTGACTGCATCAATACTTCTGTTTCTGACTTGTTTAAACTTGAAGGTGACAAATGCCTGAGAGTTACCATGCAACTGTACTTGGGTTAGTCAGTTCCACTCATTTTGCTGGCATGGAAGAATTGATGCTAATTTTTTTTTCAAAGAAAAACAATCATTTCCAGGATAATAAAGACTTCGCTTGCAAAATCCAAACCATTCCCATCTTAGGAAAGTACTTCCCTTCATAGTGTCTCAGCATTTTGGGTGCTGCATGTGCATAGCCCTCAGAAATAAGTCTCTGAGCTCATTTTATTTTGGACATCATGCAAAATTCTACATTGAAGCCAACAATTTCATAAAGATGTGGCAAGACAGGATGTTCAGTAGGGCCAGCAGTTTTTGATGTGAAAATGTTACATTTCTCTCATTTTAGTCAACCAATAGGTGGAGCCTTTAAACCTAGAAACAAGACACATTCTCAGATAGCCATGTTCTCACAAATATTATATAAAGAATCATAGAATAGAGTCATAGAATTCTTTATGTTGGAAAAGACCTTTAAGATCATCAAGTCCAGCTGTTAACCTAGCACTGCCAAGTCCATCACTAAACCATGTCCTTAAGCACCACATCTACACGTCTTTTAAATACCTCCAGGGATGGTGACTCAACCACTTCCCTGGGCAGCCTATTCCAATGTTTGACAACCCTTTTGGTGAAGAAGTCTTTCCCAATATCCAATCTAAACCTCCCCTGGCACAACTTGAGGCCATTTCCTCTTATCATCTCACTTGTTACGTGGGAGAAGAGACTAACACCCACACCAAGTACAGTTTGCATGTATTGGATGAGTCACATGAAGGTGAATGCTATAAAAGAGAAAAATACCTGTGCATATACTTTATAAAACCGAGTATTTATATATAATTTATAAAATTTTCATAGCATAAAATAGCTGTGATTCAGAACAGAAATTTTACATATAAAACTGCATGAATGTCCCAGTCAAACCGTGCTTTTCTAGGGACCAACTGATTTCACCCCATGGGTTCAACACTTAGCTTGCTGTCAAGTTTTTCCCAATTTTGGTCCCATCCAGTGTGATGTGGTCCCTCCACAGGGTTTCAACTCTGCCCTGCAGCTGTACATCATAAAGCACCCTTACAGAAGGTGTTTAAAGGTGCTTTAAGGCCTGATGGCAGCGCTTCTGTGGTGTGTGGGAGGGAGGGAGACCAAGGACGGGACCCGTGGCTTTGGTGGCTGGAGTCCAGTACTCACAAAAGGGCACGTGTGAGCAGGCATGTGCCCTGCTGAAAGACTTATATTTGCTTTTATTAAAGCTCATTTTGGATGGAAAAATAATCCGTTTTGCTCTGAAGAGCTTATCTGATCCTCAGCTGGAGAATAGGAGACACTAACTTAATAAATACACAACTGGAGYAGCGAAGTTAATAAAAACAGACTCAGCTACAACTGCAATATTAAATTAGCAACTGGTGACTCAGAGTACTGGACAGCATTATGACACATAAGACATATGCTCATTGCAAGCTCTCCCAAGAATCCCAGATATTTTAAAGCCAGAGGGTCCATGCATCTAGCATTTATTGCAAAAGGGTTGGCCATGACCTCTCCCACAGAGAGCGCCTTCTCTCAAGAAAATGAGAAAAGATACAAGCATTCTTATTACTGTTGCACTGAGTATACAATTTCTATTAATTAAAAAAAAAAAAAAAGCAGTCAAATGACATCAGTTGATTAAAACTGTTTTAAAAAGATTGCAAAGGAGGATCAGTTAAAGACACTGATCCCAATGGGAACAAGACCAAAACGTAAAAGTTGATTGGGGCAGTCCTTACTGTTCTGTTTTGGACAGAAGACCAAGATTTTTAAAAAAACAAAACAAAACAAGATGCTTATACTCTTCCCTCCACTCTAGATGAGATGTTCAATGGATCAGAGACACCTACAAATTATTCCTCTCTCTTCTGACCCTACAAGCCTAAATAACATGATAGACATAGCTCTGTTACGTAAAGCTCAGGCATTAACAGAGAAKGATGTTAAAATGTCTTTGTGAAAGAGGTTTTCAGCCTCAGCTGTCCAGTGACAGTGACATTTTATTGAGGATAATTACTTTGAAAAACATATAATTCTAAAACAATTTTATTACCGAAGAGATGGCTATCRTCACTATGGTTGATAGTACCTCTGCCCTTAATTTCAGAGAGAGGAGAAAATTGCCTGAATAGAACAATTTAACTATATTTCAGTATACTGTCTTATCTTTTTTTCTTTCTCTCATAAAATAGCAGAGTTCTATTTTAAAATTCATGATTCTGGGACTTGCTGGACAAGCCCTGCTTACCTCCCATGCTATCTCCTGCACTTTGCAATGATTGCAAGCTACAGAAGAAACATAGTATTCTGGACAAAATTAATCTCTTGTTATAAATTATTCAATGAAAATAGAAGAGAGCATTTGTGGTCTGAAGTCTATCCTAACTTAATTTTTTTGTCCTGCAAAAGCCTGCTTCACCAGGAAAACACAAACAAACAAGGGGCCAGTCAGAGGGGAGAGAATTTTTGAACTTATTGTACTGATATTCTTATGCCACACATTTTTAAGGATTTTTTTAGGCTCTCATTTTGCTAGTGTGGATACCATCTTTCTCTTCATTGTCTTGCTTTTTCTATGTCCCCTTTCCATGTCTCTAATTTGGCTCCRTTTATCACTGTTGTATTCCCCCTTTCCTTACACTCTTTCTTCTATTGCCCAACCTCTTCCCTCTCATTCCATTCTCCTTAAGTCACCTTTCCCTCCTCACATTAACCCTATCTTCCCTTTTTCCCTGTAGCTCTGTACATGCCAAGGTTTTTCTCTCAGGAATTTGAATTTCATCTGTATGATATGCTCAGAAAATCCTAAACTATTTCAATCCAATTCACAAGACTTCGCAGTTATAAACACTTATGCAAAGCTACTCTACATGTGCTTTTCTCTGGCTTTACCTATTCTTTCCACTCTGGCTCCTCTTCAGCTTCTCAGACTGTGAGATATTGCTAATGACCATTTGAAAACTCCTTCTCTCCACTGTTATGTACTCTTTYCTGCGGTGCCGAGGCATCTTGTCCCAGCTTTCTCTTCTGAATTTAATATTACCTAAAAGAAACACATCTGGTTTCCACCCACCTTTCTATCCCATATTCCTCGCTTGAGCTTTCAGACAGATCAATATTTAATAATATTAATACAAGAGTATCAAGAAAGGCACTGAAGAAAAAATATAGGAGTTTGTACAGTGCTTTTAACTAAGCAATACCTAGGTGGCTATCACAATGTTGTTTCAACATCTCAGGAAAGTCAAGTTCAAAACAAAAGCAGTTCAAGGCATTACATGAAAGTTTACACATTGCAGAAAAAGGAAAAAGAGACAGAGAAAAAAGATCACAACTACAGCTGCAGAGTCAAACTCTCTTGTTTATATCAATAAGACTGACAAGCGATGAGAAGGCCAAGTAAAGCCATGTCAGCAGAGAAAGGGAAATATTAAACCCAAGGTACAAGGCACCAGTGAGCTCTCTCCTACTGCACCGTGTACAGTTCCAGCTACAGATGTTAAGATGAACCCAGGGTGTAACTGGCACTGATCAAGGGGTGATGGAAGATGTGGAAAGTCTATTTTGCTAGAGGAAACTAAAAGGATGTGGCACAGCCAGCATAGCAAAACAAAGGCTCAGAGAGCGYGAGATAGCTGTTTACAAACACATCAGGCAGTAAAGAGTAGGGAGAGAGAGAAGCTTTTCAAAGCATAGTCCGTGTATAACACAATTTCATAAAGGTTTCACTAGGCATAACTACAATTACACTAGAAATTAAAAGAAATAAATTTGCTAAACGTTAAAGATTTGCCATTCTGGAACTATTTTCCAATAGGAGTAGTCAAGGTAAACAACCCACCTAGTCTTAAAACACAGTTTGATAAATTCATGACAAAGGTTGAATGCAGTGCTTGCCTAAAGAATTAGCTGCTGGGACTTAATTTACAGCACATTTTCTAGAGTTTTATGTCCAGGATTCTCAGGAAAATGGGTCAGTGAATGCATCTGCAGTACGAGGATGAGGAAGTGACAAAAAGGTAGAATAGAGAAAAAGGTCACAACTAGAGAAATAAAGGAGAATGGAAGGAAAGCTGAAGAAAGAGGGAAAGTTAGGTCTTGGGAAAGAGAACAGAACAGAAAGATTATAGAATAGAATGTATTAATAAAATATGTAGCTATACAAAAAGGAAAGAAAGGAGAAAAATGGGAACAGTAAACAATTTTCCTTTCCCCCTTTACATTTACAAAGCTCAGTTTTCTGATAGAAAGACAGAGAGTAAAATACCAAAATATCTTTAAAAATGTTAGAACATAATAGGTAGCATATCACCTATACCCATGTGGGTAACTGTTATTTGAGTTTGTTAAGAAAGAGGATTTCCCTTGTGACAGGATGTACAGCCACTGGTATCTAAGTGTTTCCCAAGGACCTTACCAGAGAGAACAAAACACACAGCTCCCACCCACCTCTGCCAAGCCTTCCCTGATACACCCAGATCAAGAAGGAAGTCTTGCAGCCCACCTGAAGGTGAGCTCCTCCTGGCTGTGTTGGATGAGAGAGCTCCTTCCCCCCACAATTACCCTATTTCAACCATCAGCAACCAGCCCCCCACACCTGCCCTACTACAGCCCCTCCTGCAGCTGATGAAGCCACCAGTGCAATCTGCAGATTGGTAATCAGTGGCATAGATGTAATTAACCTACTAACCCCAGTCTTAATCCTGGAATGATGTTTTCACTAGCAACCTCATCAGAGAGACCAAATCAAACTGGACATGGTGAGAAGTGTTGGCTTCRAGCCAGGACCAGAGAAATAGGGGGAGAACACCTTGCCGTGGGGTGTGTTGGCTGCTGCTTCCCASGCAAGGGGAGACATCCTTCCCAGGCAGCTATCGCTCTGACACCTTGTGTGAGCACTCAAATTAACCATTAAATGCAGTCTTAAATAAATACAGATTAAAGGAAAGGGCTTCTTTGACAGTGGAGTCATTTGGTCTCTCCACTTGAAGGAAGGATGCTATGCAGATAGGTTTACCTCTGAATATCTGCTACACAGTGTTTCCCTTCAAAAATCAGTCCAAACCAGGTGTTACATTAGACCATTTGGAAGTCTGAAGACTTCTCAGGAATTGTGGCTTGTCATTAATCTGTATCTAACTTGTATTTTATACATACTGTTCTCCAAGACATCACATTTCACGTATGCCCATCCACATCCTCAGCCTGCAGCCTGCAGCAGGCGAAGTGTACARCTGATACTTTAACATGTATTTCATTTACATCCCACTCTGAGGAGTAAAGCTCTGCTCCCCCACAGCACCAGGCTCTCAGGAAGCATTTCCCTCTGCCCTAAAGCGTGCAAGGGACCTCAACAGGAACGGGTGGCTGAGCTGCARGGGATGAATGCCATTTCTGCACTGCAGAAACACAGTAAAACATGGGCTATAATAAAGGCCTTGAGTGGAAAAGTTGCTCCTATTTGAACTGATATGAAATATAGGAAACTGTCTCCCAAGCTTAAATTGTCATCTGGCAATATGCACATAACCTGGCTAAGAAATAATTTTTCTTGAAAAACCCAATKATTTGTAGTGGGATGCTGTCTTCATAAATGAACTTCTATTATTGTGGGTTTTTTTCCAAACATGCAATAGAAGAGTGAATGGTAAACATGTATGAATACTGCTCCTCATTTCCTTTCAGGCCCCTAATCAGGAAATGTTGAAAATCAGGGTTGGTATTGCTGGAGATTAATGGCTGCTGCTCAGAAAGTGTACAGGGAATATATTCCTACCAGGAGAAATACATAGGCTGTTGGACAAAAATCTCTGAACCAGAGACAGGATCATATCATCATTGTAAAGATGCATGCTGCCTGTGTTGCTCTGTAATTAATAATACTCACATGTTGGTTTGACTGAAATCACTGTAACTATGAGGGAAATTAATACTGTGCCTTCATGGTCCGATTTCTTTTACCGGTGTTTGAAGTTTTCTTTTCAAATCAGTTTTGCAGTAATTAAAAATCAGATTTTTTTTTCAGTTATAGGAAGAAATCCATCATGGATTTTTTGTCCCTGTATATTCAATATGTGTTTAAAGACCATGTAATCACTGCTTTTTTATATGAGCAGTGAGATCTTACAAGAGAAGAGACACTCTACTGAGCTATAGGGCCTTTAAAATCAATTCCTGTCATCAGTTCATTTGTTTCCCACTCTCCTTCAGAGAGGTTGCACTTAAGAGCTCTCCTGCCATGTATATTGGGGTACTTTTTCATCGCCATAGCTTCTGTATACTTTTTCTCCCCTTTTGTTTTCTTACAAAATAAGGCCTAGGCTAYGGTGACCTCAGCCGTTTATGAAAACCTTTCCTCCTCTATATTCAGTAAGTGCACAGGGCCCAGCCAGGAAATCTGATGACAGGCAAAGCCAAGTCCAACTTGGCCCTAGAAGCTACAGCACAGGCAAGTTACCCGAGGACATTATCATTTAAAAAAAAAAAAAAAATAGGAAAACATAAACATCACTGCTAGGGCATGTCTCCACAGTTTACTGGCACGTTCACCTTCAAAACGAAATGCTGGGAGGTCGGATCCCAAAGTAAGGACTCAGAAGCGATACCGACAGCAACATGGCATGGGTCTACGTTTGCTATATCGTTAGATTATGTGAATAGTGAACTAAGCACATGAAGCATATGTATACATTACCAGTTTACCCTGCTAACCTCATGGTTGTCCTGACCAGATTGCTTCCCGTGGCTGAGCTCGCTGTTTGGGGTTTACAGGGCAGTGTTACCCTGCTCTGCATTTTGTAGAGCAGACATAAGATCCGTCCTGCTCATGGCTGCTGAGTAAACAGTCATGGCATTTTAYCCCGTTTTTTTTCTTCAAAAAATATTGGATCTCCCTACAGGTACAGTCTGCTGTTATTCTCAAAACAAAATTTTCTTACATATGCCTATATAACGTTTGCTTTGCCAGTAATGAAATGGCTTCAAAATAAACTCAGTCTGATTTGTCAGTCCAACAAAACGCCAGCCATTCACCAGAGATGTCTGAACAGATCTCAAAATGAAAAGCCACGAAATGACTCAGTGCATTAGGTCACTGTGACAGCCAGGAGGTAATACCAGTGTATTTACTTTGGCTGGAGTCTTCCTTGGCTCATCTTCGTTTGTAGCATCAAAGCCAGGCTCTCATCTCAAGCCAAAGTGCTGTAGATTGCCCGCTTCAGTAACGGTTCAACACAGGTACCAGGTAAATAACTAGCTCAAACAGGGTTTTTTTAAATTAAATTAACTCCTAAGGATTAAAAAGAATAATGATTCTCTTCCCTGCCTGGTAGTAGGGAGAAGAAGAACAGACACATGGTTGTCCTCACAATCCTCCCATGATGCCGGGAAGCTTTAGCAGTGCCTGAACATCTCTGTGGGGTCTGTACTTCTGAATATCCCTAAAAGTATTGTCCAGGGCAATGGGACTAACATCTTGGTGAGGATTTTCAGCCCATATTACAGTGCAGATGGCAGCTGTCCCCACCATCCCCACAGGGATAATAAGAACATGGGCAGTCCTTTAAAGGTTGTGTAACTCCCCTAGGAAGTAAAAGACTATGGTGAAGAGCCACATTTCCGTGTATTGAACAGGAAAATTACTCAGAAATAAGAATAAAGACCACATTTATTGCCACCCAGGAAACATTAGTGACTTTCTTTGCCTCCCCTTTCTAGACCACAAAGGTGACTTCAGGGTAAATCTTTCTGAACAACGTGAGCATGATACATTTCTAATGAGGTTTGGCCCTATTCACCACTGAAGCTGCATGCTAGCTCCATCTTTTAGGATGACATATACAAGTTTTTGTATAAAGTAAAATGAAACACTATAAATATGGATATGTTCTGTAATGATTAAAGCTTTTTTCCTTTGCAAAATTGCATTCAACAGATTTTCTTGCTTATTTCTCCAGTTTTTCACTGCAAAATGACTGTTCTCTGTCTTTGTGACAAAATTACTTACTTTGAATGCATATTTCCTGAAACTTGTAAGTACTTTCTGACAAACTGAGGGTGAATTATGTATACGGGAAGAGTGATGAAATCTCAACGTTGTGGTAATGGTGCAACTCAGGTGACTCATATAACCAAGAAATTGACCAACCACTTCCAAAACAATTGCTTCTCTTAATCAGATAAGATGGTAACAAGTCCAAAATTAAAGTAAAAATGTTATGAATGTGGTTTTCAGAGGAAAAGTAAAGCCTCACAGGAAATGCTAAATAATGATGGTTGACTAGAATAAAGGGATTGAGACGTAAAATATTTTCACACAGGTTGGGCAGGTTTTTTCTACTTGTTCATGGATTCAGTGAAAAATGTCACTAAAGTGCAAACAAAARAATGTACAAATTTGGCAAGCAGTCCTACCACAAAAGGGGATAAGTTTTGAAAAGTCAGAAGTCTTCATATTGACTTTCTGAAATACCATGTTTCAGCTCTTTATTTTGGAATTGCATTTTCCCTGAAGGCTGAGACTCCTGAGAGCTCAATGATTTATTAGCAATTAAGAGAATCCTCAAAACTGGAAGGAAATTTGGGGGTTGTGAGTTAAGCACCAAATCAGGCTGTCTGCCATCAAGGACTTACTACTGGGCTGAATAAACATGCAAATCAGGAAAACTGAGAAAACTTTCAAGTGAGCACTACTCCAAGAAATAAAACTAATGAGCCTTTGCAAGGCAGGGAATGTGCAGAGTGCTGGAGGCCAGGCAGGACAGGCAGAGCTTTGGCTGAGCCCCAAGCAACATCTGAATATGCAGAAGGTCCAGGGGTCATCTTAAGACCTTTTTTCAGTATTGCTGACTTGCAGATTTGTCCCTTGAATATTTGCATTAAAGATTATAATACACTCACTATATTTGCTTGCCTTTTTCCAAACTGATTCCCCTGTGGTTGTTTTCTGCCTCTTTTTAAGTGTTGAAGACCTTCAGATCCTCCTTTCTTTGTCAGTTTTGACTGTTCATAATTTATCTTGCTTTGGTAACTGCAGATAGAGATGGTAAATAAAGCAGTACTTAAAACTATCACTGTCCTGTTAACATCAGCTCTCTCCTTGTGGTCCTTTGCCTTAAATTTGCATGTCACTGTAAGTTGAGCCCTTGAACAACCTAAAAATAAATATATACATAGAAAATATAGTAAAATATATGTTTAATTTACCTGCAGTTCTCCTTCCATTATACTGAGGAGTTTTATCAAGTCCTCTTTAGAAAGCTCTATGGACTTCTTGTTCTTTCGTTCAGTAGGTCCAGGTGATTTTGAGTGCCGTTTGACAGTTGCTGAAACCATGACCTCATCTTCCTTCCAATGAGGTTTGTTCTTTTTCTTGGCATCCTCCTGAAGTTTTTCATTCTCTGCATGGCTGATGACAGGCTTGGAACTGGAGAAGTGCCCGTTAGACGAGCTTTCTCCACCTTGGTTTCGGGATCTCATCCCTACCTAGAAAGAAACAAACATAAAGACACATTTATAAACAAAATTGCTTACAAAAAGCCGCAGTGGAAATACTGCCTTTTGGAAGAACAACCGTCTTCTAAAAACTGAAAAATACTGTCATGCTCAAGAGACGGCAGTAGAAAGCTCAACMATTTCAACAACTCTGTGTGTGGCAGACAGTGAATCCAGAGCATTAATTATAAATTTAACAGAGTCCTAAAGTAAAGGTAACCATCTTTTCCAGCATGCCAAAATGCTGATATGAGTTTAAATGTACGGAACTTAAAAGTGATGCAGGAAAATGATAAAGAACATTTTCCAATGTTCCCTTTCCTTCAGTCAACATTTTGATCATTCACAATTCATCACTACAAAACAAAGCAGGTTGTTAAGTAGATTTATTTTAATATGAGGTTTACTTGAGAGACAGGAATGCAATTATATTTTAGAAAAGAGTTTTCCTCGAGTATAACTTCTCTATGAGAGTAGAGTGACAATGCATGACAAACAAAGGTCACTCTATAGTTTCCCTGAGTGAAGCAATGGTTTTATTCCAGGTAACCAAGAAAAAAGGGGAATGCAGACTAAATCAAGTGATGAACTCCATCTTAAGCTAAATACTACATGAGATTATTAGACAGTAAGTGCCATAAAGGAAAGTTGAGAAGAAGTTTGAAAAAAGAGCACAGAGGGCATGAAACCACTAAGAGGTAAACAGGAAAGGTCAATGCAGTCCTTCCAGAAGATGCAGGGCTTCTCCAAAATGTCAGGTCATGGTTATTGAATGCTCACATCTCTGCGCTCTTAAGCACCTACACTGCACTCTTAGACTATGTCTGTCCTAGGAAATTAAACAGTGACAGCAAATGTTCCTGAGCTCTGGCACTTGACCTACTGTATTGCTAAATTTTAGCACACTCCTTGGCACACTTCTGGTCCAGGCAAACTACCACTCTCCCAACCAGTTCCTGGGCACAATTCAGGAATTAACCCAGGCCAGGTCCAGATTCCTTCCTGTTCTGGAAAGGAAGAGAGTTTAGTAGTACGAGCATGGCTGGATTGTGCTATTTGACCCCAGGGACAGAATGGGGGCCCTGGGACTGTTTAGTTGATAAGTAACATAGCCTTGGTGTCACACAGAACATAGCTGTGAAAATCATCCTTCCTGTGTATCATCCTCATCAAACAACAGTCTTCTCTGATTCCCTCTGCTGAATGCCATTCAGCAATATCAAATCTTGCACTTATCTTCAAATCTTTTCACAGTTCTTCTCTTTCTCACCCATCAGCCCTTTTCAAGTTGTCATCCACACAACACATTCAACTAAAATTAGCTTAATCTGCCTGTCTGTTGTCTTCTCCTATGAACACCTCTCTTCCCCCTTGACCCTGCAGATTGGCCAGGGAGGTTGCTAGCCCTTAAAATCCTATTTACCCTGTAAGGTGTGGTCCTGTGTCACTGACTAACAATGGCACAGAAGACAAGATGGGTTCATCAGTGTGTATTTTATTACTTGTCACTACTAAACAGATGTGCATAGAATACTCAGACATGTTTATATATGGACCCATATTGCTATCCTGTTACCTTGCTGTCCTGTCACCTTCCTATGTTATGTTGAAGTAGGTCTTTGTGATTATTTTCAGTGTTCAACTGTAGAAGACCTTGATTGTTATTTGTAATCAAGATATTTATCATACACAATACAAAGGCAAGAGTGAATTTAGGCTTGGTTCAGAGCCAAACTCAGATGTAAAAAGTAAGTTGGTCTCCTGAAAACTAGATATTCTTCATTCTACTTGAAATTGCTTGTATAACAGACAAGGGAAACCATTGGGAGTTTATGTTGCCTTACTCCAATTTACTTTTGTATATGGCCATATTTTCTGGTACCTTATTTTTTTTGTTAAATCCAGTTTGCCCAAAAGAGTCTAAGAATACTAGAAAGCAAGAACTGCAGAGAAATATCTTGCTTTAGATCAACTACAATTTGAACAAACAGACTGAAGAAAGCTGAAGAAGGGTCTGTATGTCTGAAACTTGCCCAGTTTTTATATCAATAGATCTAATTAGTAATATTCCGCTGCTTCCAAATCTTTCCTCTCACTTAAATTCATCTCTGGATTTAGTTTGCAGCTTGTTCAGTAGTCAAACAGATGCTTCTCAACATTGCTAACATCACACATTTTTCTGATAAGGATCTCAGAGCTAGTTCACTAGTGATGGGGCAAAACCTAAAATACATTGACTAATCAGCTTGGCTAATGTTACGCTGGGCCTGCTACGGCTTGCTACTTCCTTGACTCAGGCCAGTGTTATAAATCTCTTGCTCACATTAGCCTTGCATTTTGGTAGTTTCACACTCAGCGGGAAGATTGTCTTTTTATTATCATTGGTTACTCATGTCTTAACTTCATTAATTCAGTGGAATTCATCCAGCAGCATAAATGGGGAGAGAATTAGACCCAATGTTTTCGAGTGAGAGAGTTTCATGATGAGATTCCTTGCATTGTAGGTCTGCTCCTATCCAAACAATATGTGATACAGGTATACAATGGCCTTTAACTTCCTGAATGCTTATGCAGTGTGTTTTTCATCAAACAGTTTGGATTAAACACATGAATTAAGCTTTCTAAAAACAGATCTCCATTATAAGCATGAACAATACCCAAGAACCTCAGGAAATCTTTTAGGTCTCAGGTTTGTAATGGAAAAATAAACATTGTACTATGTTTCCTCTCAGATAGGGCTTTTCGATTTGTTTAACTTTAATGGGTTTTAAAGTTTCCAACCATGCTTCCTCTCAGGAGAGAGCACTTGGGATTCAATCTGTCTCTATTTTCTGAGTGTTTCCTTCTGAGTCCCTGTGGGTCACAGCCTCCAGCCRCTTTCATCTCTAAACCAAACCTATTTTTCATGGCTTACAGTGAATGGCTTCATGGCTCTAGAACATCCTACATGTTTTAAGAATAAATATTGCAAGCCTGTCTTACATATGTTTTCCAGTGGAAAACAGATTATTACATTACAGTGTATTCTGCTTAGTAACATGCTGCGTTAGTGATTTCTCCGTAATAAGATGACTCAACTGTTAGACCTGAAGGTGCACAATTAATTTTAAATTTAACTCATGACTAGTTGAGACACATCATCCACCTCAAGCATTGCATAATCAACCAGATGCACTTAGCTGGATATGTTAGACTTCACGAAAGGTGGTGTGTCACCCTGCCACATCATAACTCAAGACAGCCACTTTGATCCATCTGTCCCTGTGGGAGCTGAGATAACAATTCATGAAGCCATGTAGAGACTGAGTAGTTGACTATAGGTTTATAAGCATGCTAACAGAGAAAGAAGGAATGCATATTTAAAGTGTGTTTTTACTTGCTGTAAATCAATATAGGTCTACAAAGGACAGATGCAAATTTATTTTTTTTTTAATTCATTAATACAGCAGGAGAGCAGCTTAACCAATTGATCTGGAGTTTTGTATCAACTAGCTAATTAGAATATGATTGTCGCTAAAGGAAGTCGAACTTGGCCTTTTTTAAAATTTCTTTGGCACTTGTAGATTTATTCTGCAGCAAGTCTTACATCACAGTAAGTGTGGCAGACAGTCTGTCACTCTCAGGGACATTGCGCCTAACAGCATTTCTTTGTGTAAAAGCCTGCCAAAATCAGTGTAACGCTAACACCTACTCTGTCTTCAGTTACGAGGTTGATACTTTTCCAACATGTTACCTAAATGCAAAGGTGTTGTGTGCTGAAGCCAGAGATGCAGGTGAACTCAGGCTTAAATGGTGACAGAAAGGGCCAAAGTTTTGATATTCACACAGTAATTTCCAAGGAGTTTAAGGGCCAAAATCAACGGCATGATCCAGCTGTTGTGCAGTGCTCGAGGAATACAAAGCAGCTGTAAGGAAGACTGAGTTTTAATTAGAGCAGCGTGAAGTAGCCAGAACATACCAGTGATCTTGGCTGAAATACTATGTGCTGGAAAGGAGTGCTTAGTATTATCATTTTGGACATCCGTCTGTATTTCTGATGGCATTGTGATAAAGAAGAAAAGTTTCTGACCAGTTGCACATTATTCTGGCATGCAAATACCAAAACCCCGAAACTTTGCCTATCTGTTGTTTCATCAGGGCTCCAAAACTGATTGTGGGGACACTGCCAGTCTAACACTGGTAACAAATGTCCTGCTGTCTGCCCTGAGCACGTCTCTATATCTTACAGCATTCCGGATCTGCTGAAGGGATTGTGTTCCCTGAAGAAATAGCTGGTATGATTTATAATGACTTTAGCATTTAATGTTTAACTCTACTGTTTTTTTTCCACCCCTCATCATATTGCATATTAAACTGGAAACCTTCCCTAACAGTCTCCAGTCAAACAAGTCATATATATGTCATTATATGATCAGTCACCTTGATTTCGACATTTATTGGCTACTCGTTTCAATATGTGCTCACAGCATTGGTACTTGGCATGGGAACTCTTCAGCCTCTCCTCTGTTTCACTCATCTGTTAAGCTTTAAGCACAAAGGACAAATGCTATGATTATTTACTTGAGTCTGTATTGTTGTTCTGGGCATGGGTCCTTCGGTTTTCACAAGTTAACAGTCCACACAAGATTTTATGAAATAACCTTTATGTTAGTTTTACTGACATCAGGAGGAAATCTGTGAGGAATTTGCTGAGTAGGATGTCAAGAGAGGACAGGCTGCATGCTGTTCCAAACCTTTTCCCCGTCGACGGCAATTTGTTCTCCCTATAGCTCTTGAAATGACAGGTTAGATTAGGCTCCGTTACCAGTGCTATTACAATCAGATAACACAAAAGGGTTCTTTGAACTTAACGTGTAGTCCCTCCTGCTAATTAGACATGCTGGTTTTGGCTCCGTGGTGCGTTCCTTTAAAATAATAATAATAATAATAATAATAATGATAATAATAATGTTGTAATTAAAAAATTGATTTACAGCCATGATAAGGTTGTTGCCTTTGGCTATAAATTTGTAGTCTGGAGGTCAGTTGCAGATCTGATTAAGTTATCACATGAAAGTGCTGGGTTTCTGACAGGCTAACAATGTATTGTAGGGTCAGTGCAATTGGGTTATTAGTAAGCCGAAACTGGAATTGTTTCTCATCTGTGGCTTTGGGAACTGTATGATGGGGAACTGTACCTTTCAGAGGCCCCGCTGCGCAGGCGTTTGGAGTGGAGCAAAGCTCTGYGCAGAAGCACCTGATACACAGGGGAGATATTGCTGAAAACTCAGGCACTGAACAAGCCAAATCTCTGCCCAGTGATTACCGATCAATGTATTGTACCAGGAGTGAAAAATAATTTAAATATACTCAAAATGGAGACCAAATAATATAAAACCTCAATTGGATCTGAAACACCCCATAAATGAGGAGGAGAGATGGAAAATTTTTTAAATAGTATCGATCTGTATCTGCAAGTAGTAGATACCAAGAAAAAAACACCAAACAAAAATAGAAAAATAGAAGACACCTTCTCAGATGTCAGGAAGAGAGGAAGATAGGGACACTAAATTGACCTTGTTGGCTTAGAAGTCCTCAGCAAGGACGACCCCAGATGGGGATGGATGGCTTTAGCCCCAGGGGATCTGGATAGCCAGAATTAAAGCCACATGGCCTCAGTGGTGTGGCTTTCACAGGACAAACATGTAGAGATGCATCTGTTCACACCACCTCAGAGACTGATTAAAATTACTAGTTTTATTATGAGTTATTCCTTATTATTAGTTATTCCAGGCTGTTTTCCTGGACTCTGCAAATGTTCGTTATTGTTGTTTTGTCTGAGTTGAAGAAATAAAGAGGAATCATGCTACCAAGAGGTTGTCATAAGACCAGGTAGGAACTGATGTCTGCATTGTGCAGAGGCGCGTGCTGAGCAATGCTGCCCAGTTGGACTTGGATGCTGCATGRAGCAGACGTGTGTCAGACTCCGGACTGTGCGATAGCCGAACAACACCGTGCCAAGGGAACGCAGACGTCATTCTTGGTTTTGCTTTTGCAGATGACTCCAGTTTGTTTCAGTCATGCTGGTCAGAGGAGAGTGYTAAACCAAATGACTAATACAATGAAGAACGGAACAAATATCTACCCTTAGCAATTATGGAGTTTCCTGAATTTCTAAACATTCACGCCTAGAGCACTAATCCATTGTGCTCTCTAACCCTCCCCCAATCTCTTGCCCTAATATGCATCATGACTTATCTGCAAGAGCAAACAAGAAGAGGTCTTTGTTCCTTCTGACAGTATTATACATTACCCATGTGCTTTTGTGAGAGCATGTGTTAGCTGCTTGCCCTTGTTGTTGGAGTATTGGCACAGAGGAATGGATACTTCATGAATCAGGACAATTCTCTACTCAGTAAACAGCCTGAATAACCAAGCCACAGGGCTGTAATTCTTATACAGACTAGGAGAGGACTTGTGGCTAGTCTAGCTACATAACACCACTACTGCCTTCATCGTTTCACCTGGTCTGCTTACTGCACTGGAAAAGCGTTTGTCATACAGGTGTTAGGAGGAGCAATGCCCAAGCACTTGTGCCGAGCCTCATGCACCGGAGAAGGAATGTTCATGTCATCCTGTTGACGCTGCCTCCATAGCGGGGTTTGCAGCACCTGCATTGGGAGTGCTGCTCTGTGGGCTCCCTCCCACCCTGTAAGCCCTTTGCCAGGTGCAGCAGATTGGGCTGGTCCCTGGGCTGCACCCACTGCCTGTGCTCGAGCGATGGGAAGAGGCATTGCTCAGAGAAGCCCATGCAGGAAGGACATATTGCCCCGTGGCAGATGGATGTCACAGTGTCACCTTCATTTTGTCAGACCATACTGGAGTCTCATTGGTGAAAGAAACTTGAGTCTTTTTAATGATGAGAAAGAAGGAGAATTTGTCTCTGTTAAGGGTATCTGACAAAAATGCAGTGACTGTTTTAGATGCAGGACACATTATTTTCTTCTATCAAGTCATCGCTACCTCATTCATTCCCTAATCTATCTTGGTGAGTAGAACTTTTCTTTTTATGTTGCTTGCAAATAGTGTAGAAAAGTAGCAAAGTTATAGCAGACACACTTTTTGAGGTACAGCATGAGAATAAGAAAAGCCTTTTTTCTTTATCAAAGATTTATTTTATAGCTTCTGAAATTGATTCTTATAACAGTACAGCATAGTAGCACGTGGATTCTATTCACCAAGGATTATATCAACAATAGTTCCTTTGCTTGAAAAAAGAAATGAGAGGAATAAGCATAAATGTATTCTCAAGAAGAATAGAAAAAGATTTCTGAAAATTCCATATCCAGGTGCCATTCTGAATAGGTATAATCTGTGTGAAAACAGAAGAAGATTTCACAAAGCTAAAAGAGGAAACCCAGTCATCACTAAGGCAGATTTATACCACTTTAACACCATTTTCTTAATTCCAAGATAAACTCTTCTCTGGCTAAATTATGTCACAGATTTACAAAGAACAGAGTTTATGCTGGTATAATTCCATTAATTTTGTCATTTTCAGGAAAACTTGTGGTTTCAGCTGGAATACTTTTGCTTGAGTAATGCATGCTGACCAACTAAGGAGTAACATAGACTTTTTCACGAAGATTCATGTTTCCCAGGCTTCATCTGGAAAAACATCTTGGATGCATGAAGCATGAGGAATGATAAGCTATTAGATCATCATTCAGTCAAAAAAATAAACTTTTATATATCACTCTACCCGTGTTTTGATTACTGTGCTTTCCAGCTGCCAGAAAGTACAAACAGGAGTCATAGAGAAGAGACAGCTCAAGTAGCTGACACCACTAGACAAACATGCCGCTAGGTCTGACGAGGGTTTTGATATTTATTCTCCGGAGTAGCTATGTGGCTGAAAGGGACTGGCCAGGAGCAAGGTAGATGGAAACAGTGCTAACTGCCTGTGGTGCAGCCTTTCTAGCACGTTTCAGCTGAGCTGGGAGACATGGGAGTATGTTGGGTGCTACTCATCCCTCTTCCCAGCCTGTTTCCAGCCCACTGGAGTGTCCTGTGCCCAGGAGTATTCCTGATTTGAAGGAAAAGCATGGATACTTGGAGGAAAGAAATGCCCCAGCTTCCTGGGGCTGCGTACTTTGCATCCAGCTGACGGAGCCTGTCTCGAGACACAGCCACCCCCTGAGGGCTGGATGAGCACTGTGCCCTGTCATCATTCTTCACATCTTGTTTTACAGCTTTCTGCCCTTTTGAGATATGCCATTTCAATTGAAAATCATACTGTGAACTTCACATGAAGATAAAGCTAGCAATGTCACCATTAGTTTCAGTCCAAACCCACTAAACATTTGTTTTATCACCTGACAGCCAGAACGTGCCTGGAAAATGGTAAGAGAGGTGATGCAGATTAGCTGGCCTACCAAAGATTTTTCACTCCTGCAGCTGGGTAATCTTTGGTGTTAGGTAAGCATTAGTAATTTCTTTTTTTTTTTTTTTGACATCATAGAACCAAGCTGATAACCTGCAAGACCAAATATACTGTGGACTTATGAACCACGCTATATCTCTCGTAAGTCATTTCTAAAGGCCGCTGCTCCTATAACAATGCATTTACTGCTTCAAGATGGCAGGAAACTGCTGAAAGCAGCAATAGACAGGAGCAGGCTGATAATCATCACAGCTCTTGCCTCTATCCCTTGTCCCTAACCTTACACTGACCAACCAAAATCCTAAAACTGATTTATCACTGAGGGAACACAGCACGGAAAGTAAAGTCATTTTGTGGTCCTTGCAATCCTACTTCAACCTAGGAATGAACCATGGGGCAAATAAGGAATGCAATTAGGAAATGAGGAAACTAACTCTTATTAGCTTTCTACAAAATCTATTTCAACTTTTCACTTTAATATTATTTTTTATTTCAAAATTAACTTGGATTTTAACAAGTGTGAGACAAGACAAAAAGCTAAATGTCCCAAAAGCAAACTTGAAGCTTTGGGTTGAGGGAGGTATTTTGCTGTCTCTTGCTGACCAGATGTGAATCGTGAATCCCGTATTCTTTTCGGTAGCCATGATTTGCACAGCTCTGATTTTGCTGAAACCAGTAAACAACTATAGCTACATTTTACACTTGACTAATTTATTCTTCTTTTGTTTTATAAAAATAACAAAAAATAATCAAGATGTAGATACCCTTACAGATTTTACAGCAAAGGGGAAAAAAATTATACAGAGGACCTGTATCTTCTACAAATATTGTCTCTAAGAGACAACAATGTGAAAACACATCTGCAGCATCTCAAATTTCAGCTGTCAACCAAAGCAGGGAGCAAGTTCCAAATCTCTCTCAGTGACTCCTTTGTAGGAAGTTTCAGTTGTTGATAGACACAGAGTACCAGCTTGCACATGAATGCCTGGTCGTTTGGTGAGAGGTGAATTTAACCCCCTCCGTCAGACTGCGCTGTCTTCTACCTCCCAAAAGGTTCCTCCTCTGTGGAGTTTAACTGGTTTCAAAACAAGGAGTTAAAAACAGTCTCTGATACTAAACCTGCTCTTGAGTTTCATTGTCAATTTTGATGGTTTTACAATAATATTTTTCCTGTTGGGGGAAAAAAAAAGGAATTCTCTGGCTACATGTATACTGGAGATTAACCATGTCCAGGACTGCTCTCTGACTGTGAGGCCAGCTGTCCTGGAAAATCCTTCAGGCTCTAAGCCCTCTTAGCATCCATAACATGCTGGCTGCATCCACACTGCCCACTGGGAATTGCTCCTAGCCCATGCTGACTCCTGAAACATGCTCTCAAATGGTTCGAGAGGGTGTTAAGTGGCCTGGCCAAAAGTGTGCCAGGGACCACTCCAACAGTTTAATAACAGTACGGACATTCACCTTCCAGTATCTGTATCATGCCCTGGCACTGTTTAATTTACAGCCTTTCCTTTCCACAGCCTGGTCCTTTACAAACAAAGGAAATGGAAAACTAATCAGCCATGCAAAGGGAAAGTGCAACTCACCGTAAATACACAGTCTGCAGAGAAAATAAGCGGAGGGTGGCAGGAAAACAGAAAAGAATCCATATTTTTTCAAGTAAGTTAGGTCAAGGCACGCAGAACGTGCTTCTACTTATTCTAGAAGCGTATTTTTAAGTTGCTACTGAAGGATGGTCTGGAGATAGAGCAGTTCAGCAGGGGTCGGGAAGAGACAGGGCAGCTGAAGCAGAGGGAGAGGTTGCACAACAGCCCCACTTCACTGGCTTCTACTGGCTTTTGCTGGGCTCAGGGGCACAAACTTTGAGCTCTTCTGCTTCATGTCACAGATAAGAGGACTAGCTCTGCCAGGCTCCGGAGTGGCCCTTGCATTATTTAAAGCCCTGGCCTTCACTTGTCATTACTATTTGTAAAGAGGTAAAAGGAAAGGAGAGTCTTACTTCATTCCTGGCAGTGCCAGCCCAGTGACTGTCACTATTTTCCAGTAATCCTGCAGGCTTTCCACTGACTTCAGAACTCGTGGCAAAGAAAGTAAAGAAGTAAATGTCAGCCTAACTGATTTAAATAATACCAATGCCTCACGCTGACAGGGAGCAGCACAAAAACCTGTAGATACCTAACCTAGGCATTGAAAATAGCCTCATTCACTTTAATGGCTTTCATTTATAGTAAACATATTTACATGCCTCTTCTAATGTCTTGGTTTCAAAATCCCTAGACAATTTCTTCACTTGAAAAGAATGAAGTTAAAGAGTTATCCTGCATCTACAGCTGGTTGAGCTGGTTTTGATCTTTTTTCTAACAGCCTGTCAACGTTAATCTGCTCAAATCTTCACCTGGCTTTTTAGTTCAGAGCAAAAAGTCAGGCTAAGCTGAAAACACAGCATAGCTACTTTGAGTAAGGAAGGAAGAGAGAGGGAAGAAGCAAATAAATATCTCTGCATGGGCTTGGTCTCGCATTAACATAACTAAAATTACCTGCTGCCAGATTCAAGTTGCTTTAATGTCTGTGACTTCTTAAAATCCAGTTTCAACAGGGATAAAATCTAAGTGAATTGTGTTTGTCTTACTGCAACGAGCCAAACACCTTACCTTACTTAACTTTTTAAAAAAGGTTGAATTCTCTTTTTTTCCACTAGGATAGAGTGAAAAATTCTTAGCTGCTTTTCTTAGAAAGTAACTTCAGTTCAGAGCCATGGAAAGATATTAAAAAGAGCTCCTACAAATGGAGTGGGTGTTTTACAAGCCTACATGAAGATAAAATCATCTGCACTGGCACAAATTCACACTGTTCAGCTTTAAGTATCTCACTTGTGTGACTGAGCTAGGAGTTTAGGTTTCGTCCATGATCTGCAGTGTCTTTGAAATGGAGCCCGAGCTCTCTGAGGCTATGTTAAGACTTCAGGCCTGTCCTCATCCTCAGTCATGCAGCTCCAGTGACCACTGCTGAAGCCCACTATGACCCCTGTCTATGAGGGAAAGCACCCCCTGATTTTCTTTCCATGGAAAAAGGTGCTGGGCAGAGGGCGGTGTTGCTCCAGCCTCCCCGTGAGAGGAGATGGCTGAAGGACACTGCTGCGTCTTGCCCCTGGGATGTGCTGGGAGGTCTCAGTTTCGGCCCTCTGAGCCACCACTGACCTCTCTAAAGAGGTTGTGCCCCTAATTTGGGCACCTCAGTAAGCTGACCGATAAACTGGTGCTGTAKCCATAAATGCATCATCACAAAGGCCAATTTTGCTGTTGGGTGGGAAGGTAATAGCAGATATTTGGCACCTCATTATCGCCACCTAACACAGTGCCACACTTGGTGGCAAATGTTAGGATGTGACAGAGGCTGTGGGACTGTGTCCACCCCTCACAGTCCCTGCTATAACGAACCCTGCCAACTTTGTATTAACGAAGTCACAAACTCATGTTGCTTGTGCTGTAGGGATGGATTTTCTGCACGGCATCAGTACACAGATCGCTGCCGCAGGGACACTTCTGGCCGAGAGGAGCAGAGAACCCAGTATTTCTAAAAAGTACTAAAAAGAGTCAAAAGCTCACCCTTACTGAGCTACCTAACTGGGAAATGAGCTCATTTGACTCTCCAGCTACAGGTCCTTGTGCTGAACTCTCTTGGGAGGAAAAGTGGGGGGAATTTGGCCATTACTGCCCAAAACAAGGAATTTAAGAAACAGCAATAAAAAATGGATCTGTGTTAGCTTTCTTTTAGTTAGAGCAAGTGAAACTAGAGACTCATTTTTAATTAAGGTAAATCTGAAAAAAATTAATAATAAAATTTTCAAGTTCCTATTTCCTATGAGGAAATGGATGACAGAAAAGCAATGTGGGTCTCAGTGTTGCTGAAAGGAATTGGTGGGTGCCTCTAAATATTAAGGTATCACTGGGTCTCTCAATACAAATTTAAAAGACTGACTTGACTTTTCACAATAATGCCAAAAAGTTGGGGAGGCATACACAGATGGTATATGACTGGTAAATCAGGTAAGAAATCAGGTAAGAAAGCAGCATATAAACAGAAAAAATGACTGTTTCTCTTTATTTAGTGAAAAACTGTCTGACCCAGCAGTTATGTAATGTCTCAGCATTACTTATTTGTTTACTTAAATATTTTTCAGCTGCCTTCAAGGAAGTTTTGGTGACTGAGAAATTACTTTGGGCTGCTTCTCCTGTGCATGTGTGCTGGACCCATGACCTTGTCAAGGACCTGCTGTGGTCGCTGTTGGCAGCTCCATCATGTCTTGGCTCTGCGGGGAGCGAGCCGGACCCTGCGCTGCCCAGGCAGCTGCTTTCTTAGGTGTAAATGCTAGTTATGGTCAAAAGCCTAATCTTTCCTCCTGCCTCTGAATTGCTTAAAATGGTATTGTTATTGCTTTTTAGCTTCTCATTTGTGGTTTGGGAAAAGGAAGATTAACCAGTTTTCCTCCTGTGAGGATGCAAATTCACCACGTGTCATATTAAGGTGCTATATTTAGTTATCTTAAGAAACAAAATGTAACAGAAAGTATTCTCATGTGCTCATTTCACATTTTACACACTGTTTTACTCCCAGTGAGAATAAACCTCACTTGGGTTTCTACCCCTAGCGACAATGTCTAAGTGAGCTTTGAGTACCATCGCTTTCCTCTTAATATTCACTGCATAGACCACAGATAAGAGCTTTTCCTTATCTGTATTTGTTCACATGTACACTGCGGTAATTTCAGAGGTGAAAGATTTTTTTTCAAACCTGCCTGACTGAAAGTTAAAGGGCAGCTCTCTACAGCACCCAGTAGCCGACTGGTAAGCACAGCTGTCCACAAAAAGCAAGCTCAGACTAACCAGCTGAGCCTCCGCTCTATATATACTGAGAATACTTCATAAGGATTTCAGAAAAATCAGGACAAAGTCCTCATGTTGAATAAATATTTCCTTACTGAATTAAGTGTATTTTATATCTTTAATACTGAAAGACTCTGCTAAACTAAATGTAATTTGAGGAATACGTACATTTGTTTATTATTATAATATTTATCAGCTAGGAAACTAAATTAAATTCATCAGTTCATGTTCATTTCTATTCAGTAGATTCTTCCAGATTTTCTTTTATCAGCACAGTGCTTTAGGATTTGTGTATCACTCTCTTAGAGAAATTATTAAACTCAGTCAAAACCCGAAAAAACTATTTGCCTCCATATTAAATTCAGTAACTCATTTAATCAAAGTTAATTCCAAAATCTGGTATCCTACTATATCTTTTTAATTCATCGCATACAACATCATTGACTACATGCCAAACAAACAGCATAAATTAAAAAAATAAAAAATCAGTCAGCAGTTTGTCAGTTGATTCTGTGACTGTAAAACTGAACTCATGTGAAATGGCCATATTTAGAGAATCTCTGTACAGCTGGGAGTTTGCCATGTGCTTGACCTAAGGTAGCTGTCATGCTTGCAAAAAATCTTTATTATAATCGTACTTACTGACACAAATGTTATTACTTTTTGGCATCAAGAAAAAACAAAAGCCTGCATGGAAAAACGCTTGGCAGCACATGCCAGCGTGGTAGCGTGGCTCGGCTGCAGCACCGGCCTTCCAGGCACTAGAAATCACCTGGCCATACCCCATGGAAAGTAGCAAACACCAAGTATTCTACAAACCTTGGACGTGTTGAAATAAGCATATGTGTCGAAGACAAAGCATTATAATTAGAGGGATAGGAAAGCCTAGAAAATAAAAATATTGTCAGAACCCAGAATTTAGCATTATGGCAGAGACATCGTGAACTGGTGTGCCAGCAGCAGACTCGGCTCCCCTGCCCTTTGCTCAGCCAGGGTATGAAGTAATGTTGCGCAAACAATTTCTGCAGGTAGCCAAATACATGACATTATCTCTATTTAATTAAGCAAGAACAAGGCTGGAGAGTTCTGTATAAATACTGGTCACAACTGATCTGTTATACATTGAAGATGCATTTCTAGAAAGGAAAATAAACAGAATTGTTCTTCCCATTGTATCTTCAAAAAAGCTGAAAAGTGCAATTTTATTAGGCTTTCTCAAACCTCAGAGCAACTTTTCCAAATGCCTATGAAGGTGGAGGATTAAATAAATGGTTTGTTGAAGTAATGGAACAGTTATTGGACTTCATAACACATGCATATTTTTAAATAAAGAAGAAAATACTGTGGGGTTTTTTAAATTTGGTTTAAAAATCCCATAACTAGAAACACATCATTAGCGGTTTGTACTCACATCAACTTTGCATCAGAGAAAAATAATGTTTTGTTTGTGTAACATTCTTAGGCAAAATAGTAACTATACACATTTAAGAAAGAAAATAACTTACTTATGCCATGTTAGTGAAAATTAACATTATGAATGATAATTTAAGGAGGATTATATGATGTATTTCAGGTTTCAACCAACTAAAAATAGAAAAGCTATACAAGCCATAAAAATTGCACAATGTACAACTTTCAGTTCCAGGAAGATTGTGTTTGCAATCCTTGACTACAAATGGAGTTGCTTTCTGACTGTTGAGATAGATCTTCTGGGGCCATAATTAATATAGACAATCCCAGGCTTTCCAAATGAGTCAGGCATTTAAAAATATGATATGATATTGGGCTTAAAGTTGTGAAATTTTTATAAAATCAGTTAGTGATTGCCTTCCAGTTTTTAAGCTGGTTCCAGCACCGTGAGGCATTTTAAAACTGGAAATAAAGATCACTGTATAACCAATGTGATACTAGCAATGGGACTTTTAAAAGACAGGCAAAATCCCAGATGAATACTGTGAGACACCCAGTATGGTCATAAAAGTCAGTGGTGCCTGCTGAAGTGTTCCTCGTTACGCTAACCCATTAACTCAGGATACTTATTATTAACTCATTATGCTAACAAATTTCAGAGAAAATAATGTACATTCAGGATGGTCCTTGGTAATCCTCAACAGTCCCTGAGGGCTTTGACAGCTCTGCAGTTCAGATAAGCCTTTGAAAGACAAGAGAGGGAATAAGTCATTTTGGTCACCTCCTGGAGCTGACATCTGCAGGAAGCTCAAGTCTTACTTTCCAGCCATGTTATTGCAACAGAATCTCCTGAATGTTATTAATTTAGGAGCACAGCTCCACCTGGAAGCTCCTGCGTGTCAGCTGGGCAGCCCGTTGTGTGCAGCAATACCTGTGTTAAGGGATGCTTCCAGAGCAGGGGCTTCGCTAGAATCTAGGTCCGGAGGGGGGAGGAGGGAGTCGAGGATGGAGGTGTCCCTGTGCCATCGCTCTGCTGCTCCCACCTGAGGCTGACTGGGGTCCCTGCTGCTCCCTAAAGAAAAGATAAGGCTCAGGGGCTGCACATGAGGACAAAGTGAGAAGCAGCATGTTCTGCTTGCTCTGCCTGCCAGCCAGCAGGCCAGCTAGAAAACACAGACTTCCAGACTTAAAATGGCTTGAAAATACTTATATTTTTTAATTTAGAGATTCCCATTGACTTTATCCATGTGCCTCCAAAGCCATGACAGAGCACAGCGACCTGAAGAATCCAAAATACACCAGGCAACGTGTTTGCAGGTATGATACAGTATACCAACCCAGGTGGTAAAACCTCGCACTCCTGCTGCCTCCGAAGAGCTGGTACTACAAGTTGCAGCTTTCTGCTTTAATTTAGCAATCAACACCAAGTAACCCCCTCCATACAAAAAAAAAGCAGCTGTAACAAGGAAAGGAAGGAAAAAGCTGGTAGGTAATGCGCTGGAAAGGGAAGGAAAAAGCTGGTAGGTAATGCGCTGGGTTCCTCATTGAGTAGACTAGTTCTGCAGAATATGTGCAATGCAATGCAGTGCAATGCAATGCAATGAAATGCAATGAAATGAAATGAAATGACAGCAGAGAAGGAACACGTCCAGCTTGGCCCATCTATTAGTCACACTGTGCACAGTCTGCAGGCTTCTAGCTGCTCAGTGAGAATGCATGACTCCCTTGGCTGGCCAAGCTGGGCAACCACAGCACAGCAAGAGCTGCAGGCCAGTTTCTTTCATAGCCCACAAAGCAAACAAAGGAAGGCTGGGGACATGGTGACAACTCCAAATACCATGGAGGTATTAGCAGACATGGAGGGAACTGGGAGCATTGCTACTGGAAAGCTGGGGATGTTGCAGGGCATATGGAGAACAGAGCCGTAACACTGGAGGGAGGCAAGGTCTCATGTTGATAAAAACTCATTCATGCATTTGATTAGTGTGCATAAACAAACAGAATTTGAATCCACCTTGTGGATTCCCTGAATTCTGCCCTGACCACCTCAACTATGCAGCACGGTTATGGTATAAGCAAAGTTTGATAGGTCAAACCCACTTCAGAGACAGCTAGCATGGAAAGATCAGAGCCAATGGATCTGAGCAGTGATGTGTCCAGGCAGGCTCAGTGGCAGGACTGGTGGTGCCATAGAGCTTCTGAGGGCTGTGAGACCATGGAGATCTTCCCTTTGGCAAAATGTTTGGTTTGGTGTTCTGGAAAGCTGTGATCGTTTTAAAGAAAACAGTAACAATTTTGATCAACTCTACAGACTGTTATTCCAATCATTTATATAGTTCTCCTAGTAACAGTGTAGTCATACTAGGGACATTACCATTTAAGGAATAAATCAGGACTACTACAGTGTCTAAGTTAATAGCAGTTAGAACAGTGTATGGCACATTTCCCCATTATTTCTTAACAAACTGTATGTGAATTCTTGCAAAACAGTAAGTACCAACTTGGTATTTGCAGATTTTTTTTGTCCTTGCTCTGAATTGAAAAAATGATATTTATTGGATTATGAACAACACAAGGATAGATAAAATAATGAAATCCTAAACAGCTGTAGTCACAGTTAAATTGGTGCAAGAACATTAAGTAAAATTTGGCTTTATAGGAAAAAAAAAAAAAACCCAGATTATTTTATTGGTAAATACTTTGATTTTCCTGATAATTTGTTTAGGAAACTCCAGTCTTGAACAGCTAGTTCTAGGGCAAAATTGAGCAATTACCCATCTATTTATTTATTTATTAATAGTAGAAAGCATTTCCTGCAAGTGCAAGAATTCAGGTTATCACACTGTTATACCCACAAGCTCTGAATCACATCTGGCATGTCAGTGAAGCACATGGGATTTACAGAAATTAATTCTTTGCCCTACAAAAAGTTTGTCCTTCAAAAAAGCCAGTGAGAGTTTTCTCATTAATTTGAACAGAGGAAGGATCAAGACTATTGTCTTTAAAAGTTAGTATGCAAGTATCTAGAGCTAATAAAAGACAGCCATGCTTTCGCAATGAAGAGCTTTATTTTCAGTGCAACTCACAAAGTATAAGAAACAAAGAATAGTTTTCTGTAAATCAGCTCATACTAATTATTAAGATCACAAAAAAGGGTGGGCCAAGGCTTAATGGGTCAAATTCTGACCTCATTTGTCTTGACTCTTCTGAGTTTAAAGAAGTTACTCTGGATTTTCATCAGTCTAAATGAGATTAAAATCTGATGTACTGAATGCAAAAATGTGGCGTTGTTCATGATTTGCAGAAACCCTATTCACAGGAGGCATGGTTTAAAAATAGCCCCTTAAGAGTACTTTCCCCCCACTATATATTGTTTTAAAGTCATCTTACAAGTGTAGTAACTACACCTAAATCTTCCCAAGAGGAGACATCCCGGAACACAGTTAGGAGCTGAGTAATTTACATTCTCTGATGTTTTACCAAGCAGCAGGATAAGGTAAATGTTTTATGCTACTATGGAAAACCTTTTTCTTCATTCAACTTTAAAATATCTTGAGATAATATTTATACCTATACAAGTCTTATTCTCCATTTTAACTAAGTGATGCCAGAGTAAATATCGTGAGCAAAGGAAATAGGATGAATATCACTGTATTTAATTAAAATACTCTCCGTTATACAACATCGTGTTGTACTGAAAAGCTCATGGGATTTCGCCACTGGCTTGAATAAAGCTGGTACTTCACTCACAGCCATCACACAGGTACATCAAAAATGCTCCTAACCACCCACTAGGATAATGAAAGAAGCAGCTTTACTTACAGACCTTGCCTGACTAGCATCTTTAACCTAACAGGGCTACAATACATCGCGGCCCTTTGCACAGCAGGATGCCTCTTGGGCTGTTTTCTCCATGCCAGTTGTTGAGAGTTTTAATCACATGCACTAAATAATAAATCATTTCTGTTCGTTACTCTCAGTGCAGTAATACAAAGCTATTGATTATCTGTAGATTTGTTTTGGACAGAGCATCTCAGCTTTCTTTGTTCACATACACATGCTCCCTTTCCCCCGATGAACCATGGATCAGGGAACCAAACTTAGCAGAAGGAAAGCTTAAGTTTTCTTTGGCAGGTTGGCCAACATACCCTAATGACAGCCTTGATGAAAGTCCCCATCTTCCCATTGATCTACAGGCCATAGTTCCCAGGACCCTCAGAGGAATAGCCAGGGAAAGCAAAGAGCTTTCGAAGCTGCTTTTCACTCCCTTGCAGCTCCAAGCCCCAGCTGTCACACTGGGGATGTACAATGAAGGGCAAGTCCTTCTGGGCAGACGGTCTGGTGGGGCACTGTGAAGGTCTGGCTATGCACAGCTAGTCAGAATAGGACACAAGCTGAAGCTGATTTTGGCAAGCATCCTACGCCCCACCAGCATCACTGGAGAAGGCTTCGGGATGTATGAAGGGGCACCTACTTCCCACAGCCCACAGACCACCATGGGGGTCCACGACGGGCGACGTCTTCCACTATCAAATTAACTATTTGATGATGACTATTACTGTCAGAAATGTTCATCAGAATTACAGTTCCGTTTAATTTATTGTCAGGGCCCTGAGGGCCCAGGATCCCATGTCACCCCCCTGGGGCCATCAGCCCCTGTCCCTGCGCTGCCATAGCAGGGCCCGTCTCCAGCTCCCCACAGCCCTGCCCTGCCCGGCCATGGGCCCCACCGAGCTGGGCCCACTCGTGGGCCCGTGGCCCATCCCGGCCTCGGCCCATCCCCATCTCCAGGGAAGTGCCTGATGCCCAGGGCTGGGGCTGCCCCCAGCCCACTAGTCCCCATGGGGATTCCCCCTGCTTGCAGCCCCCCGGGAGCAGCAACCTGTGCAGTGCCCCAACATGTATTTCCTTAATTGTGTATTTGATTGCTTGTAATCATGGTTGAGATTCCCCTTTGCTCTTGCTTAAGAAATTGCTTGTATTTTAAAAGCTTTTCATTTTCACTGATCTTCGTATATGCATGTACCAGCTTAAATTTGTGCTTCTCTTTTCCTACAGCGTATTACAAAAGCTCTTTTTTCCTTATGGTACAGGACAGAGAAAAGCTAAAAAAGAAATCATTTTTTTTCCTGAGCAAAGAAGGATTCTAGAAAAACTAATGCCCCGCCCCAACCCAACAATGACTCTCCTCCGCACTAACAGAGGCATCCTACACTCCAGTGACCATGGCCCCAAGCGCTGGGATGGCAGGCTCAGCACGACTGGGAAAAAGTTTCTGCATGAAGCTTCCCTTGAAACTTGATTACACTGTCGACTCAATAAGGATTAAAAGTAAAACAACCAAATAAGATTGCTGTCACAGTCTTAACAGCTGGGACTCAGGAGTTCCCTGGAGTTTTCCAAGAAGCTATGGCACAAGAGACCAGGGGATACTGGATTTGACCAAATATCCTTTTCTCTCTGGTCCTGGAGGTGGTGGGATCAGTTGTCCCCACATTCTCTTCTGCTTTCCAGGGGCTCACACCGACAGGAGCACTCTGCAGAGCTGACTCCAGGGAAGCAACCCCCTGGACTCTGCCACTGAAATTTCTTCAAGACAACGTGTGAATGCAATTGTGGCTTCTCCAGGAAAGATTCATCGCATACTACACAGTGTTCATAGGAACTTTCTCAGTCATTATTGTAAAACAAACTTTCAAAACACCAGACCCATTTCTTCAATGATTACTGTCACAAATCTAATCAACTGCATACTATGCTGGGTGAAGGTCTCAAGCAAATCATAATTTTCATTGACTTCCCAGCTTTTGATTAAAACCCTAAAACCTTTCATACTGCAATTTCAATCAACAACTTAGAAAAAAMCCCCACATTATTTCTAATAAAGATCCCCTTAGAAGATTTCAAAACCTTTACTCAACCTACTAAATATTTGGCACAGCACATCCTTGCAAGCCTGAAATTATTACTCTGTTTGCTATGGTTTCTTTTATTATGCTATTATACAAGACTTGTACTTTGTCATTTGTAGCACATTACCTCAGACTTGTTCAGGTACAAAGATGGACTTCTAGGATGATCAGGGGAATAGAGAACCTATCATATGAGAAGACAGAATGAAGAGCTTGGCTTGTTTAGCTTAGCAAAATAAAGGCTGTTAAGGGATCCAGTTGCTGTCTATAAATATATCATGGAGGCAAACATCAGGGCCGTGTGTGAGCCATTTAAAATAAATGACAATGATGGCAAGGGAACCCATCGGCACAGATTGGCCGGAATTTAATCTATGCTAGAAACCAGAAACAGGTTCTCACTTTGTGCAATGAGATTTGAGAACAATTTTCCTTTTGGAATAACAGCAGCAAAAATCCTAACTGCACTCACAGTAGAACTTGATAAGTTTATGAAGGGGATTATAAAACAGGATTCCTGCAATAGTAGGACAATAGATTTGATGACTCATTATATCCTTTCCAATCCTGTGTTCCTGTATAAAGCTATAGTATATCATGCAGATTCTGTAACCTTCAACGATGCATGCTTCAGAACAAGATATGCCAGCATACTTTATATGCTTCAAGCTATCTAAAACCAAATCAAATCAAATCAAAAATCCCAAGAAAATAGTTCAGTTTAGTAAGTGTATTTGTTCAGGTTAGTGGTAAAACTTAAATAATTTTCTCCCCCACAATGACAATAAATTCAATAGAACCCAAATGTATTACAAAATAAACATCTTTTACATTCAGTTGTCCATCACTGAAATTCCTAAGATTATTGATAATTAGTTCTACTTGTCCTCTAGCGCTGTTTAAGGTTTATTACAAATTTTACACAATATTTTACCCATGACTTTAAAACCTTTGCAGCTGAAGTTCAACTGTTACTTATGGTATTCTGCTCTAAGCTATAAATTAATTAAGGACAAGTACATTTTTGTGCTAATGCATTTTATGTTGGAGGGTATCCAAAAGATATAGCCAAAGGAACAGAATTATGATTGTTTCTTGTTTACTTTGGTCATAGCATGGGTTGTACACTTGAGAGGAAAGACATTTTGTTAAAAACAGAACTGTCTGGTTTTGGAGATAGATACTTTGTAGAACTTCAGGTTTTTTGTGCTTAAAAGATTGCTTATGCTGAGCTTGAAGTAAAAACCCACAAGCTTCTACAAAGCAGAAAACTTCTTGGGTAAAAAAAAAGTTTGGAAAAAAATCTACTTTCACCAAAAGCGGTAAAATGTTTACATAAAAATCAATCAATTACAAAAAGTGTTTCTTTCTAAATGCACACACATGCACATACACACACAGAGAGCCCCCCCGAATGGGACGAAACTATGGCCATGATGGAACTACATGTATTTTCACTTTCCTATAGCTCCTATTTGAAATTTTGATAGAAATACCAGCACACTATCTTCATATAAAGTTTACTAGCACAGTGAAGGCAAATTTTACTATGAAGATGCCCAAAACATCACTATAAGATTATATCTTATGATAGTTAATAGTATCTTAATATGATTCACTCTACTCCCACCTAAGATGGCTTCATAAACCTAATATCCGTTTTGCTGGTTTTGTTATTAGCAGTTCGCTTTCTTAGCCACTGAAGTTAAAAATCTCTCACCAGTTTCTTGTGAACAATGCTAATTTCAGCTCTTCAGATTCAGCATTAGATGCTCAGGAAGAAAGGATCCAGTAGAATGGAAAACATCTCTCCATTGTCATTCAGCTTAGGACCTGAATTATTGACTTCTAACGTCTTTTCTACCTTACACAAAAATTCTTTTGAAAGCATTCTAAGCTTCTGGCTTTAATCAAGCATGGTGAAAATTAAGCACCCATTTACATATATGTTTGTCTACATAGCTTTGCATGTATTTTTTCACTGTAGTTTTGTTGCCTTTTGCATTTACCATATGCACTTTAACTCATGCATTGTGAAGGAGCATCCATCCATCTTCTCCAGCCTCTTCTTATTCAGCATCCTTCCTTCATGCCTCCTTTACACTTTTTTCTCTCAACTAAGCAATCACAGTTGCAATTTTGACTCTGACAATGCTAGTGATTTTCATCATAGCCTCTGCTTCTATTCCCATTATATAATTTTAAGTATTCAATCAGAAGAGAGATGAATTTTTCAAGTTCCTGATTTACCTCAGCAGTCCACATGATGTATATACATCAAAACAGTCTCATTTCCTCCTTAAACTGCTATTTTTTCTCAAGCAAAAATAGTCCTTGATTTGAACAGAAACTATTCACATGATCTGAACTCTTTCAGGAACAAATTGGTCATGAATAAATGGAGACTGATGAGTTTTTAGAAGGCTGATGTTCTGAAACATATTTTCACACATGGGGGGAAATGTCCTTGCTATTTTTAGGAGAAAACTTGATCCATATTCAAAAGATATGTTATATACTTTCTGACACTAGATTCTGAATTTACATATCAGTAATTCAAAATTTTATTCAGAATGTACTCCTTTGATTGGTCAAGATTTATTTGCCATCAGACTGCTAATTCTTAACTTCTTCCTCCCACTTAAAAGTAACATAAATCACTGTGTCACCTACTAATTTAAAGTGTGATGTCCAATCTCTTTTCCACCATTTTATAGTAAATATAGCAACATAGTTCTAAAACAGTAACATGTTGAATTATGCTAATCTTCAGTTGAAAATTTACAGATTATTCTTAAAGGCTTGTGCAAAAAACCAAGGTGGTTAGGCATTTTCTGCTTTTTTTCCTCAATGCTTAACATGAGCTTTACTGTGTAAATAGAGTGATTTCACCAATCCATAAATTAAACCATCTCCATGTTCAATGAAAGTGGTAACTACTCAGCCATTGATTTAGACAAGATAAATTAAGCATGGCTGCTATGCTCAGCAAGAGCTGACCAAAACGCAGCACTTACTTAAATATGCTTGTGCAACGGTAGGACAGGTTGGTAGTAAACAGGAGCCTGTATTTTCTCATGAATTCTCTGATGTTTATATGGAATAAATCAGTGTTTGCAGTGGGATTCCTAACAGACACTTATTCACATAACAAGAGCACCACAGTATCTTGCATGCAGATCCTGTGCAGAGCTGCCGAACACTGATAGGGCAAAGATCATGAACTTACTTCACAAGTGAGTCAACGAAGAAGTGTTGGGGCCCTGAAAGGTTCTGAGAAAATCCTAATGGGCCACATTATTTTGTTCAGGTTCGTTTATCAGATACAAGAGATGGCTTCACTAAGGAATCTCCAGCACAATAGGTTTTAAGTCTCCATTATGACTGGTGTAACTACAGTAGAGCCACCCTAAGGACTGCTGGTTTCTGTGCTCATCCGAAATATTAGGGAGAAACTGTTTAGGGATGGTCAGAAAGTTTATGGTACTAATTCTAGATCTAGACCCCTGGGCCACAATCTCATGTGCAGGGTTTTCATTAATTTGCTGTGAGAGGCAAAACTGTTCCCAAGAACCTCCCGGAGTTATCAGATCATTTCTGTGCATCGCAGCAGCCAGAGAGCGTTTGCCTTCACCCTTCTTTGCTCGTCCGCAGCTCAGGGAGCTGGACTCCGCAGGGCTCCAGCATTGACTGCCTCTCGTCCTGGCTGTGTCTGGGAAGGAAGCCGGGAAGGTGGGTGACTTTGACATCTTTCAAACCCATAGAGTTCTAGTAGAAAACTAGTCTATGCTCCTGTCATGTCCCGGCACCTGCTCTCTTTGGCTGGTTATTTTTGCTTTACATGGGCTTTGAAGCAGTCTCCACTGACAAACAGAACGGAGTGGTTCTTCATACACTGAACAGCAGATCTGCAGAACGCCTTGTCCATGGATGCAGAAGTTAACACGGCCTGGAGGCAGACAGTATAAATACTTGGAAGAAATACTCACTTATGGTTGCTAACCAGATAAACCACATCAGATTCAGGCAATCTCTTACATTGAAAATAGCTGGAGGAAGGGAGAGCACTCAGGGGAAGTTTCAAATCCTTGCCCTGCACTTGCTCTCCCCTGCTAGCTGCTTTTGGCTGTTGGTTTGTGTGTTGGTTGGTTGGTTTGCTTGCCCAGAGCAGAGCACAAATGCAGTCCCCAGCTGCCACAAAGTATGCTGTGGAGTTCCCTGCAGTTGACTGGGTTGCAGGAGCTGGCACAGAGAGAGTGCAAGGCTTAAACCTCACCTTGGGAAAACTAGTCAGTGGCTTACTACTAATACAGCAAACTTCTCTCTTTTCATCTGATTGCTTATGATAGGACATGGAGCTAAAACTGAAGGACTTGATGCTCAGCTATTTTAAATTACTATGGCTTGGCTGGGGCCCTTGAAAGCAGGCTTCTTTATCCCACTGTAGTTCTGACATGAAAAACATATTGTTATCTCACTGAGTATGCTTTTATTGAATTGTCTTGAATGTAAATGTTATGTTTCCTTTATTGTCCGAATGCAAAAGACTTCTATTTTTAGAACAAAAACTGTAATTCGTACCCTGCAACAACACAAGCTAACTGTATCCTCAGCTGAAGTACACAAAAATAATATCTCCCGGCAGGTGCTCTGGAACTGGCTTATGTTAGTCTTAAACCACAAAAATTTGTTGTCATTACAGAGCAGTTAAAATGAGAAAGTTGTTCTTGCAAAACAGTACTTAATAGGCCTGCAAATAAGAACAGAGCAGCAGGGAACTGCAAAATGTTATCTCAAAAGAACTTGCCCCACCCTCAAATTAAATCCAAAATCAACTCTTCCCATGGACAGAAAGAAGGGCAGAGCATGCTGTTTGTCACTAGGCACGTGAATGGGTTGCACGCCATGGCTCAGATGTCACAGCACTCTTTTCAGTAATATTTTTAAGCTTTCAGTAATGCCTCAAGCACCTAAAATGAAAGGTGAATATCTTGAACAGCAAGGATCTTAATCTTACATATATTTAGACATTTATGTTTATTGATGTAAAAGTTGTTCCTCAGAAACTTTTCAGAATTAGTGCTGGAGTTGCAAGTTTTTAAACAAYCTGTATCCAAATTTTTGTTAAGCCAGAAAGACTATTTAAGATAAAAGTACTGGAAACATAAATTACATTTACACAGCTACAATTTAAGAGTGTATTGAATTGCTTCTTAACTGCACAATAGTCGGATATCTGAAAATCAATAGCAACGTTCATGGTGCATGTTACAACTCAAATTCCACATAAGCATATTTTTAAAATGATCACTTCTTTCACTTAGCCATTTTGTTCAAGAATCCCTTTCTCATGGATGAGTTGGTAAAATATGCATCTCTCAAAGCTCTGTAAAGAATGCAGCCTCTGCTCTGCTTTATGTCAGATGATTTCATCAGCTCTTGGAGAAAGATTTGAACAGGGATGTTGGCAGATAAAATTCCTTTTGATTTGCTTTAAAATTGTGATATATTCATTTCTAATTTCAGCAAAACATGCATTGTACACGGGGCATTGGAAATTTATGCAAGAAGAGGAGTGGTCTTTTTTACTTCATGCTATCAATTCAGGATGGAAAAACTCAGCCTCTGAGTTTCTGCTTCACTAACAGGAGGAACAACTTCTGGGGCTCTAAGGCACTGCCACTGTCCTTTCACAGGAGAAGAGAGCCAAGGGATTCAGCCGGCATCAAATCCTTACAAGCTGCTGCAAACCCCAATGCTCTATTTCTGCACGGAACAGTGTAGAAAGCCTTGCATGGCCTGATGTTCCCACTACATATAAGTTGTGTATTCCATTCTGCTGAAGCCAAGGGTTCAACTTGATTATTTGAGTTTCTGGTTGGTTTGTTGGCTGTTTACCCTTTAGCCGTTGGTGCATCAAGAAATTCTTATAATTCTCTTCTCTGACAGAGCTTAGAATTGTCTGTATGAGATTTTTATGTTACTCATTGAACTGCTGTTCAATAAAAGACAGTCCTCCAAAAACACATATGGTTAAAATAAGCTTTTTTGCTGGCATTTTTTTCCTTGCTCACATGTTTCCTTTTGAAAAGGAGATAGTCCTGTGAAATCCTGTGCACAATTGTGCCTGTAGCTCTAAGCACTGTTTGTCCATGAGGAACTAAGATGACCCAATGAAGTGTTATTAGCTTTGACTCATCTGACCAAAGTATCATCTGCTACGCTCATTAATTACAGTAGTTCAGGTGGAAACATTGGTCCCCGAGCTTTATTAAAATTGTCTGGGTTTTTTTTTCCTACTCATCTAATGAAAGGAGAACAAGGAAACAGAAAATTGAAGCAGAACAGTAGAAAGCAAACAAAGGTGCATGCAGAGATGATACTAAAATAATGCCTAAGGAACCAAGTCAAAAAAATCAGTATAAACATGTGCCAAAAAATTTTTTCCAATGCTAGAATTTTCCAGCATTGGAAGTTCAAAATATTCTTGGAAAGCAGTCACTCTATCTGTAATCTTAGAGAAGTCTGATTCAATAATAATAAAATATATCTTTATAATGCAGAAAGGGTTTTATGTGATTGTTCAGATGATCCCAGACATTTGATGTGTTCAGATGAGTATGACATGAGGATTATGTCTAAACTAATAGCTTAAACAGTGCCAGGGCTTGGTCAAAATTTTGGCACAGACTAACCGGTGGTCTTCCTGGAATGGTTCAGGAGTTAGCCCTGGCTGGGGACCAGCCTAGCCAGGGATTGGCAGCATGGACATAGCCAACCTGTTTTGAAGGCTAAGGAAGTTTAATAATGTAGGTATGACCAGCCAGTGACAACTGGTCTGAGGGTCAGAGAACCAGCATTGGCATTATCTAATTTCCTGAAAACAGACATAGCCAAAGTGTCACCCATAAATTCTTAACAGTTGCTGTGTGGCCTTTACCACATTGCTTTCAAACAAGGATAAAACTGTGAGAAGTGGAAATGTGTATTGTTGCTCTACAAAACTGCAGCAGAACTGCAAAGCCCTGATTTTTGAGTGGAGGGCAAGCAAATGAGAAGCACTCAGACAGATGGCACAGTCAGATGGAATGAATTCCTGAGAGGGAGTGCAGCAGACAGAAGAGGAACAGAAGCATGGTAAAAAAAATGGGAATAGCAGCTGCCATAGCTGTTTCTACAAAAGTAAAGCAGGTTGAGCAAATTGCCTTAGGAGCCTGCCCTGTGCCCAAACCCAAAGGAAAGAACTGAAAAGACAGCTTTGCTCGGAAGTGTAGTGCCATGCAGATGGGTGAGGTTGGGCTCTGCACTGTTGACCTGTTAGAGAGGGATCGGAGACGATCACTTCCAATGCTCACAGCTGGAAGGTCAGCTGAGGTGGACACTGGGAGCCACAGAGAGGTCCAGGTTGCCTGGCAGGCAATGGTGAATGCCAAACAGAGCAATGACACAAATTTCAGACCACAGAGAAACATGAACTGAGAATTCTGATTCCAAATCTGAAGATCCAGATAAATTCCTAATAAAAGCAAAGTGTCAGTGTGATTGTTGATTATCCTCTGCCTTCCTGAAGACAGTGTTTCCATCCCACGGCAAAGGTGATGGACAATACCTAGCACTGGCAAAGAGATGCTGACTGACAGGTACAAAGGTTTCATACAAGGGCTTGTCACAGTGCTATTGCTGCCCAGTGTCCCTCCCTAGCAGCAAGAGCAATCATGCTGTTGTAAGGGTGTGCTCCCCCTGGCCCCCACCTAACCCTGCTCAAGTGATAATCACCTGTGGTGACCGTGATGAATGCATCTGATGGATGCAGATAACACCACAACAGGTGATGCATTCACCTACCACAGTGCTGATCAATGTGTGACTCCAGCCAAATTTGGAAGAAACTAGCTGCAGTTGGTATGTAAATATGACTATGAGTCAATCATCTTACTCCCATAAATAGTGGGCAGCCCAAGAGCCCTTTGAACTCTCCTGCATGGCAGTGGGCTGTATGCTAGGATCTCCCCTTGAGTAGGGATGCCTCTCAAGGTTACTCCTTGAGGTTGAGAGATTCCTTGCTGCCACAGATCCTTGGTAAGTCACTAATAGCATGTTAAACTTGGAAATCTTAGCTAAGTGATATACAGGATTGATTGTGCATATATAATCCTTTAGACATAAACCATTGACCAAGTCTGGGACTAGGATTGGATCCAGCTGCACCTAGACTCCTCTCTGAGAAGGAGTTTGGAAAGCAAGGGGGGCCTTTCTGAACCTCATGACTCAACAGGAGGGTCTCCCTGACAGTTTTGTCTGACCCTGTCCTCCATGCAGTAAATCAAGTGTACTTTGCCATCAAATCTTGTTAATTTACTGCTGCATTTACTATCAAACTTTGTTAAACTGCTGTCTTACATCAATAAACAAATTGCTACTTCTCTCTTATGAGTGAAGTGCATCTCCCTCTTACTCCATCTGCAACAGCTGTCCACACATTTTTTCCAACCATGGCACAGGCTTTGCTGAGGAAGTATTGTTGAAACAGAAAAAACAATAGCCTTCACCTTGTTTTTTGTGCTGTAGTGCTGTAGCATCAGATGAAGAAGTAACTGTGGGAAGAGTATTGCTTAACCCTGTAACCCTGAGATGGAGGTGCTCTCTGGAAATGGCATGTGCATAAGCCAGCTGCAACAGGTGAGGTGTGGGGAACTGGGACAGCATCAGCATACGCAGGCTATTCTGAGAAGCTGGCTACAAATCTCTACCAGGTATCCTCAGTGGATACAGTGGCTCTTAGCCTGGCACAATTTTCACAGAGATGGCAAAAGTCAATTTGCTGCCACAGAGCAGTTCCCTGGCTGAATTGCAGTAGATCACTCTGGAACATGGAGATATTAAAGCTCTTCAGCAAAATGGTTACGGGATTGTTTTCACATGGGCAAACAACAATTTTCTCTCATCTCATTCTTGGAAATGCTCAAAGCATTCTAGCTGAAACTTCCAAAACCAATTCAGACTCAGCCAGACGTCCAGCCTGAACAACTGAAGTTTGGCAAAGCTGTAAACAACTGGACTTCATACAAGACTGGATTTTTAAATGAAAAATGTCAGGCAAACTTAGATAGGGGTCTTGTTATCAGCTTGCTCTGTAGCATGTCTTCTCTTCTATGTCCCAGCTTAACATCACGTTTGTAAGTCAATTGGTATACCTGACTTTTAATATAGCATTTAATATCTGCACACACTTATCCTTCCCATTTTCATCTATTGCTAATTCCCAGCTGATTAGCTATATTTTGCTAACATGATGACAAAACTTAAGACTAATAGAAATCCTTCAAATGCCTCTCTTAACAGTTTCAGATTATTTTCTAGACCAGAGAAATCTGTGTCAGCCTCACTAAAGTATCTGGATGGAACATCTTGATTTTTCCTTGTTTTCTCATGACTTTAAGGAAGCACTCACAAAGAAAATTTAAGAGAAAGCTACTGAAGCAGTTGACTTAGATCAACTAGTCATCTTTCTAGAATTAAACAGATGAGACTCCGAATATACCTATGTTGATAAGACTGCTTATCAACAAACCCATTCCCTCCCTTCTGTGTTCAAAAAGAAGCATTTTAAAAAATGATAAAAATAAAAACAGAGGTAAATAAATTCATATTTTCAATACATTTTTGTTTGTAACTGAAACATCAGAAGTAGTGTCTGCTCTGACTTTCGCTATCATTCTCAGTGGATTTCATGGTTTTTTGGAGAGTATATGAAAAAAGGAGATGGTCATGATTGGTGAGCTGACATACACAGTGCATTCTCAAAGATGCCCTAAGAAATTTCTCAATATTCCTTAAAATGGTTTCAGCCAAACTTGCAAAGTGTTTTCCTTTATTTGATCTGCAAATGGCCTATTTTGGCAGCACTCTGAAAATATATAAAAATAACATAACGTCTGCAATTTATGTTTTCCTGCCTGCAATGCTCTATGACAGCATTTTTAAGATGAACCTATCTGACACTCTGCCAGACTTTTCTGCGATGTCCTTGGGAATTTTGACCTATTAACTACAATGGTATTTTAATGCAAGCTGTTTAAGGCAGGCTTGTTTCCCTAAAGAAACTTGTTTTGATTTTAGGGGTTACACAGATGAAATGCTACTCCTCAGAGTTAGAATCCAGATGATTCCACTGCATTGCATGATAGAATTGCAAAGTTTTTGCCATCCTTGAGAAGACTTTGGAAGGAGAGTTGTACCGAAGAAGACAAAATAAAACAAAATTAAAATACAACAGTACCTACACTAGGTATTTCTTAAACTGTCAAAGGCTACATAATCTACTATCATCACTGGCCTCACAGAAAACCTGGGTTCATTGCTTTCTTCATAGTATGGTGACACCATATTATTTATTTGTACTGGTAGGTATTTTTTTCAGTGATGGCTTTGTGCTTACTTAGGTTCTCTCTATGGAGAGAAATGGGAATATGAGGCTAACACCAATATTCTCCAGCACTAAATCAGTTTCCGTGGCCTAGAGAAGGGCTGGGACACCTGCACACTATCTCTAAAGACTCAAGGATGTGCTTTTCTCAGCCTGGTGTTACAGCTATGCATCCATTCTGCTGTCAAGGCTTTGCCGCTTGGGGATTCCCACCGCAGGGGGACTGGAAGCAGAACAGCCTGATTAGAGCCTACAGGTGAAATTATGCTGGGCAATTTCTTCTAGTAAACAATTTATCCCACCTAAAAGCGTGGGTTTGAGTACTCTGAAGCAGATTTGGGTCAAATTCAGTATAAAGCTTCAGAGAAACAAAAAATGAAAATGGAATGTATGAACTGCAGAAACAGTTGCTTTTGCCATTTCTGATCTTTTTTTCCCCACACTAACATTACAAGAAGTCAGAGGTAGTATCAGAGTGAAGCAGAGAAATGATGAGAAAATTGTTTCTCTGCCCTCTTTTCCCACATGTCCCAATTCCCTGTCAAAACCCAGTCATGTTTTAAGTTCTTACTATATAGAAAGAAATTGTTGTTCAAATTGTCTGCATGATTTAAAGTGGATATTTGAATAAAAAAGAGTGAATTTTGGGACAAAGGGAGTAAGAACAACTCTGTGACTTTGCATGCAGCTTCAGGTCTTCCCAAGTGTCAGCTTTTGCTCTGGTGAATATTTAAGTATTTCATACAAAGCAGACATTTTTCTTCTGCAGAGTGAAGCAGTCATCTCAGAATACCTTGTATTTAAAGTATTTTCCTGGGAGGTGGAAGACTGTGTTTTAATCCCTATATTGTAGCAATAAAGTGTTCTAAACTTTTCATTTTGGGTTGTTTTGTTTTTTATTCATGGTTCTAAACTCCTACTTGTCTTCCTGTTCTTCAAATTTTGCTAGAAGAGCCCCATAATAAAAACAGTATTTTGCAGTCTGGTAAAATATTTGATCCAAACAAAAATTAATGGGCCTCAATGCAAATCCTGAAAAAAACCATAGCAAAGCATTTATTTGTTTTTACTTTTTAGATTCAGCCATCAATCAAAAAAGTACATATATATGCACAGTCTTAATCATAATTAGTTTTCCTGGGAATTCCTTTGAAGGACTAACTGAGCAATGCCTCTTTCCCACTTTTCTCTTTGGGTGTCTCTCTTACATGCTGGCTACTTCTGAAACCTATCCTCCACCACTTTCTTCTCCTCTCTTACAGCTTCAGAGGTTCAGGGGCAGAACTGGGAGCACTGTAAATGTTGTTTTCTGTCTGGGAGGAAAACAGCGCTGCATTTGTGAAAAGTTCCTTTTGTGAGTGAATCACCACAGTGTTACTGAGTGATTGATTATTACATGAAAACCTTTATGAACCAAGAAATCAAAGTCTGTTTGCTAGGGGATTATACATTAAGATGGATAAAATAATACTTTTTATATTGACCATGGTAACAAATATAACTAAAACAAAGATATAAGGTGACAACTAATGTAAAATGTAAAATATCAATTGACATATTGCATAGCTATATATGCAACATTATTTTTATTCCCAGATCCAGGTGCCTATTTTCTTAAAGCATGGGAGAGGAGATGAAGGGAAAGAAGAGGAGGTGTTGCTGCGCCATTAGCAACCGTGGGATGGCTGATGCGCTCCCCCCTCACATGACCTGAATGCAGCCCTGTTTCTGCTGCTCCATGACAAGGGACCAGTATGAATAATTGCATGGTTACAGAGTTGCACTGTGATGCAGGTAAAGCCACGAGGAAGGCAGCATTTTCGGTCTAAGTAAGGGAGCCTTGAGATAGGGTTGATGTTGGGGTGAACTGAAATGTTATCTGTCAGCTGTAGCTGTCAGCAAAAATACTAAAGAAAGAGCAGCTGCATCACGCCACAAGCAGGGGAGTGGAGCAGTTGTAGGTCCAAAATAGATTTTAGAGTCAGACAGAGTTTTCTTTTAATGAACCCCAGTAATAGTCATGGACTGTTTATTTTCAAACCTGCTTCGAGCCAGTTGATAATGCTACTGCTTTTAAAATGTTTTAAACAAATGCTTGAGATGCAAGTAAAAAAGAGCTATTTACAATAGGAGTTACTGAAAGGTATGTTACTACTTCTATAAAACGTAATTTTTCCTACTGATCATTTTCAGCTTCTGTAGCTTTTTTTACCATTTTAGTATATAAGTGCTGATATAACAATAAAATTGATATGAAAATAAAAAATCATAACCATGTTTCTCAGCTGGAAGAAAAATTATTGGCTTATTATAGCTTCTGTAGCATTTATTCTTCCTTTTCAGAACATTTAATTAATGAGATACTAAGCTATCCCGAAAATATTTATTAAAGAATAACATCTTACAGTCTTTTTGGGTTGCCATTAAAGAAAATAATAAGCAGCAGTGTCTTCTGGATCTTGAATTCCAAGATAAATGTAATAAAGCTTGTGGCGGGGTGTTATTGTTTACTGCTTGGAAAAACTTATGCAACAGCAGAATACTGTTCTGATTTTTGAGCTGCTGCTAATGAAGTACAACCAGACAGGGTATATTGCCATGAGTCAGGCAATCTGGATGTTCCTGGGCAGAGGCCAAGGGAGCTTAGACACATCAGAGATGTGATGTATGGGTATCCTCTGGGGGAGATACACTGAGTTGTTTTCAAGCATCTCAAGCTGCCTGATTCAAGAAGCAACCAAATGACCACCCTGAAACAAAGTTACTAGCTGTCTGTTTCTCAGAGTCCCTTGTTTTTACACCAGCAAAACAAGAATGAAGTAGACTGTCCAGAGGAGCTTAAAGATTAGATATTAGGTTCAGCCTTGAGACAGTAGGTCCAAAACCCTGAGGGTTTAACTTTGTTCTTTCACTATAAAAAGAAAAAAACAAAACAAAACCAAAAACAAACCACAAAAGAAGAACAAAACAAAAACCCTAAATTAAAAAAAACACACAACTGATATGCTACAATTTACTGTGAGACTTTAAACAAACCTCTTGAACTCATGGTCTGCTAAAGAATGGTATGACTTTTTTGTAAGACGCTACCATTGTACACATGGGGAGAAGCTCCACTCTCCACAATGCTAAATTGTTTGCTGAAATGTTGCTATGTTTCCGTACAGCACTATGGTACGGTTGCAACTCCCTAGCATTTTTTGAGCCTTCAAAATGTTGTTACTGTGGGCACCTACTTTTTGAGTGAAATTAACTGGTTTCCTAAAGCTAGTTGGGATCATGTAAAAGGGCGCCGCTGGTTTCTTTTCCTTTCCACTCCCCTTTCTTGCAGCTTAACATAACCACCATAGGAAACTTCCATTTTTCACTCCCCCCTACCCTTTCTTGGTGGGTATGTTTTCCTTATCTTCCCACAACCCTTCCCTGCATTGTGCCCCAAGGGAGGACTACAGCTTTTGCTGCCTCTCCCAGCAGAGCAGGACATGCAGAGCAGTTTTCTCCCTACGCAGCATGTGCTGGTACACCGGGTAGGTGGGTCGCTGCTTGGAATTCCACATTTCACAGCTTTTATCAGGGGAAGCTCTCACAATAAAGACCTGACCTCCCTTTCATGAAATCCAAGGAAGGCTCATTTATTACCCCATTCTTTTCCGCCTGGAAAGGCTCTCAATTAAACTGAGAAATAATTTCCAGACCTCCTACTTTGATCTGGACTAGCTTTGGGCCGACCTTCACTCTGCCTCTGCCATTACACCGTGGCAGGACATGGTGTGGTAAACCTGCGTTGCCTTCAATGGTGTTTCTGCAGCTGTGGCTGCAAACCTTGGCCCGCCCCTTCTGTGCCGTGGCACATACGAGAGCGTGGGACTCTGCCCTGCTCACGGACTCACTGTCCCTTCTCTCTACTGGTATTGCCAACCGCACACATTCAAAATCTTGACATAATCTTCCAAAGCTGTGTTTCAGGAGATTTTAAAGCAATATATCATGGCATCAGATCATCTGGAGCTCATAGACTTCAACTCTCTTGAAGCCATCAGGACTGTTTTTTTCTATTTTTCTCTGTTTTTAATTGAAGCTGAGAGTCATGTAATGGCAACATAATCCCTAGGGTTAGTCCTTATCAAAAAGCTCAGTTGCCAAGAGAGTCACTTGAGCTGCTGCCATTGTTTTAACAAAGCGGGAAGGACTGGAGACCTTGGCTACTTGCTGAGCCTGCAGGAGACAGGCAGCACCACAGGACATTTCTGTTTTCCAGGTGCTCTCTCTTCCCCCAGCCAGTACGTGGAGTTTGTGTGGCCTCCCCTCAGCCCCACAATGGCTTCAGGGCTGCCCCACCACCAGCTAATTTGGTCAGTCACCACCTGCCTACCCCTTCCCTCAAAGGTCCTTTTTCCTCCAAGATGTTTTTTTTCCCCAGCAGCCTCCTTCTTGTACCAGGCAGCTTGTCCTGAGCACTCCCAAAATAACAAGCTCACAAGCTGACAGCACCATCTTTGCCCTATGAATTACTTGTGGTACAACTGAAYATGAAGGAATGGTTTTGTTTTCCCTGAAACATCTTAGTATTGACACTAGTTTGGTTTCTATTTTGGTATGGTTTTGTCCTTGCAGCTTCCTGGTCACATCCCTGGTCCTCCTCTTCCCTTTTTCTGCTGTGCTTTACCAGTATGTCTGATTTCTTGCTACCCACAACTCAGCTATGCTTCCCTCTGGGGAGCTCTTCTAAAAATACATATTCTTGTCATTCAGACTAATTCAACTTGTATTCCTACCTCTCCTAGCAGAATCTGGTTTCCAAGGAGGGCTATTTAAGTCTCCTTATTCAAAGCTGTTGACATGATGTTCAATACCACAACATCTCAGTGTGTCAAAGTCACTACTATATTTATTCTTGTAACATCCCAGGTGTTATTAAACGTGTAGAAGTAAATAACTTGCTGAGACTCGTACAAGGAGTCACTGATGTGAAAGCCAGCCATTTAACCAGCCTTCCTCTCCCCTGGTATGATACCTAGCACCTCACATTTTAAGGTAATATTATTTGAAAGGGATAAACAATGGAACTCAAACATGGCATGAATATTTTGGAGAGCGAACCAGAATTTAGCAAAGTGATTCCGATTAACAAGCAACCTATCAGATGTCCTGTCACTCTTACAACCTATTGCCTGCAGCGTGATTTAGTCTTTGTTTATACAACTAATGTTGGAGGTATCTAAATTAACCCTCCTTGGGTGCAGTTATGCTTGCCTCATTTTTAGATACTCACTGCTGTCTTGGAAGGATTTTTTGAGTTGACAGCAGTAGCCTGTAGAATTGTTCCTGCTGTACTTATTCCTTAACAAACTTTTACAAACTGTTGTGTTATGTTCAGGGTATTCACTGAACGCTTACATAGATTATTCAGTTTATTTCTGATATTTTCCTGTGTTTCCTTTGTGCTATCTAAGCTAAGGACAAACTCTTTACACTGTCTATAGCTAACATCACATATTTTTCTAGCACTTCATTAGTTCTCAGAGACCTGTGGTGACATAGGTTGTGTGGCTGGTAGTGATACCGAACAGGGGCTAGAAACTAAGTATCACTGCAGGGAATTTGTTTTCTTGGAGCCAGGCAGCTGTGTCACTGTCACAGAGAGGGCTCTGAACAGGTCGTCCTGGGCCCCCAAGTACCATAGGAATCCTGTTGTGTATTTCCATTTACAAACAGATCAAATTCTGTATCAAAGATACTTACACTGTACCCCCTCCATCTTTCTAATAAGAAGCTGTTCCAAAATAATTTGGGGTTTAAGGACGTGTTGTCTGAACGCGGCAAAATCAGTTTAGCTATTTTTTCTCCAACCCATAAGCTACTTTTAAAACCACTGCCCATATGGATTCAAGGCACGGTAGTTAAAGATGCTGTTATCTGGTTAACCCATGGTTTAGAGGCCCCTGGCTTTAAAACACTAAGCTTCCTGGCCTCCTGCTGAAGCACTTCTTGTCTGTTCTAGCCCATTCTAGTGTCTTGCAAAGCATGATCCCTTCTTCCTAAATCTCACCAACTTTCTCACTAACTTAAACCCCACTGGAGCATATGGCAGCTTTTTTTATTAGAAAAACTGCAAGCGTAATTTGCATGACCTGTGTGTGTGTGCAAGTCATATTAGCTCCTCAAGTTCCTCTCTGCAGCAAGTGCTGAGTTTGCTCTAGATAAGTAAAATGGGATCTGAGACCTCTGTACTCCACCGGCTGTGAGAATTCCCTAGCCTTTTTCCACTCATCTCTACTGATGATGGCAAAATTTTAGTTACAGTATCCAGTTTTAGGAACATTAATTGCTGATTCATCTAAAGAGAAGAAGAATACTTGCCTTCGGTCGTTACCCTTAATAGGAATGAGAAATCCTATATGGAAAGACTGCCTGCCACATCCCTTTGAGTGCCACAAGGCCACTACTTTGTCCTTGCTTCATGCTACAGTAATCACCACCAGGTAAATTCAGATGCTTCCACAACCAAGGGCTTTTCTAAACCAAAAGACCCTAAGCTAGTCTCAGGTTAACTAGAACTCCATCTAGGGATCCTGTTTGCCATATGTGCATCACGGTCTGTTCCTGATTAGGATACAATTGGAAGGAGGTGTTCAGTAAGAAAAGTGAACTCAGCAGTGGAAGCAGTCTCCAGGGTTTCCTTCCTCAAAAGCAGCATCTCTGTTTTCCTTCCTTATTTACTTATTACTTACAATCTCAATGCTAGCCTTTCAGCTTATTGGACTACCTGATAAAGATAGAATATACTTAACCTTTTTTTTTCAGAATTCTTTTGCAGAGAGATGGCACCTTAATGGCATCCTAATTCTAAATGTTTGGCTTTCAAACAGAATGTGGCAGGGAGGAGGAGGGTGTGCATTCTAAAAGCTGGAGTAAACTAGGATAGAAAATTACATACAAGTTTTTTAGTTCTTATTATGCTTATTTTAGGATATAACACATCAAACATAACAAAACCGAACAAAAAAACCCTACAGATATTGCTTCTTTTGCAATTTTGGAAGTGCCAAAGGCCTGTTATTTATGTTACTATCAACCGTCTCYCCAGCTATCTTTTATTCAGCGTATGGATTTCGATACACTGATTATCATCACTGGGAAAATATTCCTCAGCCAGCCATGTTCAAAACTTTGTGATCCAAGTAAGATAGGAGACCTTAGAATAATTCAAAATTAAAAATACTCAAGATGATAACTGAAAATAACCAAAGCCCCAAGCAACCTGATCAGACTCTGGAGTTAGTCCCGCTTTGAGTGAGACTGGACAACTCCTGTCAGTTCCTTCCACCTAAATTCTGGTTCTGTAACTCTGTAAGAGGCATTTCTCAGTCAGAGGACATGCTACTGTGACCCTGCCTTTTACTATCTGCAGTGTGCTGCCTTTTGTCACCTGGATTCTAGCTTCTGGCTCCTGCCACTCGAAGCAGCAGTGATTCCCGTAGGCAGCTGCCTCGTAACACGTGGTTCCTCTGGCACTCAGGAGCTCTGTCGCCAGGTGTGTCCCTCTGTGCGGAAGGGACTCGTTCTGCGCTATGTTTGACATGCTTGAGGACATCTAGCACGGCATCATTCCRTTCCTTCTCTCTCCTGCCCAGAGTCAAATATCAGAATGTTTATTTTTCTCTAAAGAATTTTATCAGATTGAGGAACTGAAATCCTTATCTACTGGAATATAATTTGTGTTTCTTTTCATTACAGAAGTCCTTGTAGAAGAATGAAAGGAGGAGAAATGAGACGTTATAGAAGAACTACTGTAACCTTTATCTTAAAAGTTAGATCCAAGAGGTTTTGTGATTACAGATGGTGGGACAAGTGAGATTTTGGGGATAAGTGTCATTTTGGGAATGACAGACACAGGAATTGAATAGCTTTAGCTTGAGAAATATATGCCTCATTTTTTTTTTTTAATTTTAGTCAGCCCAACACCAAACCAGTCAGTTAACCACATGTGCTTTGCCACCCTTTCATTTATGTCCTTGCTTATGGCTTTTAAAGGGATATTTTTTCAACAATATCTGGATTATATATTTTAAAAGTAAGAATSTTCTTTGAGTCACATAACGAGATAGTGTGAGGTTTTATGAATATCCTATCTGCTACGTTCACAAACTTGAACTTGAGGATAAATTGTATATGTTTTTCTTTAGTGTATATTGGTTGTTACAGTAACTGCAGTTTTCCCAATAAATGGAAATTGCATCGTTTCCTTAGCATTCAGGTTATTGCACTGAAATAGCACCATGAACTCRCCACCACTTCTCCCTTCCTGTTGTCAAGCTAGATCTCATTTAGTTACAGGAACGGGCACTAAAACAGGTTAGTTTAGATATGTGCGCATTAGAAAGCTGAAGCAAGTCTGCTTAGCCCCATTACATCCTATGACTCATGCATGTGTGGGAAAGACCTTATTTTCACAGAGATCTCTTAGATAAACAAGGCAAGTTGGCAGCAATTCGCCTACACTGATGTTAGCAGTCTCCTGCTTTCTGTTGTGTTCATTTGCTTTATATTTTCTGAAAAATGCAAGCAGTCTGATAAACTCTAATGAAAATTCTTGTACCAAGGACACATGAGCTTTCATTTTCAATCACTTTTTTTTTAACAGGAGCAGCCTTAAAACCAGTTTCTAAAAAAAAATCCTTTTCTGTTATTGCAATAGAATCCACTTTTTCTCAGTTTTTTTTTTTTTTTTAAAGTTTGTTAGTGAAGCTGTAGCTCTTGCTATCCACAGCCATAACACACTGGTTAGTTAGATACCTCCCCCCACCCAAACTTACAAGTCTCTAAATACTGTGGACTTCAGATAGAAAATGGATTTAGCTTCCAAAATATTACTTTTACATATGCACTCGAACAAACTTTTGAAGAGCATAAATCACAAAATATTATAATCTTTGACACCATTTCCCCAAAAAGGAAAAGGAAAGAAAGCAACCCTTACTGTATTAAAGAGCTCTTAAAGTATATAAATCAAACTGAAAAAGTTTATTGCAAATTCATCGAGGTTTTTACTCTTGTTCTGAAACCCCACTGGTTTATATCTGAATGAGTCTGGCCACATCATAGATAATTAAGATTTTAATTGCCATTTTATCAGCTTTGAAATGAAACTTATTTGGACAATGTACAGCAATCTTTTAGATTCACACACCCCTTTGCTTGTGTCAGCTAACAGCAACTAGATGGGTTGCCCATTTAAGGGAAAAAGTACAAGCTCCAGCCTATTTCCCTGYACTTCGGATGTGTTTGTCCCACTCCTTCAGCAATGCATGCTGTAATGCCCAAAAGTATTTCTTTTCTTACAAAAGACACACACACGTGCACATACATATGCACATTTCTGATTAAGTTTCAGCTCTCATACAGCTGCAAAATTAAGGAACTGGGTGTTGGAATTCTTAATTTTCTTCTCAGTTCTATAATACCACATATAGGAATTTTCTATTAACTGGGGGGGGGGGAAAGCAATGCCATTTTTTTGTCTCAGAACACTACTCGCTAAATARCCCAGGATAAATTGTGTATTTTAAAAGCTGTGTATCTATAGAAGAACGATTTCAAAATAAAATGCAATTGCACTTCTGGRATATATGCCTTTAATTGTAGGAATTGTCTCTTTCTCTGTATTTGCAAATTGTGTAAACCATTTTGGAGGAGACCGCAATCTATGTAATCTTACATACCATCTTTAGAGCTAGCATTTGCATGCTTTACTTGTGGAAAAGATTTAGAGATGTAGTCCAGCCAAAGCAGAATGAGAATGATACGGCAAAGCCATCTTGAATTAAAAAAAAAAAAAAAGCTGTCCCAATTTAGGAAGACTTTGTGTTTGCATTGATATTAGTACTTATTTTGCTAGGATGGTAGGAATAAAAAGTAATACAGAAAGTGCAGGTTATCTGCAGAAGCTGGAGGAGTGGGTGAAAAGACCCAAAATAAAAGGAAAAATCTAATCAAGTACCCAGAAAGGCACAATTTTCACAAACACATTTGGCGTCTCACAATCTTCAACACGATTAGTGACTCCCGCTATCTCTCCTGAACAGGAAAGAGGCACAATTGTTCCTGTCCTTTGGACACCAGCAAGAATAACTACAGGACTGTGTTATAAATGCATTACTTTTCTAGTATCACTAACTTAGTACAAATACTAGCTATTAAATGAGAAAAAGAGAGGTTAAGAAATCTTAATTATTTGTGAAATAATTGTTTCCTCAGTTTTCCAATATCCTCCAATATCAAGAAAAGCCTGTATTCCCCTAATAATTCCCAGCATTCTGTATAAAATTAGGAAACAACTTTCAGTAGAAAACACTGAGAGAAATGAAAAGAGAAAAGGCTAAAAATGAAAAGCACCAGAATAAGAACATGAAGCTGAAAAGTATAGATGTTTGTGCTTCTTGTAAAGAAATATTTAAAATTTTCTATACAACAGATTTTCATTATTTTATCACATACACTATTTTATCTTTCTAGCTTTCAGTTCTTATATTAGGTCCTGTATACAAAATATTTTTGRTGAAATAGGAAGTATGAATAGATGAAGTGGAGTTCCTTCTCCTTTGTCTCGTTGTTTCATCTGGCTTCTTCACAAATATTATAGCTCTATTTCTCCAAATGGCATTTTAGACATGTAAAAGGACAAGATCCCTGCCCCTAAATTCAGTGTATATATTAAAATAGTATGGCAAACTGCAACAACAGACATTGAGAAAGGAAGGGAAGAAACAGGAAATTAGAGAAAAAGTAAAATGTCTCTTAGGAAAAAAATTATTTGGACAGGAATATAGATGATTCATTTTGTTAAATGCTTTTGAGGGGACTGGAAATTTATCTGTTAATTATTGAACACTAAGACCTGATCTCATTAAACTCAAAGGAAATCTCACTCTGAATTCAGTGGCATAAACCTGGCCTCTGATTCAGCACAGCTCTGAGGCACATTCTTAATTTATGCCTGGGGGCACGTCAACTGAGTTAGATGAGATTACCAAAAGCCTTAAATTAAGCATGTGTGGAATCTGTGCCAACAGAAAGATCCTGTATCAGGAGGAGTTTTACTGATACACCTTTATCAGTAAAAACTTTTTAGTATGGAAATGGCTACACTGGCGAAATTGTGACCCAGAGGAACAGAACAGGGCATACTAGTAAAAGCAGAGATTTCCCAATGTACTTATGCTTATTCCACAAGCTGCTTCCAGGAAGCACAACTATATCTTCAGGAGTCCTACCCTGGTCGACATAGCTCTGTTAGAAGGCAAGTTTAGTCTTTCCATGACTTTAGTGTCAGGTGCTACAGTGAGAGGCACTATAGAAAGCTCCTATGTCATTAGGTCAGTTTCAAGCTTACTAAAGCCAGTGGCATAGAGGATGGACCAGTTAACACCAGAGCCAAAGGTTAATAGTCTACCAGATATGAGGGGGAGGAGTATGGGAAAATCAGGGCAGATGTAGGCAGGGACAGAACAGTGCTGAGCTTTGAAGATGAATGTTAAGTCTTTGAATTTGGTGTTAAAAAGAACCAGACGTTCTATAAAGAGATTGAAAGACTGAGGTGATGACAAAACACTCAGTTAAGATGATGACTTTAGCTGTGCCTAGATTGGCTAAAAGAGACCATAAATTATAATATTGCTGTAATGAAGGTGAAAGAATGAGCCACAGGCAGAGTCTGGAAGTGGGTTCACATTGGGAGGAATACACAGTCTTTAGCACCATGAAAGGCACCATTCATTCCACAGTTATGGGAATATAATCAAAATCAAAATAATATGTAATGGGGAAAATAAATGGGAATGCTGTGTCTACTTGTCTTCCAAAAAAWTCTCTACAATGGAGTGTATCGCCAAAACCTAAATTACTTTTTGATTTGATATAAAATTGAGCTTGGTTTCACTGTAGTCATTAGTAGAATTGGCTATTCTTCAAATATGAAACCACCTGTTGAATAGCCACATTACATATTCCACAGATTTGATTGGAAAATCCCAGAGCCTCTTTGTGGACACCTGTTGAGAAGAGTAATTTTAGCCTCCTCCTCCATTTTGAAGTGGAAAGGAAGACAGATGTATGTAAAACCACAACTCCATGTGTTAGAGTTGGAAGTTGCCATCAGACTGTTCAAAAGTCACTTCATTTGATAGTTATCAGGCTAATAGATTTGCCTTTTGCTTTTAAAAACTTTGCTAAAAGTAAATTGTGCGAGAAAAGTAAAATTGTAAACCCATATATTATGCAGAGCAACAACTAAAACCAAAAGGCAGTCAATAATTAGCATAGCATTTTCCCAGATTTTGTGATCCCTATATATTCAGAAGGTCAAATTTGCCATTTCTCCACATTTTATTATTTGCCAATTAACTCAGTCAAAATAAGAAACAGTAATTTTCACTCTAATGTCAAGATGACAAAAATTTTACAAATCATATTGTCTCAGTTTTAGTTCTCACTGYATAGCTTTCTTACATAAAAATAACTTTCTCAGGATATGTCTATATTAAAAAGTAATACCAAAGTTTCCTTTTGAGATTTAGATTTGGGATACCATAGTGCTGTAGCAATTCCACAGTAATGATTATCACATTAAATCATGGTCACCAAAAAGTAGTCCTAATGGGTGCTTAAGCAGTGTGCCTCTTGCTATAAAATAAAATGTAAACTATATTATTTTTGCTTTTAAGAATTTTCCTCCATCCTAATGCTTCATTTATCGTATTGTTTCACAGGCAGTTACATTCTCAGCCACCAAATCAAAGTTGCTTCAGAGTATTTTAATTTCATCCAATCTGTAAGCATGTCACTGCTAAGATGTGGTATTGATGTCATTTATATAGTATGCAGGGATGAAACTAGAATTATTTAGTTAAAGCAAGACCTTCTCACCTTCCTGAGGCAGTCCCAGAGTCCACAGACTAAGTGGTAAACACCACAGACAGTCAGCATAGACTCAGTCAGTCCACTCCTTCTTTAGGACAAATATTTTTCATCTGAGACAATTCTACATAAATCTGTGAACAGGGTTTTTGCACGGGTTAAGTGCATTCTTTAAATCTTTGCCTTCATAACTGAATTAATATTGCATATGAATTCATAATCAGTACATCTTTTAAAAATTCATGCACACTAGATTTCTTTTGTTTGGAGAAAATGGCTTTGAAAGGTGGGGTGGGGGGGGGTTCATTCTTCAATTGACCAAACAGCTTTTGTCAGTTTAGACAAAGCAAATCATACTAAGCAATTCCTCCCTTAAATTACATGATCATTATAGGACCATAGGATATGCATTTCCAATAGACAAACAGGCTTCCATTCTGCTGTCAGGGTAMAATATCTGAGAACTGGTTTCTCATTTATTTTGCTAAAAGAAACAAACACTTTAACAACAATGACCCAGCTCAAGCACACTGGGTAGAATAAACATAAGGTCAGTCTTTAGGATGGTTGCATTATACAGCTAATCAATTGAGCAGAGATTAATATTTGTTCTATGTAAATAAGTACAAGAGGAAGAACCAAAAGCTGTAGTCACAAGGACAGTACGAAAGGCACCAGGTGTGCCTGTGTGCTAACAGTTAGTAAGGAAACAAAAAGTACAAATGCGGTGGGTCACAAAGTATCCGGTTAATTCAGTTGCCGAATGGCTATTTCCTCTTACTTATCACACAGGCTGTCACTGTTTTTAATAGCTGCTAGACTATCACTGGTAAGGGACAATATATATTCTATTCTTAAATGTTGGTTTGTCTTCTGTCAGCATGTAAGCAAGTATAAGCAAGATACACGTCAAAATCTACACACATTTTTTCATATTACTACTAGCTACTTGATTATGCTTGTTCTAAGAACTGCAAAAGTTATTTAAGCAATCTTCTGCTGTGATGAAAGTGTAAAAAAAATCTAAAACTTTTACCCCAGCTTTCATCTAGTGATGTTTCCAAATCATGCAGAAGATGGTTCATGGAAGGAAAGAGACAATAGTCACTAGAAAAGAAAACAACTTCTTTTAAAAATAATGCATTGGAGTGGTTAGCTCAGTCTTACCTGTCAGCAACTCGAACCTAGGAATATATCCTTTACACCGCAAGATCGCAGTAGCTTGTCCCACAGCACTACCACAGTAGTAGACTGATCCAGCCCAGGAGAACACAAAGAGAGAAACTTTTCCCACTTTTCTAGGTCTACCAGCAGCTGAAGTAATGAAGAAAATGGGGCAGAGAACAGAAGACCGGAGCTGCTTCTCACAGAAATCCCAGGCAGGAGAAATAGGAGGTATACTCTGTCTGTGTCTCACCCAGACTTTTGTTTAAAAGTTTTTTCAACTGTTGCTAGGTGGTGTTAGGCTTTGGCAGTTTAGTTCTCAGATTGTATTTCCCCTCTTCTGGTCTCTTCACACAGTGTTACAGCAATGACTTTGTTGAGCTCAGCTCGCTTGTGCTATATTTAACCAGTGTTCTCAGCAAGTCAAGCCTGTCAACAGCTGAGAAGTTTGGAGCAGGCTCTGCTGAGTTCCTCAGCTGCTGAATTATCAGTGGATGTAGCACTGCATAGCCCAGCTACTACATTCACTGAAAGATTGTGGGGAAACTGTCAAATCCTTTTAAGGGCTTCCAGTGACTTCACGGGAGTAATTACTATTTAAAGCACTAAATACAAGACGTGTATTTAGGCATATATTTTAGACTGCTAGAGAAAGAATACTTGTGTTCATAGCAGATGAGTTCAATTATTTATACAGTGAGGATTTTCCTAGGACAAGTAGGAAGTTTATAATTTGAAAGGTATGCACTTCACTTGAGGAAAAATTACACGTGGGGAGAACTTTTCGCAGCATAATTTTTTGCAGAGTTTAAATATATTAAGATGACACGGAGAAATTAATGAAGGGCTTAGGCTGGAAAGTTTTCAGTGTGATATTTATTCCAAAGACAACTTTTTTCTCCCAGATCAAGAGCTTCCTACAGTAATTCCTACTCTGTCTCTAACTGTCACTGAAGAAGAAAAGGAAAGCCACACAAATCCTGATCTGTTTGATATGAGTATTAGAAATGCATTACTCCAGGGCTGTACACATTCTGATGTATCCACTCTTTCTTCTGGATCTAATTACTGTTCCTAGTTCTAAGCCATAAGTCTCTTAATCAACAGACCAGCAGTAACACTGGGCAGCTTTCAACCCACAAATCACCATGATATCAAGATTCTCCAAAGATATTGCAGACTCCAGAGCAAAGTTCTACCATCTCATGGCAGAACAGCCCCTGTAAATGTCTCCGTCAAGGAAAATTCCTTACCCCAACAACTCTGTTCTGATCTGAGCTGTGTTTCAGAGTGAAATGCAAAATGGGACTCCTTTGGAAAGCTTTTCCCTAGTGATGATTTGCGATATTCATCTAGGGTTAGATGAAGAGAAAGGAAAGAAAGAAGAAAGGGAAGAAAAAAGTAGAAAAATGCTAAAAAAATTGCTTGTTGATATTTATACATGGACACATCCCAACCTTTCAGAGCAAAAGAAGAAGATTCAAGCAAATCATAACAGTACCTTTCAGTGATGCTGGGTCACTGTGCAGATACTAGGATGGGTAGTGAAAAGGTATCATGCTCTTTGTGGCAATTTCAACATGCAGGAACCTAACTAGCCACAACTATATGAAATACCAGGGAGTGAGTACAAGCCCTTACGGGAAGCAGCTGTAGGATTAGCTGTAGCCTTGTGCTCTAACCCTGTCTCTGGAATGACTTCTGCTTGATCTGTGTTATTGTCTAAACAAGCAAGGAACAATGAAAAAATACTTTCATTCCCAAGTAGCTCATAAGGAGAAAATGAAGTAAATATTAGGTATTATCTCAAGTAACTGATATTTAGACGTTGATGACACATTTATAAATGCCCCAAACACTTCCATCTCGTCAAATATATTTTATTTTGGAGACTAAGTAATAATCACTAATTTAATGTTGTCCATTTCAATATTTGACTTGGACAGAATAGCTAGAATGTGTAAAAATAGAAACACTTCTATTTTACAGAAACAGCTATTTGGAAGATTATTGTAGAGACATAATATATTGGCACAAAGTTTGGTGTTACATGCTTACACTTTGAACTGAAGCGAGTTAYATATATTCACATTCTAGAAAGAACATCTGATTTTGTTCCCTCATATAAAATTGAGGTACTCCAATCAGATGAGTAACATTTTGACTATTCTGGCCTTAACTTCTTGCTCAAAGTGCAATATTAATAGTACTTTAGCCATTCAAGTATAATGCATCAGGCAAACAAAACAACTAACTTGGCTCATAAATCTCAGAAAAAACGAATGATTCTCAACATTTCTCTCCCATTAGTTAGTGGCACATTCACTGAGTGGAAAACAATACAACTTCTTAGGAGGCAATCTCTGCTGCCAGCCCTTGTGGGTGGGTTTCAATAGAGACCTGCTGATGCAAGTCTGCTCATTCTTGTACACTTGCAAACTTACTCCCCAGCTGTGCATCATGGATATTTATCCTGTAACACAGTGGGAATTTCAGCAAAAATTTGGGGAAAATAGAAGATTTTGCAAGTGAATCAATGAAAATTTAAGGACTTCTAGCATAGGAAAGAGTGTAATTAATCTGCATTACTGGAAATGTAAAACTTTTAACTTCGTGCAGTGTGAAAATAGTTCCCCTACTGAATGATGGAAAAAATGGTTATAAATACATAGGTTGTGGAGGCTGGGGAATAAGAGAATAAACAGAACCACAAAAGAGACTTTTTAGTTTGGCATCCTACATTAGGTCCTAATGTCAATATACAGCATCATCCTAAGCCCTAGTGACATCCTACAACTAAGGCTAAAAAGTGACTTTCTTATAATTTCTGACAATTATGTTATCTCTTAATTAAGCAACCAGTATACTAGAGTCCAAAGTAAATACTTCTAAGAAAATTTTTAATGGAAGCCAAAGCTCTCAGCATTATTTCAATCAAAACACCAAAGGCCAGAACAATGCAAAGCAAAGGGGACAAAATGTGGCTCTAGAGAGTGAACAAGAGCAGCAGCAGGACCTGTTGCCATTTTTGGAGATAATGTTAGTCACACATACAGAAGAGGGATTGTCATTGTTCACACTATCATATTTCTCTGTACTTACTTTACTAGTAAAAGGAAGAAAAATTTTTATGACCTGAGCTACTCTAGAGAAATTCCAGGCTTGAAGCAGAAATTACTGGCAGAAAATCCATGATTTTTATAGAGAAGATCAAAACAGATATCTTCTTCTGACCTTACTGATCCCTCTTGACCTTAAAATGTGTGCCTGTAAATAAGCTTTTCCTGGAACGCATACAATAGTATTACTACATAATTTTTATCTCAGCTATCCATCACTAAAGTGTATGAGTATATCTCATTCTCTTAAGTCATAGTGGCATCCAGAGATACAGCCTTCTACCTTTGTCCTTTTCAAATATTTTACATCATAATTAACTGGACCAATATATTAGAAACAAATCTAAATGGGCGTAGAGTTTCTTAACTGTACGTCCTGAGGAGCTCTAAGTGTATAATTCTGTGTGAACAACCACTGTCAGTTCTTCATTAAGTTGGTCCTTAAAATGCATTGAAGTAAAAGTCATCAGTATCTTAGTTTCTAAAAAATTAATTTTCTGTTTGCTTGAAGGGTAGTGCACCATAGGCTTCTGACACCCTGCTTTCACAATACTTATTGCTCACTTCCATAAAAGCTGTATTATTTTAATTTGTGCTACTGCTTTTAGCTTTGTTTTGGCTTTACAGTACAACTTGTGCCGTCTTACAGTATGTTGGAAGGGAGGGTGTTTGATCATGTTTTGATTAATCTGATCTTGGCTGCACCCCCTCAAATCTATATTTTGAGAGGCTAGGTATTTATTTTTTTCATTTTTTCCAGATACTGTTGTCACCTCATAAAAACTGATATTGCTTTTTTAGATATTAGGTCTGCTATATCTTCAGCTCAAGTACCTGCTTTTTTAGAACCAAAGAAAAAACCACATTTCTGCCATTTAGCTCATAGATTTAGTTTAGTTGTCTATTTTATAATCTTGCCAAATTAATGAAACTAAAAAAACTTTGTGACATTCTGCAATCCAAATAATTTTCCTGATATGTAAATTCTTTTCCTAAGAAAACCATGTAGAATTAAAAGGTGAATTGCATAATTAACACTGTTATTTATATTTTCCTTACACTACTTACTCCCTTTTTTGACATCTGCAAAACATATGCCATTAATCTTAATTTTGCTAGTGGTAAGCATGTCAGATATATTAAAAAAATCAGTGCCTTAAGATCCTTGCCACAGTCACAAACCTCCAGGAACACTTACTGGAGTTTTATAGTCTTTCCTGTAATAGTTTTGCATGCTTTATCAGTGAAATAAAAACAGGGTGTCTTTCATTTTAATTCTTCATATGTTGTCTTAATCTATATTCTGTCTTCAAAAAGCATTTTTGGGTTTGTTTTTTTTTTTTTTGTAATTTTAGTGAAAGAAACGTATTAAAAGACTTGGCCATTTCAGTTATTTTAGATTTCTTATTTCTCCATTGTGCCAACAAAAATATTGGCATTTCATAAGTCTTCTCCAAATGAAGTGAGGTGCAATTCAAAGATGACTTGCCACATCAAGAACATCAGACGGCCCGTCAGACTTGGAGGGCCACAACACTGTCTACGAAAAATGACAGAAAAATAGTGATAACTGTAGAATCATGTTTGGGCGCTTTTGAGTCCAAAGCCCCAGAACCTGGCTCTCACTTACACTTGGGTCACATGGAGACAGTCTGAAGCACAAGTCTGGAGGAAAGTGCCAACTCAGACCTCTGGAAATGGAGTAAATCATCTTACTCGCTTCACTGCCACACCCCAGGAGTGGTATGCAACTTGCTCAAAGTCTATGATAAAAATGAGCTGAACATGGATTAATTGCTTTTAAGGCCGGAATAAACTATTTTCATAATCTAATGCAGCCTCCTACAAAGGAAAGGCTGTGGAATTTTCCTCATGCAAAACAGCAAGTTGCAGTGAATTAAAGCACATCTTTTAGAATGATTATATAAATCAAATATGGTTAATTTGCCACAGCAATGTGTAATGCAGTCCAACAGTTAATTACACTTACTGTTTCAAGCAAACTGAAACTTTGCAATTTATTTCCAGTTTGATGTTGGCTGACTTTAGCTTCTAGCCCATGAGATGGCTCGTCAGTGGCCTTCAACCTCTCTCAATTTGTTAAATTCTAAAAATGTTCCTGTGGAGATTAACAACCCTGCAGGGAAAATCTAAGCCTACAGGAGCTAGCTAGTGTTTTCCTGGGTTTTGTGGCCCCCTTGGAAATAGTGCACAGATGTCCTCGGACAGAATAAATTCTATGCCACTTTTCACTAAATATGTAATTAAAAATCATTATTAAGTCAGTTCTGAGCCTTTTCTTTTAGAGCATCTTACTGTCCCTTAGCAGATATTTGTATATTATGAAAGAACCTACTCAGATTACTTAGACTTGTTAAAAAATAATCAAGCAAATAAGCAAGCATCCTACTTGTCTAATCCTGTGACATTAGATTATCCATCAGATAATATGGATAAMTACAGATAAAGTACTATTTTGAGGTTTAAATATTTCCTCGAAAGGACACCTAGAATATGTTTCTTGACTAGTCCCATAACAAGATGTTGCATTGAATGAAAATAGTCCTGTATTTTCTCAAGATCTGTTTGTGCATTCTTCAACCCTGAAGGAAGTCCAAAAGAATTGCTACAGTTTTTTGTGATGTAATTGAAATATCACCTTCCATTTAATATTAGTATTAATCTTCTTTTTATAAAGATCTATCTAAAGGAAAAACCACCTGGAAAGGAACATGAAGATATTGGCTGCAGGTAGGTAATAACAGTAGCACATGCAAAGAATATTATAAACATTTGAATCAAACACAAACTTCACTTACACTTTTAATGGAATAAGACCAAATAAAATGTTCTTCTCCTTGTAGCTCAGCTTAATTGTGTTCAACCCACTTAGCACCCCAGTCTTTTCAGGAAATCTAACAAACTGTGAACCAGAAAACTGTAGCTTAATTGCAGCCAGTAGATCGACATCTATTTCATACCAATGGAGGGTCTGGCCATTTATCTTTAAGATGGCTTCAATTCTTTCTGCTTCATTAGTCCAACAGCTTGCAGGAAAACTGGATTTATCAAATAGWTGCAATTCCATTATTGTAATTATGTAACAGTACAGATATCAACAGAACTTGGTAAGATCCCTCTGCTGTAGATGTGATCTTTACGAGATCTCTCCCCTCCATACAAATGAGCCATTTTCAAATGAAATGCAGCAGTCTAAGGTGAAACATGGCAGTCTTTGTAAACTAAGAATATTACACAATAAATATGCAAACCRGAAGTAATAGAATATTTTATCCAAACAAAACAGATCATCTGAATGTGTTACTAAAGCTGCAACACCTAAGGGCTAGATCACCAAGAACAGCATCTCTACCCTTGCAAACTGTGTCATGCACTCTTGGATGTCCATAGGAGGTTTTCCTATGGAGGAAAGCTCCATAGGAGGAAGCTCCGGTTTTCACATCTCCAAGAACACAGTGCCACCTATCTATACGTTAGGGTTAATTCACGGTAGACAGTGGGAGAGGATCGGGAGAGGGGGCTGTGTTCCTTGCACCCAGGTCAGCACCATCCGCTGGTCCCTCACTTGGTTTCCTGCAGACTGGGAGGAGGCTGCTTCCACTGCACATCCCCAGATTGCAGCTGCATTTCCCATAGGACACTGGTTTCTGTCATCAACTCAGTAACATTTACATGTTTCATTTCAAGTTCTGACTGGTTATACCTTACTTTGCTTAAGACATTGTAAGCTGACACTCATATCATTAGTACTCCTGCAGATTTTACTGACAGAAGCCTAAACTCATTGTTACATTACCTGTGGACCTGTAGAACTTGAATTGCTGAGGAGAGAGGAGTGGCTAAAACATGTATAAGCATCCCGATAGCTTCAAAATAGGTACCTGCCTGGAGTTCTCCATCTAGGAGGGGTAGGCTGGCAGGAGCAGCCTTCCCTAATTTTGTTTCCCTGGAAGCCTCAGGACAAGATGCCCCAGATATGAGCCACAAATGTACTCCAGGTATAAATAACAGTCCAACTAACTTTTTCATGAAGAACTGTCTCCAGTCCCATGACCAAACTGTACACATACATCTCTCAAAAACAGTCATAGCATTTGCAAGAATAATTTGTGTGCACTCAGCAGGAGAACAAGAGGAAAGGGACAAGGTATTTAGATTCAGGCACAAATACATGCTTGAGGAACATCTCTGCAAGGGGCCAGAAGCAGGGTTTTGAAATTCAAGATTATAAACTCTGTGAAGTATCAAAGACATATAAATATATAAATATAAAAATAAAGAAAAAGAGAATATATGCAAAATATCTTACTTCTGTCAAACTGCTGAGCAAACAATAGGCCCTGTTCTCCAGATATCTCTGAACATTTGCCAGAATTCACACTTTGTGGTTTTACTTTCATAGATGTGGGGAAGAGGAATCTGCTGAAGCACTTCTTTCTATTTCCCATTATTTAAGAATTCGGTGAACAATAATGAAGAGGGCTCAGTTAAATTTGTGTTCCATTCACTTGCATGAGGAGACATTGCTTGCCAGTGACAGTCAAAAACAAAATAGTCTTTCGAAATGCCTTGTTTTTAAGCAGTGATGTTTAGAACAGTTCTCTAAGCACACAGTTTACTGGGGAGTCTTAGGAGAGGCTTGTTTTGCCTTTTTTATTGACTGTTGAAAGGGCAGGAGACTTAAGATAACAAAATTTTAACACTAACAAGTGAGGATGAAAATAGGAAATTTGAAAAAAAAAAAAAAAAAGGTTTTATTGCTTTAGGGCCAGTTATGCCCCAACTTTTCCATATTAGCATATAAACTTTCTGTATATATTGGCACTAAAACTTTACACTTTTTTTTTTTTTTTCAAATAGCAGGAGGATTTGTATTTTTAAAACATATCTGTTGGAAAACATTCTCTGTAAAAAAAAACAAATGCTACTCCTGTTATTATCAGTAAGTCAGCAGTTGGAATAACAGAAAAAGTTTAAACTATAACATGTTTGGACTGAATATAAAATCTGCCACCTTCATACTGACTACAAAGCACCAGTCTAGAACATCACCCACAGGAGAATTTAGCACTGAAGTAGGAAAAGGAGACCAGGATCACACCAGTACTGACTTAAACCATATGCTCACAGTGCTAAAGAGCAAACTGACAAATATAACCCCTTTTCTTCCCTATATACTGACTATGCAATTGCTTAGAAAATCCATCTAAACCAACACCTACAATGAATGTCTGATAATCTCACTACAGRCTGGTGTCCAATACCTGTCCTCCAACACAAATTACTGAAATTAAAAACCCTCTAAGTTAGAAGAAACTACTTGAGGTTCCTCTCAGTCCTTGCAAATAAGAATGCAGTTTTTTAGAGAAACCAAAATAGTGATGGCAGGTAGATGGGGAATCCCTAGACAACAGGGAAATGTGTTACTGCACGGTGCAGAAACCAAGAGAGGGGATACACAGAGGAAACTGAACCTGCGGTAGCAAGAGCGCTGCAGGATGTCTCCTTGCAAGGCACCTCTTCCTAGAAAATGAAAGGGAGATAAACAGAGAAAGTACCTTAAACGTTCTGCATCCACTAAACTATTGGCTTTCAGGGTATAAGCAACCTCAACAAAACAAGGTACATGCTAAGCCAAATGTAAGCAACAATCACTACTGATAGCCATGTAGGTTTTCTTCTTTTTCATTACCTGGCTAATTTAAGCAGATCTATATTCAGTTAATGCCTGAGTATCCCTTCTTTCAGTACTCTAAAGCATAACGGCACAAAGACAGCTGAGCAGAGAAGCCAGAGCTAGTACTGGCTAAAGAAATTTGTAAGGAAATTGTATTATACTATTTACTTTATTAGGCCACCTTTCTCTTTACAAATTAACAATATTGCTACTTTCTACTTGCAATGTCATCTTTTTTTAAAAGATGTCACAGAATCACACAATGGTTGAGATTGGGCGGGACCTCTAGAGGTCATCTCATCCAATCCTTCTGCTCAAGCAAGGTCACCTAGAGCAGGCTGCCCAGGACCATGTCCAGACAGCTTCTGAATATCTCCAAAGATGGAGTCAACACACAAAATGTGCAGTACATCAGAGCAGATTTCATCTCACCTAAATCAGCTATGAAGTTAGGTACACAATCTGAGCTGGGGGTGCTGGCTGACAGCAGGCTCCATAGGAGCCAGCAGTGTGCCCTGGCAGCCAAGAGGGCAAACCGCAGCCYGGGGTGCATCAAACACAGCACAGCCAGCTGGTCAAAAGAAGGGATTATCTGGCTGTATTCAGCGTTGGTGCGGCGTCACCTTGAGTGCTGTGTGCAGTTCTGGGCCCCRCAATTTAAGARGGATGTGAAGGTCCTTGAATGCGTCCAGAGGAGGGCAACAAAGCTGGTGACAGGGCTGGAAGGAATGTCCTATGAGGAGCAGCTAAGGACTTTGGGTTTGTTTAGTTTGGAGAAAAGGAAGCTGAGGGGTGACCTCATTGCTCTCTACAGCTTCCTGAGGAGGGGAAGTGGAGAGAGAGGTGCTGATCTCTTCTCCTGGTATCCAGTGAAGGACGCGTGGGAATGGTTCAAAGCTGCACCAGGAGAGGTTTAGACTGGACGTTAGGAAGCATTTCTTTACCGAGAGGGTGGTCAAACACTGGACCAGGCTTCCTCGAGACGTGGTCAATGCCCCAAGCCTGTCAGTGTTTAAGAGGCATTTGGACAATGCCCTTAATAACATGCTTTAACTTTTGGTSAGCCGTGAAGTGGTCAGGCAGTTGGACTAGATGATCGTCATAGGTCCCTTCCAACTGGGGAAGTCCTATTCTAGTCTAGTYTAGTCTATCCTAGTCTATCCTAGTCTATTCTAGTCTATTCTAGTCTATTCTACGTGATACTGAGGAAACATATGATTCAATTAATATTCAGAGCTGATGAACTTTGTGCTACTTCTGTTGTATTATCCCTATAATCTATATTAAGCCTAAGATTCCTTTAACCAGAAACAGATCCCTTTTTGAAAAATATTACCCTCACATTTCTCCTTTTACAGAAGGCGGGAGGCCAAGATTTTTAAGTGTTTTGTGCTTCCCTCCCACACATATACCTTTAAAAATTGAAGCTTACTTTATTTTGTCATGTTTTTCCCACAACTCTTTCATATTAAGCAGATTTTCTTTCTCCCTCAGGTCTAAGTAAATTCTTCTAGAAAGCCAAGAAGACACTCATGAATCTCAAATTATTCTTCTATATTTCTGTCAAAAGTATGCCCTCCAGATCATCCACTGAGTGCTTCTGCCTTGCTTGCTTTTTAGTGTTGCATGTATGATAAGTTGGGATATAAAAATTTCCAGCAAATAGCAAATCTCCAGGGCACCATCACTAAGACTCTTCTAGGGACAGTTTACCCTTCAGAAAACAAGTAATAGATAAAAAGCAAATACTGTCCAGACCATAGTGACATAGCTGGAAATTAACTCAAACAGAACAACATGACCATTTTAAGTTAAAAACAAGACAAATCAGAAAAAAAATTGCAAAACAAGTAAAATAATTCTCACAGAGGGTAACAAAGTACTGAAGCAGAACCTGAGCACCTGAAGAAAAAATTAATTCTGCTGTAGCTGAAGGATRTGGCTGGTTTGTCACATACAGCTGTGGTGCTCTGTAAGACAAAAAAAMCAAAAGAATTGCTACGTAGTCAAAGAAGGAGGAAAATCTGATGAAGAGCTCTGTATCCTTCACCTTAAATATTAGTAGGAATTGTACCTTCTCTGTTAAGCAATAAGCTGACAAATCTGAGGGAAAAAGCTCTTCAGAAACAGCCAAACAAATCATCCAACCACAAAAGGCAAGAAAATAGAAAAATGTCCTGATGCAGACAAGAAAAGAAACCAGTGAAGAAGTGAGATGGGCAGTTAGTGCACCCAATATATTGTAGCAGGAGTGTAGAAGTTTCAGTGATGAGGGCAGTCTAAGACCCTAACTAGACATAAACAAGTGTTTTGCAATCAGTTTGGCTTACACTGCCAGCTGACAGACATTGTTAAATGTAAGTCTCTCCAAATCCAAGAATAATAAACACTGTTTAGTAGGAGTATGAGTTTCAAGCCTTTACCTGCACTGAGGTTTATTTCCACCATTCATAACAAAAACAGGGGGCGTCACATAGAGCAAGAGATGGCCACCAAGGTAGACTTTTAGCTGCAAACATGGGGATTTGATTTTTTTGATACATATATATATATARGAAGATATATAAAGACATATTATAAACCAGTTTGCCTCCAAACATTTAAATGAACTTCAACAATCATTAAAGCAAAAGACATGCTCATGGATTATTGTAACATTAGAAGAGAAATATGATGATAAATAATAAAGTAAAATAGTAAGGGATTTTAAATTGTTTTCTGTACTGATAATTGAAGTCTGTTAACTATTATACTGAATTAGAAAGTAGCTTCCTGTGGACACCCATTATTGTAAACACTCTAGCTTCACTCAGGTCTGAGAGAAAGACTTTAATTTAAGATGTTGAAACCCATCTGAGGGCATTTTCTTTTTGGAAGGGAGCATCAGAGAGGAATGGGCAKCCTATCACCATGTACAGTAAAGGTGATGGGCAGGCAGTGTATGCTTTCTATCTGTTTCTGCACATATAAGCATTTCACACCTTGTCACTCACAGGATCGGCCTAATCACTGTGTTGAAACTGCAAAAGAAATATTCTTTGCAATCCTTCAGGAAGTACAGAAAAAACAGACAGAGAAAAATACAGAAAATAACTGTTTTGCATTTGCTAAACAGCATGTTTGGAGTAGGTCTTAGGATCAACAGAATGCACCAGGCAGCAGCACAGAGACAGTCACTGGAGCTGCAAGTGGGACCTGCACAGTACAGCAGCACATCACAGACCTTTCACACCCTGTGAAGACCTAGAACTGATGGGACAAAGTGAACCTGGACAAACACTGTGTTTAAGTGTAGTTGGTAATCTATGTGACACTCCTGGGCAACCAAACTACTGATCTCAAATCATCAGGATGCCAGARGTGGAACTGAGTTGGGTGTAGAACAAGAGCTACATATGAGAAGTTTTATTAGGATGGTAGGAAAGGATACAGCTCCTCACTAGCTGCCTGCTACGCATTTTTCCTCTTGAATATAAGGAATTTACCAGTAGTTGAGTGTARTAGACTCACAGAAAGGCAAAGATGGCCAGGGTTTGAAGTTAGAAGTAGCACTTGACTGCACAAAGAGAGAGAGCCTCCACTGTGCTGGCAAGGACACAGCAGCAGGACTAGTAACCCTCAGGGAAAACACTACACCCTAAACAAAAAGGGACTTGCTTCCCAGTGAAGAGCAGTATCGCCCTACTTTGAGATCTTTCTCCATCAAAACCAGTAAAACCTTTACAGAGGCACTGTGGGAAGAGGTCCTTCCACTACTGTCTTCAGGTCATGGACAGAAGCAGGAGGGTTTTTAGTGAATACCCACTGACTATTTAGTCACTCTTTTTTTGCTACCACTGATTCCCTGCTTTTTTGTTTAATCCTAGCTAGTGCGTGTCGTTTTATTCTATCCCAGATTTTTTTCCTGGATACATTACAAGAATGAATGGAAAAATAGGTTACTCCAAAAATATTAAAATCTGTACTTTTGAGAGATTCCACAAAGAACAAAATCTAGTCCAAACATRTATGGGTCATATAAAAGTTAAACCCATTTATAGAACTGAATATGAACATCTCTCTATTTTTTTATGCAAATATTTCTGACATCCCAGATCTCACCTCAGGTTTCTTCAATGAATAAGTAAGTGCAAGAGAAGACAGCAGAATAAATWTTCCATGTTTTCAATAATTCTTCATCATCATTACCTTCACAAATTAGAATTTTATAAATATTATGAAATTACCTCCTTGTTACAACAGAATAAGCACACCTATAGCAAACTCTATTTATAAAGAACAACTTCAGAAGACAATAGATTTTTGTTTTCTATACTGTTGAATAAAATAAAAATAGATGAGTTAAAGCACATAAAAGGAAAAGGAGAAGCACCGAAATGTTGTTCTGAAAGATCACTAATGAGCAAACCCTCCCAAATTCCTTTTCTTTGACTTCATCACAATCACAAAATTAATTCCTCTGAAATGTAAACAGGTTTGTCTTCTGTTCAGCTACCAACAACATTAAGTCAGCCTTCACCTGACCTTTGCAAAAAATGGAATCACAGTGATATACATTCCCCTGGACTGCCGACAGCTTCTAAGGCTTCTCAATCCTCTTGTGGTACACCTCATGGTAAAACAGCAATGCGCTATTTGTTAAAAACCCAGCACAGCAGTTCCCCGACTAACTTTTGTTACTTGTCTAGCTCCACCAGTTTAACAAACTGTATATTGCAACTTTTCAGTGTGTTATAATATGAAAATATTGATCAAACTCTATCCCACAGCTCTGAGACTAATTCAGGATGCTAATAGTGGTTACACAGAAATGCACCATTTTATTACTGGTCAGAAGAAGAAATCCCACAATTACTCTTCATAGAAGTAATGGAGCTGTGAGAAATCTGATACCTGAAGGGAATCATAGAATCATAGAATCATAGAAACACAGAATAGTTTGGGTTGGACCTTTAAAGGAGATCTAGTCCAACCCCCCTGCCATGGGCAGGGATATCTGCAACTAGATCAGGTTGCTCAAAGCCCCGTCCAGCCTCACCTTGAATGTTTCCAGGGATGGGGCATCTACCACCTCTCTGGGCAACCTGTGCCAGTGTTTCACCACCCTCATTGTAAAAAATTTCTTCCTTATAGCTAGTCTGAATCTACCCTCTTTTAGTTTAAAACCATTCCCCTTTGTCCCGTCACAACAGGCCCTGCTAAAAAGTCCGTCCCCATCTTTCTTATAAACCCCCTCTAAGTACTGAAAGGCTGCAGTAAGGTCTCCTCAGARCCTTCTCTTCTCCAGGCTGAACAACCCCAACTCTCTCAGCCTGTCCTCACAGGAGGTGTTCCAGCCCTCTGATCATTTTCCTGGCCCTCCTTTGGACCCGGTCCAACAGGTCTATGACTTTCCTGAAGACACTTCAGATTAGATATTCCAGTCTAAAAAAACTTCAGGACAGTTTTTGTAACTTTGTGCTTCAGCCAATGAACTTCACATTAAATGGAAGAAAAACACAACCATAATGAGCTTGAGATAACTGTGCATTATACGGTAAGTAGAAAGATGTCAATAAATTGCAGCTAAAAACTTGCCCCAATTTATTCCTTTGGTACCAAACACCTATTGATATAAAAGAGTTTTGCATCTCAGACTTGAGGAATTTCTTGAGGAAAGAGGGGCAAGCAGGGGCAGGAAGCTCTTTCCCCCCACGCTCTGATTTGAGCAGCAAAAGAGAGCCCCCATCATCACTATATTATGATATCCATACCACGGATCATATAGATTATGATCAGCTTGGGATTCAGCTCTAGTAGTATAGAAATCTGTAGCGTTCATGAATGCTTTTAAGCTAGTTGCCCAGTCTCCCTGTGCTGTTGAGAGAAACAAGAATTTCTAAAGTGTAGTTCCTCTCCTACTAATAGAGTCAGTGAAATCACTCCCTAGAAGTGTTTATTTCTCTCCACTGATCATAAGATGCTGAGGTTAAATCAGATGTCCCTGATGTCTGAAATTAGATGACATGATTCTCACCCTTACCATCCTAACTCTTGCTTTGAGATCCCAARTATCTGTTTGTACGTTTGAAAACAAAACTGCATTTCTTTCACAAACCTGAAGTTTTCATTTCATCATAAGCATCTATTTTAAACAGCTAATTTTCTGTTCTCCATTTTCATTAAGCAGCCCTATGTTTTCCATTTTTTCTTCAGCTCTTCTGTCTAGCCAGAAAATCATGCCTGTGCTGGTTTTGGCTTGGGATAGAGTTAATTTTCTTCATAGTAGCTAGTATGGGGCTATGTTTTGGATTGTGCTGAAAACAGGGTTGGTAATGCAGGGATGTTTTAGTTATTGCTGAGCAGTGCTTACTCAGAGTCAAGGCCTTTGCTGCTTCTCACACCACCCCACCAGCGWGTAGGCTGGGGGTGCACAAGAAGTTGGGAGGGGACACAGCAGGGACAGCTGACCCCAATGACCAAAGGGATATCCCATACCATATGATGTTACGCTCAGCATATAAAGCTGGGGGAAGAAGAAGGAAGGGGGGGACATTTGGAGTGATGGCGTTTGTCTTCCCAAGTAACTGTTACGTGTGATGGAGCCCTGCTTTCCTGGAGATGGCTGAACACCTGCCTGCCGATGGGAAGCAGTGAATGAATTCCTTGTTTTGCTTTGCTTGTGTGCGCTGCTTTTGCTTTACTTATTAAACTGTCTTTATCTCAACCCACTGGTTTTCTCACTTCTTCTCTTCTGATTCTCTCCCCCATCCCACAGTGGAGGGGAGTGAGCAAGCGGCTGTGTGGGGCTTAGTTGCTGACTGGGGTTAAACCATGACAATGCCATAGCTAGTGAAGACTACTGAGACCTACTGACTAAGGGTCAAAAGAGATATGTACCTTGGGAATAAATGCACTTAGCTAAGCTAGTAATGTTTTTCTCCAAGTTTCAACCCAACTTTTCTACTTGAAGTTGAGCTTGATATAAACTAACTCTGTGGTCATGCTTTTATCAGCTGAAGCCAGTATAAACAGGGAAGGGCAGAGCACAAAATACCAAAACCTCTTGAAAGCATCCTGGTTATCTCAAGAAAGTTTAATGAGTCTGATCCAAGCCTTATTGATACAGATCTTTATAAAGAACACTACATCATACTCCATGTATGCAAAAACAAAAAAAAATGAAACGACGACACCAAGCTGAGTGGTGCGGTCGACATGCCTGAGGGATGGGATGCCATCCAGAGGCACCTGGACAAGCTCAAGAAGTGGGCCTGTGTGAACCTCATGAGGTTCAACGAGGCCAAGTGAGAGGTCCTGCACCTGGGTCGGGGCAAGCTCCGGTATCAATACAGGCTGGGGGATGAAGGGATTGAGAGCAGCCCTACCAAGAAGGACTTGGGGGTACTGGAGGACAAAAAGCTGGACATGAGCTGGCAATGTGCACCTGCAGCCCAGAAAGCCAAYCATACCCGGGGATGCATCAAAAGAAGCGTGGCCAGCAGGTCCAGGGAGGTAATCCTGCCCCTCTACTCTGCTCTGGTGAGACCCCACCTGGAGTACTCTGTCCAGCTCTCGAGCCCTCAGCACAGGAAAGACATGGACCTGTCGGAGCAGGTCCAGAGGAGGACCATGAAAATGATCAGGGGAATGGAATGCCTCTCCTATGAAGAAAGGCTGAGAGAGTTGATGTTGTTCAGCCAGGAGAAGACTCTGGGGACCCCTTCTTGTGGCTTTTCAGTAYTTAMMRGGGGCTTATAAGAAAGATGGGGACAGACTTTTTAGCAGGTCCTGTTGCGACAGGACAAGGGGGAATGGTTTAAAACTGAAAGAGGGTAGATTCAGACTAGATATAAGGAAGAAATTTTTTACAATGAGGGTGGTGAAACACTGGCACAGGTTGCCCAGRGAGGTGGTAGATGCCCCATCCCTGGAAACATTCAAGGTGAGGCTGGACGGGGCTTTGAGCAACCTGATCTAGTTGCAGATATCCCTGCCCATGGCAGGGGGGTTGGACTAGATCACCTTTAAAAAGGTCCCTTCCAACCCAAATTATTCTATGATCCTATGATAAAAAAAAGAAGCTAGAAAATAATTAAACTGCCTCGGACAGACTTATGTTGGTAGCAGACAGACTTGCTATATTAGTTAGCTATATTTGTATGTATATGACCCACTACACTATATAGTAGGTGTTATATGGCTTGGATGGGCGTACTCTTCACTGGATAAAAAATTGGCTGGATGGCTGGGCCCAAAGAGTTKTGGTGAATGGAGTTAAATCCAGTTGGCGGCCGGTCACAAGCGGTGTTCCCCAGGGCTCAGTATTGGGGCCAGTTCTGTTTAATATCTTTATCAGTGATCTGGACGAGGGKATTGAGTGCTCCCTCAGTAAGTTTGCAGATGACATCACGTTGGGTGGGAGTGTTGATATGCTTGAGGCTCTACAGGGGGATCTGGACAGGCTGTATCAATGGGCTGAGGCCAGCTGTAGGAGGTTCAACAAGGCCAAGTGCCGGGTCCTGCACTTGGGTCACAACAACCCCAGGCAACGCCACAGGCTTGGGGAAGAGTGGCTGGAAAGCTGCCTGGCAGAAAAGGACCTGGGGGTATTGGTCAACAGCCAGCTGAATATCAGGCAGCAGTGAGCCCAGGTGGCCAAGGCGGCCAATAGCATCCTGCCTTGTATCAGAAATAGCRTGGCCAGCAGGACRAGGGAAGTGATCGTCCCACTGTACTCGGCACTGGTGAGGCYGCACCTTGAATACTGTGTTCAGTTTTGGGCCCCTCACTACAAGGACATTGAGGTGCTGGAGCATGTCTAAAGAAGGGCAACGAAGCTGGTGAAGGGTCTAGAGCACAAGTCCTGTGAGGAGCGGCTGAGGGAACTGGGGTTGTTTAGCCTGGAGAAAAGGAGGCTGAGGGGAGACCCTAATGCTCTCTACACCTACCTAAAAGGAGGCTGTAGCGAGGTGGGTGTTGGTCTCTTCTCCCAAGTAACTAGCCATAGGACAAGAGGAAATGGCCTCAAGTTTAGATTGGATATTAGGAAAAATTTCTTCACTGAAAGGGTAGTCAAACATTGGAACAAGCTGCCCAGGGAAGTGGTTGAGTCACCATCCCTGAAGCTATTTAAAAGACATGTAGATGTGGTGCTTAGGGACATTGTTTAGTGGTGAACTTGGCAGTGCTAAGTTAACAGTTGGACTTGATGATCTTAAAGGTCTTTTCTAACCTAAATGATTCTATGATTCTATACTACTATACTATACAGTGTAGAACGAATGAACGTGACTGGTGAAAGAACAGATTATGTTTATTATACCTGTATTTGAATAAGACTTTATTAGGTTAATTCTAAAAAGAATACAACTCAAAATAACATCTACTTTTATATCTTCTGCTCACATATCCTAATGACAAATATTAAAAGCATATGGGATGGAAAGCTTCTTCCTGTAGTGATCCACTGTAGAGTTTGCCTACTCTGGCATTAACTAAAAAAGCTTCCTCCTGGATTTGAAAGAGACTTGTGTCACAAATGGAGGATTTCCACCATGAACAGCTCTGGAGACTGATGTAACTCTCCATTCCTTGCTGGTACCATTACCAACATACGAGCTACTTATCACCAAACTGTAGTTATTATTACAATTCCTTTGTTCAGAGAAACCACAGCCGAAACTGTGGGAAAGGTTAAGAAGAACAGCTCCCTTTCTTGTGTTACAGGTGCTATTGGGGAACAACATCTCTTTTCTGTTGCCAGACCTGTCAAACACCTTACACAGAGCATGATACTCATTTGACAGTTTCAGGTTCTCCCACTGCTGCACCTCCATCTCAAAGACCAATAGTTGCCTGTCACAGACACTCTCCTGCCCCAGCACTGAGCACAACATGTGCAGCTGGCTGGCCTGTCCCAGTTGCACTTTTGCCTGGTGTTACAGGCTGACAGGGACCTGCAGCAGGCACATGACTCAGTGCACTCCTAGGCTCAATACAGAAACCCCACTGGTGGGCATGGTCTCGATCTGAAACTTTATGCTTGAAGCCCTCGACCCTATGACAGGACATGCACGTGTCATGGACCTTATGGGTAGGTTTTTCCCTACTCTAGTCAGGCAATGTAGCATCCAGGAGATGACATACTGGGACAGTACAAAATCAAGACAAAGCTTGGCCTTTCCTCACCTTAAATAGTGTCAGGATTTATTAGTCTAGTAAAATGAAAAGGACTACACAGTTTGCTCAATGTAAGGATTGTTTTATCTATTTAATACAGGTCAGAAATAAGAATTTTTTTAAGAACTTAAACTAAAAGCATCTACAAACAAGACCTAGAGATAAGTAAAATCTGATTTTTTATCAAGATTCTTGAGAAATTTAAAGACTAAATTTGCCCTCGTTTACACAGGTGAATCAACAAGAGCTATATGCCTGTAGAGAATTGGTCAGAATCAGGGCCATTACAAATAAGACAAGCCTTTGGGCTACAGGCATTGTCTGCAGAACTGAGGCATTTGAAAACTAGTTTCTCATGGATATTTTCTCTGATTATGAAGCCATCATAGCAACTGGTAAACTGAATAGGCTTTGTTAAAAAAGTCCCAGGGGCCACAGTACTTTTGGTAGAGATATACTGAGGCTGCAAATTTTGGATCTGATACTGGATTTCAAGCACACTAAAGTTCATGAATAATTGGTTCCAGGAGGTAGTTCCATTCTAAACATGGGGAACATTTGCAAAATTCCTAACTGGAAATGAGTGTTGAACATCATCAGGGTTTGAAGTTATTAATCTCCAGGGTTTTAACTGAGACCCATCTGTAGCTATAAGTCAAGGCTGGATACAAATGGAGGAACAGCAGAATAAACCTCACGTTGTGCGAGTGCATTGCACTCACAATGCCTTTGTCATCTATTCCCATTTTTAATATTACTAAATTTTCCAGAGATCATTTTAAGTGTGTATACACTGCTAGTCTGAGTGAATAAGCTAGCAATTACTAGCATGCTGTTACAAGAACAATATTCAAATATCATATCTTATGTCCCCCCCCAACAGTGATACCATTAAAAGTTTTATGAGATGTTTTTATTACTACTTGAAAACAAAAAGATTTATTATGGTGCAGTAATACTTACCCGTTTTCACGTTATCTGTATGGGTTATTAGTATTCTGCACCTTTCCGTAGTTCCTAAATGACTACATAATGCCATCTAGTGGTATAGGGCTTCAGTTCTTTTAAATTAAAACTGCTAMATTTAGATTAAAGTTTGTCACTTAGGATGTCTAATTGTCCAACTTGTGACCAAAACCATCGCAGTTATGACTTCAGTGTTTAAAATAAACTGATCCTCTAAAGATKTCAAAGCTTATTATTATCCATTTAGATTTCAAAGTGTATTTTTACCCATTTATAACAAGCAAAATAACTAACCAGTTATTTAGAAGTCTCAGGGCAAATATATAGCACCCATTCTCATGACTGATGCAAATATATTTCAGCTATTAGCAAAAGTAAACACAAGGTGCATAGCAAAAAATGAATAATAATGTGACTATATATTTATAATTCTTCACCTTTAAGATATATGCTGCACGTGTGGAGATCACACCTCAGAGTCAGTGTAGAATGGGCCACATGGTACACAGCCCTCTGTTCTATGCCCTGCAAAGCAAGATGAACCACAGAGGTTCTTATTCTACTGGATCCTTTATACAACTCCTTTGGTAACAAACCCTTTTCTACCAGCCTTTAAATGTCTCCATTTTACTTGCCTCATTACCCTGAGACTGGGTTTCTGACTTCACCATCCCTGGCTACACCTGTATTAGTAAATAATACTGTGGCCACTTGGCTCTCCTTTACCTGCTTCCAGAGTGCATACTGGAAGTACACCCTGGCCTGGGCTAACCTGAACCTTTCCCAGGCACTATCTATCTAGGAAAACATTGGTTGGCACAAACCAAAATTGTCACAGGGTCTGCTCTGATAATTTAACAGTATGGTCATGTGTCAGTGCTCAGGCCCATAGTTTGGATCAGTTTAATTTACCAGTAAATATGTACCCTCCATTTTTTCATAGCTGTTCTTTCAGTTACATCCATAAATCTGAGTCTCTATTGGAGAGCTTCCCACTCGGTAGAAACGCAAAACTCTGATGTTCTGGGAGGTGATGGGGCAGCCTTTTCAGAAATAGTCTGCTGGAGCAATAAATGGTATTTTAGATTATTCAGATTGGAATGGAAAGAAATGGTTTATGAATATTCCAGTAGCTTTACACCAACCTTCTCAGGCCTACAGCACAGTTAACCACAGTGTCACTGGACAGCAAAGTTCCTGTTTCAAAGACTTGACTCAGAATTGAAATTTAGGTACCTGGAGCATTACATGTGCATTTCCCATTTTCTTTCCAAGGTAAAACTACTTACAAGTCTACATTCTCTCATAGTTCATGTATACTAATGCAATCCTGAATACATGAGCTACAACCATCTCTCATTGTCCATTCTTGAGAAGTTGTCAACACTCTTGGTCTTAGATCATGATATAAAAGTAGGTGGATAAAATGAACCATACATATTTCTTGTAAAATTAATTCGGAAACTCTTCTCCCTTTTCTACTTGCACCCTGTGGTCTCCAAAGAGATCACAGAGGGAGCAGCTTTGACTCTTTGTTACATGATGTTTCCTGAGCAGCCCATTTCAGTCTAAACTTTCGTTTTAAGATGGTGTGTTTCTAGCCATTTTCACTGCAAGGCTGAGTAACATGTAAAGCACATGGTACACTTTTCAGTTTGTTAATGACTTTCTTTAAACACTATAGTTCCCATTCAGTTGTGTGCCCTCTGCCTTCTTGTAGAAATGTATACTCTTTTGCCATGAAATCAGTAAAACAGTGATAAAAATATCTTCCTAAAAATTAGAAGCTAAATTACTTTTTTTAAAGGTAATAAACTTAATAAGTATCTTACTATCATACACTTTACATAAATGCAAATACTAGAAATGTATATATCAGTATATATCACCAAAAAAATCTAAGTCAAACAACATAAATTTTAGCAACAGTATAAATAACATCAGGTCTTCTTTCATACTGTGTTTTGTATGGGGTCAATATTTGAAAAGATATTAAACAACAGAATCAATTTATCCACTGAATTAAGCTTTAAAATTAATTTTCCAACTTTTTTATTCTAGAAGCACTATAACATAAAACTGAATTAAAAAAMCACTTTCTTACCATCGCCTTTGTCACTGTTTTCCAAAAGTTTCTGGACATTGTACTTTGTTACTGAATTCAAAATCAAAGAGAAAAGATCAGATACACATCCTGAATGATGTTTTCAAGTGCATAGCCAGTAAAAAGTCCATTCACATCCAGAAAGACTTCTTAGAGGGCACAGCTGAAATTTGCAAACACAGTATGCTGAATGTTTGCCATCTGGTCTGTATCACTGGTTAGATTCTAGAAAATGTCTTAAAGAGTACTTTGATCCTGTTTAAGTGTGGGATGTACTGTCCGCAAAAACATTATGCATATTTTTCCCTTACATAATGTCCTGGATACAATGAATAAGGTCAGTACACACCAGATTTACCAGTAGGAGTAATGGCAGCATGAATAAATATTTGGCATAATAAATACATTTCTGTTTCTCTCATTAACGATTACCATGGGACACTTAAAAACATGAGAACCATACATAACAATTATATAAATTTAAATAATGCTGTTTTGATGTGGAAAAAGGCAAAGGCAAGCTGACATCTTGTTCTTTTAAAAATAGAGCATAAATTTCAACAAGGCTTTTTAACGCCGTTCTTTTGATCTTAGAACAATCACCACTCTGTACTTCATCCCATGTACATATGACCTGCAAACTGAGAACAGATATCTAAGSCATTTGCTTATTTGTAACAAATCCTGACATCTGAAGATGCATTTATATATATATATACATGAAGATATATAACCCCATTTAAGTAATTTGTTTGAATTTTGCATCAGAATTTAATATGTCAAATATTTTAGTCAAATGCCATTTCCTTTGACAGAGCTTTTATCACTATGCATATATATTTATACACAAATACATATATGTAAACATATACATATAGTATGCAAAACTACTAGCGAGATTCTATTTCCTATAGTTTTCTCATACCTTAAACATCTGAGCTGAAATTTTCTACATGTGATCTCATTTTCAGGCTCAGGTTATTTTTATTTGGTTTGAGACATTTTATATCAGCAAAAACTTCTTGCCACCTTCTAGTAAAGATTGATTGCAACTTTGCTAAAATTAAGGTTTTTCTTCTTTTTGTCTTGTCTTACATGAGAGAACTGATACTTCTGAAGATGGGTTGCTTTTACAGTCTAAAGCCACAATTTGTTATCATATTATAACCTTCTGAATTATCTTATTTTGCACATACTTAAGAGGTAAGTGTTTAAAACTTTGACTGCTTGTTAGAGTTTCGCAGATAGAAGCTTCTGTCTGTATACACTAGCCTCCATGTTGGAATCTGGAAAACAGACAGTATTTTGGTGAAATTCATCCCTGAAACTCAGTTAAGCTTGCTTTCGTATCATCATCTGTCTTCCTTTCATTTTCTTTTCGCCAGGTGACACTAGTAACGTTTCTGTTATATGTGGTCAGAAGTGGAAGATACTTTTATCTTTCTCCTGTTCGCAGCTTCTTAATATATTGATTTATTATTTATATATTTATTTTCCTAGAATCATAGGTATTAAAAATGAGACATTCTTTAGTACATAAATATGTTCTAAAAACACTTGCTCAAAGTACTACAGTGCATGTTCAGTCTAAAACTTCTCAGTACAGGAAATATTCTCATGCTACAACAGAATTTACCAAGAATTTTAACAGAAATACAATTAATTTTTTTCTCTTTACAGCATACAGTAAATTCAATGGATTTATTACTGTTTTTCTCTGGTATACAAAGCAAATTTTTGTTATTTATTTTCTAGATCAAAATTCACGGGATCCTTTAACAATTCATTTGAGTCAGACACTAGCTTGTGCTAAGTGTTTAAGGTCTTGAGCACAGCCTTATCTTGAAAAATCTGTAAGCTGGAGCACTATTCCTCTTTCAGTATGTATGTAACATAGTGAGGTCCAATCAAATAAATAACGTTGACTGCTGTTACTTTTAATTTAGTAAATACCAAAAAAGGAAACTTAGAATGTTACTTTTCAGCAGAAAATGAAAAGCTAAAAATGAGTAGAATTCTCAAAAGAGAGAAAAAGGAAATGAGGAATATTCAAGTTAAATTGGTTTACATCCTTCAAGTGAGTGGACTATTGAGTTATGTTTGTAGCAAATAAACAGAGAGGGATGCAGTTTGAGGTAAGAATATACTGTTTGAAAAGTAAAGGGTAAAAGAGAGAATAAAGGTTTGTTTTTTTTAAGAAAGGGGTTTATTTATGGAACTAAATTTCTACCGTTTTAATTTACCTTCATAAATAAATTCTATTTTTAAGAGGTATTACACACTATTATGACATGATTACCAGAAAGTGTGAAAGAGCAGGAAGTTTTGGAAACAAGCTTTAATGAATCAAATCCTTCTCATTTGCATTTATAAGTTATAAAAGTTACAAGAGTGGCAACAGTTAATCATTTGCAATGGTTGACCGAACACTACGTGAGTAGTGTGATAAGTAGAATGGAAAATCCATTATACTATATAGTTTGATTTTATTTCTTGCATTAAAAAGTTACAAATACAATTCCCCCAGAGCAAGCATTTATTCTGTGATTGAGATATTTAAATAAAAACCTCATCGTTCAACATTGATAAGAAAGTCAAACTGTAGGCAACAACGTATTTCAAGATTTCTCAAATGATCAGTCTGAACATATGTCTTCTCTTGTAGATTGCTACTGCTGATTGCTGGAAAAAAATTACAAACTTCAACAGTACTAATCTGCCCCCTTGTGACAGACTAAGAAAAATTGTTAGATGAATAAAATCCTGGCATCTTTACACTAAAAAAATAATAGAGACTTCAGTAAGTGAAACTGAAATCAAAGTTGGGCTGGCTGTATCAAAGCTTCTTGATGCTGTTGTTAGAATACAGCATCACTAAATGCAGTCCACTAAAAGTCCACTATAATGCATTCACTACATGCCAGTCATAGAAGAGGTCTGTCATCAAACACTGCTACATTTCCTGATGYCTTATACCAATTTAGGCTACTTTTATCCTAATGTTGCAGTTCCTTGTGTCACAATGTTCAGTGATATGGCAGGRCACTTTATAAGATTTGTAAATTTTTCTGAAGAGTGAAATGTTCATACATACTTTCATGGTTAGTTTAGCCTATTTTTAAGATTAAGACTGTCAACACAGTGTTTTGTTGTTGTCATTTTGTAAACAGAAGTATGTTAATRGCACAATCTTGTCAAGACTAGCTTCATAAAAATGAAATATTTTCAGCTGCAATTCATCTGACTAAAAGTATAGTTCTGAAAGTATGATTTGCAAAGGTGACAAAGTCATTTTCAAGGGCACTTGCTCTTTTATTACTGCACATACGTAGTTTAGAAAGCCAAGACTGCGTAACTATTGACATTTATAGGAGCTGTTCTTCAGCTCACTAATTAGAACACTCCCTCGAAAACTTGAAAAGAGTCATTCTTCAGTTTCAACTTTATAAGGGAATGAAAAATCAAAAGAACATAATCCTTCAATTTACTTTGTAAATGACTTGTGGAAGGAGAGTGTTACACTTTACTCTGAAGCATGGACAAGTAGTCTATACATTCTTATGCTTGCTTAAAACTTTGTAATTATATTCATCAAATGCATAGGTCAGCACTATAAAACATTGCCATAACAACACAATTTCATGAGATGAAAAAATTGTGAAGAAATTTTCATTGCAGAGATGACAGAATACAGAAGTCCTAACTAAAACTGATTTAAGGTTCTGCTTCCACAAGTAAAACGACATCTGTGTGAGGCAGGATAAGAAAGAATTTGCTCTAAGTTCCCTGTTCCCAGGATATAACACAACAGTTAAGGGAAAATGTCATATAGCTGTTTCCACAGTAAGTGATGAAGCTAGGAAAAAGAGAGACAATACCGTGGATGCGATGATGATAGATGTAGACTGCATGAGGTGAAGTTGCCACTTGAACTTCCTGGAGAGATTAACACATCATTTTTGTAAAGGCCGCCTCACTGRAGAATCTCAGTCTTACTACACCCCAATGATGTACATCATATCCTTTGCCCAGTACAGGACATCCTCTAATCTTAATCACTCCGATTGCAAGTTTAAAAATAGGTCTTGTTAGTCACTTGTTACTCACATTGGTGTAACACCAAATTTTGGCTCTTCCTATCTAGAAGACTGGACATTCTTTTCTTTAGAGTTGTCTACTCAATCAGATCACACAGAAGAAAGAAGCCGCTATATATTCACCAATTCCAAGACATCATTAGATCTTTTCTATTTTACTTATATGCAATATTTACTCTATTACAGTCATAATCCTAATCAGATGACAAGCAGACTGTGCAGCTGCGAAAAAGCAGATGGAAAGGTTATAATGTTTCTGAAGCTCTGTCTACATGGTTACTTTAGACAGTCCACAGATCACCCTGCTTATGTTCTGTGCTGATGAAGAGAAGCATGTGTGCAGTAAATGTCGCACCATGCCAGAGGTAACAGGGCTGCTATGAGGCACAGTTAATTAGCCAGGGCCAGGCATGGAGTGCGCACACTCTCAGTTGGCTCAGAACACTTGCAGTGTGAGGTTGAATCAGCTTTCAGCACCGGCATAGAAAGACTGTGTCTACTCACAGCACGACATGTAGGCATATTCTGAACATAAATCAGGGTCCAAAAGCATTAGAGAAGAGAACCTGCCCAGAAAATTCAGTGAGGAAATGAATAAAAAATTAAATTAATCTTGAGACATTTGCACAGGGCACAGAAATACAGCATTATCCAGTACTTTCCTCTTTAAGACTGGGGATGTACGTGTGATTCTGGAACTCAGATAGCCAGCTTGTATTTTCCAATAAGTCTCTCAAGATACAATTCATCTAATCAAATAGGGACTCCTACACTATAGAAATCTACATCTGAGCTAGACATCTAGATACCCTGTATAGTTAATGGAAAGAAACAGGAGATTTGAGGGAGCAATTCATCTCATTCTAAAGTAGATAAAATATCTCAAATGAGTCATACATTAAAAGTGCCTGTTTCTCTCCATTAAACATAAAAGAATGCCGGATCTCTAGCTCAGATGTAGACTATAGGTCTGTAGTCATGTAAAGACAAGAAAGACGGATCCCACTGTCTGTGCCTATGTTCCTTTAAGTGAGGATAACTGTATTTCTTAATTTGTTAAGAGAATTTTAAGGCATTAGAAGCTGTGAATAGTTCAAAGACTGACTTCTCATGGGCCAGGTAGCTATAACAGAATTTTATTTTTATAATAGCATTTATAAAAGAATTCTTGCCTCTCAGGGTAGGTATTTTGAGATTATATATAGGAGATATTTTGTTCTTAATAATACCTGGCTTCATCCACATGTTTTATAAATATCAGTCAGCATTATCTGTATTATGCAGCTGTTTTCTAAAACACAAACTAAGGGCAAGTGCTGATTTCATATTTAATTGCCCAAGTAAATTGCCCAATTCTCCAAAACATTCACCAGCTGGTCCTGCTGACGGACTTAAAAGCTTGATTTGGATCTCCTTGTCCTCTCTTATGTATTCTCATTCACAGTATCTTTCCCCTCTCAGCTTGAGCTCTCCTGTTTTCGGTACTTCAGATTTCTTGCTCCCATAATTGAAAGAGTTGCTGTATTCAACAGCTTCTGTCTGAAACCTGAACGAATTACCTTTATCTGTAACTTCTTTCAAAATCTTGTATTAGCGAACAATTTAAAATTGAACAAGAGTAAAATGGGGTTTTCCTCTCCCCAGTCGACTGCTGGTTCTTTACTTTCTTAATGGTGCACGAAAGCAAAAGAGTAGGAATGTAAGTGTTAATTTATCTCATGCTGCCAGGTTAATCTACCTTGCAGCACTGATACCTCGTTGCCGATCTTTATTGTTTGGATCTATGAGAAAACTGATAAACTAAATCAACTGATTTAAAAGTTATGTTATTGCTGCAAACAGAATAGTAATTATTGCACTGGAAGCTCCAATTMAGAAGTAGGCATGCCTCAGACAACCATAGATGGTAGATCTCTAGCAAATTAACCCTAATCTTTGCTGCAGAAGGGCATCCACAAAATTTTACTTCTGAAATGTAAGTTGCCAGTTTCTGAGTTCATCTAAGTTACAAGTGGTGGCTATTTCTTAAATCAGAGAGATYTGTATCAGAATGCCATTACACTATTCCAAAATGGTTCTATGGTATCTCACATGTTGACACTTTCCATGGCATTATGGCTTGCAAATGTCCCGCAGATGACACATGTGGAGTGTAAACGCATCAAGAAAATCTTCATGACCCAAGAAAGGCAAATGCTGATCATAAAGCTAACTTTATCTCTTTGCACTTACCCTTGGTGGTAGACTATTCTTACAGGTACACATAAATTCTTGGTAGTGCAACATACCCTTTCGTACAGTTTTTGCTTATGGGCTACTACCGTTTTATAAAAATTGAAAAATTGCATTTATTATTTACAATGCTAGTATCATATATATATATCAACTTAAGTGTTGCAAGACTAATGTATTTATTTAAATTAACCTAAGTGCTATGACCGGTATACTTACAAATATCGTACATGATGAGTAACGGCGCAAAAATGTTGATGTTTATGAAGTTCATAACAAATAGCTGGAGCAAAATAACAATGGTTTGACCCATTGCCTAAGAAAAATGAAAAGGCTTGTGAGTTTTCCAGTTGAAAATAATGCTCATGTTCACAAGATTTGTAAACTGCTTTCTCAGAGTAACACAGCAATCAGTAACACGGTGTCTACACTTACTTGTAGCTGTTACCCCAGGTTTCCTTCCATAGATGCAAATACATTTTTACACTTGGCCAGAGATGTTTCCTACCCCTTTTTCTTGACCAGCGCACACAAGAAGGCAGACAGAGAAGAGAGTGATGCCAGAAGCCCTTCTTTGAGGGATGGCTCCACTACCAGCATTCACCTTGCAGGTGTGAAGCCCTGCGCCCCCGGGCAGTGCCCACCCAGGGCGAACAGCCCTCACGCCCCACAGGCTGGGCCGGGCCGGGCCGGGCCGGCCCTCGCCTGGGCTCTGCCGGCGGGGAGGCCGGTGGGCGCTGAGGGGGGAGCGTAGCTGGCGGGTGCTGAGGCGGGTCGTGAAGCCGAGGGGCGCTGAGGGGGAGGCGGCAAGGCCGGCAGGCGCTGGGGCGGGTGGCGAGGGGGGCGGTTGGCGAGGCGGCGGTTGGCGAGGCGGCGGTTGGGGTGACCGTTGGGCGGGTCCGGGCAACTGCCGGAGGAGCTGCGCTGCCAGCTTCGCCCAGGCGGCCGCGGGCTTTCCCACGGGCTCTGGCAGAGGGAGCTGGTCAGGAGCTGCCCCAGGGAACCTCACCAGAAGGCTCCCCCGACAGGTGACTTTTGTTTCTGGACCAGACGCACCTTTTTTTGGTTCTTCCCACACGTCAAAGCCTTTCCTTCCTCTCCGGACACGTGGGCCTTTCCCTTGGCAACGCAGGAAAGATGTCTTGCTGTCCTGTTTCAAAATCCACTTTCTCCAGGCAGTTGCTACAAGCCCGTAAGTAACCATGTGTGAAGAAGTATAAAGAAATAACCAACCGAAAACCCGATAAGAAAACAACACTTTTGCCTGTGGACCCTCAGGGCTAATGAGGTTCTTGTCTCAGGATACAGTTAGTTCAAGTGCATGGCGTTCCTCGCACGCTGGCCGGTGTTGGTGGTCAGGTGCTGCTCTCCTAGTGAGTGAGAAGCTACAGTTACTCCTGTCTTAGAAGAGGAAATAATAGGCTGTTGTCTGTGAACTTTGTAATGTAGGTTAAAGGTATATTGACCCACTATAGAGAATGTTTCGAACTCTTTCAACTAAGAGGACAAATTAGTAAGGAGGTCAAATATTCTTGTTGCTGCTGCATTTACTTAAGAGAATTTGCAAGGCTCTACTTCCCTGCGTATAAGAGGATTTAGATAACTTAGAGTTCCCCTGTTCATAGCTTCAGAAACCGTTTCAGCCTGCGCTCTGACATACAAGCCTTGATTTATAACAGCGGTCATGCACTCCTACTCTTCAAACTCTCAAGTTTTTTTTCCCATTATGTTTCTATTTGTTGTTTATATCTTTTCATCTGAGCTATTTCCCCATTTTGCCTTCCTGAACTGTATCTAGATGAAAGCTTTTCATTCAGAGCATTCAGATCCCTAGGATCTCATGCATTTGCTTTTTGTTTGGGTGAAAAAAAAATATCTTAACTTTCTCTCACTACTATCTTAAATGAAGGTTTACAATTAAATATGCTAGTTCCAACAAAGTTTAATCCAGCATGGCACAATATGATTCCTGCCTTGTAACATCGCTGTAAAAAAGAGGATATTAGCTGAGTAGTTCCTCRTTATTATTTCTCTGGGGAACTGTTCAATATTTCAGACTGCTAGCCACTTTTATTTGGACACATAGTCTCATTGTTGTCTATATATTATTATGGGAAAGGAGATACTTCAGGGATTTGCCAGTCATCTAATGGTTGAGTGTCAGATTTCCTCCGAGCTAACAGTGGTTGAATGCCAGCAGTATCCACCTGCTTAGCTTCTAACAACTGTCAGAACATTAATCAGGTCTTCTCTGTACATCTTTTTTACAAAGAAACTGAATATGGAAAACGTATTCTGCAGCCCAACTGAGGAAATAGATGACATTTCTCTCTTTTGTGTCAGGAGTATTCTTTCAGTGTTATTCCTTGTTTTTCTTCATCACATTTTTCTTGTTTTAAAATCCTCTCCAAGTTAAATGATTGCCATCTGGTTTGCCAGTTTTGTATCAGTGTTGTATAAACCACTCCCAATTCCAAACATAGATTTCAAGGGTACACATAAATTACCAGAGATCTCAACTTCGTCACCTTGATCTAGATCCAACAAAAACTTAGGGTTTGATTACTTTTGAGCTGCAGTGCCTAACCCAGCATCCAGAAGTAGAAATCAAAACTCATGAGTTGGGTGCTGAGGTACCTTATGCAATGCCTGTAAAGATACATTCTTATGTTCTCTGAGACAGTCCTGTATGAAAAATGTGACAGCTGACGAATGTAAAGTGCTGAATCAATGTTAACTCATTCTGCTGGTTCAAATACACACACACAAATGAAGTTCTTCCAACAGTCTTTATATATAAATCAGGTATTATTGTCTGCATCGTTTTAATATTAGTTCAAATAACATATAATTTGTCTTTCTGCAGTCAGTGTAAACCCAGAATAATCACAGTACTGTTCTATATCTACTCAAAAGAGATGGCCTGTGTTGTCCTATCTAATCCAGACCAAATTTGTATTGTCAAGTGAACGTGAAGTCATGGATTTAGACATTGATATCTGTGTGGTCTGGGGAGATTCCTGCATCTAACCCATAAGATGCATTAAGTACTCAGAAATGTCTGAAAATCTCATTCCTTTTTCTTGGACAATAGAGCTTGGATTTACCCTACTTTAAGCAATAAATTGGGTTAGGAAGTAATCATGCCTGGTTTCTCCAGACTTACTGTATAGTCAGTAGAGTAAGATAGGCAGAAGGCAAATCACATCTCAGGAGGCCTGAATCACCCTCTGGAGATGCTCTTCTACCTCCCTAAATTGTAGAGAAATTACAAGGTGTATATATAACTTTGGCCTCTTTATTTAAGTGCTTACAGTTAAATAGGATGATTTCAGGCCCTGAAGTCTGACTAAAGTCTGCCTCTTTTGAGTTCCCATATGCTTTTATGTGGCTGCCTACTCTGGAAAATAATAACTTAAAATTGAAGTGTCTCCTTGTATTATTTTTTAAGAAATACCAATCATTTTCCTCCCATAATTATTTAGCCTTTATATTTKTATATATATACAGGGAAATAGGTAATTGGGAAACTAAAAACACGCCAAAAATTCACTTGCAGGCAGGATTTATGTTAATGATGTTGTAACATCATGTTGAAGCTTACATGAAAATTTCTTCTAGTATTTATATACATACAGTACCTCTACAAGCCACACTGATTTAATTTCTTTTGAAGACATACATACAATTTTGTAAGTCCTTGTGTAGTTAACTCGCCTATTAAAACGATGTTCTATTTATGGAATAATACAGCACTTTCCCTAGCAATATGTGGTCATGTAAAAAAAGACCCTATCACACAGACACAGGAGGAGATAGAGTAAGGTTGCTATGGGAACCTTAGCTCTAAATGGTCTGKCTTTTGTTGGCTTAAAATCTCAAACATTGTGTTGCATTAATTATGCTTTTGTTGAGGTTCTTTGCACTGAGTACAAAATTTGTTGGATTGCTGTTTCAGTCTTACATGTATGTATGCAACATTTTTAAAAACAAAATGACATGTGTTAGCTAGTACAAGAAGAGAAGAACATGTTTTATTACCAAACTGAATTATGGCCCTGGAAGAAATATATTCAAAAAATAGGGACAAGATTTTCTTTTTATTCATCTGGATAAATTTCAGCTATCACTATCCTCAGTTATTGAATATGGATCATGGATCCTAACAAACTAATATAGCAGAAGCAACAGTGGGAGGGAGCCACAACAAAAGGCAGGAATAGTGTGGCAGTTGTGGTAGAAAAGGATTGGAGAAATCTCTGTTGGAAGCATGGGAGGGATTTTGGTACTGAGAGAGTAGGTGGAAAGAAGCTGGAAACAGAAGCTGAATGAAAGAGACAGAGAGAAAGGTTTTAGGGAAGACTGAGGAAAGGGAATAACTTGAGCAATGACAGACAAGAAGTTGAAAGACTGCATTTAGTGCAGAAGCCACAGGGAGATGTGAGACAGCAGTGGATAGAGACTCTAAAAACAAGGTTGAGTCTATTGGGGAGGAGGAGAAGATGGTAGCTGACAGGTTGCTATTAAATAAACTGATAAGGACAGTAATAGAACTCAAAATACTCCCAAATCATGAAAATATTGTTAATCAGATCCTACAAATTAGAAACCACAAAAACATTGTAACATAGTTTAATATAGGTAGCGTATATATTGTTCTAAGGCCTCTTCAAATCTTCTGCTGTATGAAAGCAACAAAGTGTCATGCAATAAGAAAGGAAACATTCAAACAGCATTGAATTTCTTCCCAATACATTTCAAGTGTCATTTGATGATTTTCCTCTTGGAAAACTATTTATGGGTAATGAACAAGATTTAATTTTCCTTTCTTTAAATTATATTATCTATTCTTTAGAAGATTATATTTCATTTACTGAATTTTCCATAGAATGATTACAATCTTTATTCATCCTTATGGGTGGTACAGAGTCTGGAATTTTTAAGATGAAAAGTGATACAGCACTTTAAGACTTTTCTATCCTGAAAAACAATACATTTAGCTTCTATACTACAAGGCAGCAAACAGGACAGACATTAATAATAGGTCAGCTCCACTTTAAATGTCCTCATATGGTAACCGTAATTTAAACAGTCTTCTAAAATTTCACATTGTTTTAGCAACCATAAATCCTCAGTCAACGTACATATATCTTCAAACTGATGGAAAACTGAGTAGTTTTCATATCTTTATTTTGTTTAAAAATAAAGAAAACAGTGCTTGTGATCTAGACACCTTTTATAGAAATTTACAGAATTCGATATATTAAAGTAGGCAAATTTAATCACAAGTTACAGGGTTTCTCAAAAAGAAATAGAGATGAATGTCAACATTAAAAGGAACAGTATCTTTCTTCGGAGCACTAAATAGTCTGAGTAATATGCTTACATATGTTCACAATATGCTTATGAACTGCTGTAGACCTGACGCTCCCAGAAAAGACAAATAACTACCAAAGCAACTCTCAAAAATTTTTAGCAGAAAAAGGAATGAAACACCAAAACCAGTTTAATCCACTCCTGCAAAAACCTGCAGGCCAATCACATACCAGTTATGCTCATAGTAGTTAACATTTCCTTAGCTTTTGACAAAATCAACAGTGATACTTGTGACATTTTTATGTGACATGAGTATGTTATTGTAGGGGCTCCAATGATTTCTGACAGGACTCAGAGTGGTAGCAGCTTTTCCCTGATCCCATCGTCTCCTAGCTTTTTGCCCTCCTACTTTTAACAGCTACATGGGACTACTTGAAGATGAAGGTGACCTGATGGCACCCATTAGGAATAATACACCAATGACAACCAGATTAATCTCATTTTTATACATGCAGCTAATGATAAGGATGATATACATCTACAATGAATCAAAGACAGATACATAATGACTGACACTGTCATTTATCAAAGGGCATAAAGACTTGGAGAATCTGTAAATTTAAAACAAATGCTTGTGATAGGCCACTTTATAAACTGGGACAGCTTGTTAACAAATACCGCAGAACTCACAAATCACTATGAGTTAGAACATCCCCTCCCACTGAGATGTCCTTATACAGTATAACTGTGAGCACACGAGACAACTCTCATTTCTGTAACCTCCCCTGTCTCAGGGCTCATATTGCTTACACCAATCAAAGTTCTCTACAGACTCCATCAGGGCCAAGGCTCTACTCCCTCTTATTTCATAGGGATTATACAGGGGCTAGTTTGGTTATCCTTACAATTCTGGAGAAAACTTCATCTTGCATTGAGCCTTCCAAACACACATTCCACCATTTGTTAATTACTATTGTATAATTGAGTATTTCATGCAGACTGGTACTGTTAGGATATACTTCCATTAAAGAATGTAAATGACATCTTCAAAAATAGCAGTGGGCATCCACATCCTTCTAACAGAGGAAATAATGTCTCAGAATGACATTCCTCATCTTGTGGAAAAGAGGAAAAAGACTGAGAAGAACAAAAAAACTTTGGACTTCTACACAGATATATAGGTCTTCTTACACATCTCTGGGACTTGTCTTTCAATCTCCTGAGAATCACTGGAAAGCTCTGATGTCACCTTACACTTTTGTCCATCTTCACTGGAATAGTTGTCATGCARGATCAATAGAGAGAGAATGCAGGTGTTACTGACTCTAATAAGACATTAGCCACTGTCCTGTATGACTTCTTAAAACTGAACGAGGAAATAGGCTGAAAATGCACTGTCAGTGTTTCACTGACAGTCTGAGAGGCACTTGATTCTACACAGGTTTATCCTAGCTATAATTCTACTGCTATTTTCACTGCCAGACCACAAGTGTTGTAAGCACCTAACAGGTGGTTAGGTTAAGGACAGGATTAGGGCTCAAAGTGATCTGGATAAATTAAAAGAAATTATCTAAAATCATCAAGATGATATGCCGTGGAGACAAGTAAAAAATCATACACTTGAGAAGGAGAAATCAAATGAGTTAATACAAAATGAGATATAGCTGACTAGGGAACAACAGTACAGAAAAGGACCTGGGATTTATATTGGATTACAAACTGACCACGATCTAACTGTGATTTTGTTGCAAAATATTTTAGGATATATTAAAGGGAATTGCAGTATGTCAGAAGCAGAAGATGGTCATTCTGCTTTATTCAGCTTTGGAGAGACCTATATAAGTACTGCCTCCTGTTTTGAATGCCCCACTTTAAAATACAGACAAGTTAGAGATTCCAGAGAGATTAAAAATAATAAATGAAAGAAGACTGAAGGAACTGTAGAAGAGAAAAGACTGAGAAACACAACAGCAATCTCCCAGTACAGAAAAGTTACTCAAAAGAGCATAGTGAACTCTAATTGACGTAGAAGAAGAAACTTATTTGTAGAGAAGATTATTTAGGCTAATATGGAAAAAAACCCTGCCTTTCTAATACACTATTTGTGGAAACTGAAGATCAATCTTAAACTGAGATTTTTAGGGGCATATGCCAGTGACATTTTAAGTTTTTACAACATAATTCTGTGCAGAAAGACAAATGAAATGATCCCTTTACATCTTTCAAATCCTGTATTGTGTGGATTCTATTATTTGCAGTATGGTTATTCCTACATACACTTTTACTGGTTCCACTTCACAGTTGAGACTGCGTATATTACTGTACTTAACCACTAAAGTACATGGACAGAAGCACATCCATCATCATAGATCTTTAACCACCTTTGTACATTGAGAAGGAGGTTTCAGAAGTTCTTCTGATTAGAACAGGAATTTGTAAGAAACAAACTCAGTGTCTTCGCCAGCAGCATGAGGGAGGGGAGCAGCACTCCAGTAGGGGAGTAAGTCATGCACACTGACTATAGGTAGGACATAGTGATTTTTTGCCTCTGCTTTCATTATGATTATGATACAACCCCTTGTACACAAACCTGCTTTTTTCTTTGCTTTAATATGTATTTTTGCTTGCATGTGTATGGGTTAATATTTGCTGGTTTATGTGCCCTTGGTGTAGTTTATTTTTATAAAAATGATTTGGATATATACAGAAGTTTCCTACATAAAACACATAATAACTTTTGCTAAAAGATTGCCTTAATTGCTCTGAAACCTAAGTATTCTTAAAGCTTTAGACAAATAGTCATCTAACGAAACAGACAGGCAGGGGAAAGGTGATCCTCCTGTAATACGTGTGACCCTGTTGAAACCATTTCAGTTATGTATTTTCTGTTTATTATATGCATTTGTTTAAATTAGACATCTCTACTAACATAAAGGTCTTGAGGCTAATGATTATTGACAAAGTATCTCCAAGGATTTCAGTTACAAAACAGAGTTTCCTCTTCTGATGGGTGTGAGACCATTATAAAGACAGACCATCTGCAAGTTCTGTTTTGTTAGCTGGCAATTAAGAACATGTATTTCTTTCCATGTGCGATTGTGAGAGTGACTTCTGTATAACTTCATACAAAAAAAGTTTCAGTATCTATTAAATGTGTTTAAAAATACTTTAGAAGTTGACCTAGGCATATTTCCCATTGATTTGAAAAGCAAGAGATTAGAGACAGAGTCTGACCCTGTGCATTTATGCATAGTATGTTTTGTATGCTGGATGTTTTTGGATGCCTGACATGCCTTAAGTAACAGTCTGAGTCTTGCTGTGCTTTTATTTTATTTTTATTGTGGTAAAAATTTCTATTATTTTCCTGATTACATAGTCTTTGATTTTAATATTTCATGCTGTAGATGCATTCATTATATTCTTTTTGCTATTAAATGAAAGACTATTGTGATTATGCCATACTATTTATGTTGACAAATGCAACATTTTATATTTTTCCTCCTTTACATCAGTTAGAACTTCTGCTCTTATTAGTAAAATGATGAAAGAGTTACGCTGAAAGACAAACAAGAAATTTACACTGTTGCATAATCATAAAGGTTGGATTGCAATCAATAAATGTATTTCATCAGTTTGTATGCAAAAACATATTTCCATTAGAGTATCACCATAAAAATATTACACAAAAGGAAAAGTTTATTTCAGATTAGCAACAGAGTTGCTTCAGGAAACTTACAGCAAATATGATAAAGTGTGTCAAAATATACTGAAATTTCTTTTATACAGACATTTTGATATACACTGGGAAGTATGTTCTAAGTACCTCAGATCTGATGTATTCTCTTAAGCTTTTTATGTGCTCCCCTTTTAACACTTAAAAAACTACCAACAGTTTTGCTTTTCTTTAGTTAAAGATCAATCTTTGCCTCAACATGTGTCATAATTACCCRATGTACATTATTAAGGAATAACTGAAAATATAGAAGATTATCCCGAATTTTTCAGATGGAGTATTTTATATTTGATTTATAATTTGTCATTTCTTCTTTAGTATGATTCCATGCATACATTTTAAATCATTCTCTTTTATAAAGTTTTACTTTTTCTCATTATCATAATTATAATTCTTCTATTTAGGAGAGGTCACTGATGTAATGGTTATGGGCTGTGCACCAAATTCTGTTATTTTTTTCTGTTAGAAAAAATGGCCTTCCAGGTGTAGCCCAGACTCTGCAAAAAGAAATGTTTGTTTCCAAAAGTAATATCTAATGCTGTGTTGTGGCTAATGATGCTGACACATCTCTCAATCACTCTTTTATCTCTATAAATCTCACTTTGATGCTTAATGAGTCATAATCTTTTTAGCCCAACACAGTTGCTTGATCGCACTGTCCAACAAGAGAACTTGCAGATTTAAAACAAAACTGTTTCTCTTTGAATGGTTATAAAGCACTAATGACTAAGACACTGCAGCAGGTATTTAAGCAACAGCCACAGCAATGAATAATGGGATTTTTATTTTCAAAATGTTTATGACAGTAGCAGAAAACCTAATAGGTATTTGTTTATCATGATTATTCTCCAACAACACAATATTGCGTTTTGAGGTAAGCTGATCAGATTTGAAAAACAGGTCTCCTTCAATGAAGGAATTAAGATCTTAAGCAGTCCGTAGTTATTTACTACCTACTTGACAAGCTATCTTTGATACCAAAATTTAACAAAAAACTTCTCCACATCCTGATGTATCATTATAAATCCTAGCACACAGATGAATGGTACTCTTCCATTTGGGAATGTTCCTGAAGAGTTAACTACAGTATATGAGCTATCCTGGAATAATATCCGGTAAAAAAACCCTAAAATTAAAACACTAGCTTTAATAGCAAGAACAAGACATAGCAAGCACAATAAATAAATCTGATTCTGCTTTAAAAATGCACAGAGAAAAAACAGGCATCAGGTCATGAGGACAGCAACAAAACTGTTTTTTTTTTTTTTTAAGAAAGGACACAGATTGTGCATCATTAATACATTCAAGGAACAGTTCCAAGAACAACAGTGGAAAACAGTGAAAAATAATTCAGCCCATAACCATTATTTTCTGAAAGGTGCGACTGTTAAAAAGCACTGATTTATAGTCTGTAGAATGCGGTCATGGGTTGTAAATAACAAAAAATTATTCAAGGTGCCTATAAATTCCCTTATACATGCAATTTCTGTAGCAGTAAGGAAAATTAAGTAATGTATACTACCACAACTACAGAAGCTGCAAAGCTGCAATCCCAATTCCATTTTATTCCTTAAGTAAGGAAATAGTGTTTCTGTGGAGTAGCCACCCCCATTTTGTTGGCTAACCTTACAAAACATAGAGGAAACAAGAAGTAATTGGAAAGAATCAGAACTACAAAGAAATAACATGTATTTTTCCCATCACTTCAGTATTGAATCATCTAAGGCCACATTCATTAATAACAATTTTTCATTGTGGGAAGGAAAAACTAGATTTCTAAGGTGAAACAAAAATTCTTCCATCATTGCCTAATGAAGTAATCATCTTTTCAACTCTATGCAACACTATGCCAGCAGAGCTGTGCATGTGCAAGTGTTTGTAAATTCAGCATCTTAGATTGTGTCCTGTGATTGTCAACTACCCATAGTGGGACTGGTCAACTTCTAGTGGCTGCTGAAGGCCAGGAAGTAATGATCTGATGCATTTCATCCGTGGGCTCTTACTCTGTGAACACAATTAACATTTTAGCTGAGAAGAGAAAGAAGACTTAGTAAATTCTGTMTGATTTCCCCCAGCAGGAAGGGAAATGCTAATTTTCTCTTTCTCACTGATCACTCAGTTACTTCTTATACATTGAGAAAATCCTCTGGTTCTATGGATGAGGAGTTAAGAGGATGCTGAAAAGATTTGGTAAGACTTGAGTGCCATCAGTATTGCATTCCCTCACAAATACTTCTCAAATGAAAAAAAACACTCTAAGGCTGAGAATAGACTACTAATAAAAGCTTAATGAAAAACAAATGAACAAGAGATTGACTACGTACTAATCTCTTGAATCCTTCAAGAGCTTTAAAAGAAAGGAAAAAAGAACACTGCAGTGGGATGTAATTTTGGGGCAGCTCTTCTCCATAAAAAAGTAGATGTTAAATTATCAATCAAAAAGTCTAAAATCAACCATGCCTCTAGATTAATATTGGTAACTTCTTCCCTTGTTATTTCTACTTTAAAAGGTATTTTAATCTCCTGTGCCTCAATTCACTAAAAATAAGACTATGAAGCTGTATTTGATGCCGTGACTTGATCAACAAAAGCACACTACTGTGTATCAAATATTTATTCAAATAACTCATAACCCTTAGTTTTTAAAAAATTGTAAAGAATTAGGTAGACGTGAACCAGTCTGGTCTCACCTGTCAATAGGAACTTGTATTTGTGGATTAATGCTGTAACCTCCACAGTAAACCCTCTGTCTAGACAATGCCCTTCTGAGATACAATAGGATATTTTTTGAAAATTAGATTTTAAATTTCCTTTTTTCTGGTTTTATGTTTGTTTTCTAATATTAGGTTTCTATTAAACATATGGTCTTCTCGTTTCTGTATAATTAGCTTGCACCAATTGTTCCTAATTGTTTCCTGTTAATTTTATTACTAATGAAACAAGAATATTTTGTGATCTCTCTTTCAGAAAAAGTTTTTTTTCTAAGGAGATTTTGAAGGTCGATATATGTAGGTTTGCCAGCACTGTTCCAGCTTTTGAAATTCTTTCTAATGTCTCATTAGCTCTGGTGGTGTGACACAGCATTCGGGGAGCAGTCTCACATCTCTTGTGTCTTCTTCCAGGCCCGCTCTGCGCTCGTCTTTGCTTCTTTTTACCTCCTACTTGTGTAAAAACTGAGCACTCTCACTTAAAGTATTTTCAAACACATTGGCTTATGAATATGRTTGATGTCAATACAGAAAATTCGGGAATGAAAATAACAAATTTAGAAGACTTAAAGAAAAACAAAGAATTTTCCTCTCTCTAGTTTTTAATTTTCATATGCACTAGGTACTTGAACTTAACTAATTTAGGACTTTAGTCTACAAACTCTTAAGTTCAAGCATTTTTGGAAGCTCACTTTTCAGGGATTAGTAATTTTGGAAACTAGGTACTTTACATTAGACAAAAAAATTCCTCGATTCTGCAGTAAAAGTGGGGTCAGTAGAATTCCAGGTGAAGGAACCTGTCCAAGAAAGGACTATCTAGTTTTACCTAACTCTAGACTGTGAGAATTTACCTTCCAGTTTTTAAAGGATGTATGGTTTTGGTGCTTAGGTACTCAGGCTCCGCAAGGTAGCTTTTTAAAATGTAAAACCTTACATGCTAAAAAAGGGAAGTCAAATATACCAGAGGCCATGACTTGCAATTTCTGTATAGTTGGCTTGGCAATGCTGTATGTACATTTTGCAGAATACAAGTTTTGAATTTAAATATGCCTTGACAGGGCCACAGAGTTTATGATCGGTTACAATTCGTAAGACCTTTATGGCCTTTTGCCTGAGGGTGAGTGAGGTGAGAGACCAGCGGGCCCCAGTCCTGCGCAATGGACTCCCGCACTCTTGAAAGTTCATTCATTTTACGATGCCCGATCCACATCCTCACCTCCCAAAAGCTGCTGCCTCCGAGCTGATCAAGGGGGGAGCGGGAGAGCCTGAAGCATTACCGGGCGCAGCCCTACTGCGGCCATTTTATCGTCTAGGGGCCGGGGAAGTCAGCGGCCCCCGCTGCGGGTGGCGGGCCGGACGCCCGGCGGGGCGGGCGAGCCGGGGGTCTCGGAAGGGAAGCGCTGGTGAGGCCCCGCCGCGCCGTTTATGAAGGAGAGGGGCGGCAGCGTGGCGCGCACCGTTTCCTCGTCCTCCCCGTATGCCCGGAGGCGCCTCCGGCGGAGTCCCGGCCAGGCCTGTCTGCCCCGCCGGGCGCCATCGGTGGCTGCTGGGGCAGGCGCGGCTGGCAACCGCTCGGGGGGCTGCTGGTGGCGGACGCGGTGAGGGAGGAGCGGGCGCGCTGCCGCCGCTTCCTCCTGCACGGGGGCCGGAAGGCAGCGCGGCCCGGGCCGCCGTGCGCGCGGACTGGGGAGCGGGAGAGGGCCGGGCCTCGGCGGCGCCGCCGCCGCTGCGGGTCACCCAGCCTTCCGCAGTGGGGGTGGGCGGCGGAGCGCGCAGGCCGGGGGAAGGGCCAGGCCCCGCCGTCTCTCTGGGCGATGGAGTGAGGGAGCGCGGCTCGGCAGCAGGAAGATGGCCGGTGGCGGCGGCGGCGGTTGCAGAGACAGCTTGTTTCTGGAAGGTGCGTGCATGGCTGAGGGAGGGGGAATGTGGCCCACGGGCTGCGTTTCCCTTCTGGCAACCAGTAAGGGGCACGGTACAGACTGGGGAATGGGGGAGGCGGGTGTGTGCATCGGGCGGGGGGGGGGGGGGGGGGGAATGGGTCCCCTTTGGGGGACGACGACAATGAGAGGTGGCTTCGTGGTGGGGGAAGGGTGGGTGCCGTAAGGGGTGATTTGATTTGGTGGAAAGAGATCTGCTTCTGAGGGAGGGGTTAGGGAGGGTGATTTGATTTCTTTTTCTTTCTTTCTTTTAATTTTCTGAGGCTTTGGAAGTGCGGTGTTTTCTTTGTAGGGGCAGAGCGCTGAGAGCAGCCTGGGTTTGGTGCAGCAGGGCCGGTTTTGTAGTGGGAGGAAAATCTTCTCTCGGAGGGGCGGTGGGCTGGTGGGCGGCCGGGCAAGGTTAGCGCTAGGTGAGGAGGGGGAAGCGAGGATTGATGTGCCGCCTCACCGTTGCATTTCCCTGCTTTTAGTCTGCTCCCAGGCCCCGGCCTAGTCCGTACACTTTCCCCCCACCATAAAATGAGTCTCGTCTGCTTCTAAAATGCTACTTTAAAGGTTTGGGACTGAGGTTAATTTTGGGAGGGGGATCATTCTTAATTTGTGATACGGAGATGATGAATCTATCAGCTGCAACTGAAGGAAACCTTTAGTGTTTATAAACCCTTAAGTAATTTTTTTGATGTACGGCTTTGGTGGTTTTTTTGTCACTGTAAAGCTCTTAATTACAGTGCAAAAAGTCTCCTGAAATTCGAATATCTTTAACTGTCGAGCCTTTACAGTTTCACCGATTTAAAAAAGAAAACGAACTGCTATTATAGTCTTGAAAAATGCTGTAAGCACATATCCTGATGACATAGGCCAATAGTCTGCTAAATTCTGCTAAATTACCATGATGATAACGAAGAAAAATATAGGTTAATGAAATAAATTACTCCTTGTAAGTAGAGTTTTTCAAGTCAGGGATAAGTTTAGTATTGGAGATTTTGTAGTACCAGTATTATACAGAACATACCTCTTTCAGATTTTCTCTTGCTGTGGGATGTTGTTTTTTTTTTTTTAATACTAGACGTTCTGGAATAGAAGTACTGTGTGAACAAAATACTGCTTGTTGTTTTGAATAATTAATCTGAAATTCTGATGTTCAGAAACTCTTCTGTTAATAACGGCTGTCACGTTACCTCCCTTCTACCTTTAAAGTGTTTGGAGGTGAAATTTAGACACTCCATTTTTTCCTGAACTCTCTCCACAGAATATAGTCAGGTTTGCACAGACAACTGAAAGTATCGGGGTGATGACTAGTCAMTGTCTTCTGTGTGCATCTTGATTACTTGCTGGTTGGACAGGTGGCTAAGAAAAGACAGGTTTCAGGTGCAACACCCACACATTTTTTACTTCTGAGATGTCTTTCCAACAGCAGGACCAACACGACACTGGATAGCATCCCAATGTGAAGCTTCAGTATTCCACGACTGGTGAACTGAGTTATCAGCTGGTTTTGTGTTTCCCCATTACTTGGGGACACATTAACTGTAGGACTAACGATGTGATAGAAGCCCTAAGAGTGTGTGAGTGTGCATGCATGTGTGAAGAAAACCTAATGTGGATGGTGGTGACAAAAAATTTCTGAGGGTGGCCCAAGTCAAATGTGATGATAGTACTATAGCAGATCTAATAAGAGGTGGTAAACTTTGTACTGAATTGAAGCAAAGGGAAAAGGTGGCTTTCAAACGTTATTTGAGAGGTTTTTATTAGGGATGTTGACTTTATARGAAAAAGTAAAGTTATAAAATATATATATATGTATGTGTGTGTGKGKGGGTTTTTTGGCAATCTGTAATCTGGAAATGTACAGCAGAACATTCGATCAACCTAATGATGTTAGAACCGCCATTATCCAAAGGCTAGACAAACATGAGAGTGCCAGACTTGTGAAACAAGTATAACGTGGACAAAAACAAGGATAGAAGTGTAACAGAGTAGGAAATATGGCAACTTCTATYGCAAGGTGATGATTACATGAGCTTAGAGTTATATCTATATAACTTAGTGTGTATATTTCAGGGACTCTGTTGAAGTCTGTGTAAGCAACAACCAAAAATAGTTTACTTGACGTTTTTGGAAGTGTTATATTAAAGGCTGGTAGAGAGGAGGGGGAGGACTCATCTGTCCATCCCTGCCATTAATGCGCAAAACAAATGAATTATGTGCCAAATGGATGTTTGATCTATCACTAATTGAACTCAGTCTAGTGGAAACTGTGCTGTTTAAATATGTACCTACATACGTATGTATGTGTATATATATATATATGTACACAGAAACTTCTGGTGCTGTCATGTTTATGTTTACTATCAGTCAGACTTAAGATAAAACATACAATCAAATGAAATTAATTGCCTTTAAGTATGATAGTTGTTCAGAATTTTGGTTTTGATTCCACATGTCCAGTAAGATACTGCTTTTCTCTCATTTAGTGTAACAGATGTTACTATGAAGAAATATGGCTGTCATTCTGCTGTTAAAAGTGCTTCCTTTTAATATTTTTATTATTTTATTTGCCAGTAAAAACAAAATGGTCTTTCTGGAAGGGTGTTCCTTGAGTGATTTATCTGTTGCCTATCTGGTAATGCCGTTCTTGAACACAGCGATTCGTACTAGTACGTGGTTTTTGTCCAGTTTTGCATATCTAATGTGTCATCATTTTTTATGCTGTGTTGTATAGACTGTTTTATGGAAAATGTGAAAAAGATCCCTAGAACTATAATGTTTGACTCTTTTTAAAGCTTCATTTGTTATCATTCTGGAGCAGTGCTAATAGTTGATATACATCACACACGTTGATACACATGACCTGTGTGTTTACTTTTCTTGAAATGTCAGGACTGTTAGAATTCAGAAGTGTAGAAAGTACCTTATTTTTGTTATTTAAGCTAGTTTGCAAGTGGAATTAGTAAAACTTTTCCCTCATTTTCTGAATTTACTTTYTTACAATAAGGTTTCAAAGTTACGGGCAGAATATGCAGAAATTCGCACTAACAAAGTAGTCCTGTTGTATGGGAATTCTTTCCTGATTTGGAGGACTAGACATTTAATGATTAGAGATTTCCATCTGCAGGAATTCCTGTGTTTTTCAATTGATAGTCACACCTAAAGTATAAAGCAATGATAGGCAAATCTATTTGGATTTAGAATAGGGGGATGTTCAACACGTAGGAATGGAGAGTACTGTTGATTATTACCCCTGGAGAAAAATTGTGGGAACTCAGTTATGTTCTGCATCCTTGGATATTACTGAGTTGCAAGGAAATTGTAATTTCTTTTTTTCCACCCTTAAATTTAAAGTTTCCCTATGTTTGTGCAGTAGATAACAGGCAAACTTTAAAGTATTCCTAAATGCATGTATTTTCCTGAAGAAAGGAGAAACATTTTATTCCTTCCTGTTTTCTTTTTTCAGTCTCCTGGTGGTTACAGTAGTGATACTGAGAACCAATATTGAAATTTCTTTTTGAGGATCTCCTTTCTAAAGAATGTTGCCAGTCCCTACCTACAGAGCTGCTGAGAGATTTCAGTGCAGTCATGACAGGAATTTGCTCAATTTTCATTCCATTTTCTTGGCTACAGGTTTCCTAATAACAATAGAGAAAACTATGTGGACTACCCATTAGCAGCAGCAGAAGCTTCACACTTGTCTGCCAGAGGACTCTAGAACGCTGCTTTGTTTTTCATTCAGCTCACATGTGAAGAATTGTCTTCACCAAAACAAGAGTTGTAGACTTCTGTATTTTCTTAAAGGTAGCTGAGATTCTGGAGTGGTACAGAAACACACAGCATTTGTATATTAGTGTATAGACATAGAGTTGCCGTTTGAAGTGGTGGTCAGCCTTTCCTGCCTTTTTTTCCCCCTTTCTTTTCTTTTAATCATATTGAGAAATCTCTGACAAGAGTAATACAAATTAGGAGGACGGAGTGGAGTTTATATTCAGATAGAACACTTGAAAATTTTCTACCTGCTATGACTCTTTATTTTTCTCTTAACAGTGAGATTTAATTATTAATTTGTACTTGTCTCTGAAGCAGTCTCTGTTGCTTTGTTTATGACCTAGTGGAGATAAGTATTAGCTTGAAAATGAGGGGAAGGGATGTTTCAGGTACCATTCACCTTCTTCCATGTCTTTATCATAATCCAAACTCCTGCTTTATGCTGTTGAATTCCTCTCTGGTTTGCATCAGTCCCATCAATGTCTGGACATGTTCTGTTAGTTTCTTCTGTTTTTCCTGAGAGTAGTTTTCTGTCTGAAAGTGGGAAGTTTGTGACTTGTCCATGGCTTGCTTATGTATCCCAGTCCTCTGACCCATTCAGAATTTCTTTCCAGCACTGCATATGTGTCTTCTCAAACCTTTGTTCAGCTCTCCTTTCCAGTGATTTTAAGAATAAGAAACCTTCTCATTGACTTCAATGACAGATTCTTTTCTAGGAATGAAACCCACTTGTTGAGAACTATTTCAAAGCAAAGTCAAACTGAAACTGTCTTCTTACTGTCTTATTTTTTTGTATTGTCAATCTAACTGGGGTGATAGATGGCATGAAACATTAAGAAAGACAGGCTGCTTCTTAAAGCATGTAGAAAAATACTAAAACTAAACTTCATTTATCTATTAATGCTCTATAAACATATGTTGTAATATGCTTGGTAGCACATTCTAAAATAATATGCTGTGCCCAAGTCCTCTTCCACATCATCACCTTGTTTTTAACTTTGAGACATAGGATTCTAGGAGCCCAGGCTAGTCCTTGGCATCTGTGTGCAATTCTCTGGTTTTTCTTATGGGGGCATTTATTATTTGGCAGTTTTTCCTAAGTAGCTGCTGCTATAATAATTTTGCACAAAGTGGGACATAGAAGCTTCAGGTGTAAGAGTAACTGTCTTGTGTGGGATGCCTCATCCATTATTTTCTGGCACTTGGATTTGATAGGAAAACACTACTCTTTCCTCAGAAAAAGTACAGAAATTCTACTGGTTTTTAGTGGCCAAAAAAAAAATTAAACTGGAAGTGTTCCTAAAAGAGATCCTTACACTCTTCTTTATGTAAGTAAAAATACAAAAGTAATAGTAATAACATAAATAATAACATAAATATGTGGCTTGATAGCAAGCATAAACCAACATTTTGCAAACGTCTTGCATGCACAGATACTTTTATGATAAGCCTATTTGGATATTTTAGTCTTTCGCTTCTTGTTTTATGTACAAGGATAAAACATAATGGATTATTTATTGTAATGATTTCAACAACAGCTTTGGCTTTTATTACTRTTGTTTCTGGAAGACTGTACGTGGATTTTGGTGCCGTATCAGACTTCAGTTTTTCTATAGAGTTTTAGCTGTGTCTCTTAATTGACATAACTGAGGGGTGTCAGGGTGTTTTGTGTTGTAGCAGGTCCTATAATGTGAGACTAAAAACTCACCACTTTTAAATATTGCTATATAAGAACATGAGGGTTTTTTGAGTCATCTCTCATCATTCAGTCTCCTCCCTTCCCACTAACAGCTATTAAACCCTTTTGTTTGCAGAGGAGTAGAGATCTCACAGGTAAATAGCTAGAAATTCTGTGAAACTTGCCCACTTCCATAAAACAGAGAAGTCAAAATYAGTGTCCCTGAAGCGAAGGTTTCAGTGTTGCCTCAGCACGGTTTGGTTTGCTGCTGACTGGTGTTAGTACAGATACTGGCTGAGCAGTCAGGGGTCAGGGCAGCTAGAGGACTCCGTACACAGGACAGTGTGTGCTTCCATCTGTGTGTGTGCGTTGCAGAAAGGAGTGGAAGAGTGTACAGGATAACTTAAGATACTGCAAGGAGGCTGAGAAAACAAGATAAATAAAAATGGAGCTGTTGTGGTGGGGGAGGCTGTAGAGATACAGTGAACAAATTTTTTTGTGGCGAAAAAGGGCAAATGTAATTCTTCTCTTAACTTGGTAGTTCTAAAAGGCACTTCYATTGGGGGCGGGGAGCAGATGTGGAAGGTTCCTTTGGTTTTGGCCCATGGTTTAGCACCTATTTGGTTTCAGTTTGGAAGTTTTTTTTTAAGGTAGGGTTATTCTTATATAGGTTGAAATCTGTCTGATGCTCTGTATTTGATTACTTCTTGCTTAAAATTAAGTAAATTAAAGCACTAGTAAAAATATTACTATTCTTATTTGTCATATATAATTAAACCTGGTTTTATCTTACACATTTAATTTTTAAAAGCACGTGTTCTTAAACTTCCTCTTGCTGTGTTCAACAGCCTAGCGTGTGTAATATTTTCAGGTGAAGCTGATCTTAAGCTGTGGTGAAGTCAAACTTGGTGTCTTGTGTTGGTCAAGTCAGTTGCTTATGAATATTGTCTTCACAGGAGTAAAAGGCACTTCCATAGTGGGTGCTCAGCAGCCTGTGTTGATGGATATCACGATGCAAAAAGAATTGCCTGGCAATCTTTATTTCCCTGATCCTCCACCAGTGTAAGATAAAAAATGTTTTTCATTCTGCCGCTGAGGCCACGAAATTTCATTTCCTTTAGGAAATGTGGAAAAGATAACCAGTTCTTAAATAACAGGTTAAAATCAAATAGTGTATTTTTAATCATTAAATCACTGCCTAATTCAGTGACACATGTTTAGGTTGGAAGCTTTTTTTGAGAACTACTAACGTTATAAGTAGAGCTTAGTAGTTCATTAGTACATAGACACATTTGTGAGATGTCTTTTGAGTACTTTCAATAGAATGTCATAAAAATACTGAAAACTTATTTAATTGTCTTGTATGGTCTAGTCTCCCTGCACAGAACTGGGGATTGTGCCAAATGGAATTCAGTCTTTGAATTACAGTCTAATATAAATCAGAATACAGAATGGCTAATGGTTATTTGGGTACTGTAGCTAACAGGGATGATTAAGAGCAAATAACTTCTGAGAAGTTGTTTTGTTTTTATTTATGGTGTAATGTCTGCTATGAGTTAAAGAAATAGCATTTTGGCAATGCTGTTGTTTGAATAACTTTTTTCTAAATAATCTGTGGAAGGAATTACATTCAAATATATATGTTCTAATATACGAGGATTGTAGTAAACGCATGAGTACTCATGTCTTGTAGTTAATGTACACTAGCAATTTGCAGCATGGATATAAAATTTGAAAATAATTCTTTCAAAATAAACTGTCCAAAGAATAGTAAAATGATTGAGGTGTGATGCTATCATCTCGTATAGGGTAATGATAAAGTGGGTGTACGGATTCCCTAAAGCAGTGAACTGTGACATTGCTGCTTTTATCTTATCAGGCTGTGGCTCCATTTTGGATGTAAAGCTGCATGCCAACTATTTATTGGTTCTCTTTGCAAGGCTTAAAATTATTAACTGTTTTGGGCATACGTGCTAACAGAACATTATTAACTGATTAGAGGGAGTTATGTGTTGCAGCTGTGCAGCTCTTGGGGCTCACTGCTGCAGGTGGGAGAGAGGGAGAGGTCTGCTTCTCTTTCCCCGTTGCCCCTGCCACACTCCAGCCTCGTGGTGTGTCTGGTACTGTCCACCATCCCTGAGACTTACCAGTTTATGGCCGAAGAGATTGAACTTGCTGTGTACTGTCTTGCCAGATTGGCGCTCTGCCAAACCTCTGTTGAATTTGCTCACTGAAGGGTAAGCGGGAGAGGCAGGACAATGGCTTGGACTGGGGAGAGCAGACAGATTCTGCATGTGAGGGGAGTAGGACATTCCCCCTTTCATCTCTCTGGTGAGCTGTTAAGTCAGGTTAAGATGTGATACATAACTTAAACTTTAGAATAAATACTTTTGTGTAACAGCAGCTTTATTCTACCTAGGGAAATTCAATTATTTTAAATAACAGGTTAACTTCTGTGCAGAACAAGTTTATGGTAAAGGCTGGAGGCTGGAGGGAATAAATTAACAGGCTGTGGTTATTCTTCCCAGGTTGGTCAGCAGGCCTTTAAAAAGTTTTTGTTAACAGGCAAGTGCTGCATGAGGCAAGGAAACATTTCTGAATGCATGTCCTAGTAATTTCTATGTAAGAATAATTTGGAGTGAAATACATTGAATTTGGGATATCCTTCTCTGACTGAGTCTTGAATGATTATAAATAAAGAACAGTGATGATTCAGAAACTCTGTGCAAAGCCTTCCTGGGTTTTTGTTTATTTGTTTTCAGACCATATAAGCTTATAAGCTGTAGCTGGAGCGAAGTCTCCCTGTTTTGGTTTTTTTTTTTTTTTTTTTTTTTTTTATTGTCTTTTTTTTTTTTTTTTTTTTTTTTTTTTTTTTTTTTTTTTTTTTGTTGTTGTTTTTGTTTGTTTTTTTTTTTTCTAATAAGACTTGCCACAACGATGTTTTAGGAATGATAAATAATAATATTTTGTCAGTGTGGTAAAACATAATACTATATGACATGATTAATATGATGTAATTTTAGACATTTAGGTCTGTAAGAAGCAGCTGCAAAAATATTTGTTATTTTCATGAGAATGTTTTTATCTAGTGCCATACAGTTGTTTCACTTGTACTAAAATTCATTCTACTGATGTATTTTTATTAATGTTGTAGGATATAATGTTGTGTTTGTTTGGCATGTCCAATTTTTATGGCTCATTTAGCAAAATATGAATATCCTGCTGATGACAGAGTTTAATATGGCAGTCTAACAGAAAAATTATTCAAGAGCCCATTAGATGAGAATTTGAACTATGCAGTAGATGTTAGGTTTCATATTTACAATTGTCTTTGTAATTGCTGAGGCTCACTTCTTTTAGRAACACTTACTAGAGTCCGTTGTAACTTTATTTCTACCAAGGCTTATTGCTCAAGAGGCAATTTACGGATCCTTTACAATTGGGAATAAACTTTCAAAAGTGAACTTCTGGACTACTCTGATCCAGGTTATTATTATGATTGCATATACCTGGCACAGTGGGGCAGTAAACCTTTAACTGAGATTACTAGTTCTGTCATAAAGCAAATATGTTGTAGCTGAATCTTTACCTGATGAATACCACAAAAAATAGATATCTGTCATTAATGTAGCAAAGAAGTTCTTTGTCATCTAGCAAAGCCTTTGTTAGATGGAAAAGGCACTGCTCCTTACTTGAAAGAAAGACTTACTCTGTGCCTTGCGATAGAAAGAACTGATCAAAGTAAGCATGAGTTTCATGTTTGGATGAAGGTGGCTGAAACTCATCTCCAGTTGCAGGATGGTCCCTTAAGAAGTTGGATGTTTTGCCTTAGCTGTCTTTYGAGTGATATTTCTTGAAAAGTAGGTTCATAACTGGGTGCAATTAGCAAGCTGGCATGTGTTTTGTTATATTAAAAATTAGTTGATCGATAGCACTTCCTCATCTTCACTGCCTTTACAAGTAATTACTGAGAAAATATTTGTTTTTCCAGGAATGTTAAAGTTATTTTTTAGCTTTTTAAAAATAAAGCCTGCTTAGTGAATTTTAGCGTACTGTGGTTTAGTTAGCAGTTGTCAATGTTCGTTAAACTCGTTGTTATGTCTAGTGAAGTTTGATACTTCCATCACAAAGATTTCTGTGTTTTTAATGCAGTAATGTAGTTGCATTACATCATGCCTCACTGCRTTAATGATCTCTAATTGCAAAGGGAGTTGAAGTATATAGTGTATCTAGTGTGAGCAGGAGGCTGTTGCCTATATTTGTGTTGCATTTCTTTGTTTTATTTTTTTTTTTAATAAACAGACATGATTTACTTGATTTTTAACTGTATGTGTATTTGCAGGGTCATTTTCTAACTCTTAGCAGTCCCCATGTGTGGGGCCATACTGTATGGCCATGCAAGTAATTGTGCCAGCAGTTTACAACACAGCCAGGCCTACCCAACTGCTGTGTGCTGCTCRGAGTGACAGTCCTTCTGCCCCTCCCTAGAGACAGGGCGCTCACAGCTTTGCTTGAGTCAACACCGGCACTTCTCTGGCTTCATGGCGAGTTGGCTGAAGGAACTAAATTGACAGAAAACTAATCCTGGCGGGGGGGGGGAAGTGTTGGTGGAGCTAGTCTGTATTACTTTTCAGTCGTATCAGCAATCTAATCCAGCTGACTGCCTTCTCATATGGGTATGAAAACTTGCCAGTGTCACTAAGAATAGGGAAAAAACCAGGTCTTTGGCCTTTACAGAAAGGCAAATGCAAATTTTTCTCACAGCTTGGAGTTTAACTAACTCTTTCATCCTCCTTTCGTCCTTTCCCTACTCAGATTTTTCTGAGATGTGTTTTTTTCATTTGACCAAATTATTGAGGTTTTCTTGGTTGTTGAGTGTTTTCTATGTGTGCTTTTTTTGCTGTCCATTTCAGATGAATTTTGAACAATTGACAACATCAAAGAAGTGTCTTGCTTTTTTCTGTTTTARTTACATTTGAGAGTTTCTTCTTCTGTCCCACATTTGCAAGTTATTTTCTTGCAGAAGTCATGGAGCCTTTCTGGACTTTAATTTTTGTATGTTTTTATAGAGGGGATAATATCTATCTGACATCGTCTTTGAAAGTTTGCAGGATAAATCCAGAAGTGTTAAATAATACGAATTCTTGATTTTTTTTTTTTCTTATTCCTTTTGGTATGTAGATACAGTGCTTTATTTCAACCTGATGTTCCAATTATTGCAGCAAACCTGGAAACCTTCTCAAAGTGTTGGTTGTCTAATTTCCAGGTAGTTAGGCTAGGTTATTAATCTTATTCTGTATATAACTGCCTTTCAGCACTTTCTAAAAATAGATTGCTGTTTGTTTAGTGCTGCTATATTCTCAGTTGCACAAGCTTAGCTTTCTTTATGAAGATGGATCCCATGGTGCATAACTAAGTCTAAAGCAGAAGTGTGCAAATCAGATGCATAATATACTGTAAGGTTTCCTGCTGTGTTTTGCTTATCTTATAAAACTCTTCCAGTGTTCAGAATTTGAGATCATGTGTGATTAACATCACATATGGATTTGCCACAGAAATTGTATTCTGGAATTCTTGTTCAAGTGTCATCTTCCTTGAAATGGCTTGTTAGCTTTAKGTACTTTTTCACATTTTGAGAGTAAATTGGCAGTTCAGAAATTGTCCCTACCTCATCCTAACCTTTTATCCTCCAATTTTTCCTGTAAAATAGGAAGATATCTCTCCTATATTTATCTTTCCTATAAAAACACTGAAACTTTCTTCTTCCTTTCTGAATTTTTAGAATATCTCCAGTCTAGCGATAGGGTCTTATGTAAGTAGAGAATTATATATATTCATAATGCTAGAGATGAAAAAATTACTTTTTTGTTTATTTGAGGTTTTGTGGGTTTTTTTGTTTTTCTTTATTGTTGGATCCTGCTTTTGATGTTATTTAAATTATTTTACTTGTGTGGAAAGTTTGAGTGGGTGGCAGTCTTATTTAGAGAGGGGAAAAAAAGGAAAGTGACTGAGGTACTTCATTTTGGAAGTGATTGTGATGATGGTGCAGTTGCCTTAGGTGATGCTTTGTACCTACGAGCAGTCACTGGTTTTACTTGACTGCAGGTTGGAATCATGTGGGTTGGAACCTCCTGTCCAAACCAAGCCCAGTTAGAGCAGTTTATTCAGGGTTTTGTTCAGTCTCCGTGACCTCACAGGTCAACCTGGTCCACTCCTGAGCACCCTCATGGTAAAAAATAAATTCTTTCATTGAGCTGGAATTTTCTTCATTCCAGCTTGTGTCTTGCCTCTTGTCCTTTTGCTGTGCATCTCTGTGGAGAGTTTGGCTTTATCTTCTCTCTGCCTTCCCATTAAGTAGTTGAAGGCAGCAAAAAGGTCTCCCCTCCCCCTTTTTAAGGCTGAATAAACCCAGCTTTTTTAACATCTCCTTATGTCATGTGTTTGATCCCCCTTGGCTATCTTGACAGCCCATCAGGGAACTTGCTCTRGTGTGTCAATGTCTTTGTTATGCTGGAGAGCCCAAAACTGAATGCAGTACTCCRGTTACAGTTTCATATGGAAGTGCCATATGGAGGGCAAGAGTCACTTCTCTTTGACTGCTGGCAAAACTTTTGCTAATATGTCATGTGGGGGTGCACTGCTGACCCRTGTTCAATTTGCTGGCCACTGGGACCCCCAGATCCTCTTGAAGAGCTGCTTCCTAGCCAATCGTCACCCAGCCTGCACTTCTGCATGGGCTTATTTGATACCAGATGTAGGACTTTGCATTTGCTTTTGTTGAACTTCGTAAGGTTCTTGTCAGCCCATTTCTCCAGCCTGTCAGGTCCCTCTGAATAGCAGCCCTGGCTTCTAGTGTATCAACTGCTTCCCCCAATTTGGTATTGTCTGCAAACTTGCTGAGTGCACTTGGTCCCAGCATGCAGATTATTAACAAAGTAATTCAACAGTATTGGTGCCAGTACTGATCTCGGAGAGATACCAGCAGCTGATTTGTATTGCTAGTCATCACCCTTTGACCCCAGTGGTCCAGCTGGTTTTCCCCTCATCTTCTCATTCATTTACTTAGTCCATGTCTCTCTAGTCTGGCTATAAGAACTTTGTGGGAGACCATGTAAAAGGCCTTGCAACACCCATTGCTCTTCCCTTACCTACGCAGCCAACCATCTCACTGTAGAATGCAGTTGGGCTAGTCAGGCACAATTTGCCCTTGGTAAATCCGTGCTGGCTGTTCACCTTCTTGTCGTCATGGAGCTGGGAATGGATTCCTGGAAGATTTGATCCATAACCTCATCGGGGGTTGAGGTGAAGCAGCCTAGCCTGTAGTTCACCAGATCATCCTTGTTGCCCATCTTGAAGGTAGGTATGATGTTTTTCCAGTCATTGGGAAAATGCCATGACACCCTTCAAAGATAATGTAGAGTGGCCTAACAGTGACATTGGTGAGCTTCCTCAACACTATCAGATGCATCCTGTCTGTCCTATGGAMTTCTACATGTACCACTGGCTTAAGTGTTCCTCAGTCGTATCACCTCAATGGGTGATGTTACATTCCGACAGATTCTGCTGGTAGAGTTGGGGAGCTGGGAGGTCAGAGGGCAGAACTTACCAGTGAAATCTGGAGGGGCAAAAAAAAAAAAGGATCAAGTTCTTCATTTTTTTCCGTGTCCTTTGTCACTAGGTTCCTGTGTCATTGAGCAGTGGGCTCGCGTTTTTTACTGCTGGTGTAAATAAAGAAGCCCTCTTGAAGTACTTCTGCATTGTTTTCTGATGCTATCATAAGGGCAGCATCCTTGGGTGATATGTCTACCTTTCTATTGGGAGAAGCAGTAGAAAAGGTCAAGAAACACTAGTTGTCCATTGTGTGGTTACCACCGCTATCTTACCAGAAAAACCTTCAAAGRCATTGCAAAGAAAATGTTTAACGTCCTTTTATCCTCCTCTGTTACTCCTTGTTAATACTTAGAAAATGTTAAACACAGTTCAGCAAATGATCGAACTTACGCAGTTCTGTGTTCTTGAGTCCAATCATTCTACATGATACTCTGCACTGTAAGCAACCCAATGTGTATGAAAATCTTGAAGAAAAAAAAGTCATTTATCAGAATATGCAGAACTACAGACCTCTTATAAATGCTTTTTCTTTGCAAACTTTTTGTCCACGAGTGGATGCTCTGTATTTATCATTGGTTTTCTGTTGACATCGTGTTCTTGAAAGGGTGGGGTTTTTTTATTAGCCATCTGAGACATTAAATGGCCTTCATGTGTGAATGTCCATACTTTGTATCTGTTACACTGGTATCATAGAACTTTACTAATGAACTCTGTGCTTCACGTAATATCTCACTTACTATCAATTTATGATTWCTGCCTATTATTGGAAGTGATTTTTTTTGCATCTGTGGCTAATTTAGGGAGAGGAAGGTTAAAGCATCTTTCAAGCAATAGATATCTAAATTTGTACCTTTAAATGTAGGTTAGGTTATGGTTCCGTGCCGATTTCTTTGGTATCCTTAGTGCCTAAAACAATCTCAGTTCCTGGATGCCCCTTACCTCTGTTGTGCAGTCCCAGCTGTGCTGTGATAGTGTGGTTGTACAGAAGAGGGAACTGATATGGTTGAAAAATATCTTTCCCCCTCCCCTGCCTCTCAAGGTATTTTTGCCTAAATTAGTTTCCTTCCCCAGGTTTGCTTTCAGTGAAGAAACGGCTGTGCTGACATATGCAGGATGTAGGACAGGAGCAAGAAGTCCCAGCTTTTAGGAAGTGTGAGGGGTGCATAAACCTGTTCATGTAGTGCTGCTTCAGAATGTGAAAATGCAACCTCACTGTGGTTACGCAGTTGACGTACTAGAGCTGATGGTATCAAAGCTGGAAGATAAAAAACTATTTTGCGTAAAAGCCTGAAGAAGCCTGTCTGAAAGAATAATGAAGCAACGAGGAAAGTAAAACAATTAAAAAATATTTCTGTGTCAGATTTTTATGAGTACTTGCATCCTCTTAACAGTATATGTGATGACTCTAAATGAACAACAGATTAGAAAGCTCAGCAGCATTCTTTTTAATTTACTTGAATATGAGTCTGGATGAAGGCAATGATTCTGAGCACATTTAAATTAATTTGCATTTTTTGTGTGAATGCTGCAGTATCTGATAAGTTGGTTGCAGTTGTGATGGTCTAAGCATTTGTAAGATGAAGCTTGTATTCTTTCTTTCTTTCTTTCAGACCAGCGTAACTAGGGAAAAAGAATGTAAACTTCAGGTCCTCCTGGAAAAACTCCTTGGTCCTGAACCAAACCTTTGTTTGATTTAGGTTTCATATTTAGGGTGGTTCTTGGAAACACAGAAAGAGATGTGATCTCAGCAGACGAAAGACTTCTGTGTGTTGTAAAAGCTTCTGTGTGTTGTAATAGAAACCTTAAAGTCTCTACTGCTGTATTCCAGGGCTGGTGGGGAGTTCTTCTGGCAATCCAGTGATACATCTGAAAAAGTTGCTTTCCTAGAGAAGTTGCTCTTTGTGTGGCCAGTAAATGYGTCTGGCATCTGTGGTGGGTTGACCTTGGCTGGATGCCAGGTGCACACCAGGCTGATCTAGCACTACCCGTCCTGAACTGGACAAGGGGAGAGAAAAAATGATGAAAGGCTCGTGGGTCGAGATAAGGACAAGGAGATCACTCACCAGTTACTGTCATGGGCAAAACAGACGACTTCRGGAAAATTAATTTAATTTATTGTCAGTCAAAATCAGAGTAGGGTAATGAGAAATAAAACCAAATCTTACAACACCTTCCCCCCACCCCTCCTTTCTTCCCGGGCTCAACTTCACTCCCGACTTCTCTACCTCCTCCCCCTGAGTGGCACAGGGGGATGGAGAATGGGTGTTGTGGTCACGTCTTTGCAACTCCTTCCTCCTCACACTCTTCGCTTGCTCCAGCATGTGGTGGAGACAGTCCTCCATGAACTTCTCCAACGTGAGTCCTTCCCACGGGCTGCAGTTCTTCACGAGCTGCTCCAGTGTGGGTCCTTTCCACGGGGTGCAGTCCTTCAGGAGCAGACTGCTCCAGCGTGGGTCCCCCGCAGGGTCACAAGTCCTGCCAGCAAACCTGCTCCAGTGTGGGCTCCTCTCCACGGGGCCACAGGTCCTGCCAGGAGCCTGCTCCAGCGTGGGCTTCCCACGGGGTCACAGCCTGCTTCGGGCATCCACCTGCTCTGGTGTGAGGTCCTCCACAGGCTGCAGGGTGGGTATCTGCTCTACTGTGGACCTGCATGGGCTGCAGGGCGACAACCTGCCTCACCGTGGTCTTTACCACGGGCTGCAGGGGAATCTCTGCTCTGGCTCCTGGAGCACCTCCTCCCCCTCCTTCTTCACTGACCTTGGTGTCTGCAGAGTTGTTTCTCTCACATATTCTCTCTCCTCTCTCCGGCTACAATTGCTGTTGTGCAGCAACTTTTTCCCCTTCTTAAATATGTTATCACAGAGGTGCTGCCACAGAGGTGTCGCTGATGAGCTCGGCCTTGGCCAGCGGCGGGTCTGTCTTGGAGCCAGCTGGAACTGACTCCGTCTGACATGGGGACAGCTTCTGGCATCTTCTCACAGAAGCGACCCCTGCAGCGCCCACCCACTCCCCCCTGTCCTGGTACCAAAACCTTGCCACGCAAACCCAAACAGCATCATATCCAAAACAATAAGAAGAAATAGGTATGTTTTTCTGGTCAGCTGTAATATAAATTCATATGGAATGATTGGCCTTAGAACACAGGGTACAAGACATGCAAAAAAATCTTCGAAGATGATATCTTCTGTTGGACACTGGGACTTTACTAAATACTATATGTGTTGCTCCTCACTTTAGTGTTTTAGACAGGCAGAATGTTAAAGGTTTTTTCTGCAAATGCACAACTTTGCTCTTATTTAATGGAGATTCGCTGTGAACTTTTTTCCTCCCATTTAGGAATTGCTTAATGACACTGTTGAATGATAGAAACTCCTGCTAAAGGGGATTACAGAAGTGTCTACACACAGTGTAGAGGTGTTAATCTGCTTTCTGCCATTCTTCCTACAAGCATACTTTGTTTTGTAATCCAAAATTTGTTAATTGGGTTTTACACAAAAAGGCAATATGGGAATTTTTAAAAGGGTGGCTTCAGGATGTGGTTAATAATGCYGTAAAAGTTTTAATAAAAACTAAAATATGAATTATTTTTTCAGCAATTTTTTTAATCAACTTTTAAAAATGACATGTAACTGGTCACAATTATTTTTAAAAGTGGCGATATATGTTAGATACACCTGTTTAAGATGTCCACTTAAATTCCATCTAGTTTCTGGGGCTTAGAATTGCTCATCTCCCTTGGTATAACAGCACCAAAGGGAGCTTATAGTGGGAGGAAAACTTATTTGTCATTGGTAGTGAAATCTGCTCCAGCATGATGCCTTCCTTGGGCAGAAGCATAGCAATTGACTTGTGTTGGCTCAATATCTTAGGGTCAGGTCTGCTTATTTGAATATTTTCACCTTCTGAGTATGAATGTGTCTTCCTGATTAAAATTGTCTTGGTGGTATACATAGTAAAAATTGCAAAACAGAAGTTCCAGATTTAAGTCTTACTACAAAATGGTTAGAAACTTAGCGTGTGTGACAGATGACTTGTTATCCCTGTTTAAAAAAAAGACAATCCTGTATAGAATCAGATCCCAAGTGACCATTCAGATCAAGTAACTCAGGTGAACAATCTGGCTAACATGATGGTATACTTCTAGATTTGCATTTTTGGTAGGACCAAGAGTGCTAGAGAGAGTGGAAATTGATCCAGAGCCAAGTGAGAAGAGCTGGGATACTAAGACTATTCTTCCATGAACGACTGAGCTTGTCTGTAGCGGTGGACTGGATTATTGCACAAATAGGTTGCTGGGTTTATGACAGTAGACAGAATCCGTGGTGAGTTGTCTCTTGGGAGCGGAGATGGTAGACTTTATAAGATATCTGAAGACTTGTAGAGAATGCAACAGAAGAGCTGGTAGCATTGATGCATGTGATAGAAATTTTAGCATCTTCTGTAGCAGGTACATGGCCACAAAAATGGACAGTTGCGATGTCAGAAAAAATGTGCAGGGAAGATGAATTAACACCTGCAAATTCCTTCTTTAGAGAGAGTTCTGTGCAGTGGGGATGGATTTTCTCAGAACAAAAATAGAACTACTTGTGGCACGTAGAGTGGGGGGAGGCTGATACATGTGGAGCAGCACATGGTTTAATGTAATTTATGCTCAGTGGATAAAACTATATTAAAAAAAGTCCTCTACTGAAGTTGCTAAAACTAAAAGAGGAACTGATGTAGAAAATCATGTATAAATAGTCTCATTTAAACAGAAAAAGAAGCAAAAGAAACCCCATACAAAGAAAAGTGTTTGCTTCATTTGTATGAAGAAAAAATATTTTAGGTAAAATGGGAGAACTGGAAACTGACAGAATTAACTTATTTGAAATTAGATAGAAGGAAAATAGTTAGAGGGACATTATGACAAATTGAAACTAAAGGGGAACTGCAGGAGAATCGATTGTGTTGATTGAAGAAATACTATATGTTCCACAAAATGTTCAAGTCAGATGAGACTTAAATGGCTCCAAAAGTTATATAAAATCCAGATAGATTCAAGGACTATGTAAAAAATATGACATTGGAATTACATTACCAATTAATTGACCAGGATGATGATTATTGTAACCTGTTAAGAGAAAATCTAAAAGCTGCAGGGATAGCAAGCACAGATAATAAGGGAAGTCTCCGTAAAACACTACCTTCCAGTTCTTCTTCTAGAGGAGAACATTGTGCACAAAAAGAAGTGGCAGTGTGCTTCGGCAATTCCCTTTCAAGTGAAATTGGGTCTCTTGGATGTACTTGTTCTGCAGCATATAGTGAGTGTTGTCGGAGAACCTTGCAAGGTGTTCATGAAGTACATAATGACCTGCAAGGATGCTGAATTTCTAAACCTGAAGGAAAAACGTCTGATACAGAAATGCTTAATTCAAAAAAAGGACTACTGAAAATCTTCAGAAACTCTTTGAAAAGAAACTAAAAGATGCAGCGGGAGTGTGAAATATTTGGAGACAKTTTGGAGTTATTTAAAGACACCATATTGGAGGCTTACAGCACATGCATGCTGCTTATTTAAATAAGACTTCAAAAGGCCCCCCAAAATGTTGGCATGGCTAAACAGCAGGGTAAGGGGAGGTGTCTGAAATAAAACATCATCCTTCGTGAATCTGAACTTTTGTCTGAATGATGAAAATAGAGAATAATAAAAGAGCTGGTGGATTAAACCTGTAATTCTAATGAGGCAATTAGAATTGGTGATTTTGATGAATTTTTGATTAATAGCTCCCAACAGACATAAAAACTATTGTTACGTATTTCTTCAAACTCAGCAGAAAAGTTTCTGGAGTATCTGTAGGGTCAGAAGACAACCAAATTRTAAAAGGTGGCGTTGGAGAATATAAGGTCATAGCTGAAAAACAGAATTGCTTGCACCCACTTTGGCAACACTTACAGAGGTCTTTATGCCAGAATATTTCTTAAGAAGGAATATGATAGACAGGATATGACTCAAAACGAAACATCAGTGCAAGAAATTGCAGTACATTAAGCAAACAATGAAAAAGGCAGCAGGATCAAACGGCATTCATGCAAGTGTTGTAAGAGGAACTCGGGGATAAAGGAATTAGCGTGTTACTTGTTGGTTAGCATTATCTTTCTGCTGCAGGTAAAGAAGGTAGCTAGTGTGATACCAGCTTTTTAAAAAGGCAGTGGAGGTATTTGAGGAACTTTACATTGGTGAGCTTTGTGACCATACAACCCAAATTGGTAGAAATTATAATGAAGACCAGAATTAATTTCRTTGTTCCCTCTGTAAAGTCCTTTACCAAAGGCTTTTGGAGAGGCTAAGTTGCCTCTGGATAAAATGGAAATTTTATAAGGAACAACTGGCAACAGGTGGAAAGAGAGGGCAAAAATGGTTCATTTTGTTAATAGGAGGAGTAACCCATTGAGTTCCACAGGGTTCTGTTTTAACATTGGTGCACAGATATAAGGAAGAGGGTTTGATAGTGAGRTGACAAAGTTTGTAGATGTTGCAGACTTACTTGGGTTAGTATAATGCCAAGCTATTTAAAGAAAATTGCAGATGCTCAGATTTTGGGTTATGTGGATTAAAATCATACATGAAATTCAGTGTAGGTAAATGCCAAGTAATCTAAGTGAATGAGAAGTAGGAAAGAGAATTTTTGTAGCCAGTGATTGACTCTGAACTGGTTCTTGCCAATCATGAGTGAAAGGTGGAATTATCTAGTACGTAAAGATCAATGAAGTTCTCCATAGCAGTGAAAACAGCAAACTCAGTATTAAGACTTACTAGGAAAGGAATAAAGAACAAAACAGAAACATCATGCTGCTTCTGTAGGAATTCATGGCATGTATGCATCTTGAATATTCCTCATGCTGTTGGTATCCTCATCTCAAAAAGGGTACAGTAGACTAGAAGAGGTTCAGAGAGAAGCACTGAGAGTAATTTAAAGGCATAAAACAGCTTTTATGTGAGGAAAAATTAAAAAGACTCAGTTTTTTTCTTTTTCTGCCTGGGAAAAACATGACCGTGAAAGAACACARGAGAGATCTATGCAATCATGAGTGAATAGGGAAGGATTACTTATTGCTGTCTTCCAAAGAACAGGAACTGAAGGAGTGGAGTACTAAGTAGGAGCAAAAGATGCCAGATTGAATCAGGACAAACAAAAGGAGATACTTACTTGTATAATTAAGCTGAGGTACTATCTGCTGCAAGATGCTATGTTGATTCTATAAAGTAGGGTTGATTAAAAAAGCAAGTGGAGAGAAGAAAAAGGCTAGCAAAGACTGCTAAACACAAAAATATCACCCATGACTCAGGAAGTCCTCGGTAGATGCAAGTAGCTGGAAGCAAAGGTTGTGATTTTTTTTTTTTTTTCTTTCTATCAAAGCATAGAGTTGCATTCATTATTTCTAAATGCATTTCCAGCTATGTAAAGAAAAACATAGTAAGAAAAGACACATTTAAATTATACTAAAATCAAAGCTGCTGCATAGTTTGTCATACAGAATTTGTGTGAGACACCTCTTAGTTGCAATAATTAGGGCCCGGGGTGAACAGYGCCTTGCCTTAATGAGTGCTGTCTCCATGTTCTGGACCTCCTTCACTTAAGACCCCCATGCCTCCTTACTGTTGGGTATTGCAGTAGATAAATCTGAAATTTGATGTAGTGTGACTGTTCTCAGAAAGTTCAGGTTTTTACTTTGTTGATGCTAACGCTGAAATTTCAGTTAGCATCGGATGTTAATTCAGGTCAGTGTCAGATGTTGAATTAAAAAAAAAAGCGTATTATGTTGAAATTGTACTTGGGGCAGTTCAGAACTGTTGCTTTTATATGGAAAAATTAAACATGTGCTTGGGTATTAGACATTTACATAATAAATTTTAGGACCCTTTCTGCGTGTGGCATATAGTTCATATCAGAGGAGGAACCCTTAAATTTACAGGTGTCAGTAAAACAGTTGAAATCCTTAGCTACCTCATGTAGCTTGCTAACTTGTTGCATTAGTAATCAAGATGTTGACAGATACTCACTTGTATTTATTTAGGAAAATGAATCACCACTGCATTGATGAATTTATTTTGTCAAATGATAGTTAAACACTGACATCAACAAAATAAATACTTGGGGAAAATATATACATCTACTTTACTCCTCTAGTTTGTGTTGATTAATAACTCGGCTTGCAATTAAGACTTATCTTAACTTGTTCTCATTTCAGCTTTGGATAGATCACAGTCCAAGAGAGATGGAGGTTTTAAAAATAATTGGAGCTTTGATCATGCAGAAGAAAGTGAAGGAGATGCAGAGAAAGAGTAAGGATGCTTTTATCTAGGCTATTGAAAGTATAAGTGTCTATTTATAAATAAATACTTTTTTGTAATTTATTAATAAGAAACAATATATATCATCTTAAAATTTCAGTGATTAAGAAAAATTATTTMAAGAAGTGATTATTTTAAATAGTATTGCCATATAAAAATGCATTATAATGTAAATTTAATTGTGAACATGGTGCTTACAACATAGGGCACTGTACATTTCAAAAGTGTTGCAATTGTCTTTGGAGCTACTGTATGAGTCTAAGGAACACAAACAAGAAATATGTTAACATGCAAAGTAAGGGAATGGAAAGGTAGGGTATCCAAGCAGCTTCAACTTGTCCTTTTAGTGGTGATGCTATTCAGTACTTCACAGTTATGATTAAGGTACTTCAGTAGCTGTAGGCCTACATCAAGTTAAACTGAGCTTAAAAGACCGTAGGTTTTTCTCCCTTGTGCTTATCTCACTGGGTAGAGTTAAGGCTGTTTTTGTTATCTGATCATTTATTTCTTTACTTAGGATATTTGGATTTTGACTAAAACCCTATGTGTGTAGTTTGAATACATACTTTGTCCTTGTGACATTTTATTGTTACTAATATGTTTTCTTGATATTAGTATATTTATTTCCAAAAAGACTAATGAATTGTTAAAAGAACAACAAGTTTCATGCACGAAGAATGTGTCTTAGGTTTATTTGTTGTTCTTAAGTATTTGGAGAGCAGGACCTGCAAGTTTAAAAAGGATGCTGTGGTTCTCTAGTAAGGAGAAACTGAATCCTGTTGTTAAGTAAAAGAATAATTCTTATATGAATTTGTATGTTGACCTCTCTAGTAGTCTAAAGGGATGAGCATGGAGTCGCATTTTTAATAGGTCATATTTTGCCAAATATTGTGTGTTGGAAGGGAGATACGAAAATAGACACATAACCACTTAGGCTGCAGCAGTAGGGTATGCTGTAATCTTACAAAAACATTAAGAAATGTGATGTTTTAGTCATGAAAAATGAGTTCAGGAGTTCATTGAAGTGTGAGGTAAGCATTAAGAGATTTGTCAAAACAGTACTGTATCAGAAGTCAAAATCACTTTTTAAAAGGTTCTCAAACTAAGGGCATTTTAGTTTTATAAAATTAAGCTTACTTTTTTCTTAGCAATTTTACATCCATTTCTGGTGCACAGTAATATGCTTTAAGTGTGGTGGCAGTACATACAATACAGTTAGTATTTGCATTTTACTTGTCTTCAGAAATAAAAGTAATTCACATTTGTAAGCATAGCAGCTTTTTTTCTTCTAGTAATTTACTGCTGTTTTCCATCTGTTTCCAGCTGATGTTTACTTAAGAACACAGAATGATATGTGTATAGTGTAGTGATGATAAAAAAAAAAAGTTTGAAAAACTGGTTATGAAACATCTGTTTTATATAAAATTGTATCTGATTTTAAGATGGTATTTCTGAGTGATTTTTCATTCCTTTCAAATAGTCTGTACAATAAACAGTTTTCCCATAGCCAGTATTGAAATTTTATTACCTACTCACATCAGTAATTCGTTTTTATACCTGTGTATTATGCAGAAACTTACCTGGAAGTATTAGATAAAAGAGTATTAAAGTGGAGATCTTGCTTTTTTGCTTAGCCATCCTGTGATACCATTTCAGGCAACTTCTCACTCCCTCCAAACAGCAGTATGTTTTAAGCTGCCCACATATTTACTTTTGGTAATACCTGCTTTGGTGGCTTTTTTTATGTATCTTAATGGCACTGTAAGTTTTGAGCATTTTGAAATAATTTGTATGTTTTGTTTTTCTGATACTTTTTTACTTTGTATAACAAAATACTGACACAAGGGAATCTTTGGAAAACAAATGATTTGACAGTAAATTGTCCTTTTCTTTTGAAATTCCCTTTACCCTTAACAGCACATTTTCAAAGAATGGCAGCTTTAGTTCATAGAATTGTTCCAGCATAAAGCTTTGTGTCCCCCCAATATTTTGAGTATACTATGCAATAAGTATGTATCCTGGCAATTTTTTTAAAATGTCATTCTTATTTGCTATGGTATGGTGATATTTACTAGCAATGCTTGTAACATAGCATTTCTGTGTGGAGAAAGCTGTAAATCTGAAGCAAGCATCTGGATGCATCTGATGCTTGCTGTTGAGGCACTATCATTTTAGTGTCTGACYTTATCGCAGCTTTTTGCCCTCTTAATGGCAGACACACAATAAGTTTGTTTCCAACTGGCCCAAGAATAACATTCCAGCACTTAAAGGATTGGCTGTATTCCTGTATTACCCTGTGAGATCTGTGCTAATGTTGTTGGTCAATACTGGATGTCTGCTTGGATTATCTTTCCTCAGTGAGATGAACACAAAATACGTGGCTAATGACCTCCTACCAAAGCAATTTTTTAGAATAGGTAGATTATTTTAAAAGAAGTGTGTTGTTTAATTTACTTGGGGAATTAGATGGGCTGTGTCATAACAGTAAGGTGTCAAGTAATGAATGCAAAAAGAGTAAAGCACTTTTCTAAACTGAAGAAGATTTGGAAAAATTAATGATCACCCAACASAAGATATACATTTTCAAATGCGGCTAGAGTTGATACTTGGCATGGAACTAGAGTTATGGAAATTCAAAATGGTAATTGACAAGTATCTTATCCCAAAGTAAATGCCTGCAGATAATCTTCGTCCACTTGAAAGAGTAAGAGTAACATTTTTGATGATTTACAAAATTTGATCTACTTAAGATAGCAATCAAGATGCCAGCGAGCGACTTGAGGCTTTTCTTGCTTTGTACTTGGAGATCACACAGGAGAGGAACCTGTATCTAGAACAATAGAAAAAAAGACTGTTTGATCTGTTGAACACACTGAAACCTGTGTAGACTATCACAGAATGGAGGGAAATGATGTGTATCTTATATAGCAGAAGACATGAAAGATGGAAGGCTTATGCAAACATGGCCAAAGTAATATATTGATTAAATTTATTTCCAAAATTAACATGTTATAAGATGCTTTCTAGTTTTACCGGTGATTGTTCTTGAAGTGTCTTGGATAATTTATATTTACTTCCTTTTTAATATCTGGGTAAATGTTTTTGAAATATGTCTCAATATGCCCCACAGTGGATTTGTAAACTGATGGACTCAGTTTTTTTTTGGCTGGACTCAGTTTTCTTTTGGCTGTCATACTGTTTTTTTAATAGTCCAGACTTGGGCCTTCCACTGAGATTTGTTCAATAATAGCCTTATCAAAAAACTGAATACAAATAAATGGGCCTGTCTAATTTATTTGCACTATGGTATCCTTTCTTAATTAATATTTTCTTTCAAAAAGTTTTGGGTGTGTGTTTTGTTTTTTTTTTTATTTTTATTTTTTTTATTTAGGGGGATAAACTGCTTGTTCCCTTGTATTCCTGACTGGAAAAGCAATGATACTTTTTGGGTTTTTTTTCTGTTTAGCTTTTTTCCAATACTTTTTTCTTTTTTATTCCTTTCTCAAAAAAAACCCCCATATTTGTATAGCTGTTTTATGCTTTTTTTGCGACCCTGTTAGTAAGGCACTATAGCCTTTAAATTGATAAAAAACTTTTTGTTCAGAGCCTCAGTACTTAATTTTTAGCAGTTTTAGTTAAGGTTAATTTAACGGGATGGTATTGAGCATGAGTTGAATAATAACTATTGCTTCTCTTGTGCCTCTGATATCAGGGCTTTTTTTAATCTGCTGCCTCCCACCATGTAATTTAAAATAAAGAATGAACACAGTGCACTGTGAGGGGAAATATGTCAGCCTCCTGTTTTTATATGTAAGAGTTTTCAGAAAGAAATTCCAATTACATTTGAAACACGACTGGATCAGTTGGTAGTTGTTAGAAATATGCATGCAGCTCATTGGAGTGTAACCTCAATGATCAACAGAGGTTTAAAGTTTGGGTTGTTTGTAGATAGCAGTAAAAATATGGTCTGTTGAACTGAAGTATCTAACTAGCTGTTGCACAGTTCTTAATGTTTTAACACATTAAACAAATGGTAAGTGATTAGATTTAAGTAAACAGAATATATTTTTTTTTYCTTGTTCAATGCCTACATTTGAATGTGTAATTATGAACTCCCCTTTGGAAAGAACTCTGTTTGCCTAAATTACTTCTATTTTTTTTTCTTAATTTTAGTAAATTTTAGTAAATCTTAACTTTCATTTGTTATAAAATTTAAGTATTGAAGTTAGAAATTACTGTTCTAATGTGAAAATGTCTCTCCCTGGTTCCCTGGTTAAAAGTAACAAAGTGTGGAGGCATAGCCTCCTACCAGCAAGACCACTGAGGTTTCATTTCAGTAATGTTAAAATGTTATTGTCTGGTATGTGGGAGTGTGGTATAGTAGGTTTTTTCTTCCTGTCTGTATAAATTGTGTCTTCTAAGCAGGCAACTGTAAGCATGTGATACATGAGTAAATAGACATTACTCAGTTGCTACGTATTCTGCTCTCTGAAAAAAACAGCCTTTCTGGTATGATGCATATACTTTGCATTCCTTAAAATCTAAAAATACTGGTTCTTTAAAAAAATCCAATCCCCACATATTTCTCTAGTCATGTCATCTTAGTTGCATTGTAACGGTTATTCTTGTTCAGTTTGATTTAAGGATTTTTTCAGTGTTCTGTTCGTTTGTAGTCAGTTACCTTCTCTCTCACTCACCCAAACACCCTTTGTTAAAATGGTTGCAGCGTTGTGGCATCTTGAAGCCCTAAAAGTATAGCCACTGTACAAGGGCATTTTGAAAATCGTCATGATTTTTGTATGAGCTGGAGCTGAAGAGGGAAAATGTATCTAGAGGTGAAACGATCTGCCTAGGTCAAGACAGTAGGTGAATCCCAGAGCTGCAGGTACCATAGGTTGCTATTCATGTCTGTGCTGCAGTGTTTTATTTGTTCTTTAGGATCTTGAAAATTTCTGAAATCGTTAAACTCATCATCTTGTGATGAAGGGTTGAGAAAGCTCAGTGAGCCTCCCTTGAAAGAATAATCTATCTTGAAAGAGAGTTTAAAAAGAAGTTAGAGTATTTTAAAATTTTAATATCCATGAATAGTCTGTACAGAAGTACAACTATACTCTTTTGTCTTTGTGACACTTTATATTGGAAATTAATGATGATCCACTACACTGTTYGTTTTACCATTACACACCTAGAATTGTTGTGGTCTGTAAGCGAAAGGAAAATACAACAGTGCCACTGGCTAAGTGCTGACATTTGCATCATTCTTCCCATATCAAAACCAGCTGTGCACACAGTTATCTCCCGAAGCTTCAGGGTCTGCCATTCTCACCCTATGAGTTGAGAACTTTTTTCTTTTCTTTTATTTGATGTAGGGATATCTGTATTGCATAAGGTGGAGGAATAAATTGTAACATTAAGGGAAATCTTGTGCRTGAAGAAGCTTTTAGCAAACTGGGGGGTGGGGAGCGGGATGGGTGCTGAGTGGTTACCTTATATATAAAGAGCTAAAGTCACTATGTATAGTGCAGTCAACATGTCATACCTGCAGCTAAGAAATGTTTCCACCTTCACCTCCAACATTGTTTTTCTGTGTAGCCATTCCCTTGGAACTCCTGGCATAACTGCTTGTATTCTTAAGTAATTTATGCCTGAATGATGTTAATTAAAAACCCCAAAACCATGCAATTACAACTTGGCTAAAAGTTGTATTATTTTGTTGCAGCCAAGAGAGGAGTAGGATTACTCCTTATCAGGATTGATGAGAAGAGATTATCTGCAGGTTGCTTCTCCTGGAAGCAAGAATGTGTTAGCCTAATCTAGCTGCTATCAGTATAAAATGTATGATTGGGGTTTTAATTTAAATACTTAAGAATATTTGAGGATAATTGCCTATTACTGAAAAGAGTACGTTTTCACAGTACCATGGGGTGGGTTTCTTTTTTTGTATCTTCTCCATTATAATAGTTGAAGATTACAGACATAGAAGTAATAAAGAAACATGTTTTAATGAGCATTTGAGCCAAACCGAATATGCTATTTTTAGGAAGACATATTTTGGCAGTAATTGCTATGGGATAAAATTTAGTTATACGTAAGTTCTTCTCCTAAAGCACTGTGAAGTTTGCAGTTTCAAACCACATACTTGAACATTGATATGCATGAGCAAACTAAGACTATGTTTTATAGGTTAATTTAGTATTTTGCTCAATTTAGGCATAAGGTTGTATAGAATCTTTCATGATGTCAGCAACGTTGCCATAACAATATTGAAGGTTCAGTAGTATTCTCTATTTTGAATTAATATGATCCTTTTAATTTTGCTTTTTGTGAAATAATTTGAGGTACACTTTAAGTTCAGGTTCACATAATACATCTGGATCACTATGTTTCCCACTTTATGTTGCTGTTGTTTTAGGCATATATATACAATGTGTATGTGGTGCATTTAAATTTAAAGAGGGAAGGAAAAAAAGCCTTTTGGGTGTTTAAAATGTTYTGCTGGTGCTCTGTTGCATTATAATGTATCTGCTTTTCTCTCCCACACCTATCTAGCGAGGCAAATCTGCTCAGTATAGATGACAGTGATGGGCCTTTCAGTCCCAATGAAGAAAGAAAGGTAAGTACTCTGTTTATCTCATGGTGAAATGTATCTTTAAAGCTTGCTAGGTTCTTAAACAATGCTACATAGTCATCTGTGCGGTATTACAAAATGAAAGTTTATGTGTTGATTTAGCAACATATGCTCAAGCTGTCTATCTGCCTACCCTTAATGTTTTTATTCCTCTTTTATAGATCTTATTCGTTTGTATAGTATTCTGAAAATACGAGCATGAATAACTAGTTTTAAGTTTAGACAGTTATCATTAATGGGATTATATTTTTAATTGAAAATATTTATCATTATATCCCATGATTGCTTACCGTCAGATTCCCAATTTTGTATGCATATGTGTGTGTGTGTGTGTGCATATATAAAAGGAGAAGATACATAGGCAAACCCCATGCTTTTTATGGTTTTTTATATGTGTACTGAAATAGCTTACAACTGCAAGATGCTTCATAATACTTTGGAGATATTCATATTTTGTTTAGTAAGGAATCCTAGTGAGTAAGGGTGTAGACAGGGTATATTTTACATGAAATTTGGTACAAAAGCAGTCTGAAAATGAAGCCAAAGTAATATTTATATAAATATTTTGTAATTCATTTTTTCCTTTTACCTTTTACGTGTGTATTTAATACATGTGAATTCTGTTGTTACAGTCACTTCGCTGTCGGCCTGGAGCTGTCGGCACCAGTGGCGATTCCATAAAAACATACGCAAGGCGAGGCAAAGCTGGAAGCTTGAGACTTTTTAAAGGGAACTCAATTGGCCTCAACATGATGGGAAATAGCAAGAAACTGAGGTACTACATTTAGTTTTACGTTTACTTACCTACTTGATCATTGATATAAATCAATGCTAAATGAACAGAACTTGTAGTACATTTGCATTATCTGCTGTGCATTTTAAGAAGCTATGCTGTTCTGTGCCTCTGAGCGAAGACAGAAAACTAGATTGTTAAGGTCTTTCCTCTTCCAAAATGTTAAATAGCACATTAGTAAAACACCAGAAGATTATTAAAATAGAGTTAGAGCATTCACTGGCATATTTGTCAGTGCCTTACCAATGTTGTCTGCATGTGCTATTGTTTCCTCTATACAGTGCTAGCAGGTAAGAAGAATATTTCTAACAATCCCCATCAAGAATTTCTTCTTTCCATGACTCTGAATTGCCAAGGTTAACTCAGGGTGCATTTTCTGTTTTCCTTACTGTAAGATATCATTTGATTTAGGAGTCACTGACTATTCCTTTAAAGGATTCAGCAAATATCCATACTCCTACATGATAGCTTGAGATTGTCACTTGCATTTGGAGCTGACAAGGAACAGTGTGTAAGCATTCAGTGCTGTACTTTCTTGTTACTACTATCCCTAGCTTGTAACAGGCGGATCTCTTTATTTAGTATATAATAAAAAGTGATACGTTCATGTCACTTTCTCTGGGAGTGTTTCATATTGCTAAAGTGCATTCAATTTGGTTACCTTTGGCTATAGTTGGGCCAGTCATCAAATATCTAACCCATATGTAGCTGTATGAGGGATGTCCCTGTATTTATTCTTGCATGCTGATCCATAGAGCATTGTTGGTTAGTGGGACCACCTTATCACGAGTTACTTGAGAAAATAAATCCTTGAAGTCCTTTGTGATGTGCGTCCTCTCCTGCTGATCTTTGAGCCTAATGTACAGGGAACAAATCCAGAATTTCCAGTCCATCAGCTTGATAGAGAAGAACAAATACAAGAATTGTACATACTTCAGTCAAAATAAGGACTCTTCTTGCCTTTATGTTGTAATTGTAAACTATTCCCACATATTAATCTATCATGTTGAATTTCAAAACTTAGATGACCCTTCACCCACTATCTTAACCAAATGTGATACATAATGCTCTAGTTTAGTTTTTCTGTAGCTTGTGGATGGTCTTAAACGCATGCATATTCCTAAAAAAAAAAACCAAAAAAACCAAACCAAAACAAAAAAACAAGACAAACAACAAACCCAAAACAAAACTAACCCCCACAGATCCTGAATTTTCTCATAAAAGAAGGCTGGTTATGAACATTTTCTTGTTAGGGGCTACTGCTGTAAGGACCACATAAACAATAGTTTAGCTTATTAGTTGAATGAAGGATATTCTTATCCTGCATTCTTTTTTTTAGTGGCTTAGATTTGACAAAGAACAGTGAAACTTTCACTGATGAGTAAAATTCTGCACTTGTAATAGTTAAAGTTATTGTTATTATAACCAACATGCCATTGTATATGGGATCGTTTGGGTATATGTAATGTATGTTTGGAACAGTAACTACATGATATTAAGTATTGTATACTAGGTTATTTTGAATAAGCTTAAGTGTCTGTCTTTATTTACGTTTTATTAACTTTTCAATAATGAACTTGTCTGAAGAGTCATGATTTCTAGCTAAATGTTATATTAATGAAGACAAAAAAGGCATGTAGACTTATATAAAAGTATTAATCTCTCCCATCCCATCACTGTTTAAAAGTTCACCTCTGCCTATAGAGTTTTCTTGTATAGGGTTTGTTCATATAAACCTAAACCAAAATCACTGCCTTCCCAATGTCCAATGGAACATAAAAGCAACCACTGCATTCTCTCCACAGATGTTTCAGACCTGATCAGATCACATCTACAGATCAGACATGATCAGACATTTACAAAAAAGATTTCACTAAGCCTTTCAGTGAGAGTGCACCTACATTTTCCCTCCCTTCCTTTGGTGGGAATAAGGACAATGTCTTGGTTTTTGAGATAGACTAATAGGATGTTATGTGGAACTTAAGAGCTTTTTTAAATAAAATATATTCAATAATGGCAAGGTTTTTTTGTTACAAGTTAAAAGTTGTGCCATTGCACAGGAGTCTGTTATTTTTCAACATATTCAAGCACTTCCTTGGGCACTCTTGCTAATGCTGAACATATGGGTACTTCCTTCCATCCCTTTTTTTAATTCTTTTTACATTTACACAAATTAGCACAGTACTTCATTATCCTTGGTTTATGCTATGCAAATGATGTTTTGTGTTTCAGTCTTTAATTTTTAGTACACACAACAGATTTATAAATTATATCCAGATTTCTGGCTTGCTCCTCTTCAAATTGGCCAGTTCTTACGGAATCCCCCTGGTTACTTCCATTCTTTAGGATTCTGTTCTTGAATGTAGACATAAAGATAAAAATGCCTGTTACAGAACTGTCAGAACTTCCTTGCTCTGTTTTAGTAGTGAAGAAGCCTGTGCATGTACATTACATTTGTTGTTTGTTTTGAGTACCCCTAACCATTTAAAATAAGATTCCTCTAATCTTCTGGAAACTTGAATTTTCGTCTGTCTGGCTGTGGGGCTTGTAGTGAAATCCAACCTTACTACATAATTTTTCTCCCTTTTCTRTTAAAGCAGTCATACTTGACTGTGTATGTGTGTGTTTTTCTTAAGTTCCAGAAAGGTATGTATGTGGGTTTTATTTTGTTCTTAAGGTAAATAATTGCTGAGGTTTTTTTAGACAGTCTAAGCATTTAGTTCAGACATTCTGTTAACTTGGACTGGGACTGCCTTCTATTGACAAATACTACATTATAAACCTAAGACCTAGTATGATTTATAAAATTCAACTAAAAAAAGTAACATCTGTTGCATGTATGTTACCTTACTTCAAGGTCACATCATCTACTTTGAAAGCAGGCATCCGCCTTCTGTCTAGTACTGAGCTGCATGCTGAATTTAAATGGAAAATATAAGTATCCACATTCTTCTTAACAAACTGTCATTAATGAAGGAATTTAGTTGGGAATAATGGATGTGTGTAGGCCACTGTGACTGCTGTAAACACTTGATGTTTGATTAAAACTCATACTACCAACATTATTTAACTCCTTTTCAGATTTTGGTCACTAAGTCTGCTTAGAAATGTGATTGTGCATAAGTGATTATCTTGATTTAATAACTTAATTGTGATAGTGTTATATCTTTCATAACACACGTATCACAACCAAATCCCCAAATCAGTAAAGGTTGGTGATCCAGTCACTGTCTGTGGTGAAGATTGATGGTGTGTTCACTTTGCAGTGCAGCATGGAAGATGCTTAATAGTTATCCTTTCAATATTTGGACTCTTCAGCTAGAGAAAATTCTGAAGGTTGATCATGCAGTTAAGCTGCTAGATTAAGATCAGTACTTGAGTACAAGAAGATCAGATACTTGAGATTCTTGAGCTGTTCATGGTGATTTTTGTCACAAAGTTGAAGTCTCTTTTTTTCCACCTTGTCTGCAGATAGGGATTAAAAACTTCAGATCGGTGGGGCTTGACTCAAATTAGTATTATTGTAGTACAATATTCCCTAAAATTCAGAGAATTGAGTGATAGGAAGAAGGGATATGCAAGGACAGTGATAAGAAGTTTTCCCTGTACATAGACGCTTGCATGTACAAAAATTTAAACCAACCAAAAAGTTATCATCTGTTATCTGGTTAAGCAAATCCAGTATCAAACTCTAACTTAACCCTAATAGTTTTGTTGTCTGGGTATTTTTAATCATGAGGTCTTACTTTAAATTGCTTTTATCTTTGCTAGTTTTCAGTAACTTGTATCAAATTTCTCACATTATTAATTCCCTTTTAGATTTTTGGGGTTTTTTGTAGTATTTCGTAAAAAAAGTTATTTGATGAACAGCAGAATTAATGTAGTCTGTAGTTGTGTCCTGTGTTCCTGAAATGTCATGCTTCCATTACTTCTAGATTCATCCCTTTGCCCAGTGCAAGATTCCTCTTTTTTGAAGGAAAAGGAAAAGAGGAGTCTGTGGTGTTAGAAGTTCCTAGGATCAGCTGATAGAATGTGATAGTGTAACCCTGTTTTCATCAGAGCCTAGACTTTAAATGATTCTGTAGTTTCTGAGATTACATCAAGGAGACATATAGTGTTAATATGTTGTAAGTTCTTTGAGACTTCTAGAAYATTTGTTCTTTCAAAGAACTTTCTGACCATTACATCACCCTGGTTTTAGTGTTGTATGTTAATTTTCTTGAAACTGTGCTGAAACTTGCAAACCCAGATTTCAGTTYGGATGTGCCCATTTTGCAACTTGCTAGGACTTTATAATTAAATTTTGTGGTGATTCTGTCTGCACTGGGTATGTTCTATTCAAAGAACAGGATTATAGAGCAGATTGTATTTTACAGCTGTCCTACTTGGAAGCATATCTGACGCCATATGAACCATTTAAGTGTGCCATCTAGAACAGTCTGCTTTGACTCGAATCTGATCACCCAGCAGGCTGTGATACTCTATTCCAGCACCTACTGGAGTTCTCACTGCCTGAGTGTGAGGCAGAAAGCAGAAGCACTGCTTAACAGTTTTTTGTGCTGCGGCAGCACAAGATTTAGAGTTTCCCAATCATGATAGTTTGGCAAAGCTCAGATTCAACAAATAAAGTGATGAAACATGAGATAGGTGTGTTTATAGACTTGCTTGCTTGTTTAAACTTAAGACTTAAGCATTTGAGAAGTCATTCCTGCACTCTGCTTGTGTTTTCTTTTCTAGTACCTCTTTCAAAGACATTAAACAGGAAGCCAGAGAGGATTTGAGACACCCTGAAGTATTTAGGGCAAGTAGCTGTCAGCTTTTTATTTCTCAGGTGACAGCATTAAACAGAAGGTTGACCGTAAATTAGTCTGGATGATGACTGACCATCTGGAGTTGCATAGTATTGACTTGGAAGCATGTGGGATGAATGTGTTTACTTTCAAGAGGTTGGCGTTTGAATGGGACGCTATTAGGTTAGTTTTGAGGAAGTTGAACTGTTAACTCAGAACATTTATGATGTTTCTAAACTTCATATTCTAGAAAAGAGAGTTTTACCATTTGGTTGGTTTTGATAAGTCTTGTTCTGTTATGTTCATGGTTGTGTTATGATCAGTCAGATCGTAACAGTCATCTTATGATCAGTCAGAAATGCTCTGAAAGCTTCTAATATTGACTTACAATACTCAATATAAGGCTCCCAAAAGGGTTTGTAATGCTAAACTGAAACGAAATTTAAAAAGCAAGCTAGCATTTGCTCACTTTCATCTTTTGGGGGAATGTAAAGAAAGTATTAGGAATTGGTTGTCAGCTTTTTGGGGAATTTTGGTACTTCAATTTTTTTCATTGTTCATAACAGGACAAACGGCAGGAGCAAAACTTCTGCTGAATAATATTTCTGAGAAATATTATTAATCAGAATGCTTTTTCACATCATTTTATTTAGTGCAGTTAAAATTTCCAAGCAATTTGACAAGCAAAATTTAAGCATTGTACTTCCATAATTTGAAACAGTTTGCATTATCAACATGCTGTCTGTTAAAAGTTGCATGTTTTTTGAACATTTCAAATGTAGTATTGTGTGTCCTGTCACAGAAGTGTGCAGGATAATTGTTAAGCTCTAATGATCTTCGAAGGAGTACTATATTATTGATCTACTGTATCTTTATATCAGCTTTTACTAGAGAGGATAATGGGTAAGTAATCTTCTCTCCAGAGTTACTTGTTTTACATAGTAATGAGATTACAGTGTCAGAAGGCAACAAATGAAGAAACCAAAGAAGTACTAAAAGACATTGGTGAATATCCTATGTCTGTGCAGAGTCCTGCTGAGACATTTGAGCACCTGAGAATCCTTCTCTTTTCTTTTTGAGATGTGTTGTGTTGTTTCAGTTGCCAGCCATCTTACATCCAGAAATTTGCTGCATTTATTTTCCCTTATGAATAATAAGATGAGGGAAATTCATGAATGTGCAGTTCAGTCTGTTCATATGTTATGCCCTTTAAGTCATATTAAAGAAGTTAATATTATGCTGTAATAAAATGTAGAGATGGAAGTAGAAAATTAATTATAAATGGTTATAGTTCATTAAAAAAGGCAGTGTCTTTTTGCAGTGACAGGGTTGAGTAAAGGAGAGCTGGTTCACAGTGTTTTGGATGGTGATAAAATTTAAAAAAATCTTTACCTTTTCATCCGGGGGAAAAAATAATTGTGTATATTCTTATTTGTCTATTTTATTCTAGAACTGAATGTTTTTATGCCTGTCAAAGGATCCTAACAAGTTGTATTATTGATTCAGAAATAYTTTGTTGATTTTTGGTTTTGTATGGCTGTTACTATAAAAGCAGGACACCACAATTTTTAGCCAAGACAATGTACAAATACACCAGAGTCTTTTCTTAAACCATTTTTCTGTATGTTTGCAGTGAAAATGCTCAGAATATGTCTTGTCCTGTAACTGTGGTACACGGTAGACGTTTTCACCATGCGCATGCACAGACAGCAGTAGTAAAAACAGCAGCCCAAAGGTAAGACTAAGTACGTTTGTTTCTCCAGATGTTCCCATTGTAAAAAGTCCTTTCTAGTTTTGTATGTAATCGTTTTCCTTATGCTCTGAAATGTTYTAAGAACGAATTCACATCAACTCCAGCTTGTGTAAGAACTTGTGTAAAGACTAAGTTGTAGATCTGTTGATCGTATGTAGTCTGTAAATACAGCATAAAACATATACACTGGAACATCTAACAGAAGCAAGGTTCTTTGTTTATGTAAATAGTTGTTAGAATGGAGGACTGGTCACTGGGGAATCTYACTCAGCTATGCTGAATTAAACTTCATTGGTTTGAAAACTTAAAACTACACCAGACTTCTATAAATTGCAGGGTTGTTTTTTAATTTTTTTACAGGCTTTTCACACACAATGTGTGTCACAAACATATGAGTTAACCATTGCTTTAAGGATTTTTCTTTCCAAGTTTGTCCATTCAGAGCTCTTTTTATCTATGAATTTCATGGATTTCCACTAGCCCACGAGTGCTTCATCCTGTCAGCATTTTGTAGCCTCCTTCTTCTGCCCCCTTTTTTCCTCTCTGTTTTTTAGTGTCGATTTTTTGGGGTGGTGGGATCATATCTAGGCTTCATCCTCTTTTTCATCCCACTTCCCTCACTTTGATTTGCTGTCTTCAGAAAAACTAAGCCTATATGCTAATGTGAATGAATTATGTGATCCAAACATGTATTAGGGTAATCTGGCATTAAAGAAACAGACTGAAAAATGGATTTTGCAGTCCTGTCCTGGAGGACCCACACCATTGTTGCCTCCTTCCATTTCAAACTGTAGTATCATCTGTAAATAGAAAAGAGCATGGACGTTTCCTTCCCCTTGGTGATAGCAGATGGAGTAGTAGGGATCTCCCTTTTCTTTACATTGTTTCCCATCATTGCAAGGCAGGGATGACTAAGGAGGATTGGCAGAGCTTTGCACATGAATTAGTCTGAAAGGACAAGGTTTATGTTAGCAGTGTGGTTTAGGCTGAACCCGCTCTTTTCTTATGTGCAGTCCTTTTTAGAATATTTTTGTTAATGTTCTATTGAGGAAAGCATGGGGCATCTCTAAGCATTCATGCCCTTACCTTTCACTTTTTTTTTTGGTATTTCTAAGGGATAAAATCTTGATCTGCAGTGCTAATTAAAATGATTTGAAGTAAGCAAAATCATGCGAGACTGCTCTTTCTTGGATCTCTGAATGTTGACCTTAATAATATTAGTGTACTTGATTAAGCTTTGTTGTGAGATGGTTCTTTGAAACAGCCAGTCAACATAGATTCATCTTACCTAGTTAAGTGCTGTAGGTTTCTCCAGCATGCAAGAGAGTCCACTCCAGAGATTCTTAATCTTGAGGGGATGTTAGACTTTGCCTGCTTGCCTTTCTCACCTGTGCTACTTGCTTCTTTATAAGCCTACAATGTAATGTGGGGAAAAAAAAAAAAGTAGTAACTTCGTATGTGTGACGCAGAAAGAAAACTAATGCGTAATAGAGGCAAGCTGAATATTGCATGAAGTAATTGGATAGTAGTCATCTTGAATGTTTCTAAATATGTTTTCTTTTAGGGTTGTTATTGTAATTCATTTACATTAACAACAGACAACTAACTCTTACGCTAATAATATTTTTGGAGTTTCAAAGGCAGGAAATAGTCATAACAATTCCAAGCAATGCTTTGCTACTGGAAGATGTCAGAACCAACATGATCTAATTGACTGAGGGTGAGCTTTACAGAGGAACTGTGCAAAGGATATTTAATTCCAGTATCTTTTGCTAGTTGGCTCAATTGGCTACTTTTAAAAAGCTTCTAAATCTGTTTCTGAGTTAGAGGATTGAAAATTAATAGAACATGGCGTCCTGTCATACTTTTCTTTTTTTTTTTTTTTTTTTAATTAAAAATGAAGAGTGATCTCAAGGCTACTCGATATGGAAAATGTAGGTTTATGAATCAGAAGACAGTAGTTGTTAGAAAAAAAATAACTAAAATAGGACTTTTAAAAACTGTTAAAAATAGAAAATTCCAGTGCATATAGAGTGGGTAATTTTTTTTGGCCATATATTTTTGGTGTGTGGGAATTTTTTTATATCTTTTTTTGCTAGTTTTTACTGACATTAGACAATAGTTGATTTTAAAAGTAAATTCTAATGGTGTCTCCTCAGAAAGGTGTATATGCAGAAAATGCGGGTGGCAAACCAAGAATAAAATTCTAGGTATAGATCAAGACAAAGAAAAGCTGGTAGCATGGAAATTGAGTGTTGGGGTTTTTCTCTTATACTAATTTACAGGCAACACAATGTTGTGTTCTTTTATATTATTTGCATTTGCAGAATTGTTTTATGGTATGGTAATCAGTAACGACATGGGGCAAATAGTTTTAACTAACCTTATATATTGTTCTTAAATCTACAGTGGATTATTGAAAGGATAACCAAAAAGAAAAACATGATTAAATTAGTTCTGAACAGATTGAGTCTCTGGCACTGACGTTACAGATTCTGTTATTTATACTGCGTTCTTTGAGTGGGGATGGTGTCATGTGGGGCAAGCGAATTATGAAACTCAGTTGTGACCTTTATCAAGTTGAATTYGGAGCTTGTGATGTGTACTGTATTTCTCATCTCTTTCTCCAACTTTTTTGCACATGCACATTAATTTAAATTCTGGCTGAGTATCTGTTGCACTCATATTTAAAATATAAGCTTCCAGTTCAACAAATATTATTCATGTTTTTTCCAGTGGAATCTGGGAATGAAATTAAAATCTGTTCACTTCTGATACAACAGATTTTCAGATACAGCTTAGCCTAGTGTTGTAGTTGGTTCAAACTATTTTGCTTCATTTAATGGATGCATAGTTCTATCTTATGCTATTGACTTGACCGTTCTCTAAGACTTGGCATGGGAATAGCATGTATGTACAGCATGTCTAACAAATCTTATGCATGAGCTGCATGAAGCAATTCATAGGGACACTGCTCGTTGTAATTCCTGGATCTGTCCTGGATTCTCATGTCTTAATCTCTCTGAGATGTAAAAGCGAGAATTCTTTTAAATGCATTATATTAATATGGGATTTTAAAACAAGCAAGTGAGGCATTTAATGTAATGACAGTGTACAGTATCAGACATTCTGGAAATTTTTTCCTGCCTTTAAGTTTCCTTAGCATTAAAATTTACAATTCTTAACAGTGTGACTCTTTCCAGCATCTGTAAACAGTTACTCCAAGTTACATATTAGCTGTGCCAAGGATGCAAAGATACTGGATATGGCTCCATACGGACATGGTTTGGATCTGACTGGATTCATAAACTCAGATGTGACCCCCACAAAACCAATGTTTATTGTTTGTAAAGGCTAGCTCCAGCTGGAAGCAATTTTTCCCCACTTTCATGCAGCATTGGCTGATTACCCCCACCCCAGTCTAAGTTGCAGTGGTCACATTCAGTTTTGAATTCCTTTTACTCTCTTCCCAGAGCACTGTGGAGATTGAATGTGTTTTCATACTGCATTCTGTAGGATTATCAGGATTACCTTCTTACCTGGTTTACTTTCAATCCTGCCGTTCCTCTGGGTAACTGAGAGTTGGAGCGAGTTTGCTCTATTCTTAAGTGTTCTGTTTGTGAAAAGGAAAGGAGAATGAGTTTATATTACTCTGCAATATCATTACTCTGTTTAATTTGACTGAAGTAAAACAGGAAACAGTTTTAATTTGTTCTGTTTTAGAATAGTGTTAGTGTAATGCATATACAACAGAAGTTTGTTAGGCTTTTGATATTTGGGAGGAACAGCCACATAGATTAAAAGCTTACAGCATTCCCTATTGCAAGTTTTGAAGAGGCAGGAGAGGTAAAGATACTGTTTTCAAGTTGTCTTCGTGCTGTGCTTAGTTAGATCTATTTTTATATCAGTCCTGGTATACAAACGACCTGAGTTGTGAGCACCAGCTACATTCATTGATGTTAAAGAAGACAATTCTGAAACTAGTGGCCCTAATTCTTAAATATTTTTAGAGATGATTTTTAGCCAAAACCTCAGGAGGTGGCTGGTTGCTTATGTTTATCCTTCTCTATCCAGTAGCTGATTGCATATGCTATCCTAAATATTTAAGTAGTGCTTTCTGATTTTTTTTTTCTCAATTTAAACACTTAAATATTTTTTTGAATAGTTGGAAACAAGTTGTTATGTAAATTTGTTTTGTCATCTTTTGCATGGCTATCAGGGATTGGAAATGAGGCTTGATCTTAATTCATGTGTTAGGATTCTGTCATGTCAGGTTCTACATTGCAGTGAATGAAATTAGACAACCAGGTTGAGTTCAGAATTAATCAAATTTTACACATTGAAAAAGAGCAAGACAATGTAGTATTTAGATCACTGATTGTTGCTGTCTGTGAAGTAACATTTGTTTGTGCGTTTATAATTACGGTTACAAAAATGCTGTGAAAAATAATAAGCTCATTTGAAAACTAGTCAAGAGTGCAAGAAGCAATGAAACAGTTATAGTTTATATTTAATAACTTTTGAATTTAGTGATGTGCAACACATGTGGGGCTTTGCATCTTATGTTATTTTTTCTTTTTTCATATTTTAAGCAATCTGGACCGAAAGGAAAGGTAAGCTTACTGTTAATGAAATGAGCATGGCAATGAGCATTAAGAAAATTAACTGAATGAGTGCTTTATGAATGCTACTTTAAGAATATTCAATCCAGTCAATCATATCTGCTCATGTGTGAGGGGGGTCGGTTGTTTTTGTTCTGTTTTTGTGGTTCACCTACTCCCTTTTACCAATAAAGGACCTTTACATCCATCTCTAAATAATGCCACGTTAATGTGAACTTTGGGTACATTTCCACTGGAAATTTATCTATCTGTTTATATATCTAATGTGAAAATAGATAAATTTTAACTTTCTCTGGAATTTAAGAATTCACTGCTAATTCTTTTTGTAGAGCAGCAAACTTTGTGTAATAGAATGGTTCTGAAGCATATCTTAGTAGGGCATTTAGCAGCTTTCACTCTGTCATCTCAGCTTGGTTTGAATAGCATTAAAGGTTTTTGTTGCATTACTGTGTACATTCTGTTCATGAAGTGTGTATGTTAAAGCAATTAACAGAAAATGTATAGCAAAACTGGGCACATCATAAAGCTCATTTCTCACTCATTTTGCATCTGTTTTACTGCTGCTAATATTTTGTTAGCAATATGAAATACCATACATTTGTTTTTCTTTCTATATAGCTTAAGTTTATATGTTAGTGTAAATGTTTTGTTGATAGTAATGAATTTATTGAGCTTTTGTAAATATGCTGTCTATGTAGGTGGTTTTTGGCAGTATATGCTTGATACCAGGTTGAATTGTTTAAACAGTGTATATAGTGTTTAACCAATAATGATGTAAATAACACAGAAATCTAGTGTAGATCTGTTCTTTGTGAATTCAGGATTTTCTAGATTTATTTCAAAATCAGTAGTAAAATCAAGCCTTTCTGTTTTACTGCCTTTTGTTATTTCTTAAAAGAAATATCAGAGAGATACTCACCAGTTAGTTTTGGCCCTGTAAGAAAGGATTTGATCATCATCTTGCTGCCTGGGCTTTGAGTTCATGTATTTTTTCCTGTTTTTCTTTGTGCTGCATTTATGTTATTAGTTAGCCACTCAGCTATTAATGTTTTTAATTTGGTACTGTATGCCATAGGAATACTGGAGTTGAGTTGCATGCTGGTGATCTTAGTTTTCCCTTGGGGACACCTGCTCCTTCATAATCCAGTACTATATCCAAGTACCATACTATAGTTCAGGACTCTGTATCCACAGTCCAGACTACTTCAGTATTTTTGTCATGTCTGTTGCAGGAAGAGCCTGATATTTCTTAGTCTTGTAATTAATGTTGTGCTGTTTGATGCTTTACTACTTCTTGAGGTTGCTTTTACTTAGGTTTTATACCATACTATATTCAAGTACATAATCCAGTACCATATGTTCTTTTTCCCTTCCCTGCTTTTTGTTGCTGTCCTAGCAAGAGAAGATGATTTAGGCAGGAGCTGCTAAATTTAGTTTTAATCATTACCATTGTGGTAAGTGCAGCTGCAACTCCTGACTTTCTGGGCTAAATGGGGCTATCGACCTGCGTACTAAAAACCCAACTCCCTGTGCTGCTGCTTCTCTCTTTCAGTCGTTGACTTTTGTACTCTGCTCTTCCTATAACACACACTGAAGGTACATCTCACCTCAGCAGCTTGGTGCTTCCTGTCTTACCATGCTTTACTCTGTTTTTGTGTAATGATGTAGAAACCAACAGCCTGCCTGCGGTGGTACACCTCCAAGTAGCAGTATACAGAGGCAGAGTGAGGAAAGGCTGTTAGGAGTTGGTGCAGCCTTGCACATACATGGTATTTTTGATGTGGCTTATACCAGATCGTGGGTAGTTTTGAAAGCTCTGATTTAAGACAGCATTGTATCCTAAATTCCCAGATCCATGTGTTTCTTTAGGTTTATTCCTTTCTGGCATAGACAGAAATTGTCCCTGTCCTGTGTGCTGCTCTCCCCGGCCCCCCCCCCCCCCTTTTTTTTTTCCCCTAGAGGAGAAGTTTTAATATGAAAATTCCACTTTGGCTGGAGGATGTCACAGAGTTCTGTCTACCAGCTCAAGGTGAAGATAGTAAGGTCGAATTCCATCAGCAAAGGAATATGGCAGTAATCTTGAATGTGTGCTGACAATACTAAATCAGTGACCCCATTCTGTCTGGGCAAGACATGTTTAGACAAGAATGCTATACCATTTAGCTGTTAAGATGTGTCAAACGTTCAGGACTTTCCACAGTCCAGGCTACTTCTGTATTTTTGTCATGTCTGTTGCAGGAAGAGCCTGATCTTTCTTGGTCTTGTACTTAATGTTGTGCTGTTTGATGCTTTACTACTTCTTGAGGTTGCTTTTATCAAATACTAGTCTACCTCCCTTGTACTTAAAGGTATTAAAATCGTAACTGCTTATAATGGAAGAGATAAATGAGATGCCTAAAATGATTTAATCTCTGAGCATGGAGCCTTGTTTTTCAAGCAAAATCTAAATCTCATAAGAAATATTTTTAGGAAGCCTAAGAGGCAAAAAAAAATTGTGTATTTTTAATATTTGCTTGGATGGCTGGAACAGCAGTCAATATTGTATTTCTTGTCTTTTCTGTTAGACACAGTATGTAGATAGTCTTGCATATTAATCGGCTCAGCTGTTTGATCTCCCATTTATTCCTTTTGAAACAGGGTTTAAGTTAGGATTTAACAGCAAGAAGGCATTTGAAGTGCTTTATGTTTTTTAAACTCTTRTAAGAATTTTTTTCTTTTCCAAATAGTCCTTTTAGAGATAGGTGTCATGTTCGATTTAAGAAAAACACCTATAGTTTCCATTCTGTTTCTGCACTCACAGGCAATTAAACGGCCCAGTGTACTGAGTACTTTGCGGGAGATGGTATCAGTGGATCTGCAGCTGTTCAAACGGCAACAGACATGGTGCTGAGGGGAGGGGCTTCCTTTTGTCATCTCTAAAAACTCTGCCGTGGTGGGCTCGGCCTTTTTGTTTGTGTGGGGGGGTTCAGGGCAGGAAACTAGTAGGGGCTTCAAGTTGCTGCCCTCTTGTGGAAGGGCTCTTACTGTCGCCAAGAAAGCATTTTTTTCAGCTGAAATCTACAATTAAGTAGTGTTTAAAATTGTCTTAGCTTCTGTTTCTAACTCAAAGCAACTTCAAACCTGACCTTGATTTGCTAACCAAGTAAAACTGTGTCGGGAAGCCTCAGCTGACTTGCAGCTGCTTTTTGTAACTTAGGTTTGGGCGTTGCTGGTTCATTGTGAGCATACAAGTAAAAGTCTTATATTGTGGGAGAAGAAAGATAATTGTGTTCTGCTGGCCCTTGCGTATTCTTGCAAGTGGTTGGCCATTTAAGAAGTATCGCGTCTATGCTGATAACACAAAATTCAGATAAGGGTAAATAATGCTACTGTATTCCAATATATTGTCAAAAAATTATTTAGCAATGTATGGTAAGTGATAAATTTATTATCTTAAAAAGATAAATATATGTTGCATGTTAAAAATGTAATACAAACCTATATGATTTTTAGAAGAAAAATCATAACTTGCAAATGTCCAGAGACCTTGAATTGTCAAACTAATTTTTAAAAGAAATTTTAGTATTCTAGATCTTCTATATTGTTTTCATTGCTTTCAATTAAATGTCGAATAGTTTCAATATTGTTTCTCTTAAATACCAATTAAATTTTTAAAATTAAATTTTTAAATTTTTTTTTAAATTGTTAAAACCTTTTACAGAAAATAATTTTTCTAATAGTGGTTATGTTCAGAACAAGACTTATTGTTATGAAATACTACTGGAAGATAATTATGACGTGTCATACAACAGCTTACACATCCTTACTGCAAAATTCATACTTTTCAAATCTCCTATAGTGATGTTACAGGGGTTTTTCTACCCTTTACAGTGTCATTATCATTGGTTTTGATAGTAACAGCTTCTCATTATGTAATGATTAGTTTGAGCTCTGCCTTATATTTCCACCAATTCTGCCTTTAAAGTAATCCCTCGTGATCTGAATTTTTAAAGAAAATGTTCAAAAAAAATCATACACAATTTATGAACAAATATTCATGTCGAGTTTCTGATTTTGGTTCGGTTTTTGTGTGTGCAGGCATTAAAAAAAGCTTTTGGGGGGAGCGGGATTGTTTCAGAAAGACGTTTGACGCAATCAGTAACAAATAAACTACTTAATCTGTCATCTGTGATGTGCTTGTGGGCACTTATGGTAAAGTACTATGGCGTCTCTACATTTTGTGTTGCAATCCAGCCATGCTTGTTTATCAATCCTTCTTTCTGCCCAGGTTTTCCTTCACGCTGCAGCCCCTCAACACAGTAAAACATGTTTGTGTTTAGTAGTGGGCTAAAGATTTAGAGGGCCAGATTTGGTAAGATTTAGATTTAGAGGGCCAGATTTGGTAAGCAGTATTCCAAAGGGCATTGTAGATTAGTTTTGTTCCAAAGATGTTAGTTAATAATAAAATATGGGAAAACCCTGAGAAATATTACCTAGAAATGCAGAAAATGCAAAGATTTTATAATTTGATGCATTAGGAACTGCTGTGCTGAAAGAAATAAAGACTTATGTCTAGTGTTGAAGTCTGCTTCAGCCAAAGCCAAATTTTTGTCAGGTGGGTCCTCAAAATTTAGCTGTTCTTTGAGATATTACTGCCTACAGCTGTTTTCTTTGCCCCCTTGCTGTTGATTAATGTCCTTGTAATTAGAGGTAGCAGTATGGGATGTGCGTGACCCATTTGCAGCCCAGTGCACTGGCTTAACTTGCCAATAAAAACAGTTTCTGCTGAAGTTTTTGGCAAGGCCTCCTGTGTTTCAGGTGCATGCCGTAAGAGGAACAGTAATCTGCAGCTGTGGAGCAGGGTAAGACAGCTGAGAAAGAGAAATGCCGCAAACAGTAACTGAAATGCAGTGAGCTTCAGGAATCTTTATTTGGTAGTAGCATGAGTTGACACACTTGTGTGGAAACTGAAAATATCTAAACTCAAAAAATCTTACTATAATGATTTATATTGCATTAATTTGCACAAAAAATATGTGATATGTATATTACGCAAATTATACCAACAAAAATTCTATTACCCACTAATTTGTCTATGTTAATATATTTTTAAAACAAATCTATAGGAACTATGTCAACTTCTCTCTTGTTCTTTTTATTTTTTGGCCACAATAATTTTTGACATCAGATCTCTTTCCTCTGTTTTACGTCTTCTCTTCCTGTTTTTTAAGTTGTGGAACTTGTGGAATCTACTTTAATATTAAACGAATAGTTGTTTCTATCTTTGGATTTTAGAAGTATATATCTTGTACTTCATGAATGAGGAGAAGGAGATGCAGGCTTCAGTCTTTGAAGACTTGGGTCTGAAAGTGAGAGAGTCCTGAACTATTGATTACTATCAAAGGGAATTTAGATCAGAAACACTTCTAAGACCTTTACTGTAGCTGTTCCTAGCATTCTGGTAATATTTTTTTAAGTGTACAAATAGCATGTAATAGGAGAAGTTATTTCTTTGTAGCTTTCAGATAAATTTCAGGTTTATTTTGTTCACCTGTAATTGTGGCTAAATTACAATGGTGTCAGTCAAAATAACAATATATTTATTTTATATATCTATATATCTATTTTTATTTATTTAATTTATATCTATTTTATTTTCCAGAAAAGAATACCCCCCTCAGCTTCAGAAAGTAGAAGCAGACCACATTAGGTTACCACGGTCTCAAGGAGTGGGTAAGTTACGTTTAGAGTTCTCGTTTCTTTTAAGCAGAATAATTTTTTTAATACCTGCTTTGGGCGGGTGTGTTGCCAAACTTTGTGTAACTGTTAGTATATCTATTTACATCCTTGTATCATGTTATTCTAGATTTATACAAGTTTGTGCATGAAGGGAGGATTTTGCCCTTTTTGACAGATTTCTGCAGCCTGTTCAGTCATGTTATAATTCATTAGGCCTCAATTATTTTAAGAAAAACTGAAATTGGGAAAATTCAGAATCATAGAGCTGTTGGAGTTGGAACAGATCTCTGGAGATCATCTAGTCCGAGCCCAAGCCCCCAGCCTTGTCCTTGAATTATTGACGAGGAACTTCTGTAGCACTGTTAGTATGCGCAAAATATAACACGGTAAATAACGCTTGTTATGAAGTATGTTCAGGCACTGAGGTAGTGAGTAGAAGAGCCAGCATCAGCCCTGCCCTGTAGCTCAATTGAAATATGCTCTTGTATTATTGGTTAGGGGCCATTGATGGAGATGGCAAGAGAGGCAGTATAATTTGCTTTGAGGTGTGGAAATTGTGAAATTAGAAAAGAAAAATCACTGTGTTTGGCTGAGCTTTGTCAGTACAGATACAGATACAATCTGTAAACCTGCTATTCAGCTGCTTAGCCATCTACACTGGCCAGCTATTCTGCTGTGCCTTTTTAGGCTAATGTTAAGTAGAACTTCATCGATTCTATGCAAAAGTAAGTTAACTTAGAAAAAATCCACTTATTGTTTCTTTTTTGAAAACAAGCCATTCTTTAGTTTTGAGATGTCTTCTGATAGTAGGATGTTTGTGAGACTGTCAGTATGTATATTGAAATAGTGTTCATATCTGCTAAAAAAATGCAGACTTAAAAAAGTTCCAATATGGAGACTGCAGTTAAACTAGGGAGTGTAAATAGCACTTTAACATTAAACTGAATTAAGGCACTCTTGTACAACATACTGCACTTCTTAAAAGAAAATCCCACTCTGTACATGGTTAGTTTAAGTAGATTATGGATTTCTTTGTTCCTGTACTCTTCCAGTATTTAAATGAATGCCCCAATATAAAACAGGATATGGCAGTATAGTTCACTGTACTGCTGAGTCTTGTGTTGAAGGAATAAATCCTAATTCTAATTACACAGAACATTTCCAGTTATTCTTACTGCGTTCACCAGCAGTCCTTTAGCAAAAATTACCATCAGCATAATCTACCAGATCCCCTCCTACTTTTGGTAGTGAACGCTCCATTGTAGTTGTTGTGAAGTTAGTATAGATTTTCAAGTCCAAAGCCTCCTCCAAAGATACTAAGCTACAAATTGTCACCGAGAGACACTGAAATAGTATTAATAAAACAATATTTTCAAAGTTACTTTGGGGAATTTTTTTGTATTCGTAAAACAAATCATGAGACACTTGAAGCAGTGTAGTTTGATGGGTGTTTAAAAAGATGTTCATGTTTAGTTCAAGTTAGTGTATGTGAAGAAATAAGTTGATCATAATTTTAACAGCATATGAGTAGACATTTCTTATTAACATTTTTGCATTTTTTTCCCTCCTAGACAGTAGAATGGAAAACACAGAAGAGTCGGAATCAGAATCAGAATCTGAAATTAAGAGAAAGGTGCAACAGAAACGTCACTGCAATTCATATCAATCTGACTTAACTCTATCTTCTGCTACAAAAAAATGCTTAACCCAGTTAAAGGTGGGTTAGATTTTAAAAACATCTAAACTTCTGTTTACTTTAAAAGTTGATGCATATTTTAAAAACAGGCATTCAGTTGTAAAATAAGTTGATATTCTAAAAGTCCTTAGAGTTGGGAGAAAGATTTACATAATTAAATTTAAAAAAAGTTATAATGATGGAGATAGTTAAGTGTTAATATTGATACTAGCTATGAAATACTTATTTTCTGATTTGAACAAACAGGCGCTGCACTGGAAAGCAAAAGAACCTGTGTTTAAATTGATTGGCTGATTGATAAACCAGAAACTGATAATTTTGGCTTGCTGTCTGTGAAATAGAAGAACAATATTTTACTCTTTCACAGATTTTTTTTTTTTTTTCCTTAAAGTGTCATGATTTTCTGTACCCATTATAACAATAAAGACAGAAGTACTGCAAAGATGCAAGTACTTCTTACTAAGTTGCTCTCTTTCTCAGTGAAACTAGCACAGATACCCAAATGGCATTCTCTGGTCTAGATGCAGCCAACCAGGATGTTTTGTCTGGAACTTTTCTGAATATCAGATGTAAGATATTTCGGAAATTCCTGTAAGGCTCTCCGTATTTCTTTTCATCTTCCCAGGTTATTATGGAAGATTCATAATGCCTATATACAGGTCACACTGTATGGCTATCAAGCAAAACTTCCTGTAAGGAGATCTTGCTAAAAAAAAAAAAAAAGTAGATCTGTGATTATTATATATAATCAGCTTATGTTTGCTCCTGTGTATTAGAAAGTAAGTCAGACTGTATTTCGTTAGGATGAAACACTTGGTACTACTCTTATGCATTTCCATTATATATTTAGTTAATTAATATGATGTTACTTGGAAATTTTAATAGCTGAGTTTCTGATCTACATATGATATCTGTATAGATATGATCTATAAAAGCTAAGTCATGAAGTAACAAAGCAGTTAAAAAAACACCAAAAGACATTACAGTTCTGTGGGTTTTGTTTTAATCATTACATCGATGGCTTTGTTTATGTTTGTTTAAAGAAGTAAAATATTCATTTCTTATGTCCTGTCAGGTAAGGGACAAAAGCAGGAAACAGTCTTCTACATTGAAATGGTCATTGAAGAAAACAGTTTAAAAATAAATGGAATCTTGTCACTGCCTTGATAAAACAATTTTCAGTCTGAAGATCTAACAAATGTCATCTTTTAATGCACAGAGTTTCTCCCTTACAAATTACATGAATTAGCATGAGAGGAAGGAGAGCAGCCTCGTTATTTATGGCTGGATTGTGACCTGTGTAGGCTATTTGCAGTAACTGCTAGCTCTAACTATAAGACTGTGTACATGCAGAAGTGAGGTGTGCTTTCAGCATATTCCTCCCTATTACAAAGCCATGGTTCTGACTTCCAGAACTACTTCCTGCATTGTATACACGTAGAAAGGGAGGGCTGGAGCTGCGTGTAGAAGCATCAGCAGCTTGGTGTCCTTGAGCCAGGCTGTGTGTAGCTGACCACATTGCTAAAACAAGCTGTTCTCTCTCTCCCCAGTGAAAAAGCGCAGACTCAATTACGTTGTTCCAGGGGCATGACTTAATTTCCAAAGCCATCAGACAGATTGCACTTGTAAACAGTATTTAATAATTACATCTGGTACTTTTTCCCATGCATATCTTAGAAATGTATCAAGTTGAGAACACCAACAGTCATGAATGGAAACCATTTTACTTTTTCTCAGACACAAGAGCTAAGTGCCTGTGGTAAAATTGTCAAGCAGTAAGCTTAAAAAAGGTGAAACCCCTGTATTTTTCACACGATGTATTATTAGATTTCAAAAAAGGATTGATAAAATTTGTGAGGCTACATCATAATTAAACAGGTTGATTTAAATTCAACCGCTGATTCAGGAAATGTCTAAATTGGTAATGACATCAAGTAAGGAGGATATGTCCTTACTCTGTTCCCTGTGCTCCCAACCATCTACCACTGGCCGCTGTTGAAAGTGCAGCACAGGGATAGATGAACCTTTACTCCAATCCTATAGGATAGTTATGATCCTGTAAGACTGTATAGTTTGTGGGTCCACTTTCTGGATATAGAACAGATCTTGCTGCAACTGAATTCACTAGCACAACTCTTGGTTTTATTTTCTTTTTTAAAAGGGTTAAGGGTTTTATCCTTTATTACAGTAAAGGGATTTAACATAATGATTTATGCATTTGTCATGAACCATATGCGTTTTCATGAGTCATGAGTTGCCAAAGTATGCAAATGATCGATTGGAGGTTTATGGAATCTCTGAACAATTCAAAAGTGTTGGTTGTGGTTTTATGCCAGAGGAATTACAGACGTAACCAGCTGCTTGTCAGGCAAAGTGCAAATGGTTTTTATCTTACTAGACTATATATAACAGGTTGCACTTTCTAATTGTTAAAAATGTGCATAATTTTTAAAGGCAGGAGGATTTTCTGCTTCATATGTTCTTACTAAAAAAAAAGCTGAAAAACAACAAAAGCTTTGGATTCTGAAACTTTTAGAGATAGGGCAGAGTATTTGTGTAGGGCCTATAGTATTTTTATTTTGCAGATTTCAAAGTTTAAAAAAAATTATTAAAAAATTATAAAAAAATTATACAAGTTATGAGGCAGACACATTTAGGTGGAACTCACCTACTTAAGGTAAGTAGGTGAAAATAGAGTCTAAAAAAATAGAAAATAGAGTCTAAAATAGAGTCTAAAAAAGAGTATGCCCCTCTTAATCAAACACTGCTACCCCTACCTTTAAGATGCAGGCTCTCAAACCATGGAAAGGAAGTTGGTTTTAAAATTTTGGTGTGTGGTTGAGGTAGAGGGGTGCAGTTATTCTATACTTAAGATCCTTCTGGTACGATTGATGGCTTCTATTGAGTATTTTAATGTCTGATTGAAATTCTTCAACGTGATTAGCAGTATCTTTGTAAAAATTACATCCTGTAACTGAGCACTGAGGCACAACACTGGTTTTCATGTCAATTGCTATCTTAGCCCACCACTCAGGTTTTAAAGGTCTGATACATTTTATACACTGGGGTTTTTTGCATCTTTTCTGCTACGGTATGTGTAGCTTTGTTAAATTGTAAAATTTTGTAAAAATAATATATTCTCCTTGTATGATTTTTGATTTTACATTTGTTTTTAAAAATGATTGAAGATCCCACACCTGAGGAAGTACTCTTTATTGGAAAGGTGTTGATGGCTGGGGGTGGGAGGTGCAAATTGTGATAGCTATGTTTTGAAAATAGGTTCAAGAAGTTTTTGGTAGGATGTAGGTAATTATTTATTATGTTCAGTAGTTCACAGTACAGTGGTTATGTCATTTGAGCTAGGTGCTCCAGGAGACAATAACATACATTAAATTTCAGTTCTAGAGGTGTCCCATATTCGACTCAGTACACATTCAGTAGCTTATGTGTTAGTGTTGAATCCCTTGGACTCAGAAGTCCAAGTTCTGCACTTGTGATAAGTAATTAAGTGGGACCCTAGTACATTTGAGAGAAACAAAACACATCTCTCTCTTTGCAGTGATAGGATATATTTTCCTTTGTAGCCCCTGCTTTCCTCTTGAAAGTTTGGGGAACTGCTTTTCCTCAAGTCCTGTTTTCTTCTCTGAGATGCTGGACTCCAGAACAATGTATTTCCTTTTCTTTTTCCTCCCTCTGCCTCTCCCTCTCTCTCTTCCTCTCGGAGTGATTTTTCTGCATGCTTTGCCAGGATGTTAGAAGATATCTTGGGAGGACAAATGAACTTCACGACCTAGGAGGTTGCTTCTAGTCCTCTTTAGCATTGCTCTGTGGATCGTTAGGTTACTTTATTTTCATCCAATTAAACTGTTTTTACAGAAGTGATGTAACTGGACCTTCTTGCTGATGGATATATATATCTGAACGGTGTGCAACCTTTTATGTATGGAAATAAAAAAGGCAAGAAGGAAAATCTGAATTGTCCAACATTAATCACTTTTTAAAAAATTGCCAGAAATGGCATTTATTCCTCTTAGAATATTTTTCATTTTCTTAAATGAAAAAATTCAAACTGTATGTTAATGTTTGCTTTCTGTGCTTACTGTAATTGCTAATATAGTGTGGTCAATCTTCATTCTGAACAGAAATTAAGTGCAAGATTTGGAAATGGTATCTTTGTACTTATACAGTTACTGATTTTTTTTGTGTGTGTGTGTGTCCCCTCTAGCTTTTGGAACAAATTGATTTTTCTACTGATTGCCCAAATTGTGGGCGGGCAAATGAAAATCAGACCAAATGCCGACATTGCGAAAGTGCTTCTCTAAAGGATTTGCAAAGAGTCTCCAGACAAACTGTGACATTAAGTGAATCTGTGGGACCTTTATCACGTTCTTCAATACATCAGAATTCAACAGGGCAAAAAACTTCAGGTACAGGGTTCAACACAAAGAAATTTTATAGTTCTGCTGTTGGGAAAGGTCCAACGGATATTCTACTGAGTAATGAAGTTGTAGGACATTCCATGTTACGACAGAATGGAAAAGTTGGTCTTATAACTGGGACAAAAAATCCTAAAATTACAGGAAGCTTAAGACAGAGGAGTACAAGACCATCTGAACTAAATGATCCGAGTAAGTACCTTTTTATGAATATAGCCATAAACTGGAAACCCAAAATTTGTATAGTGAAGGAACGGTCCTTACATGTTTACATTACTGATTTTGCATGGAATATTTTTGTGGGTATGTTTTTGGGAAGAGGGACAGACCTTCTTATAACTTCCTTTTCATATAGTGAGGTACTCTCTGAGAAGGATGAACATTGGGGAAAACAAAAATTATTTCATGATTTTTTTTTCCAAAGATTTACATGTTATAATTTTTTAAAAAGCATTCTTAGCAGAATTCCATCGTTTATTCTCCCAAAGGGAAAGACAGTCTTTGATTTTTTTTGTTTTTTTTCCTCTTCCCTTTTGAGCTACACATCTGAACACTATCCAGGTTTTCCCATTTATTTAGATTTAATAACTTGTAAAATGTTAATTTTTGTGGTTTTTCTGCATAAATTCAAATTAACTTATAAGCAGGAAGGAACTGGAATTTGGGAAATTATGTTTCTAGTTCAATGCTTAGTTTACTAGACCATGTTGTCTTACTGATTTGAACAATTTAAGTGATAATTTCTCTTGTCAGTCTTCCTTAAGCTGTATTATTCACTGTCAGTTCTTGATTGAACCAAGAAATGTATGGCTTCACTTTTGTGTCTAGAGGCGGATTAATGATACCCATTTTTTATATAGTTAGTTATGAGAAATAAAAAATGAGGGAGAGAGCGCCTGCGAACAGATTCCAAATAAACATTAATATAAGCATAATATAATGATAAATGTGGACTTTTTTTGGCACTGCAGGACAATTACATAAATTACTTTTAAGCCATTGCTTGAAAAGAAATTTCTGTTACAGAAGAAATGTAGTGGTTGAGAATTTAATATTTTCTGTTTAGTTGTTTTGTCTAGTGATGATGATGATGATGAGGATAGTGGCAGCACTAGGAGAATGGAAAGCATTTCACCTCGTCCTGCAGATTCAGCCCGCTCCTCCCCAGCTCCTTCTACAGGAAAGGTGGAAGCAGCATTAAAGGAAAACAGTTGTGGAATAGAACAGAGAATAGGTAGTATAACAACAGATACAGAAATTGCAGTCACACTACCAAGAAAAGCAAGAATGAAAGATCAGGTACTATTTAATGCTTTGTTTAAAGAAAACAAAAATCAAATCATGAATGGAAAATGTAAAGGCTTGTCTTGTATTGTCAGAAGTTGACTATATATTTGATTGCTTTTCTTATTTAGCAGCTCATCAAGTAATATCTCTGCTTATATAATACTGGAAGCATAAGAAAATGTATTCATTATGTTTTTACAAGCGTTCATAATGACTTGAATTATGCTTTTAACATAGATGCTTCTGTGTTGAATATATACTCTTGGAGACTGGGCAGGGTATCTCTATGAAACTCAAGGGCCTACTTAGTTTGCAGAAGAATGTCAGTACCAGCAGTTGCCTGGTAAGGCTTTGAACATGCGAAGTTAAATGCTGAGAACAATAGTAGCCCTTTAAATTAAAATACTTTGACAACTGTCCCAATTAATAGCACTTATTTTAAGGATTTCATGGTGGGCCTTTTGTTTTTTAGTTGAGTACCACTGCAAGAATTGGATAAACAAAGACAAAAAATGCACCATGAGCAGACTCCTTAAGTGCTGTCAAAGGGGACAGCTTTCACGGTATGTTAAAAACTTCACCACCTCAATAGTGAGCCATTAAGAAGAATAAATTCCCCGTGGCAACTGGTGTTGAATTAATAGTGCTGATTAAAACCATTCTTGGGTCACTTGTCCAGTTTCACTATTGTGAGTTTGGTTCAACAAGAATATCTGATCAGATTTCCACCTGGAGTCTCAAATCCTTTTTCTGAGTTAGAATGCTAAAGTAATGATGCCGAAACCTTCATGCTATGTTGAGATTCAGAAGCCAACATTCTAGTGCTGTAATAGATGAAATTACGGATGTTTATAATACGGTGTATAATTAGTCACCCCTATCAATACAAAGCTGTGAACCTCCAGCCTAGAATAAAGCTGTGGGAATAAAAGTTTGGATGATAAATAGCTTTGAACTTCAGTTATTCTGGTGTTACGTGCTAGATTAATTGAAAACACTGTTGTGAAGGCACTGCTATCTTAAGACTTCTGAAACTCTCCCAAATGTTTTCCTTTGTATATCCATATGTTCCTGTTCACTAGTCTTTAAGAACCAGTTGTAACGTTGGAAATCAACTRCGTGTTTTAGACAAAAGTAGAAAAGAGCTTGCATTTAAAAACAAGGAAAACAAATTTTGTTGGTGAAATTTAACACAAGCTTTATATTGATTCAAGGAAACTATCAAGAATTGCAGATATCACAGTGTTTGTGTCAGATATTATAGAAGGAGTTTTAAGAAGCTTTGTTCATTTGGTTTTCTCTCTTCATTAATTTTTTACTAAAGAGGCTACTTGAATATAGCACTTTAATGTTTACTGTCTTACTGTTTGTCTGTGATTTGAGTTTTGGGCTTTTAATAATATTTAGCTAGTCTGGCAGACAAAAATGAAAAACTGTCTTCAACAAGAGTCCTAGGAAAATATTTTAATTACAGGGACTTAGAATCTCTGCCCTCTCCACTGTATTTAAATGAGGCATCCACAAGTGTATTTTGAATTATGGCCAAGATAGGCTAGTGATTAGGGACTTTGAAATAACTGTCAGAATTGAGTCTTAATAGAAATATTGAATCCCTTAAAATGTTTTTCTTGGGGAGTTTAATTGTATTATGTAACCCAGAAGAATGTTTATTAATGGACAGCTTTATGAAACAATATAAATACCAAAGAAAAGACTAGTGTACAGAAAATCCTCCAACAAAGTAGAGCAATATAAGCAATACAACAAATAAATATATTAATCTGACAGCTATCAGCCAGCTTTCTTTCATTTTAATAGGTTTTTGTAAGATTGTTCTGTTGGTAAACAGGAGACTTCATTGAGATTACAGCTTCAGTCAGCATCTAGAGACTTTCTTGAACTGGAGCCAAACTCCATGTGGCCTTCTTTCAGTGTTTGGTCTTCTGACCCTGGAATTTGTCCTAAAAACATCTTAACAGCTCTGTTGAGTTGCTTTAAGGAATGTTGATTTGGCTTATTTATTCATATTTCTTGAAGATTCTACTCCTGCTAATGTGGTGATGCACTGTACTTCAGTAATAACTCAGTGTTTTCAGTCACCAAAAGCTTGGATTAATAAAAACTGAAACGAAAAATAAAACCACCAACATTGTGGTGCTTTTACAGTATTAGTGTTTTTATATACATAAACAAATAAGATATATTAAAAATAACCTTGGTTTGCTGGGCTGCACGGTGTTTCAAAATAACAAAAACTAAATTGTTTTTGGCAATTTCAGAAGCATTATTTTGCTTCTTGTTCTTGCTTCTATTTGGAAATGTTAACAAAATGTCTGCAAGTATCAGCTTACATTTTTTTCTTGAATCTAGCAATATTATCATCTTCAGGTGTTCCAAAAAGTCCTTTAGGAAATTTCTACCTTCTGTACATTGTTGAGGTGGATGCTATAGTAAGTAATCCCGTTGACCAACAGAAAAGTAGCTGAAAATTTAGTCACTAGTTTTTAACAAGCTTGTTTTAGCAATAAATCTTAGTGAGACATTCTGAAACCTTGAAAATTACTTTTCAGTTTGGGAACATTGTGTCTAACACTCCAATAAAACGTCGTAAAGTTATTTCTCAAGAGCTTGTAACTGAGGCTGTACCTCTAAATTACCAAAATTCCTGTGAAAGTGTCATTCTGAACTGTCGAAGTATACGAATAGGAACGCTACGAAGAATGGTAGTGGAACCTGTGATTGTAAGTAAACTTGTTATTTGACAGATCTCTGTCCTTTCAGTTTTTGATGGACATTGTTATTTTCATACTTGAGCAACATAATATTTTGCCTTTGTCTGTGGAACAGTAAGTTTGTCTCTAATTTCAGAGGCTGCAATTCCCGAAGAATCCCAAAGTACTATTACGTACTAATGCATACGATCTAGTTCTGGTGTTTAATAGAAACGTCATGCCTGCAAAACACTTGAAAACCCTGTTTATTTGGTTGGGGGGGTGCTTATGGATTAGTGTGCATTTGTTAAGAAAACTGAAGGCAACAATTACCAAAAAATGGGTATTGATAGGTGGGAGGAAGAAGCATGTCTGCAGTGAATAATTTTGCTTCTATAGAACAGTATTTTTTTTGTTAACTTTCTAAGTTACATGGAGACTTTCAAGGAGACATTGAATGTTGGTAGTATGCAGTAAGCGAGATCAAATGCATACTTCTTGCTGGGGTAACCACCTAAATAGCAGACAGGTGTTACTTGTTCTTTCCACCTCTCTGCAAAACCCTATTGTTTGATTTGCTTAAATACTGATACTGATAGATAACATTCTCTTTTGAAGACTTATTTTTTTTCTTCCTATAATTTGTGGTATTTTTCAGAGTATTTTAAACCTTTTTGAAAACAAAGTACTTAGGAGAGATCTTAAGTTTCAACAGTCAATATGACTGAAAGAGACACTGAATAGTAAAGAATATCCTTGCTTCCTTGAGTTGTGCTAAAATGTACACTTTGTTTAAAAAAAAAATACATTTTACATTTTTATTTTAAAATTTTCACTACTCAAGTACTTAGTCAATTGAAATAGGTTTACTAACAGTTAAAAGGCATTCAGTCATTTTTGGTTTGGAGAAGAAGTGAAATCTTATTATTGTGTTGTCTTCCACAGTTTTGCCTGGATTATATCAAAATACGCCTAGAAAGTCAAGAAGGTGAGTACATCTTTCATTTTATGTTAATATTCAATATATATATTTTGAATGAAATAACTTTGTCAAAGGAATTAACAGGTGAATCGTAATGAAATGTCAATTCTGTTTTTTTATGTATGTAATAAATTATACTGGGTGCCTGTAGTCAGGTAAGAGGAAAAAAAATGACAGTATAAGTTTGAGCTGAACTGCCTGGTGAATAAAAAACAAAATGATCTCTGCCTTCTACTAACAGAAAGAAAATTCACAGTTAGCAGGAATTAGCAATTTGTGGTGTGCGTGCAATTGGGTCATTAGTTCTTCCCCTTCATCCTAGTTGAAGAGCTGTAGATATTCTGGTTATGACTGGCAAAGGTTGTCTTGAAAATGATTAACAAAAGCAATAGGCAAGAGTCACCTCCTGTAAAACATGTTACCTTTTAATACTTTATTAGTTCTTTTATTTCAGATGCATAAGTAGAGAGTAAAAACCACACAGGTGTGTTAGACCTTTCCTGTCTATATCCCCCTTTAAAATTTTTTCTTCTCTAGCCTATAGGTTTTATATTTCATGTTACTGAAAGAAATACAGTGACACAGTTTAGGAAATGGTGAGCTTACAACTATTGCTCTATTTCCTTTGTTTTCTTTTGTAGGGTTTTGCTTTGGGCCTGAAAAGAAGCTTTGCCTCCTTTTGTTAATCTTAAGTTTCCATGAAGATGCACTCCTATCAAATTTTGCCTTTTGTTATTTGTAAAAGAGAACTATTGTATTTTGCGTATTACTATATGCAAAAAGGTGTCTCACAGCCTGTAAACATAAGCGTAGCATTTGCGCCGTTAAGTATTTAAGTTTCTGTTGCATCTAAAATGTAGATGCATAGAAACTACCAGTTTTCATGCATTAAATGCATTAAAAAAAMCCACTAAAAAGCTTAGTAAAATTTGTAGAAAATGTCTATCAATTTTTAGTCAAAACAGGTACATAATGAAATTATTTCCATGGGACTTGATCCCTCAATAGCATAAGAATGGCGACTCATTGAATATTGTGTTTACTGGAACATTTAGAACTTTTCCATTTCTTTTTTTCTGAGTTTTGCATCTGAAGGAAGATGGGTGTCTTCCCAGCTAGCGCCATTTCTATCAACTTCATAATCATAGCATGATTTGTTTTAATACAAGTAAGAGTCTTGAAATAAAAATGACACCTAATATTTTTTTTCTTTAGATTCATTACGATGGTCATGCTTTTTCAGGGAGAGGCAAATGCTTTGAACATCTGTAGAAACAGCAGTACTGTCCTGCCTTGAGCTTGTTTTTGCATGTATAAGTAGATGGCAAGTTCTCAAAATTCTCTCCATATCCCATGTCAGTTTTCTGCAACTCCCAACTGGTGTTTCAAGGAAACAGCTTTCTGTTTCTAACACGTAAAAAACTATTCATATTGCCTTTAATGGTTAAGTCCTATTGTCTGTCTTACGTCAGTGTTACAGGAAATACTGTTCACAGGTTAAGGTGTTTATGGTGAAATGTATTATATGATGCCTGTCTCAATGCAAAAGGATGAATATGATTTAAATTTTCATCTGAAGAGTAGACAGTCTTCCTCTCACGTGAAATTCATTATGCTTCATCTCAGTGCAAACACAGTTACAAGGGTTCAGAGTTTTCTCCAAAGACCAACTAGCTCATGTTTTGGCAAGGACCTTCTAGCTAGACACTATTAGAAGGACTTGTATGCCTCAGTTAAATGGGTTGAATCCGGTTTTGCATTGGGATTGTCGTTATTGCGGTCTGCCTCTGAAAGTGGGAAGTTAGGTGAAATGAATTAAGGAAAGTGTGTACATTTAGGAAGGAGAAAACTGAAGTATTACTACAGAGACTGTGGTATTACAGCCTGGCCTTGGAAAGCTGTTTTGTTTGTTTTAAACACAAAGGAGAGAAGACTCTAGGGGGGTCATCTGTAAACCTTCATTTAGTTACTAGCTTTATCTTCTCCTGTGTAAGTCTCCAGGGAGATAAAGGAGAATCAGTGCAAGGAGATGGGCTAGTTAGATCCTTGTAGGGTATTTCTGTGCTCTTTTCCTGATTCTATGGCAAACTGTTGTTCTGAGCAGTAAATGTTGCCCATTTGGCTTGAAGGAAGCATGTTGTTGCTGCAGCCTGACTCAGAGCTGGGCTGCTTCTTCCCCAGCTAGTGGGACAGGGGTATTAGAGGTTTAGAAGGAAAGGAGAGCTGTTTTGCTCTGCAGAAGATGTGGTGGCCACCACTTCCAGCCTGCAGCCCATGGATGCTTCGCTTTGGGTAACTGTTTGTCCTATCTTTATGAGCAGCAGACTCCTTTCTGGCAGGCACAGGGGTGTGAATTCAGTTGCCAACAAGAAGGGAGGATGTAGAGGGCTGCTGCTGGACATTGGCTGCTCAATGCCAAGAGGAGGATAGCAGAAACAGTTTAAAAAAAGGTGGGGGGGGAGGGAGAGAGCACTTCCTCCACTAATAATAAGAACCTCTGATAACTAATACTAGGAAGGTAGAAAGTAATGGTATGTCTTTTATGTCTTTTTTTTTTTTTCCCACATCATATGGTTTTATGCAATTATGTTCAGGGTGATGCAAATTAAACTCTTTGTGGTAACCATTTTACTAATTTTTACTCACCATCTGTCTGGTCATGAAATATGTACTAGATTTTAACTTAAGACAGACCTTAGTCTTTTCAGGAATTCCCTGCAGTGTCTCCTCCATTTTACATGGAAAGGAGGAGGAGATGGACTCCATGCATTGATTTTTATTTATTAGAAGGACTTTATGTTGGCTCAAATTCTCCTTCTATCCTGTCTATATTTTGTCCCCTATTTAAGGGGATACAGTTTTTGTGGTGGAGGCTGCCATCAAGCATGTGGTAGAATGGTGGAAGCTGCCACTAACTAAAGCTTTAAGTGACTACCATTAACCATTTTTCTGATCTAGAAATAATTACTGGCATTGAACTTCTGGGTCTTTTGACCAAATTCAAAGAACTTTGACTTCACACATTTTTCCTTCCATTTTTATAATTCAGTAAAACCCGTAAAATAGTCAACATTGGCAGCATCAGATGTGGTGTTAAAAATTTACCATGTTGCTGACATTTCTCTTTGGTAGTAAATTGAGAGCAGTACCTTATTTTCTTCAGGCAATCAGATCGTTTCTCTGCATGTGTTTATTCTCTTCATTTTGAAGTTATTTTTCATAAGGGAACTTGGTCAAACATAAATCTGCAAAGAAAGTTTTACAAACCTATTGTAAAATGTGTCATAGCAATAGTTGCAAATTTAAATTGTCACTGGAAATGCTGTTTTTTCTGTGGAATAAAAACTAGATTGAAATTGGTGAGAAGCAAAACAGTTTGTTTCTGATTACTTTCCTGAAAGGTGACGGTGGAGTTCTGTTCATCTTTTAAGATATTAACAGACATCACTTCCTGGATATGTGTTAATTTTAAACTTTTAAAAACCTTCTTAAAAGTTAATGAGCACATACTGATTTCTTGTTAAAAATCAAGGGGGAAATTGTAAAGGAAACCTACGTATTTTTACTAGAATTTAGTATAATGTCATTATTTTCTTCTAGACTCAGAAAGCGATATCCGAGAGATTAACCTGAAAACTTCAGAACTTACCAAATGTGAATGGTGTAGTGTCCGAAAATTACCAGTAGTTTTCCTACAAACAGTACCGTCAACCTGTAGTAGCCTGAGAGACCAACTGAAAATGAGTAAAGATAATGTCTGGTACGAATGTAAAGGAGACAGTAAGTAAAACAATTTTAGTCCACTATTTCACCTTAAATTGTGTTTTCATGTTTTGGACCATGACTGACTTCACTAAAGAATAAAACTGGCATCATTGGCTGGGGCAGGTGTAGTATTTTTCCAGACACTATCAATCACCTTCCCAGGCTGATGAGGAGTACAGTTCAGAACAACTTGCCAAAACTGTAGACTTCTGTTTGTCCAGACACACGCTAGTCACAATATCTAGTCAGTTTAGATAACTTCTTTCACTAATATTTGTACTGAATGAAAGCAAGTTGGTTTGTTTAGCTTTTGTGTACGGCCTTTACATTTGTATGACAACTTTTGGTATATTTACTTCTGCTTTCTGTGCTGTTCTGCTTACAGGCCTTAGTTTCAGTAGAAACTGTTGTGTGGGTTGGCTTGTTGGTTTTTTTCCCATATGCTTGTAGTGATGTGTTATAGACAAATATCTGCTTGGAAAACAAGTGGATTGTCTTCATGTATCTTAAAACTAAGTTTTCCTCAAGGGTCTAGCATCTTAATATGCACGCTATTTTTTAAATTAGCGTAGAGTCCTCTTCCCCTTAAATAGGCTTTTCTTCAGGTTAAATTTTGTGGTTATTTATACTTAGCTTCATAGATACGTGATGCATTCAAATGGAGGAAGAATGCTTTCAACAATCTCAGAACTGTGTGCTTCCAAAGTATAATACTGTTACAATAACCTCATCCACCTCCTATTAAAAATATTAGCTGTAAGGAGTATTATAATTACAAAAGTAATTGGAGAGTGTGCAAGGGAGCTAGAGACAATCCTGGGAGCAGGCATTAGACCCCAGGTGAACAGAAGTGTTCACAGGTGAAAAAAAGAAATGCTTCCTGAGTTGGCTGGGTGTAAAATTTCCATGTCCCTCAGCCTTTCTCCCTCCAGCTTTCGCTCTGAGGCTGTGGCTCTGAGCTAGTTTTACACCCAACTGCTTTATTGTACTTGATACTTAGGAGGACTTTGTGATAACACAATTGCTGTTTACTTTGTGAGCAATGAAATTACTTGAAGCCTGAATCCATAGCTACGTAAGCAATTGTGTGTAGATGCCTAGTTCCCAAAATAGGAACACCCAAAACCCAGTTAGACACCTAAATTCTGTGTGCGGTGAATTGGGAAATATGCTGCTGAAGAATTATTTTTCACAAGTTAGCATGCCGAGTTAAGAATAACCAAAAGGAAATGGTTATGCGTGTGTGTCAAACTCTTCTCTTACAGAAGAACAGGTCCCTGCAGCTGTGAGTTAGCCAGCTACATGAGACTGGGTTTTGCAGCCTGAATCCTATTCCTGTGTCTGACTGCCTAAATAATTCCTCTTAGTGCAACTTAGTGCTTTTTTATTTTTCAGATTATGTGAGCGGGTGGTATTTATACAATAGCTGATTGATCTGACTCATATTCTCCAACTTTTGGTAAAGGTGTAGGCTGACCTGTTGAAGCTAAGCCACTGTACCAAAATAAACACAAGATTTATTAGGGCTAGCAAGAGTAAGCGTGAGAGAGCGCCTGATGGTATTGTGTTAGCAGAATGTTCACCGGGAGCAGAGAGATTTTGGTTTKTTTATGTTATAGGACCTAAAAGCAGGGCTGTGCTTTTCTAGGTGGTGAGATCCCTTTACTTGTGTAAGGAGATGAAGATTTTGATTACTGTGACATTTTAAATTCCTTTCCTTGTTCAGATGCATACTTTTTAGAAATGAAAACTGGTTGCCAGTGAATCAGAGATCCTTGAGAGTTTTCTATTTCTATGGTAACAGAAATCTGATCAGAGAAAAATAACTGTTTCTTTTGTGAAATTGCCATTACAGGTTTTTGTACTTATATACCCAACAACATGTGCCTAGAGTCAGTAAGAGTAGTTTTGTTAGAACTTTGTGCTTCTTAGATGTGGTATACAGTYCGTATCCACTTTTTAAAAAAGCATCATGCTTGTTTTCCCATTTAAGTCTGGAAACAGTAATCTCAAAAATGTACTATTTTTTCCCTCAGTATTCTATTCAGTTTAGTTTCTAAGCAGTGGGTTAAGTTTTGTGTCCTACTTGCTAGCTACCCCAAGTTAAAGTAGTAATTTTTTCAACCTGCCACTGTTTCTGAGAATCTCTATTGCCTGAAAGAGCTGATGTGTAGATGTCAGTGCTGTATATCCATGTAAAAGTGATTCTTATAGACTGTTTTAGTGATTCTTACAGACTGGGGACCTCTGGGCTTATATGCTGTAATATGTAATATTTTCAAAAAGCAATAATGTTTTATAGTGTAACCTTCTAGGATCAGGACAGACCATAAATATGTCTGAATCATGGGGTCTCATATACTGTTTTTTCTTTCATTTAGTATTGTCTTAGTTCTCTTTTTTTTGCCTTCCCCTTTTGCAATCACATCTGTTTGAAAGTAGGAGAAAAACAGGCTGAAATCTTTTAAAATAGATTACCGTGTAGATGTTGAAGGGGTTAAGCAGATGAAAGCCATTTTTGTAGTAAACGCTGAGACCGCAAAAGCCCATCTACATTCTTAATACCATTCTCCTTTTCAAGTAACTTTCCACTGATGAATGTATCTTCATTGATTTTTGAGGGAGCTGCTCTAGACTTCTTAGTGTTGACCTGGGAGAAATTAGGGTGTGGTGTTTCCCTATATAGGGAGGAAATTATGCTGAATACGTAAGTTCTGGAATTGTATTGAAACAATAGGATAGGAATTGTAATAAGAAAAAGAAAGTATTGATTACAGAATCTTACTGTCAGTAAGCAGAGAAGCTGTTATTTCATAATATGTTTTGGCTTTGCATTCAGTGTCTTTTAAAAATTTATCAGGTGTAATAATTAACATTTCTAGATTAAGGCAGATGTTGAACACACTCTTTTTGCAAATGTAGGTAGAAGGTTTTGGTAGATAATCCTTTAGTCTATCTGCGTACATGTGTATTGCTGCTTGTATGTATTGTCAGCAGCGTGTACATGTGCTGGCCCGCGATTCTTTGAAATCTGTTTATAATTGTGACATATTTTATTTTGTTTCTAAATGAATAATTTTCTCTCTGCTTTTTCGTAGGTCAAGAAGAACAGTACATCATTTTGATTTTTGAAACTGGTCTTGATCCTCATGCAAACTCAATATTTGAGAAAATAATTACTGACATTGGTATTAGAAATAATATTTCTGACTTCTTTGTGAAAATTTCCTTTGAAGAAGCCAATGGCAGGCTTGTTGCATTTACTAAGTGCTTGGAAGACAATTCCAAAGGAAGCCCATCTCACAGAGAGAACAAAATAAAAAATGTAATTATGTTTTTGTTTTAGAACAAAGTCATTATATTATTTGGGTTACAAATGCACTGAAGATAGTGKGCTAGTCACTAGACGAAAAAAAATCGCAACAGCTTCTGCTGGCTTTTATATGAGGATTCCCAGATTGGTCCATGGTGGGTTATGAGACTATGGGAAATAGTCTGTTTATTCGCAGTACTTTTTAGTGTGTTTAGTTTGATCGTAAGGTTGTACAATGGTCCAGAAGTAATGTTGTCATTTAAAAATTTTTAAGGGGCAAGAAATTTATACTGTAATTAGACAACATAATTGCTTCCAAATTCATTTACTGGTAAAATGATAATATTTCAAACAAGAAATTAAGTTGCAGTGTTGTAGTTAAATTTAATTAATGCTTTCTTTAAACAAAACTACCTCTTAAAGAATTTGAAAATTTTGTGGCAAGAAATGAGTACGGACCTACGTGTAATAAATGAACTAGGAAAGGAAAAAAAAACACAAACTTGAAGTCCTTCTCAAAAGCAATGGATATTACACCGCTGGACTTCACAGAGCTTTATTACCTTTTTGGTAAATTTGAGCACAGTCTTCAAATTAATTTTGACTTTATTCTTTTAAGGTTGCTTCTGAGTCCAAAATGCAGCAGCGAAATAAACAGTTACCGTATTTTGATGATGATGAAGAAATTGGAGAACCACATACAGTATTTATTGGTCCTATAGAAAAGTAAGATATTTATCTTTGCCCTGTAACAATTCTCTGGGTTTTTTTTGGCATTTCATATTTATTATTGAATGTATTTCTCTTTTCAGGTTGATAGTTTATCCACCTCCTCCAGCTAAAGGTGGTATTTCTGTGACCAATGAAGACCTCCATTGTCTAAATGAAGGAGAATTTTTAAATGATGTTATTATTGATTTTTATTTAAAGTAAGTTTTATTTCAAATCAGTTTTTAGTCATCTTTTACTTTGAAACATGAAAAGTTCTGACATGAAAAATTCATAGATCAGTTGATAACACATGGTATCCAACTATGTATAGCTCTAATTTTGAAGGTTGTTTTGTATTTTTGCAAGAAATTTTGGGTTCTCTCCTGTCCTGCTTGACAGTGACATTGTTCTCACTTGGAAAAAAGGTTCTTTAAAATTTCTTAGTATCTGAAGAGGAATTTTAACTGCAAGAAAAAAAAAAAAAGCGCCTTTTTAAGTTAAATTGTTTTTTCCAGAGTATTTGTGTTCCCTGGAGCTTCATTTGTTTTGATTAACATAATACACAAATTAATTTTTTGGTGTCGCTGATGCCACAGATGTTAGAAGCATATTAAGTTGTTATATGCTGCTGTGTTTATGCTACACGTAAGGTGCATGTGTATCATTTTCAGTCTATTAAAATATTTGAAAAGAAAATTAGTGCATCACTTCTGGGATTGTTTGGAGATTTAGTGGCTCAGTTACAAAATACGAGCCTTTTCTAGATAGGTCATAGGTAACAAACTCATGGAAAATTTGTTTTTCTGCCATGATACAAAAATAAATACAACAGCAGCAGAACAACTTGTTGATTGAGCAGAGCACTTAATACATTGAAATATTGACACAGATATTGCATTAATGAGTTCCTGCAGTTAGTTAGCTCTAATACTCTTACAGCTATTTTGTGAAAGGCTGCAACAGTTTGGCGGAGAGGTAGCACTGTTGGTATTCCTTTTTGCTCTGGTGATGAATACTTTGAGTTAACACCTCCATGAATTTTTTATAATTTTTTTTAACTAATTAGGTATTTGGTACTTGAAAAACTGAAAAAAGAAGATGCGGATAGAATACACGTGTTCAGTTCATTCTTCTATAAACGCCTTAATCAAAGAGAAAGAAGAAATATTCATGAAACTTCAAACCTTTCGTAAGTCTGTTGATAAGTCAGTTTTACTAAGAGCTAAGTACAGTGAAGTCTATGAGAACAGATGCTTTACAGAGATCAAATCCTTACAATGTTATGATACCAACAGAACTCTAGGAAGCATCCAGACCTATAACAAACATAGAATATGCCTTGAAAATCTTCAGCTGTTAAGGTGAAAATATCTGGAAAAGTAGTCTTTCAATTAAAATAAGCCACCCTACAAATCACGTGTTGGTTTCTTCTTTCAGCATACAACAAAAACGACATGGGCGAGTAAAAACATGGACACGGCATGTTGACATTTTTGAGAAAGATTTCATTTTTGTTCCCCTTAATGAAGCGTAAGTAAACATACTTTTTTATTGCATAGGCTTAAGCTTTATAATTCTGAAATTGAAAGTTATATTGTAGTGTGAATTGAAGTTAAAAATTAAGAGAATAAACATCTTTTTCCAGGTGATGAAAACAAAATAGTAACGTAAGACCTTTAAGTGCACTGTTGTAGTATAAGAAGTATCCGACAATATAAAGACTGAGCAAAAATGAACTTTTCTGAGTATTTTTTCTAGGTTTTACCTGGTTCTCTGGAGTTCTTTCCTCTAAGCTGTTGTCTTTGATAACTTTTGGATTTACCTTTTTTAGTGCGTACTTTTTCTTTTAATGAGATCTCTTTGGTATAGATGGGATCATCCTTTAGTTACGATAAACCTATATTGTAAGAAAATGCAATTGAAAATCTCTGTCACCCTGTATTGGGACCTTTATTCTTTTTCTTTCTGTCCTTTTGTCCTGATATTTTTCTTGGGTCCGGAAGCAGACTGTTAGCATTCTAATGGTTGTTAAGGACTTTTAATGATGCTTGCTTTCCTTAAGATCAGAGCAGGTTGTCACAAATACATTTCTACATTTCACAAAAAGAATCTAAGCAGTCCTTAAGCCGAAATATTTAGGAAAGTTAAACTACTGCATTTTAAAAATATACAATACAAGCATAAATAAAGTAAGGACAGAGAGACAGGAGAATTGTAACTGACTTATCATAGGCGTACCTAACTGATCTTTTGAAAATTCAAAGAATAGGTTAGGTTGTTTGTTTTAATTAAAAACTCTTCAAAGAAATTTATCTATGTACCGTGCCATTGTGCAGTGGGAGGAGAATTTCTGAATCTTCTCTTTTCCCGCCTCCTCCCCAGCTGAATTCTGAGGCTAGGTGTAGAGAGGCACTTACGTGGTAACTGACCACAGATCTGTCTTTGTTATGTCATCAGTAAACCCCTGAGAAAGCTGTTCACAAGCACTGAATTTAGATTTTGAGATGCTATGACATCTGTACAGCCATGGGAAGACAGCCAGTCCTTAGGTAATGAAAATGATGCAGGTGTAAGATATTCCTCCTCTCCACTGCAGACTTCATCCTTGCCATCCCTCTCCTCCCAAACTTTAAGTACCAGAACTTTGAAGTGTGTGTTACCTTAGAGCTTGTTATATAGTTTACTTCCCACCATCCTCTCTCCTGTCATTCACACATCCACATTGGTTATTCATAGGAGAAATGAGACTGATCATGCTGCAGACTTACAAGTCACCTGAAAATGAAAAGAAATAGTTTTGCGGTTTTACAAGAATTAGTTATATCACTAGTAACTTAGCACATAGTAGTTTTCACTGTCTTGTTCATTTACTGTTAAGCAACTAAAGCAACATCTACCTTAGCAAGTAGTGCAGCTCAGTAGGAGTGAATTTGCAGAACAAAACAGTTTGTACTGAAGGCATGATGTTCACACCGTGTGTGGGTTGGGGATTTTGCTTTGGACTGGCTTGGTCTCATGGACTCATCCAGTAGTGAGTAAAGCATGAAAAGTGTACTCTTGGTGTGCATCTTTCATCTGGAAATGATCCTGTTCACACTTTTTGGAACTGTCCTTCACTGTGAACTGAAATTTGGTAAGTGGTGATAGCAGGACATAAGTTTGCAAAAGTGGTTTCCTGATATGTACAGTAAGAACATTGCAGAGCAGAAAAAAGCCCGAGCATCCAGGGAGATGAGAAAGTGGTGGTTTGACTGGGGGTGGGGCAGGGACAGTGGGTTTGGTTTTTATTGTTGGTTTTGACCTGCTTTCTGGCAAAGAAAGTGTAAGTTAGATCTTCCGTATTTCTTTTCTTTCAATTTATTATTAGCTGCTAGTATTTTTCTTGGATGCACCTTGCTATTCTGTCTCCCTTCAAACATGTCTCTTCCCCCATCCCCCGAAACCCAACACTCAGTTTTGAGGAACAGAAAGCTGAACTTTTTTGGGGGAGATGCTAACATATTTAGGAAAGAATCACATTATGATGAGTAATTGGTATTGCAGGACAGAGAGGAGGTTGGGGAGCTATCTGGGGAAGAATACAAAAACCGGCAAGTATGAAGGCTTCTAGGCCTCTATCCTAGTAGCAGAGCTGTCACTTGCTAAGTGTCTCCTCCTTCCTTATATTGCCATGACACAGAAGAATAGCAGGTTTTACCAGGTTCCTATATATTCGACTGCTCTTTTCCACTTATTCTTGTGTTTCAAAATGGGTCAAGAGCAGACAACTGGAGTCGTCTTCACTTACTTTTTTCAGTCAAAAAATGTTTTGAGGTTTTGCTGGTTATTTTATTGCAAGTATCTCTCTTACTTTCATATGTGGCTCTTGTCTTTATGTTGAATTGACACATAAATCCTGTTTTATTTTCATTAACTTCACTACAGTACAACTTCAAGTGCTTCTTACCTTCTCTGATATAGAACCAGAAGGTTTTATTTTTAGAACGAAACATACTGCTGACAAAAGAGGCAATAAGTATCAGTGCTGATTTTTGTTTCTTAGTGGTAAAATACTAACCTGAAGGATTTCTGATCTGGTTACCAAGTACAGTATAGATCCTGTTTGTGTAAGTTACAGCCTCAGGTAGCATTCTGTAGCTGTGTATATAATGTGTTATGAAATATATTGCCCCCGGGACTTCATCTGTTAATAGGACTGTGAAGCCTTGCTTTTGTGCCAAATACAACATTTTTACATATTTGTGGTGCTGATTTGTGTATTAGTTGACTTCTTAATCTGCAGTGAGTCTTTCAGATATGCAAGTCTCATGATGAAGGCTGTGGGCTGGGACCTAACATCTGTACTAAGTTGCAGCTTTTTCAGAAACTCCCTTGTATGACTTCTTTTATGTTCTGTAATTTCCCCACATTTCCCCATGCTCCTGTTCCTCACTTGCAAAACGAGGACTGCCACTCTTTGTGTTGACAAGAATGGAGATGTTCACATGCTGTATGTTCAGCAGAATATAACTTCCAACTACTTGGTGTTTAGCTGTCCAGGGTTTTTTTGTAATCAGGGCATTGTCTCATAACTTCAATGGATTAGTGAAAATGCTGGGAGCACAGAGAATCAGTGGTGAGGAGGGAGAGCCAGTTACTGCCTGTGGTGTATAGAGAACAAAGTATGTGCCATTCTGTGTCATTTTTGGARAACCTGGTTTTCAGAATTTTTTCAACATGCCTTTGCCTGGACATCTGTCTGTGCAACCTAATATAGTGTAGTAACGCTTTCATCACCCACTTCTCTTCCATCAGTTTATTCCTTGTCTTCATAGATTATGATCATAGGTTATGATCATAGAATTCACATACAGCACTAGACTCTCCCAGTCTTTGCAACCTGACGCATTGCAGCACTGCAGGTATTTTTCAGGAATTTGCTGTGTGGTTTGATGCTGGTAATTAGACCTTAACAACAGAACTTTCTCTGCAATACAATTGCTTATCAAAGGTATGGAAGAGTTTCTTTGGTTCCAGTGAAAGATCTGCATTCGTTACTATTTATAAAAGGTCTCAAACCTTAATCTGCTGCTCCATTTCCCATTGAGTGGCAAGTCAGTGAAGTCTGAAGAGACAGAGGGAGATAGGAGGAAACTGGGGCAAAACTTACTTTGTGTTGGGGGATATAGCTATTTTTGATCCTGAAAGGGTTAGAATGTCAGTTCTGTGAAGGGTGAGGAGGACAACAGTCTTGGTGATGGCATTACAAACACTCTTTTCTCCCCTTTTTTAATTCACTATAGACAAGATTTCTTTAAAAATGTGAAGTGTCATATACAATTGGAAGATCTCATAGGCGGAAGAATATGAGCAATTCAGCTATACCGTTAGATCTGACTACTTGTGTTGCTAGTGCTGAACTACTAGGAAACTTTATACAGCCATAAAACATGAACTCTGCAATCTCTAATTCATGCAGTGATAAAGAAAATGTTAAAAAAGAAATAAGCTTTAATTCAAAGAAGGAAAAGAATGTATAAAGTATGAGCAAATTGAAATAAATATTTACATGGCACCTGTTTTGAACTAACTGCATTATATTAATGAATTTGTTGGTGACTACTTGCATGGAGTAATCTTACCTTTAGAGAAGACTGTGAAGGCTTGAGTAAAACTTGCTCAGAAGTGTGAACAGCTATTACAATCTATGGGGGATAGGGTTTGGTTTTTTGTGTGTGTGCGTGCGTGTGCACTCAGTGTTTTGTTTGTTTTTTACCAACTTAAGGTTTAACCGTGAGTATTAATATAATTGCTAGTTTTTAAAGTATTTTTTTCTTTGCAGTGCCCACTGGTTTTTGGCTGTCATCTGTTTTCCTGGTTTAGAAAAACCCAAATATGAACCAAATCCCCACTATCATGAAAACGCTACAGCACAGATAAAATCTTCCTCTTCAGATGGAGAGAGCAACACACCATCTCCTTTGCCAAATGAGTTAGATGCACAAAACTCGCCTTCCAAGTCCACAGCAAAGAAGACGTTAACCAAAAAGTATAATACAGCTTTAATTGACCCAAACACTGAAACAGAGGACAGTGAGTCTTCATGTTGTAGAAGAAGTCCTTGCAGGGGAAAAAGTGCTTTCAAAAAACTGAATCAAATAGACAGTGATGTGGAAGAACCTAACACTGTGGAATCAGCATGCCATAAACTTGACCATAGGACTCCAGATGAAAATGGTATACAGGGTGAATTCACAACTGCTAGCCAATCTATGGGTATGTAAGTGTAAAAATATGCATATTTAAATGAAAAATTTGGAGATTTCACATCTGTTACTACTTTTGCAGTTGTGTAAACTTCATCCTTTGAAAGTTTAGTATGTGGCTGAAGTTTGAGTACTTGCAATGTAAGTAATTTATAGCCATTGCATATAAAATGTTTTTGTGGCTGTTGACATAACTCTCATGGCATAAGGTTGGAGATAAAACACTGTTTTCCTAAATCAGGTTAATTTTTCAGTGTGTGACCTTTTTTCACACAAAATCATTTTGTAGATATCACTTTGCATCACTTAAGACTGTAGTTGTTAAGGAAAGAGTAGTAGTTGACCATGGATTCTCATAATGTATGTGCATGGGGGAGCTGAATTATGATTGAGAAAGCAACCTTAATTCCAGTGTCTCCTAGCATTTGAGGTTTTGCTTCAACACCATTAAATTCTTTAATGTCTTGATACAAGGTATATAAAAAGACTGAGAAGAAAATAATAATAAAATAAAATTCTCTTACATGACCTTCATGTTACATTTAGAGAGGCTTTCTCCATGCATTGCTGCTGTGGAGGCTGATTTCAGTGATCTGGAACAGCGTTTGTRCCAAAGTGAACAAAGGTGCTGACATACTTTTAAAGGCAGATGAAGGAATTAGGAAAAGATTGTTTTCTCTGCTAACTGCAAGGTTTGGATCCCCTTGAGGCATAGACTACAAAACATCTGGTCATGCAAAAACTTTTACTTTAGTCACTGATAGTATTCCTACTGACTTAATTTAYGCAGTGAGTAATTGCATATTTTATAGTACAAGATCTGAAAAGATTATCAGTCATATGGTCTAATCTGTATACTGCAGGACATTACAACTTTAATATCTTTGTGGGTATAAACACTCTCCTACTTTCTAATCTAAATTTATTCATTTGTGATAACATTGTCACTTCTCCTAGAAGGTCTTGGAGGGGGGGGATTGGAGAGGTGTGTAGATCTGCTCTTGTTTGAACTGATTTTTCATTTTATGTGTGATTGTTACTGTTTATGATATTGCTGGTGTATGTTATGATCTCATATGTCTTGGATGCTGCTACTGTTACTTGTCTGTAATCAGGTGGAACGTAGTTTATGACATATTTTTGCTAGGATTACATTTCTTTTGGTTTTTTTTTATGGCTGCATTATATTGGTGGCTGATGGTCGTTCTGTTGCTGACTAAAACACTCAGACTCTATTGCTCAGCTATTGCAGATGATGCACCCTTTCATTAATGCAGACATTCTTACAAGTCACAGTCCTGGTTTAAGGGTGAGGTTCAATTTGAGATTGACACTAAGCATATGTTTAGGCAGCTAAATTTAGATGCGCTATGTATCTAAACTTCCATTTCAACCAGATGGAAGATGGGGATGGAGGCCTTGGGTTTTCTGCCCAGCCTTCAGCTGTTGCTCCAGAAGGGTGTGGGTCTTGAGTCTTGACTCTGCCAAATCCATACGTATGTCCTGGATATCCTAGGATATCTCAAAAGACAGCAGGTGCCTTTTTGATAGTATAGTCAATGAAACCAAGAGAACCTCCTCTTCTTACCCTAAAGCAGACATAGAGTAGCTGTTCAGTTGAGTAGCTCTCTGCTCTGATTATGGTCTCCACTTAATATTGTGGATGCCTACTATACATGGGAGCCTAAACTTAGATGTCTTGATCTCAGACTAAATCCTGGTGTTGGACTTGTAAATCAGTAGGAGTCGATACCCAAATAATAGGTATCAACTATGATTTTTAAGAAATCATCCAAAATACATATTTTTTTATTACTTAACTAATCCCCTTTTTATTGCTCAATTCTTGTATGAGATGTGATTCTTCTTGATACCAGTTCTTATTTTTTAGGAGTCTGTCAGCAGTAAGTCACATTAGCATATGGCCTACTTCTTGTGCTAAGGTCTTTTCAAAGATACGGAGTAAGACTAATTCCCAATTTTGTCCCTGTGGAACTCCACTGGTAACCTCTTTCCAAAGTGTTACTTCAACTTCTCTGTTAAGTATTCTCAAATGCAGGTCTTCTCCATGTTTTCCATTAGCTAGTTCATTGCCCTATTTATAGAAATCCTGGTTTTCTTTAATAAGTAATACATCCTCCAGTGACACCATAACCAACACTTTTATTTTTGTGGTTGTTTAGATATATTATATAGCCCTTTTCTAGGAAAAGTTTTCTTACGAAGATTTCAAGTTTTGCTGGCATGAGTTACTCATTTTTCACTTATTTCCACATAGTTTATTATTTTTCCCCTCAAAATCTGTTCTGAAGTCTTGCATGGTAGTAGAGTAAGACTATTGAGCCTGTAGCTGTCTGTATCTGCTTCTGTCACAGGTATAGCTATAACATTCGTTACTCTTTATTTCTTCTGATGCTGTTTCCCAAGCGACTAAATATGTAGAGGGGGTAGGGAGTGAATTTACAGGTACTCTTTATGTAGCAAACAGTGAAGTTCTAAGCTGCTGCTCCCAGGAGAGCCAATCCTGCATTCTACCCTCCCTAGCAGCGTGTTCCCAAGCTGCCTTTTCCCTTTTACCAGCACAAATCTTCATATAATTGCACAGCGAATCTGATCAAGGAACTGATTCAAGTTGAAAAATAATAAGCTTATGACTGACTTTCTCAGTCTGGTCCACTGTGTGTGGATGTATTTGGTGTCATGGAAGGAACCAGCTAGGGATGGGGATAAGCAGTTACATTAGGGACCAAGTGAGACTGCCCCTTTTGGTAGCAGTACCAATTTACAGTCTTGTAAAGGCTTCATGGAACTACAGGGTAATTTCATGGTGTGTTTTAGTCTAGGTCTTTAGAATTTTTTTAGGCGTTTCACAGAATACAGAACAGTTTCTGCTCTGTTACTTAGAAGAAACTTTCCACTTTTTTTCATATACATGAATAAAATATTATGTCAGCTGTATCACAATTATTGTGAGTAATCTCGAGCAAATCTGAGGTATTTAAAATTAGTTTGGTCTTCAATGATGTCATAGTATTTGATGTTTAAATATGCTACTATCTGTGATTGATACAGATGGATTGCACAAAATCAGGCTAAACTATAGTGAAGACTCAGCTGATGGCAGTAAACTAAATGAAGATGAGCTTATAGATTTTTCTGAAGACCAAGATAACCAGGTAAAGAATTTAGCAGTTTTATTTGGGAAATGTGAACTGTTGTGTTGTATTTTGAATGGGCAGCTTAAAAGCTGTATACACGTTGTAAATGTGCATTGTCTAAAGCTAGTTATTTTTACAAGTGTCAAATCCAAAGCACTGGTTACCTACAAAAATTTGCAAATTAGTTGACAGGAGAGGATTGTACATTTGTTCATTAAACTGTTTAATAGGAAACTGCTGTACTGATCCTGCATTTAATTTAGTGAGTCTCTTGCATAGCAACAATATTACACAATGATTTTAGTGGAAACTCTGAAAGTCAACACATTTCTATCTTTCATCTCCCCCACCCCCATGTTTATCTACCAGACCCAAGAACAAGTTACTCTTCTTTCAGCTGCATTTCCTGGACATAAACAGACACATTTATAAGTAGGTGCTACTCTGCTGTTTTGTTTCACTAGTGCTTCTCCTAATCAAATTTAAACAACATGGATTTATAATCAAGTAGTGTTCTTGTTCAGATGGGAAGACATTTAGATTTTAGAGCTGTGGAAAGACTGACCGTTAAAATGTCCTTTACTGACTCACTGCTGGGTATGAAGGCATTATTTCATACCCTTGTTGTTTCTACAGTGTAAGTTCAATGTGAGCAAGCTAGGAGTTACACATTACTCTTCTTAATTGGCCTTCCTGTTCATGTTCCAGGTGTATGACTCCAAGTTGTCCGAAATAAAGAATCTGAGGCTATCAGATATACAGTCTAGGAATTGCCTATTTTTCACCTTTGAATCCAGAACAAACCATTGTTTTCCAAAGTCTGCAGCTATTTGTAATGGCTTCCAAATAGTATGTATATGTGTGCACACATATAAAAGCTCCAGTTTATGTTGAAACCTAACTATGCTTTTCGTACAGACTCAACCCACCTCTCTTGTCATGCCACTTGCCCAAACATTCTGTGATTCTCACCTGATGGAAGTGCCTTTCTGTCTATTTTGTAGCAGTTAGAGTTTCGTGAAGATGGAGAATGAGTAGTAGAGTGTTTCCAATCTGAAGTACATGGCATGAAGGCAGGGAAGAAAGCACGTGACCAGCTGTGTTCCTTGAGAGGAGGAAAAGATGCAAAGTTCCCTGGTTGCAGTGTAGCTTAGAACTTAAGTCAGGCTGAAGCTGTCACTGGTATCTTCTAGAATGCACAAAGCGAGTATAGAAATGGTAGACCATGACAGGCTGAGTGCACCTTCATATCTGCCAAAAATGGAGTGGGGGCTGCAACAGAAGCAAGTGTATTAGGAGCTAGGCAATAGTTTCTAATATGATGGCATCTCCATGGCATGGCATGAGGATTTCAGTCATAGGATCCTGCGTGTTAGTGAAGTGTACGTAATTCTCACCAAAAATTTCACAAATCATGCTAATATGGGGGTTCCCATTTTTGGAAAGCATCTCTTTCCCTATAATGCAATGGTCTGTGGTAGTAACCATGAACTCAGTAGAAGGGTAAGAAACCATGATCATTAGGTTACTTTTAAATACAAGAACTTAGTGATTTTTTTTTCATAAAACTTCCATATCCTTCACATCAATCAGTATTGAAATCAAAAGGTCAAAGGATATTCCCAGGCTTGTGGCATGACTGGTTTTGCAAACCGTGATACATAATATCATGGCGGTTTAATTTCCCTTCCCTAAGAACCAAGTTGGTGCATGCTGGAGTAAAGAACAAATTTTACTTCTGAGTTCATTGCAGATTTTGTCTCATTTCATCTAGAAGATAACATACATGAAACCGCCAAGCAAGTTTCTAGTAATCATTAGCAAGGGAAAGTATTGATAATTTGGATTATAACCAAATAATGGAGATGCACCTCTCTTAAGCCAGCAATGCTTTGAAAATGTCAGTTGCAGCTTTTTTGTAGTTTCAGCAGTCGTTAAATAAATGGCACCATTCACTCCGTGTCATTCCAGCATGGATTTGAGAAACCGTGTGACTATAAGTTGGTAATGCAAACTTTACAAACAATGAATGGTTTCAGATTAAAGTTACCACTTCTTTATTAAACTTATGTTATTGGTCTTGAATAAAAAAGGTGGTCTTGAATAAAAATGGTAAGTATAACAATAATTTCTTTTGCATCTGTTTGAAAAACAATATTAGCTTTTAAACACCTGTAAACATGTTGCTTCTGTAGGAAGACAGTAGTGATGATGGTGGCCTTGTAGATGATAACTGTAATTCAGAAATGGGACAATGGCACCTGAAGCCTACTATCTGCAAACAGTAAGTATTAAAACAGTTAAAATGGAAATTTCATAAACATTTGTGAAATTTAAAAGACAGTAATTATGGGAAATGGTCATACATCAGTCTTCATACCATTTAATCCGCATGTTACTATTGTCTGAGAGAGAATTTTACACTCTGTAGTATCATCATCTTCAGTAAGCAGAAAATTTAATGAATGAAACTACGAGTGAACAAATAGCTTTTTGGGTTTCTGTTAAGCCTGTGTGCTGCTTCAGGCAATTGAAGATTGTTTCTGCAAATAAGGCTGTTCTTTGATATCTTGCACTTAGATTCCTACRAAAAGAAGGTGCAGAAGCATGTTTAAATGTATCCTTTTATATTAAAAAAAAAAAATAATGTCTTTAAATGAAAATAATTAACTTTCACCACTCAGATTAGTACAGGAAAACGGGAATAATTTTTAACTGCCCCCATTTCTTATCTAAATGTGTTCTAGCTGTTTCTCTTTGTTGTGTCTTTCCATTCTTAGTATTATTCTTTTTTCTCTAATAAGAATGTTCCATAATACTAAGTTCAGTTACATTTTTTGTTTACTTTTTTACCTGTTTTGAATTTTAAAACTCTTAAARTTTATTTTTTGATGTTTGAAACCCAGAAATTATTTATTAGTAATCATTGACAGCAGTTGCTTGCATTTTGGTGTGACAGAAATGCATGATTCCAAATCTAGAAATATTGTTACTAGTATTGCTGTCTTCACAATTTTGTTTGTATTTTTTCACAATTTATTTATCCATTTTTGTATTTCCTTCTTTGTGAATATAATGGTTGCTAGAAAGGTAAAGGCTTTCACAACACATTCTTGTGGTGCAGGATAAAATTACATATTTATACATGATACGGAATGTGTATGAATTGTTCTTAATACATTTTCATGAAGGGGTAAAAATCCAGCAATACATTTTCATGAAGGGGTAAAAATCCATCTGTGTTGTGAGTTTTAAGCATATTCACGAGCTTCTGATTATAGCTTGGCTAAATTTGTCCTGTTCTGGTGATGGATTATCTGTACATAATACTTTCCACCAGACATTATATTAATCCAAACATGAAATTTCATAAGATCTTTGACACTTAAGTATCAAAAGTCATTAAGGGCACTTAAATACTTTACTATTAGCATATTTTAAAATTACTTCTATATGAAAAAGAAAATTACCTTGAAAAGACTTTCACTCCCCCCCCCCCCCAAAAAAAAAAGTACTGGATTGTGCATTTTTAAAGAGCATTGCTTGTATAAATAATAACTTTCTTTTATCAGAAATTAAAACAAGTAAAAGCAAACATCATTCAAGTGATTATATGCTTATGCCTAAAAAATTGCATACATGTAAAATAATATATAAATGCAAACAAACCTATACATAAATGCATGCGGATATTTTGTCTGAATTTACTAGTTTGCAGTTTCTGTAAAGGATGCCTTGTCTGAGTGCATATGTGTCATCATTAGAGAAAGCAGAGCTTTGCGAAAAGTAATTTGCGTTCTATTTATCCCTCAAAATACATCTTACATCTAATGCTGAGATTCTGAACTCTGGTATGAGTTAGCGYTGATGTATAAATCCAGCTGTTACATATAAGGCAGCTGATATGGTTGTTACGTTTATAGCTACTACAAAGGTAGTATCCTCTAGATCGAGCGATAGGATGTAAGCATGTGTAGTGTGCAAGAGAGTGTTCAAGGAGACTTGGTTCTCTAGAAAATGTTTGTTTAGGGATATGTTATTTTTCTAAAGTCTATCAAATAGAGTACGTGTGTGTTTTGTGGGTAACTATCAGGTAGATTTCAGACTCATTAGTTGGGATCACTTCTAGAACATGCATACCTAGTGTCGTCTTCAGTACTGTGGGCTGTCCCATCTGTCCTCCAGCTGCTACTCCAGAAGGATGTTCGTGGGTTCTGTGCCTTACTTGATAGTCTCTTGCCAGTGTCCCAGATACCTTGTGCATCTTAAAGAGCACTAGACACCTGAGGGGGTTTTAGGCAACTAGATTTTGCCTATAACAAATGCTTTCAGTCTGACAGTACTATATTTTCTAAGTGCATTCTGTAGTTCTCTGTACTTAGCGTATGGTTAAATCTAAAGATAACTTTGCATTTAGCTATCCCAGTTAGGGGATTATAGCAGCTCTGGCAAAACTTTATAGTATTGATCTAGTTTTATTCAAGGTCACCCTGCAAATTATTTCATAGCTAGCTAAAATTGTGTTTTCTCCTAGGCCCTGCATTTTGCTTATGGACTCACTGAGGGGCCCTTCCCGGTCAAATGTTGTGAAAACACTACGGGAGTAAGTTTCATATCTGGTTTTGGGGGTTTTCTTTGGCAAAATTCTGCAGGGGAAAAAAAGTTTCAATTTGCATGGTCTTTTATCATAGATATTTAGAGGTGGAATGGGAAGTCAGGAAAGGCAACAAAAGAAGCTTTTCCAAAGATGTCATGAAAGGTTCCAACCCAAAAGTGCCACAACAGAACAACTTCAGTGATTGTGGAGTGTACATACTGCAGTATGTGGAGAGCTTTTTTGAGGTATGTATACCTGTTTGTGTAACTATTTTTTGGGGTCCTCTGCAGCAATCAAATATGAGCTATTAAAATTATTACAATAATAAAARGCTATCTAGTGTAGCTTTTATACCTATTTATTAGACCATGCATTATAAACTAATTTATACATTAACATATATAGTTACTCTTTTTGGGAAATAAACTAATTATCGTTATTAGTTGCACATATGTATCAGAAATCAGAAGCCGTGGAATTTTCTGAGAGAATGGTAAGAAAATATATTTAGGGTCTTTCTTTGTGTTCTTACAGCACATACCCTTTAATATTATCTGGTAAGAAACAGAGTTCAAATTTAAGTTCAAAATCTAAACTAAAGATGTGGTACAAAAAGCTTGTTCTTTTTTCCCTAAGAAATGTGCCTCTGAATAAATTCATTAATATGATACAGCTATTTTTTTTTTTTAACTTGCATTGAAACATGTAAGTGGGATCATTACAGCTAAATGCTGAATCTTGATTCCATTGAAGAAATTGGTTAAAATCTTACTGTAACTGTCTTGGTCTTGAAGTTACAGCTCCTTTCACAAGTAGAGGCATTAGCACCTTCGGGTCTGGGTTGGAAGGAGAAATGATGTTCAAGTGAGATGTTGCCTGCATGGGACACTCTGTTTACCGTCCATAGTACTTCAGAGCACTGTTCCTAAACTCTCCTGTAACTAACCTGTCCTGAGAAAGCTGGTGGTTTCTTCTCCCTTCCTCCACTCTTCCCTCACTCACATGAGAGCAGCAAGGTTTTAGCATAGTGCATTCATGCAAATCAAAGCCCAAAGCTTTTAATTTACCAGTGAGTTCTTGAGAGCTTAGAACCATCCTCGAGTGCTTCCTGTTTTGTACATGGGGGATATGAAGAGCAATCAAGTTTTAGTAATCTTAGCCCCTTCTTTCCTGCAGATTGATTGCTGAATTACAGCAGGCGGAATCCCTTGTCCTGCCTGGTCTTGCAGTATGCGCCAGCTTTGTCTGCCAGGGAACAGGGATGGTGCATAGATGTGTCAGATAGCAAATTACAGGGTATTCTCAGACATAACACTAGTGGGAAAGGAAAACCAGTACTGGCTGCACAGTATTTGACGGTCTTACAGTTATTGAACTAATAATTTCAGCTGCTAATGTGTTTGAAAAGTTGGGCAGTCTCATTGTTTTCAGCAGCTGTACAAACTGAAGGGGGAGTATGTGGGGAGGGGTGCTTAATTTGATGTTTGTGGACTATTCAGGCACATCTTTTTCTTCTTTGTGGATTTATTTAAAGTATCTTTTTTTAAAAAAATAAGGGTTAAAATCATGATGTGTATATTTTAAAACCAAGACTCATTCGGCAGGGTAGGTAGTGTGAAAAGGCACGTACCTGCCAGCTATCACAGCAAGTAGTTTTTCAGCCCTCCCTCAACACCATGCCTGTTCAGCTTTGCCCTTCGGCCCACGAGGGACAACCCTCTGACCTGACAAATGCGTGGGCCCCGCTTTCCCTTCGGCGGTTTGGGGGTGCCGGGTTAGCGGGGCTGCCTGGGGCGCGGCTGGCGCCGCCCGCCGCCACCAGGGGCCGCCGTGGTGCCGCCTGCGGCCCTGCCGGGGCGCGGGGCGCGGGCGGGCGGGGGGGGGCTCGGCCTGCGGGCACGGCCACCTGCCGGCACGGCCACCTGCCGTCCTCAAAGCCCCCGGAGCAGGAGCCGGGGTTGGGGGGGGGGGGGAATGGGTAACTCGGTTCTTGACAAAGGAACTCGCAAAGCAAGAAGGAAGCTCCGAGGCAGCAGAAAACGTGCACAACTGGCTTCTGACCCACATCCCCGCTTTTCTTCCCCAAACTGAACAACACCACCACCAAAAAAAGCCCGAGTTAACGATGTGATCAGATTACTTTGAAATATCTTTATGTTGTTGGTAACCACACTAATTAGTTTTTGTTAATGTTCTTATTCCTTTGTCTGGCTTATTTCATAATTGAAACGATGGAAAACCCATTCAGTTTTTGCCCGTGGTTTTCTGCATCTTTAGTGTCATTCTTCTGAAGTCTACTTACTGCTGGTGTTAAGTAGCTTCATTGGCAAAGTCAGTTCAACATAGGGTTTTTTTACTGCTGTATTATCTAGTTGATGCCCTGTTTGGTTGTGGAGTAAGGTCGCTAATGCAACATTAGGCATTGACACGTTCCTATGCAGAATGTGACTGTTTTTTTCCCAAGTAGCCTTGCTGGTGTTAGCTCAGTGGATGAATGTAATTCACTCTTAAATAACCATGTCAGTGATGTAAACTAGCATACACAAAGGGAGGAACTTCTTTGAGAGAAAACAGTATTCCATAAACTGTTGTTTGGTTAGGGTGAAATTGTTGTACAGTGTCACAGAAGTGTCTCATAATAATCACTCTCTTAATTCTTTGGATGAATGACCTCTGGCAAGAGAACAGAATGTAAGTATAAAAACGGCTGGTGGTAGCCAGGGGCTTTTCACAGGCCCTGTTCTTTAGGGCGAAATGTAAAACTGGCTTTCCTAGTTGGCTGTGGTCCTAGAGGTATTTGTAAGACCAGGAGTATTTAGCAACAGATTCCTAATCAGCTCTAGATTGTGATGCTAGTCATCCTTTAAAAAAAAAAAAAAAAAAAAGTGCTATATCATTACAATAATTTTCTCTCTTTTTTTTTTAAATTAGAACAATTTTACACATTTATGCAGTCAAATGCTTTGTCTAAAAGATGTAGCAAACTCTACACACAAATTGTAGAAATTTTGTTTCATGCTGATGGAATGAGGTGGGGAAGAATGTACTTTTTCCCAGTACAGTTCTTTCCAGTGTTTTAGGTAATAACTCCTTACTGTAATATCCAAATGACCTTTCTTTTCAGAATCCCATTCTGAGCTTTGAGCTACCAATGAACTTAACAGACTGGTTTCCACGCCCAAGAATGAAAACCAAAAGAGAAGAAATAAGAAAAATAATCCTGAAGTTGCAGGAACAGCAGAACAAGGAAAAGAAGGGACAAAAGGACCTGAGTTCAATGGAAAAATCTTTGCAGGAAAAAACAGAACAACTTATCAACAGCAGCTCAGACTGAATGTTGTATCTGTTGCATGTTAGCTCCACAATCAAAACTGAAATATACATTTTTGTCTGCCCAGACTAAAGATTTGGCGTATTCTCTGCTCAAAGTTACTTGGGAATGTTTAATGCCTGTATAAATGTGTGTCATAAAATGATTTAATTCCCACAAAGATGTGTATTAAGTAAGCAAGTCTGTACATATGTTAATGAGGCCAACTTTTTCAGCATTTGTAATTACTTTTTTTCCACTTGTTAGGGAGCTTTTGTTATGTATTTCTGTTAATAGAACTTAAATAGCAACTTCTAAACATAAAGCAAATAAAGAAAATATTTATAGGATAAAATGGTTAACTTTTTCTTTTTCAGTAAAGTTACAGGCTTAAGTAACACATAGGGAATGATTTGGTAGTGAGATAATTAATTCATATTTTGACCCTATTTAGTTGCCCTTTACAAGATCATTCTGCTTGTGCTACAAACAATAATATGGGTGTCTGAATGTACCATGGCCTCAGAGAGGGTGATTCCTATCCTCCCAGTATCTAAGTGTAGGCAGTGTAATAGTTAATAGGACTGCTTCAGATTTGGGGTTTTAAAAGATGTGCATTGCAATTAAAATTCCACCCTTGCTTTAGTGGGACGGGCTACGGAAAGGGAGAGAATGCTCTTTGACCAGAGATTACTATTCAAACAGTATTATAAAAGTGGTTTCAATTAAGTGATCTTGAGTGATACTATTAAATCATATTTTGTGGATCCCAATTGTTGTACAGGTGTATTTTGAGACTTTCTTCATTATAAAATTGTATTTTGGTAAGTGTACTTGGAATAGCAGATTGCCCACATTACATTTTCTATGTTACAATTCTGAATGTTACATTCATATGTGCTTTATCTAAGTAATGAACATTTAAAAAGAAAAAAGTGTATGATTACTATTTTTTGTAATATCCACGCAAAAAACCAAAATACCAGTGTTCATTGCTTGCTTGTTTGTTCTTGGCTTTAGGTAGCATCAGACTAATGTTGGGATTTGTTTGGATATTTCCAGTGTATTTTGATTTYACAACAATCTAAAATGCCATCGTTGCTTAAACTGCAAACATAGCCTTTTATCCTTGTTATAGAAAAGGCGTTAGTATTCCAGTGAGGAAAGAAGAGATGGTTCATGCAAGAAGATATATATCCAGTCTTCTACTAATATAGATATCTCTGAAGGGAACCAGAAACTGTCTCCTCCCAGGAAGTAATCTGTCAGGGGAAGAGAGGGACCTTCTATCCCTCCTCACAGATAGTACTTTTCTCTCCTGATTTTTCTACTGGGAATGTCATTTGTTATTCCCTTCTCCCAAAGAGAAGCAGCAGAAGATTCATTAGCTGAATTCTGTGTCCCCTGAGATCAATTTTTATACACAAGATCAAGTCTAACCCAGTACTTCAGGTTCTCCATGAGTTTTCATTCTTACTAAACCCTGAAAACATGGCTGCTAATGATGTTACTGCCAGGGCATTTCTGCACGGATGGCTATCTCTGAAACCCTCTGTTTAAAAGGGGGTTCACTCACCAAGGCAGAGTGATTGCACATAGAGCAATACAACCATGGGCTGCTAATCTTTTGCACAGATAACCCGTGGGATTTAGGGGAGTTCTTCATTCCCTCATCTCTTTCTTCTTGCGTAGACCCTGGGCCCCATGGAGAATATATAAGCACCACATATATATGTTATGTTAGAGATGACTCCTCCTACACAGGTTTCTTGTTGAAAGTATGTGGGGGCGATCTTCTGGGCTACAAATTAAACACGTAATGTGCACACCTCCGAGTTGCTTCCTCCATCAAATTTATCCAGTATTCTTGCCATTGTTGAGCAAAATCTGTGATAAAATAGTTTCAGATTGTTTCCCTGGCAGGGTCTTGCGTATCTGGCTTCAGTGCAACTGACATACTGGAATAGTAGTTTATACAAATGAAAGTAAATCAGTGATGGCTTGTAGAGAAGGAAGGCAAAGAATTTCTTGGAAATACAGAGAAGAGACAATTGCAAATAGAATGTGTTCCTTCCCAGTCTAGTCCTTCCCAATGGTATGTTCTAATTATATGGAATATATCCAAATTTGGTCAATATCATAGTTAGTTTTCCTTTTTCTAACGTTTGTGATGCAGGTTCATAATTTGATGCTGTAGAACTATTTGGTTCTCTTGCTAGGAATGGCCCGGTGCTTCTTCCTTTTCCTTCCTCTTTCCTGTCCTCCCCTTCTTCCTCTTTCCCCTTTTTCAAAGCTGTGAAGAAAGTGTTTGATTTATTATCATTTAATGTTAAAGGTCTYGAGATCTTCAGTCATATACAGCAAGCTAATATACATGTTAAATATAGGAAACTTATTTTTTTAATAAAATGTGATGTTAATAGAAAAAATACAGAATTAAGAATGAGTTATTTAAAACCTTACTGACTTGGTTAAAAAAGCTCACTGCCACATGTGCTTGTTAGGTATTTGTTCTTAACATAATGCTCAGCTACACTACAGTGTTTCGCAATCTAACAAGGAGTTTTACCTGTGAATTTTCTGAATCAGATTTATTCAGTGGACGTTAGTGGGGTGGGGACTAGATATGTTTATTTAATAATTATATGAGAACACATACACTCTGAGGAAAGTATAAGTTGTATATTCCTTTATAAGATTTAAGATTACAAATGCTTTAAGAGTAGTATGACTGCATTCTGCAGCGTAGGTATCAGATGGCTACCTAATTAAATGTATCTGTATTGTTTTTCACATCGGGTAGAATAACAGTTAAGAATTCTTATGAAAGTTTTAGATTACTTAGCATAAAAAATGCATGTACTTCTGGTGCACATTTGCAGGATAGCTGCAAAAGCAGAAGAGACATCTAAGTAGTCCCTTGTGACATTCCTATTTTTCTTGCTTAAGAAACTGAGCACACTCTTTAAAGACCAGAGACTTCAAACAGAACGGTGTTGTTGATTTTTGAGGTTGCGCCGCCTTCTTGTCTTGGAAGAATCTAACTTCCAAAACATTCAGTAAAGAAAGAGTTGAAAAATCAAGCAAACTTTACACCATGATGAGAAAACCATGCTGTTGATTTTTTTTTTTTTTTTTAATGTATTGCATAGCAAATGAGTAAAGCAGAACAAGCAGCTTTTGCATCTATGATTTTTGATTCCTGTTAACATAGTTCCTCTGGAAATTGGAGTGAACTACTAGACTTTTCTGATGAACAAACTGCATCAGTTTCTTCAGGTTGTCAATCCATTGTAAATTTTTGACTCAGATTTTTAAATAGAATGTATTTTCAGTGACTATTAAAGCTTTACATTGCCCTTCGTTGATAACATGATACTTGTGTTTTAGCATGTGAACAGAAGAAGTAGCTATAAAGGTGCTTGTTCTTTGGAGTCCAGATTCTTGGGACCACGATGATGAGAGGTATTGGAGTCTGGATAAAAGATTTTGGTATGACACTTTTTATAACAGTCTTTCTTAAATTTTGCATTCTCAGTACCCCTAAAGAACCTCTGTGCAGTGACTTGGGTTCACAAAGGTACTTCATCTCCCCAAGTTTTTTGACTCTTCCCATCTAATTCTGGAAATCAAAGGGGAGCTGATGTTGCAAACTACAACTTTGAAACAGTAAGAGTGAGGTAACAGCCATTTTACTTATCTTTCACCACCATAGTTTTAAACCAAATCGTTTCTGCTTAACTCAATCATGCCTGCTCAAAGACGTGATGAAAGATGTCTGTTTTGTAGGCTCCAGTCTGGTTAAGTGAGGATGTAATCTGGAAAGTGGCTGTTCTCTCTGTTGTGGTCTGCTGAAGTTTTCTGACAGGCTAGATTTTGCTTGCTTTTAACAAATTTGCATGTGGACTCAGGCAAACCTGTGGTTACAAAAGGAAACTTGGTAATGTACAGCATACGTTAGGGATTCTTTATTCAGTGGTGTGAGTAATTGCTAGCTGCAACCTAGATGCAAACAGCCAGGCTGTTTCTTTGCTAGGTCTTTTTTTTCCTCTTTTTTTTTTGTTTTTTTCTGTGAGGTTCATAGTTGATGTCCTTGGGGGAGAGTAAACGGTGCTGTTTGTGATGCATGATGCTTAAAAAGATATGAGCTACATTCATATAGGAATATATAAGAACAGAAGGTTATATGGATTTAAAAGTATCCAAATTCTAGTAAACAAGAAAGAGACTTACCTTGCCTGCCTTTTTTTTTCCTTTCGTCTTCATCCCTCCTTACTTCATTGGGTTTTGTGATCAGATTCTCTCTAGAGTTCTTTGGGGTATGACTTTACCCCCCAAAATCATCAGTATATAATGGTAAGTAATTCAGAAGAGGGAGAAAAGATGACTATTACTATTTTTTAAATAAAAGATTCTTGTATATGAGAAAAACAACAGCAACAAAAAAGGTGGATGTACTTTTGTAAGTAATCATTTATTTTAATAGAATAGTCAAGTCCACATAGTATGTCTGTCCATTTGTGTAATACCTTAGATTTCTAAGTGATACTTGCAAATTCCATCTTCAGGACCAGATTCTCTTTATTGCAAACTGACTGAATATATGTAAGGTTAATGGGAGCCAGACTAGTTTGTTTCAGCTGAGTATTTGTTCCGCTGTAAGCTGTGAGGAGTCTGCTTAAGGGAAAAGCACCCTGCTCCGGCCAGCCTGAGCTTCTTGTGTTCAGAGTACGTTTAGATTCTGATCTTTAACCCAGAAATTAAAATATGTTGGATTTCCCCAGTGGTTTAACTTAGTGAAATATATACTGATGCCAACTCACAGCATTAGTTTGCAAACTGTTACACAAATTGCATTGTCCTCCAAATATAACAGCTTCTAAATCAAGCTATGTGACAGTGGCTGTTACATCGGGTTTGTCCTTCCTAACTTATATTTTGGGAAACTAACGTGTTTCCCTTATCTTTACATGTACCTAAGGAGGAGTGCAGTGGTAGCCTGGATAGGGACAGTAGTATGTATTGGACCAAAACTATGACATTAACTGTAGGAACTCTCAGGAAATAATTGGTTGGGAATGTAAAGCTTTAGGATTAATTCACTATCAGGCTGAAAACAGGGTAATTATTTTAGCTCTAGAGAATGTCATGTTCTATAGCTTCAGGCCTGGAAATTTATTTCATACTATACATCAGTAATATGCTGGGTAGTGAGTGGGTTCTGCAATACGAGAAAATCAGGCCAACCCCAAAAGAGCACTATTAAAAGCATGACATGTTTCTCTCAGAAAATGAAACTAAACAGGGCGTAAGTTGTGCTGGAATGCAAACAAATGGAATATGTTTCTTAAATGTTCCTTGGTTCTGAAAGCTAAAYTGCTTTGTAACAATATTGTAATAATATCTGTCTGTGTTAACGAAAGGGCAATAAAAGGCCGTGAGAAGTTGCACAGCTTCCTCCCATCCTACAAGACCACTGAAATTTCTAGATTTCAAACAAAATTTGCACTGACTCCATCCACTGCAAATGAATGTTTAGGTTCAGGAATCAAGAAGACATTTTTAACAAATGTCTGGATTAATGTGTTGAATGTGTTTGTATGGACAGCTTATGACATGATATTTAATTAGAAAGCTTTTTTCCCCCCTGGGAAACCAGGCCTTTGTTTTGCAAAAGCAGTGTTCTCTGAATGAATTTATTCTTTTTTGCTCTACACCTTACTGTAACCTCATTTTTGTGCGCTCTTCATTCTACTCTCAATTATTCTCAATCTTTCCATATACAGTTAATGAATTTGGATGCAGTATAGTGAACYTGATTTCAGTATCGAACTTACATCCCTGTGTCTCAGTCGTCTGTCTAAAACAAGTAAGTAAGTTCTCTGAGTCACAGGAGGTTCTCTTTTTTCATAGAGACATTGTCTAATTCAAATGATTTTATCTAGACACTAARTTTTTCAGGCCAGGTAGGAGCTAGATGGGGTGACTTGATTTCTTTGGTTTTGCAAATACTCCTGCAAGTCTGACCCTAAGCGTCTCAAGTTGGGCACCTGAAAATAAGAACATAGCTCATGACCACTGGAAAATACTTTTAAGTAACTTGCCAAATATCGGATAATTTTCCTGTAGCAATGGGTCACRTCATCATGTCTGAAATGCAGTATTTAGTTGGCTTAACAATGAGAAATATTTTTTTCATTATCATACCTTCTCATGGAAGAACAGGAATCATACAGCTCGTAGTTGTCTTTACTGTGAAATTTTAAGTTCCCTAAAGACTAGACTTGGCATCCATTGAGAGAAGTGGTATCTGGAGAAGACATCACATGTGGTTACACAGAAGTTTGTACATGCAAGTGGACTAAATTGAGGTTCCTTGGACAATTTAATCATTTTTGGATGCTTCCTACATTTTTAGTGCTTGTATTTATAACTGTCTCGCTTAATGTGTATTTTGCATTTTGCATACTTGGAGTTTTCTGACTTCCATTGTCAGTATATGATGGTCACTCGTAGAACTAATTCCACAATTCCGATTTTTGTTACTCCATAAGCAGTCATAGTATGTTATCATTTTCTTGCTTACGTAGATGAAAACATGGTGCACAAATCCAGTGACTTTTCTAGTTGTTTGCTGACAGCAGAGGAACACTGATGCACTTCAATCTTAGTTTTGTTCTAGGGAGAACTTATTCTGGTGGTTGTTA